>JAEQBH010005123.1:0-623710 GCA_016808115.1 Tetrastigma voinierianum | reverse complement strand
CAATAATATATTATTCGCAAATCCAACCAAATCTCACTAAAAGGAAGGGAGATAATTCAAGAACTATTCCTTCAATATCTCTTTCTTCTAAAATAATGATAAAGGCAATAAATATCCCATCCACAGGAAAGAATCCTTACTACCTCAAATCCTGGGAATAATATACACTATAAATACAAGGTCACCCCAATGCAAGGAAAGGCACGCAGACTCTAGACGCATACCCATATGCAACACATTCACTTCCAAGTAGTCTCTCTTTCTTCCGTAAAGAAACCGACTTAGCGGAGCGCCACTGGCATAGCCTCGCCGACCCCCTCTTCTTTGTTTCTTTAGAGCGCACGACCAAGGTTTGGCGTGATCGGTACGCGCCACCATACTTCAACCCGCACGATCCGCACGCCCGCATCCCCGCCCCACAAACAATCCGGTCCAAACAACGACCTCACACTCTCCAAATTCCCGGGGCCCGGCTGAAAAAAGCATCATCGTAAATATACACTATAAACACAGGTCACCTCGCCGGTGAAAGCCCCTCACGACCCCCTTCTTCTTTGTTTTTTGCAGGAGTGCTACGACTCAAGGTTCATAGACGCAGATGGCGTTAGCCATATTTCCACCAGACGATCCAGACGCCTCAGATCCCCGCCACAAACAATCCCACGGTCCAGCCCAACGACCCCACACGTCCAGCCCATCCGCTGGAAAAGCATCATCGTAAATATACACTATAAATACTGTGGTCACCACCGCGGGAGCCTCGCGACCCCCTTCTTGTTTTGGCAGAGATACGACCAGGCCAGGCATCGGCATGGCGCCAGCCATACTTCACCAGACGATCCAGACGCCGCATCCCCGCCCCACAAACAATCCGGTCCGTGCTCTAACAACCCCTACACGCTCCTCCCGCCTCCGTTGGAAAAAAAAGCATCATCAAATACAATGTCATTTAAATTTTATTGTTAAATTAATGCTAGTATCTTTTGGTTATTGACTTAATAATGAATAATTATAATGTTTATAATTATAATAGTTTTAAAATATCCAAATCAAATAAAATTAAAAGAAAAATATAAAATAACTTAAAAGCCAAGGACAATTGTAAAGATAAATATGAAAACTAATTAAAATAAAAAGATAATATAAAATAAAATGATAATATAGATTTTAAAGTAAAGATAAATTTTTGGGCAAATGATATTGAGATGGAATGACAAATGATGTTATTATGAAAATAGATACTAACTATATGAAATAAGTCAAATGTGGAATGAAAACAATAAAATTATTATGTAATGGAATAGTGACATCATATTTGAAACAAAAAATACATCTCACGATGAGACCTATATGCTCATCTCTCATCTATCCATTACCCAAAAATACATCTCATATGGGACCCATATGCTCATATCTTATCTCTCCACTCTCCTCTTTATCCCAACCACTGTAGTTCCCTGCCTGGGCTTAAAAAATGTAAAACAAAACATGAAGGAAGCAAACTGCAGTTGCAAAACAAATGATTAGGAAAGCGATCCGAGCCCAAAGATAACGCTGTGGTCCTTAAGACGCACTCGAATTTCAACTTGTACCGAGGGATAATGGACAATCGTCTCCCCAGATAGAATCCGATCCTGCCTTCCGGCGTACTGGATCGAGGACCTCACGAACTCAACTTGTAGAACAATCGCACCAAAAATGATGATGACGTGAGAAGAATAGTTTTCTGTTATTGTTAAAAAAATGGGAAAAACAGGAGTATAAATAACCCGGGAAGTGTCTCATCGAACAGACATGTCGGTTCGAAAAGGTATGAACCAAGCAAAGTGTCTGTTTGATGAGGGACACAACTTTTCATTCATTTGATTCCCAACAATCCCCCACATGAATGAAAAGTTCCGAGCATCAAAACTCAGGTATGCAATGAGATGCAGCGCGATTATTCCGCATGAGAAAACGTTGCATCGGATAAGTAGTCCGAGACTTGAACTTCCTTTGTGAAGCCATTCCACTTACTCCTGGGCCAATCGTTAGACTTGATGTCTTTAACCCACACCTTCGCAGTTCCTGCATAACAAATCACACAACTACTAACAAAATTGGTTCTCATCAGTTGGTTCATTTCGCTATGAACACCGCCCGGTTCATGAGTGTTTTAGAGAATTCACCTTGCAATTCTCAAGTATGTTTACTCACTACACTCACATAGGTGATTTATGAACATATAGTTTCATAATCATTAAAGCTTTTGGCTTAACCTTCACATATTAATTGCCTTTATCCTGAATGGGTAAAACAAATGATAAAGACTTACACTGCCTTCATAACTTAGTTGTCCCTTCAACCCGATCCCGGATATCCAAATTCCACTAGGTAGGTGTCCGCTTATGATGACTTGTTTGAGGCCTTAAACCCATTCCTCCTTGATGTTTTTGCAATCATCTCTAGTTAGGCCTTTGTCAATGGATCCGCATTATCTTTGACTCACATAGTCAATGATGATAATTCCACTATAAAGAAGTTGTCTTATTGTGTTGTCATGTCTCGACGTATGTGTCGAGACTCACCATTATATACACACTCCTCACTTCCTATTGCCCTCGACTATCATTAATGTATACATATCCTCACCGGTCACAAGAATCATAAGATTGTAGTTCCCGCTCGCTTTTAAAAACAAGTAAACAAAAACATGAAGGAAGCAAACTCGCAGCGGGTAAACAAATGATTAGAAGCAAAACCGAAGCCCAACGATAACGCCAGGTCTCTAAGACCTAATTTGACCTCAACTTGTACCGAGGATAATGGACAATCGCCTCCCAGATATAACGGATCCTGCCCTCCAAGTGGCACGGATCGAGACCCCGACGAACTCAATTTGCAGAACAGTCGCACTAAAAATGATGATGACGCCGAAGAATAGTTTCTATTGTTAAAAATGGGAAAACAGGAGTATAAATAACCCTTCGAAGTGTTCTCATCAACAAATATGTCGGTTCGAAATGTATGAACCAAGCAACGTGTCCTGGCTTGATCAGATATCCTAAAATATAACATGCACCGTGATCAACCAATACATGTGAACAGGAATTTGCTAGGTGCAATACCTTGCGAAAGTGATCGGTTTTGTGATGGGACTATGACCTCCTGAACAAATCATTTTATGATTAGTCATAAAAAGTGTAACAACAAGAATAAATACAAGCCCGCTTTTGAATTCATATAAATCACACACTGCAGTTGGTAACAACCGAAATCCTCCAACCTGAAGCATGGAATACTGAGTCATAGGCACTCTAAAGGCTACAACAGACGCCTCCAACAAGAGGCCCAAACCATACTCCATCTCTAAAAGTATGGACATTATCTTAGCATTCTAATAGAAGAGATTAACTTCTCAATTTCAACATAAATGGAAGACCCGCAAAAATATAGGAAAACTAATCCCAATATCGAAACGAAACACCGCAGCGCGTAAAATTATCTTTTGAACACAACTCGGCAAGACGTAAAACGGAAAAATACGTAAACAAAACTCGAAACAATTTTTTTTTTTTTTTTTAAACTCCCGAACAGTAAAGACACAAAATCAAACCTCGTACAAGATTGAATATGTTCCCAGAAAAAAAAATCAAACCTCGTATTTTTTTAACTAAAAATCAAACCCAGATACGCAAAAACACAAATCAAACTCCGCATTGCGATTGAACTGCTCGGTAAAAAAATCAAACCTCAGATTTTTTAACGAAAAATCAAACTCCGTATACGTAAAAAACAAAATTGTTCTAAACTGTGATCAATCTTGTTTCAGAACTCGTATAGTACATTTGTTAATGGCTACGTAGAAATGAAGATCGTAATGAAAAGACTTACAATAATGAAAACCTCAGAATAATCGAAACCGTAATACTAGAATGTAAACGAAAAAAATTCAATCAACTATAACAAATATTTAATGTAAAACCAACGTAACGTGTTAAACGTCTATATCAACAGAAGGCCAAAGCAGAAAGCACAAACATTTTAATGTAAAACGAAAAAAAATGTTTGAGTCAAAAAACGAACAGAAACGGAAACAAAAAAAAAAACCAAAATTCGTCTTAAGATTGTAGTTCCCCGGTTCGTTTAAAAACAAAAAATAAAACATGAAGGAAGCAAACTCGGCAAAGGTAAACAAATGATTATGGCGTATCCAACCTAACGATAACGCTGTGTCCCAAGACGAATTTCCAATTTCAACTTGTACCGAGGATAATGGACAATCGCTCACTGCGATAACGGATCCCGCTCCTCCGGCGGCAGTACTCTGGACGGCGACCCACGAACTCAACTCGTGTAACAATCACACCAAAAATGACGATGACGCCAGAAGAATAGTGTTTTGCTATTGTTAAAAATGGGAAAACAGAGTATAAATAACCCGGAAAACGTTCTGATCGAACGCACACGTCGGCTCGAAAAGGCATTTAACCGTTGAACGCGGCCTCGCTTTGACGAGGACACAACTTTTCATTCATTCGATTCCCAACAACCACACTATCACTATCAATTCCCAATTAACCCACAGTTACAATGCTAACGTAATAACTTTAATCATTACTATAACACTCTTAAATCATTTATATAACACTCTTAAAATACTAATATAACACACTTAAAAGCATCAATGTAACACCTTTAAAGCACTAATATAACATCCTTAATCACTATGATTTAGAAAGATGGAGAACTCTCCCGAGTCTCCCCACGCACGCTTGCCAAGGAAGCCGACTTTCTCCACCTAAGCAATAAGAGCGTCTATAAACAGATGACTCGAGGGATGACTCCCATCCGAGGTAGATATGGATTTTGAGGCAAGAAAGGTTTTTTCCTTTCAAAGAAAAACTTGTGGGAGGAGGCCTTCTTCCTACGACACGGATGATGGTGCATGTTGGCCCTCTGAAGAAGACGAGATGAAGCCTAGATGGAGGCATGAACAGGACCCGGACGCCCATCTATCTCGGTGTCCAAAGATGGAAAGATGTTTGCACTAGCCGTGAAGACGACCTTGATAGTCAAGCTGTTGGGAAGACCCATATGGTGTATTACCTGCAGAACAAGATCAAGTCTTTATGGAAGCCCAAAGCGCGATTGACCTCATTGCAGTGGACATGGTTTTTTTCAGCGAAGTTCATCAATAGGAGACTGCGAGCCCGCGAAATATGACCCATGCTGATCTTTGGATCACTATCTCACTATCCAGCCCTGGCGTCCTAATTTTGATACATCTCAAACTGACACGTGGAGCTTGTTGGTATAGCATCCCGTGCCTTCCTATTGAATACTATGATTATTCTTTTCTTATGCGGCTTAGAGCGAGGTTCCAGACGCCGATCAAGATAGATGAGGCCACCAGCCTGGTATCCCGAGGCCTCTTTGCGAGAATCTGTGTTGAAGTGGACCTCCCGAAACCGCTTATATCCAAGTTCCAACTCCGAAGAAGAATTCGTGGGGTAGAATATGAGGGGATTCACTTGGTGCGTTTTGACTGGGGAAAATTTGGACATCGAAAGGAGTTGTGCCCGGAGGGATGTAGCAGTCCTCAGCCAAATACATATGTCCCGTGTCCAGGCGATGTTGTCCAACCTCTTTCGGAAAGTAATCCCGACTTTGGCAAGGAAGGTGTTGCTCCAATCAGAGCAGAGATCGTAGACTCGTATGGGCCCTGGATGCTGGCCCCGAAAAGAGTAAGGAGACCTTCCAAACAACAATCAGCCAGGCATGATTTGGAAGACAAAGGCGTTGGTAAAGGCAAGGCAATGTCCCACCGCGAGCCCACCACCATGTGTGGGAAGTCTACGAGATATGAGGCCCTAGCCGAGGGGGTTGGTGAGCGTGCCGACCCTAAACTAGTGACAGAAGACATTATTGACTCTAGCCTAAATGAGATCTTGGTGGGCACCTTAAAGAAGGAAAGGCCGATGGGCAGGGGGAGACGACCTAATGTCCAAACTCAAGGGTTTAGGAAAGTGACTCCCTCTTGGAAAGTAACCAGTCTCTGTGTCACCCGAATCAAGCCCCACCCGCACATGAGGATCAAGGAGGAAGCAACCGAGATCTTCTACTTCAGGGACGGGAAAGAGAAGGGGGAGTCGAATCAACCAGGCTGCAGCAGAGGAGGAACACTGGGTTGTACAAGGGTCAAGGCTGTCTTCTGAGAGCACACGGGTGGTGGTCAACCACTCCAAGGAGCCAATCTTGCTGATCGGAGACAATGTTGACCCAACCTGTCTATTCACGAAGCACCATCTCAATCCGCCACCATGGATGATCCTATTATTCCAGACGTGGATGGGATAGGGGTTTGAAGTTTGGGTTCGAATGTTGAGGCCACCACCATGACTGCACAGACTCCCTTGAGGAACAGTACCCTGGGCTGGATGCAAGAACCGATATGATCCATTAGGGTCTTTATCACCCTTACCCTTTCCTTCTTCTGTTTTTTTTTTTATGAAGTTTATGGTCTGGAATTGTAACGGGTCAGCGTCCAATGCGTTCCTTAGGACTACTAAGGAATTGTTGAGAAAACACAAGCCGACCCTCTTAGGGTTGTTGGAAACCATGGTCAGTGCCTCTAAGGATCATATTTAATGGAAGGCTTCGATGCTTGACTAGAGTTGAGGCAGTTGGTTCTGTGGACTCTGGGTTCTTTGGAATGACAGTATTCAGGTGGAGGTGATTAGAACACACCCCCAATTTATACACATGGAGGTCAGGATTCAGGATCAACATTCGTGGCTCTTCTCTCTCGTATATGGTAGCCCCAGTCCAACGCTTAGAAGCCTGTTATGGCAGGCCTTTCATTGCCGCAAGTTGGACCTTGCGAACCTTGGCTGGTAGCTGGAGATTTCAATGCTATGGCCTCTGCCCATGAAACCTCGAACTCGAGTAACCTTGACAGCAGAAATCAGAAGATGCTCCAAGTTTAATGATTGGGTGTCTCTCCATCACGTCATTGACATGGGGTTCTCTGGAACCAGATTCACTTGGACTAGGGGCCTTTATACCAGCACCTTCAAGGGTGCTAGACTTGACAAAGCCCTTTGCGACGCAGATTGGAAACTCAAGTTCGAAGGGGCACTAGTATCCCATCTCCCTAAGCTTAACTCAGACCATTCCTCGCTCCTAGTTACTTTAAATGGGAATGGCGCAACATCCACCAGGCCAGCGTTCAGGTTCCAAGCGACATGGCTCACTCACCCGAACGTTAAGGAGGTGGTTAGATCCCTTTGGAGTGAGCAAGCTTCTTTTGGGGAGAATCTACACTCTGTTGCCGAGGGGCTCTCTATTTGGAACAAGGAATGCTTTGGTAACATTTTCCTTAATAAGAGGTGGCTCTGGGCCAGGATCACTGGGGTCCAAAGGGATTTGGCAGTTCATAGGACAACCAAGTTGCTGAAGCTGGAAAGGAAGCTCCAAGGCGACCTCGACCTTGTCCTTAAACAGGAGGAACTTCTTTGGTTTCAGCGTTCCCGAGAAGACTGGATAGCCTCAAGGGACCTGTCTTCTTTTAATGCTCCTGGTCCCGATGGCTTGTCTGCTGGGTCTATCAGCATATGGGATATCCTGGGGAGTCACTTAGTTTTCTGCCTGGCCTAAGAGTTCTTTGAATTGGGAGTACTCCTTCCCCCAAGCTTGAATGACACTTTGACCACCCTTATTCCTTAAGTCCAGAATCCAGGGACTATCTTGCAGCTGCGCCCCATCAGCCTATGCAACGTGGGGTATAAAATCCTCACCAGAGTTATGGCTAAAAGAATCAAAGAGATCATGCAGAGGGTGGTAGCCCCTAACTAAAGTAGTTTTGTGCCGGGCAGAAAAATTCTGTGGATAACATTATTATTTATCAAGAAGTTCTACTCCATGCGTTCTAAAGCCTGGTGAAGGGATCCGATTATGTTTCTAAAATTGACCTAGAGAAAGCCTGACTGTATTTCCTGGGACTTCATCCGAGAAACCTTGGAGCTGCTAGAACTTCCCTCTCAGTGGGGCCGGAACATAATGAGTTGCATTGAAACCCCTACCTTATCTGTGCTCTAGAATGGGAGAAAATTGGAGAGCTTTAGACCCAATATGGGACTGTGGCAAGGATGCTATATCTCAGCGTCTTCGTGTTATGTATGGAAAGGTTGGGCCATTTGATTAACGACTCCATCAACTCAGTTCAATGGAAACCTATTTGGCTTTTCCGTAATGGACCCTTGTTATCTCACTTCTCTTTGGCGAGGCATCTACGGAGCAAATGGATGTTATCAAGCGGTGCCTAGACTCATTATGTGCTTGTTCTGGCCAAAAGGTCAGTTTTCAGAAATCTTGCATCCACTTTTCCCGGGGAGTCAACCCGGAGGTGATCAGGAGGGTATCTGAGCTTGCAGGGATTCCCTCTTCCCATGATTTAGGAAATACTTTAGGCACCCTCCATCCAATGCAGACTTCCTCTTCTCTTCCAACCGCTCATTGATAGAATTGCCTCCAGGCTCTTGGGGTGGAAAACCGCCACCCTCTCTTTTGCAAGAAGAGTTACCTTGGCAAGCTCGGTCTTGACTGTCATTCCCATTTATACCATGCAGTCCTGTCTTTTACCTGTAGTTTGCAACAAAATTGATCAACTGATACGGGACTTCATTTGGGGCCACTCGGAGATGAGGAGAGGGACTCACCTTTTGAACCGGGGCATTGTTACCAGGGGAAAGGACCGAGGGGGTCTCGACATCAGGGACACAAGATCTATGAACTTAGCATTATTGGCCAAACTGGGGTGAGACTGCCTTAATAGTTGATACTTCTAGACTTAGACGCTAGCTTGAAGTACTATAGAGGCACTACCTCAACCGTCTTCAGGCCAAAACAATCCTATTCTAATGCTTGAAAGGATAGTGTCAGCTGCTGGTATCCCTTCAAGCTGGAACTCAGGCCAGAGCTCCACAACAAGGAGCACCTTATTTTCTTGGGAAAGAAAAGTGGCTCTGGTGATGCACTGCTAATCGAGGAGGAGTGCAAGCTCTGTCCTCTGACCCTGCCACCCTTTCTCTTCAAGCTTGTTAAGGAATACTAAATTTCAGGAGAGGATGGAAATGGGAGGAGCTTGAGGGGCTACTCTCTCCCTCCACTCTAAGCCTCCTTGGAAGCAAAATCCTCAGGAACGATGAAGGTGGTGAGGATGGTCTTTGTTGGGGCCCCTCGATTGACGGGTCCTTCTCTGTAAAATCAGCTTACGAATTGGGTTCTCCTGCCTTGAGCTCTCTACGCAGCAACTTTTGGAAGCTTAAAACCCCCCCAAGAATGAAGACACTAATGTGGGCCCCTCCATGATCGTTTGATGACCAACCAAGAGCGGTGTCGAGAGTTCCACGAGCTCTCATGGGCAAGCAATTCCTCAGATCCGCTTAACATGCAAGCCCAGAGAGTCTCCTTGTGAGCTGAAACAAGGAACAACATAGTGCTCAATACGTGGCTAAGTTCACCGAATTAGTTCGCTTAGCTGATGATTATGTGGTCACAGACATGGCCAAAGTGAGAAAGTTTGAGGATGGTCTGAAATTGTCTATCCGGGGTAAAATTGTGGGACTGATTTTCTGTTGGGAAAAAGATGGAATTTGGACTAGTGTTCTCCATAGAAATTATAGCTGAGTTTGTAAACTTGATGTAAGCTTTTGAATCACCCAATTTGGACCTCTACAACTCAAGTTATGGTCCATTTCTCGGAACTACTACAATTTTATACTATTTAATGGCTCAGCCCGTGATTGTGGGATTGTTAGAGACTAGTTTCCGAACCGAGCCGAATCCATCCCGCCCCTATGGCTTGTCGCGTAATGTTTTGTGGGCATCTCATACTCACAACCGGGGTTCGAGGATCAAGCTTGTCATTGCTTGAGTTTGAAATGACATGCTCTGGTGGTTATTGATTAGAGGTCAATATGTGTGTCCTAATGTATTGATATGTGATGAATTTTTGTAATTTCGATAAGTATCATTACATTTATTTGTTTTGTAGGCTATTTGTACACATGTTATGTCAAAATTCGGGGCCTAGATTATAAAGTATGTTATTGCTTGATCGGGTGATAACTTGTTGATGTTAATATATGTGTGCAAATATATTGATATGAAATGTGATCATTTGGAAATTTTAAGTGCCGATTGATATAATTTGGCCCATGGTACACGGTGAAGTGTATGATTTGTATCGTCTACGTAGCATTTATTATGCATACAGACGATATAACATGCAATGGCGCATTGCATTGCATATGTACGCGATTACTGTATCGAATGTGGGTGTGAGTTCATGGTTATAATCAACACCGTGGTTCAGCTTGATCGCGGGCTCGATATGATGGAACAACGCCCAACACCGCACTTGGCCAGATAAATGAAATGAAAATATATGTCGAAAGTAATAGCAAGTATGATAGATACCCTCTCGAAAGTGAAAGCCCCAATATTTTATTATGCATATGTGTCTAATAATGAAAGCCTATGAAAGTGTGGTAGGCACGCAGTTTTCGCGTGACCCGAAATTAGTTATCCATAAAGACATGATTTTGAATACAAATGATTATTGAAGTGTAACATCCAAAAAACTTTTTTGGTTTGAAAATAATAATTTGTTTTGGGTAAATGATCATTGGATGTAATCCTAAATGATGGATTTTATCACGTACGAAGCTTTGGCATTTGTGTGATGGGAGTCGATAAGGACTTAGGTGTGATGGGAGTTTGATGACTGGGGCATGGTACATGGCTGGAGTCTCATCTCATCTCTGCCATATAATCTCCAACTTAGGATTCATAATCTTGTTTTGAATGTGTGAATACGAATACGATCATTGCAATGCACTTGTGCTTTTAGAGCTCTCAGGATGAAGTTTACTTAATGAGCTGTTCCTAATTCTATACAGACATTTCAGCAGCATTTACATCAGCATGACGTCGCATTCGAGTCAGACGCGCTAAGGCCGACATGTAGTCTTGTTACCATTCTATAAAATATTGTGGAACAATCTTGTTCTAATATGTAATATTTGTAATAGTGTTGTAATTAAACTCTTATGAATTGTTTTAAATATGATGTATGTTTTAAATGAATATGGATAAATATCATGTTAATATTTTTACTGCTGACCTCGTGAAGTCTTTGTATTATATTGGGTCAGATAATATAATACGGTGTTTTGTACTACTTGATTAATAGCCCCCATAAATACATTTCTCGTCTCGATTTTTTTGCTTAAATTAATGTAGAGCATAACAAACGCGGTGATCGGATCACCCAATATCCACAAGTTTTTCACAAATTAACTATTGATCAACGGACTCTCGGATTTTGAGACATCACAAGGCTTACCCAGGATGATCTTTACTGCATGGCGTGCCCCGGCAGTCTCGGTGACCTCGATCACGTCTTCCGTGGTGCAAGAACCAAGCCTTATGGCTGCACTTCCTCCTCGAATGACCAGTTTTCCAGTGCTCAGAACCTTCCTTTACTGATTGGTTACCTGGGAACCGGAGTCGAGGAGCGGTGCTGATCCCCTAACGCCTGGGAAGGAGGTTTTTTGCTTCTATCATTTGGTTGATCTGGAAAATAGTCTGATCTTCAAGAACACTGGCTCGAGAAACTCTTCACCATCAGGAGGTCCGTCAAGACAGTACGGCCATGACGAATGCTCAGTTCGTGCATGGGGGGATCGGCACGTACATTATCAAGTGGGTAGGTTGGCAAACTTTAGGACAAGGCTAGGTATGCATGAATGTCGATGGTAGTGTCTCTACTAGAGCTCAAGAGAGCTGGTGGAGGAGGAGTTCTAAGGGCAGACTTGGGATTGATCGTAGGTTCTCTAAAAACCTTGAGCTTGCTTGGTGGAGGAAGCTGAGTTATGGGCTGTGCTGCTAGGGCTTCAACTTGCCTGGGCTAGAAACATCCGAAAAGTGGTCGTCGGAGTAGACTCCAAAAATTCCTGGGAGTGGCTGACTGGAACTGTCTCTGAGAGACACAAACATGCTGCTGCCGTCAGCTCCTTTTGCGTAACTAGGAGGCTGGGGTGACTTTTATCTACAGAGAGGGAAATTCAGTTGCAGATTTCCTAGCGAAGAAGGCCTTGGTGTGTTCGCCCTTTGGAGAACCACACAACCGGGAGCGGAATTCCTTCTCCATCAAGACAGGCTGGGGCTGCGCTAGCCTAGAATTATTATTTGGTAATTATTATAAATAAATATATTTATAATAAAATTTATTAGTAAATATCTAAATTATTTAGAAATCAAGAAATAATTTGATTTTTTCATTTAATAGATTTAAAAAAAATAAAGTCTTAATAAAAAAATTTAAATAATGAATAATTTATTCTATTTAAACATAATGATACTTTTATTTTTTTTTAAATATAAAGGTGTTACATTTGTGCTTTTAAAGGTGTTATTTTGATGGCGTTGCTATATTGGGCCGCTTATAACTCCAATGTATTCGGGTGAGGGTAGAGGTGTCCAATGTCGCGGCCGCCCATTTTGACATGCCGCTCGCCAATTATATATATCGTCGCGCCGCGCCATGGCCGGGCCAGTTACTATAGTGGTCGGGCCGGGCACGACACGAGTAAGCCGGTCATGCCGTGTCCTAGAAATAGCCCATCATGCCGTACCCCATCGCGGTTACCATCATGCCAAATTTCATCGCCCCATTGAAAATGATTTCAATTTGTTATTTTTCTTTATCAAATTTCTAAAATGCCCCTCCCAACAACTATATAAATCTGCATTACGAAAAAGCGTAACTCAATAATGATCTTTATATATTTTATATCAAATGTCTATAATACCCCACCTAACAACTATATAACAACTAGTTTTAAAGGTAAATAAGTCAACAATTATTTTTTAAAATATTTGTATATCAAATACTTAAAATACCCCTCTCAACAACTATAAATCTACATTTTTAAGGTAATATGTAATTGATATTTCAATGATTTCCCTATAAATACCTCTCCCAATTCCCTATTCTCTCATCTCTCGTATATTATTTTTACTATTTCCTGGCCAAGTTTCTATTTCATCAATCATGCTCAGCCAAATCTGGGCAGCTTAAAGTCAAGTAGAGAAAATATTTTAAATTAGATAGTTTGTTGTATGGACTTAAATCCACTGAATCCGGTGAGGGTCACATATATGAACAATTAAACAATTTATATAAATATTAATAAACAACATGATATTGCCTCTTCAAATGCTACAACTTTATCTACATTTGAAAATTATCATTTTTTTAAGCAACAAGCAAAGGGAAAACGAGAAATTGGTCCTTCAAGTAAGTCTGATCTTTCAAAATATTTAGATGACTGACATCGCTCATACTTATCATCGAATTTAAATAAAACATTTCGATATTTTGAATAAGGGAATCCTACGAATCCACTTTTCCCATGCTATAAAAATGACACGTGATCTACTAATCCCATTGGTGTCTAACACGCATCGAAATCTACTTTTCTATTGCAAAGAAATATACCGTGAGAAAGTATGATAAGACTCTTCGCACGATGCTTAAAGTTTTAATACGCTTGAAGGATCAAGACGTGACGCTTTTTAATTTCAAAAGAGAAAATGAATATGCAAGAACGCTTGAGAAGTTAGATAAAATGGATTTCAAATTAGAACAAGTTGATTTTGAGATTGATGATGACAATTAAAGATGAATAAGTTTTAGCATGAATACAAAATTTTCAAAATTTTGTCTTATATGTTTATTTTAGATTTATGAGATGTAATTTATTTTTAAAAGTAATGCATGTAATAGATAGTTGGATAGGTGTCAACCTAGTTGAATGTGTTCATACTATACCGATGCAATTCTCACTTTTGCTCTCATTATTTTTCACAGAAATTATTGAAATATTGAATAAAATAGTTTTATTATTTTTATTTTTATATTCCAATATTTTAAATTAAAATTATATTTTTATATCTTTATTAATAAAAACTAATTTTATATAATGAAAATAAAATATATTTACTTAGAAATTAATATTTTTGAAAAAATATAGCTCACTATCATACCATTAGCACTACTTCATGCATGGCCCATTGGCATGATCCATTTACACAAATTAATCGACACTCCACCCATTGGCACAATCCATTCCATTTTCGCCCACTAAGACAACCCATCAAGATAAGACGAATACCGAATAATCCACGTACTTAAGGGCCTTGGCCGGTACCCACCTATTTTTTTTTTCTTGAGTTTGCAATGGAGCACGGGCCCAAATCCTTCACTAGTCCAAAGACTACCGACATCGCCGGCACACGCGCCATTCTCAAAAAACGTGTCGCTACCGGGTTCGACACTACCCATTGGACATCTCCTCGGATGAGGTGGTTGGGACAAGGAGAGGAGAGAGGAGAGATGAAGATGAGAGACACGAAGACGTGGGCCGTATATGAGGTATTTTTAGCTTAAATGATACACTGCTCCACCTCATGTTTCGAGCACTTACTGCCTTCATTCCACATTCGACTGTTTCACATGCTTAATATATATTTTTCAGCAATATTACCCTTTTCATTCCACCTAAACACCATTCATCGGGACAGTTTATTATACTGCAATAAAATGCTTAATTGTAAAAAGAAAACATCAATCCTTTGACTTAAAAAAAAAAAAAAAAAAAAAAAGTAGTTTAAGAAAAACCGAAAACTAAGGTTTCTTTTCTCCCTTTGTTCTCCTTGTTGCACGCGCAAAGAGAAGATATAAATTGCAAGTTTTTTTTTTAGTTTTTTAAGTTGTAAATAACTTCTTTTATGTATCTAACGTGGCCCCACATGATGGGCTAAGTCTATTTTAATTATTATTATTATTTTGTTTCATTTCATAGTTGAATTTTTTTTTTGGGTTTTCATCATGTTTATATAATTCTCTTATTTTATTTTCCATTTTCCAGTGGAACAATTAGTCAAGAATTTATGAAAAGCTTGGAAAAGATCATTGGGAGGAATCCAAAATATTTTTGTGGTTGAGTTGGGCTCGTGTTCATTGGGCTATTCCATTACCTTGTATACAGCAGGCCCATTTAGGTCCAAGGGTAGCTTAGTGTTGGACCGAGCCTGGGGATCCTCCACCTTCCCTTGGCCCAAATTATATATATATATATATATATATATATATATATATATATTACAAAAAAATGCTTTTATTTTGGAAAAAAAGATGTTTAAATAAGTTGGAAAAACTATGTTATGGGGTATCAATTTCAAAGTATTTGAAAAATGAAGACTAAATAATTTTATTTGAACTCCAGTCTATGATCAAATATTTGATAAAAAGAGTTGCAGGTGCATTGAGCCTTATGTACAAGTCATATAATCAAGCGGTACAACCATGATATAATCCGGAACCTATATAAACCTTAGGTATTAAATAAAACACATAACTAGAACCCTCTTTATCAAATATTTGAACATTAAATATTTGATCTAAGTGGTGGTTGGGCATCAAATAAGATTATTTGGTCCTCATTTTTTCAAATAGTTTTAAAGTGATACCCATAACATAATTTTCTCAAATACTTTTGCAAATAATTTTTTAAAAATAAAAAAAATCTCATATTAAATAAAACACTTTTTGCATGTGACTCTTTGAGAAGTACTTTTCAGAACTGGCCTTTTGTCTCAAGTGGGCCTTTAACATAGTTTGGAAATAATATTTGGAGGCCCAGATCTTATACCCAAAGTCATTTAGGCTACAAACAGGCCCAATACTGAAGAACGCTGGGCTTGGGCATTTGATCCAAATTAACACTCCAAAGTCCAAACCCTGACCGGCCCAGCTTGTTGCCCCCAGCTGTATTCGGTTTTTAGGGACAGTTCTTAAAACAATTCGGTTTATTTATTTTAACAGCAAGAACAAATTTTATTTGAAAACTCAAATATAAAAAATACTTTTTGTTCAACGTAAATTTTTTTATAAATACTTTTCATATTTTCATTTATTACTAAAAGCACTGTAAAATGGCTATAATTTATTTTCAAAACAAACTCTTAATATTATTTTGTAATGATAAAGATATGTTTTCGAATAAAATAGAATATTCTAATAGGTTCTTAAAACAAAAGTAAATTGTTGATATTTGAATTAAATATGTAAGATAGTAGAGCTACAGAAATATTCAACAATCTCATGACAAAATACTTACAATTTATCACATAAAATGAATAAAACTCTATTGGGTAACTGTTTTTTTTTTAAAACAGTTCTAAAAAACGTTGTCTAATCATTCTATTTAAAATTTAAATTATTTCTTAACATATTTTAAAATACTTAAAATATATTTTAAAATATTATTTAATATATAATTTTTATTTTTCATTATTTTTCATGTGTGTATAATTATTTTCTAAAATTATCATCAAAAGATTAGTCAAAATAAAGAAGAGATGCTTTCTGAAAACATTACTTTTATTTTTATCTTTTGCTCATTAAAATAAAAGTTACATTAAAAACGGGGTGAATGGAAGATTAGATATGTCCTTCAGACCTTATTCAAACGGTAAGAAATAACTAAGAAAGATTGGGATTTTACAAAGTAATATTAAAAAAAAAGATTATATTTGTAGAATATGGTATGTTAATTAGTGGGTGGGTGGAAAAAAAAGTGGGGTTCAAAATGATTGAAAACCCAGACATTCAATCATATTGAATGCCCCTTTTATTCAGCAGCAAAAATCCCCACTCCCCCCTTTCCATCCCCACAACACTCCCTATTAAATCCATCCATGTTTTCACTTTCCATCCATGTTTTCTTATCACTTGTCCAATTTTCTTTCTCCTTTTCATCCATCCAAAAGGTAAACCCTAAAAACAAAATATCTTACTCTTTCTCATCTATGCCTCTCTATATAACCCCCTTCAACTATCACATTTTATAACCTAATTTCATCTTGCTTGTTTATGTTAGTGAAGAATCGTTTTCAAAAAGATCTTATCCCATATGGAAAAAAGACAAGAGTCTTTTTGGGTTTATACACTAAAACTCATTTATGAGTTTGTATATGACTTGAGAAGAGATTTGCATCTTCAAGACACGTTAAATGCGACGAAGCCCACTTCAATCAAAATCGGTTTCGATTTTGGCTTCATGTGCGAATACGTACTTAAAATTAACAACCATATTTTGAAATATTCTCTACATTTTGGTTGGTCATGAAATGCTTAAAAATTTGATAACTCACATGGTATATGAGCTTAGTCAATGGGAGGTGGACTCTAATCACGTAATTTGTATGTTTGTTTTTCATTTGTATTTCTTTGAAAGTCAAAGTTGGCACTTTCGAGTTCTTTTTTTAACGTTCGAAATTAAGTATTTTCATCAAATTTGATTGGCGAAGTGGGTCAAAAGTACTTTAAAGTAAATAAGATTAGTTTAATTAAAATGTATACGGTAACATGCCTAATATGATTGAAAATGATTATTTGGAAATCATATCTTAATTACTGTTCATAAATCTTTAATCACAATTGTTTGTTTGTGGGAAGAAAGGCTCCATCTTTCATTTTCTTACTAGTTTTTCATGTTTGTTGAAATCAACCCCAAACTTGATTGTTGAATAGAGATCCATGTGGTATTTGATACATTAGTTTAGTAATATAATTACTCGCATATACTTATGTTGAAGTTAAACGTTAAATAAATGTTTTACTTGAAACCCTTTGATATCAAGAATAGGATTAATTCAAGAGAGGTTCTATATACACCCCTTAAATATCTCTTCACACCTTATTTACTAAGTAAACCCTAAAATATACTCTTTGCACCACATTCCAATACTTTACTTTCCCAGCGTACCCTCCTTACACCTCATATCTAAAGCCTCCTTATACCCCATTCCCCCAAAACTCATCCTCCGCAAAGTTCCCCTAAAACCCATTCTCCTGAATCCGAGAAAACCCCCTAAACAATAACAAATCCGAGATTCAACCTGCGACTTAAATATCAAGTAAGTTTGCTTTTTATTTGATTTTGGCTGCTATTATTCTCGTGATTTTCATCGTTAAACATGGGTTTATATAATATACTTAAATTTTATAATTTATATAATATACTTAAATTTATAATTTATATAATATACTTAAAACTAATTTTAGAAAATTTAAAAAAAATTCAAAAATTAAAATGAATTCTGACAAATCTGCATCGTTAAGAGTATCCGATATTAACCGGAAATTTACCTTACGATCCGAAATTTAAATCCAGTAAAGTTTGTTTTACCGTAAATGCAATCCGAAAATGCTCAAATAATCCGAATTTCAAAATCAAAACTTCTGCCACGTCCGATTTCAAAATCCTGAAGTAATTTTACATTAATTTTTTTATTTAATTTAAATTAAATATAAAAATGATGTTGTTATGAAAATTAAATTACATCATTAAAAGTAATTAATTTAAATTAAATTAAATATAATACATATCATCATTTTAAAAGCCTAATTTCTCCAATCGTTTTTAAAGCTCTAATTTCACGCCATTCTCACTATTTTCAACGTCATTCTTACCCATTCTCACTATTTCAAACGGCTTACCGATGCAAGGCGAGTCGCAAGGCAGACAAGGCAAGGCAGTTAAATGTAAAAATTGCGCTTGGGGCCAGAAATTCAGATTTTCCTCTACGGCCTCTTAATTCAATTCATAAATAAGAAGTTTTGTGGGTCCAACCCCATAAATGCTACTAAGAGTTACAAAAGAGCTACATAAGGAGGAGAATTTTTCCATGTCAATGCTATCGTTAGCTAACTCACTATATGAGAATTGACCTTTGTTTCCGCCACTGAAATTGTTTTCCATTTCAATCAATGGAATCCACCCGAGGATCAAACTCTTGCCTATAAATAGGCTTTGAGGAAAATAATCAAATGAAAAAAAAATTTAGGAGACAGAAAGAGCTTGTAAAATCATTCTTGGCTATCATACTAAAGGAGAGCTGAGCAATTAAACATAAAGACCATGTAGTAGTACTTGCAGGTAAAACCGGTAAGACGCGGCCTTATCCCCTGTGTGTGTGACATTTTCGCGCCATTTTCATCTCATAAAATAATTATTTTTCTCGATTTGCTTCGCTACAGTTTCCCTCATTCTAAAGGTTTTACCATGTTATATCGGGTGTCATTATTATATTACCATCTTATTTCTTGAAGATTGACTTAGTCATCCAACAACACTTTCATTTCTTAAAGATGTGCGACACTTTCATTTCTTAAAGGTTGACTTAGCTACCCAACTGTTGTTTAATTTCTTAAAGGTTTGACATTGCCACAAAATTGTTGTTTTATCCTATGTATTGGTCTTGCCTCCCAATTGCTAACATTTACAGTGGATTGGCAAAGCTACCAAAATATTACTATTGCATTCCATGCGCTAATTACAATCCCAAATGTTTCTTTACTAAACTTTTTGAAATCGTGATTACGACTAATTCAATATTATGTGGCCGTTATAATTTGTTAATTTATTTGGGGTAATGAAATGACCCAAAAGAAGGGAAATTGAGAAATATTATGTGATCATGTTGAATTTTATTTTATTTTTGAAAAAATTAATTTTATTGATTAAAACTAGCAATATATCGATAGAAACATAAATACAAATTCGCTAAAAATCGTATATGATGAAATAGCGACCCCGATTAATAGCATAATAAATAGGCTCGAAGCGTATAAATTTGATAATACTAAAGTAACTAGAAATTCTACCTATGACTTAAATTTGTAATATATCGACGACATCATAACTGGATGATCACCTATAACCGATAAAAAATGATCGCCCCACTCAATCCACCCACATACAAATAAAACACCGCAACAAGACAAAAAAAAAAAAGAAACGTCATAAAAGGATAACACAAAACCAAACGCCCCCAATAAGATGATATAATCACAAAAAAAACAAAAAAAAATCAAATCTATGTGAAATAATCGTGTTAACTTAAAGGTCCCTCAAAAAATAAAAATTCTCTTGTGGATGGTGTGTTCAGGTATCCTTCATACCTATAGTGGATAACCTTCGCACTAAGAAGATTGTAGTTGTGAATGTTTGCCCTGTTTGCAATAGGGGTAAGGAATCTGCTATGTATTTATTTAGTTGCTTGTTCTTTTGCAAAGAGCTGTTGGAGGCCTCCTCCTCTGGCTATCAGACATTTCGACACCTTTTAGGATTGGCTTTTCGAAGCTTTCAGTTTATGGGATGCACAGTCCAGAGCCTTGGCTTTTATCATCATTTGGAAGTTGTGGACTCATAGAAACGGTTTGGTCTGGAGGAAGTTGTATCTAAGCTCTATCATCACCAAACTTGGATAACACTGTCTTTGGCCTAACCATTGATGATTGCAGGCTCCTTTTAAATGAGATTGTCCAGTGCAAAATCTTGCATATTAGAAGATCAACCAATCAGGTTGCTCACTCCATTGCAAGGGCATTTGTTTCCCAGTCTGGTCCTGTTGAGTGACTTGTAAACGCCTCTCCTTTTATTATTGATGTATTGGAGAATGATCTACATTAATAATTTTTCTCCCTTTTTAGCCTCAAAAAAAAAAATTTGTGTTAACTTGTTAACTTGTCTAACTCACAAAAATGATGTAAGATAAGTGAGGAAAGTACTAAATGAATCTCATGATACTTTGTTAGCTTCTATAGATTTTTCAAGTTGGGTTGTGTTCTTCTAGATTGGTCAAGCACATGCATTTATTTCTATATTAACTGATGAGATGTGGATATGGTGGTTACATATTAGATATATATCCAATGTATACAAGTCACATGTAGGAAGCTGGGATTTAATGGATCGAGGATTTTTAGTAGCTAGCTAGGGGCCTATACAATATGGACCCCATCCTATCTTTGTCACTTAGAAGAAGAAGAAGAAGAGGGGAGTGGTTGAGGCATGTGGAATCTAATATGCTAAAAGTTTTCCATGTGAGGATGGTAGAGCAAGAAATAAAGGGTAGATTTTGAGACAGACCCATGTAACCAAAACCCTAAAAGACAAGGAAATTATCTGATTAAGGTCTTGTCTATGGCTACCCAATACTTATTTATAATGTTTTTGTTCTTCAAAACTAGTCGAAAGTATTTTGGCTTTTCATAGAGTAGGCCACCAAACTTTTCTTTTTCTTTTCATTTCCATTTCCAGTCTTTTCTTTTCTTTTTTCTTTTCTTTTCATTTCCATTTCCATTCTTTTCTTTTCTTTTTTCTTTTCTTTCCTTCACTCCCAAACAAAGCTTTTTGTCTTTTGGATTTTTGCATGAGTCACTTGATCCAAGACATATAAACTAAAACAAGGGATGGAGAAAGCCCCAATTAAATAGGAAATCCCATTGAAATAAAAAATTAGGGTTTATGGGAAGGGTTTTTGAAGAGTTTACAGATTGGTCTCCCTCCAACCTCCAAGAGTTTCACATGAGATTCTATACAACATGATTTGGATACACCATGATTGGCTTTGACTGCTTTTTCTTCACAAGAAGATCTATCCTTTGACTCTTAGCCCCCTCTCCTCCTTTTTCCAGATTGTGTGCAATCTAAGAGAAGTCCTTTACAATACAAGTTAAATTCCATGCTAATTTTACATTTTAATTAAATGTAATGTAAATTTGTAGGCTGTCGTCCATCCATCCATCCCTCCCTTTTTCACCATCTTTAGACACCCTTTTCAATCAAAAATTACTCTCATCATTTCAAACACACTAATAATCCTAGTAATTATAAAAATAAATACCCACAAATTTCTACTTATTTAACAATTGTGGGTCCCTCCATGACCCACTTTTTTTTTTTTGAGAAAATTGTGTTTCAGTGTTCTCATTTGAAAATAATTAAAAAATTGAAACCTAAGAATGATAAATCGACTTTAACATTCACTCATCCCAAAAATATTTTAGTTTTTATGCCAATGACATTTTTTTTTCTATAATACCCTTCACTAAAAATAGTATTTTTTTTACATATATTGAATTAAGCAATATCAGAAGACAGTGCTCTTATAGAAATTTGAACCTGATTCTTCCATATGTCTACTTCAACCTTTAACCGTTAAAACCTGTTCTCGCTTCAAATCCATTAAAATAATATATAAAATTCAATAACTAAATACTTAAAGTTCATTAAAGTAGTCCATAATATATTGACTTACTAAAGGTCATTTTAAGAATTAAATTTATATTTACATAAAAAAAATTGAAATATTTTTTAAATGAGTAGTTGTAAAGCTGAAATTTTTTTTTGGGTTTTGGTTTTCTACTTATTTTTTAATGTAGACTTCAAAACAAACTTTTTCTGTTCCCTTTTTTTAAGGTTTTGAAAAATTGAAGGTCAATTTACTTCATTCTCCCAAGCCATGAGGTATGATTTATTTTTATTATTTTATTAAGTTTTATGTATTTATTTTTTTGACATCTACTTTGCATAAAACACCGTATTATTTTGTTCTTAAAGGGATTCCAGCCATAAACCTCCCATTACCCATTCTACTTTACTACTTGAGTCAAGTCTCAAGGACTTATTAAAAAAATATTTGATTAAAACATATCAAATAACCATAAATTTATTAATATAATATTTTATGTTTTTTCTTGAAAAGTAAATACATTTTGGACAAAATTAATGTCCATCTCCATTTCTCATATTTACATTGTCTATTAAAAGAATATATTATTTTAAGAAATAATAAAAGACATTTTTATCAAAATCATATCAAAAACTAATGGGGGGTCAAATTTCCAATTGAGTTTCAAAAGGTCTTCTAATCAAATTACCTCTTATTAAATTTTATATTATAAAAAAAAAGAGACAAGAAGCAAGTTTAAGTTAAGCATGAATGATTAAGGGAAACATTCACTAATGTACCAACATCAACTTTTGGGAAAAGCTAAAAAATGCAGTCAATTGACTTAATTTTTGCTCAACCCCCCCACAATTTGATCAACCAAAGTCATATCAAATTACACACCAGCAGACATACTAACAAAACTAGTCCAAAGTAATTCCCAACTAGCTAGGGACATCATCCTTTTATTTTTTTTCGCGTGCACTACCTTTTTTTTTTTTTTTTTTAAGTCCTTGATCTATCACTATGAATTCAAGCTTATTATATATACTCCAAAAGCATAGTTTAAAAGCAACCAAAGGCCAATTATCTGTTCACCCAAGTGGACAATAGATGAAGAGGTAAAAAACTTTTAACTGTTTTTTAAAACCACTTTTTAACTCAAAAAGTATGCTTTATAAGCATACTTGAAAACGTTTTTCCTATTCTTTAGAACAATAAAATAAGAGAATAAGGATTTTTTGTTTTTTTCACGTTTCATTATCAATTGTCATGAAGACTCGGCCATCGCTCGATACGACGCTTCTCGTTTATCGCCGCTGTCGTTTATACGATACATTTATTCAGAGGCGACGATTCAAACGGAAGAAAGACATCCGATCAAATACAGCAAATCAAATCAACGATCATTGACATACCAGAAAAACTATAATCATAAATATTCTAGTTATAACAGTAATATCAAATATATAGCGCTCACCATCAAACATAAGACTCGAAATGATTCATCATGCTATTAACCTGTATACTATTTCATCATTTGGCTGGCTTTTAACGATTTCATTATACGTTTTTATCGATTATGTATTATTACTAATCGAATAAAATTGTTTTTCTTTTAAAAAATAAGAAAATGTGTTTCATAATTAAAAATGAAAAAAAAGGTGTTTTTATAAAATATCTTTTAGTGGTTTTTACTTTTTTATGGGTAAATGTAAAAATATATTAAACCATAAAAAAGAACCCGAAGCCAATCGAGAGAGTATATAGGAGATATATATAAGGGTGTCAAAGGGAAAGTAAAACAAGAGAAAGAAGACCATGTTCCATTTGCCCTTATCTATACCGTCACCTACTTACTTACAATCCAACAAAGTCCAAAAACCAACCAAAGTAATTCAAATAATTATCATTGAAAACTATTTGAAAATAATTCACATCTTTTTTTGAGTAACAACTATAATACTTTAAGATTGTGTTTAATTCTTGGAAAGTAACGATGAGAATGTGTTAAAAATGATTTTTAGTTATTTAATGAAATTTTACAAAATTATCTAAATATATACATATCCTTAATTATAAAATATTTAATTTTCATATTAATAAGTTAAAATAGATAAACTGAGCTTTAAAAATTAAATAGACATAATACATGTCAAATTAACCTATTTTTTAATTTCCTTTTTTTTTCTTTTCTTCTACTTTTTATATCTATTTTCTTTTTCTTATATTTTCCAAGAACTGAGCATAGTCTAAAGTTTTTGTATGTTGTATATGATAACACAATGTTTTCTCATAAAAAATCACAAAACTATATTGTTTACGATGCTTTTTAAAACTGTTGTTTGTAAAAATGCACAGGCATTACGAAATAAAGAAAACACGCTTTATTCCTAATTTTGTTTTATTCTAAAAACAAAACAAGAGTAGTTTTTAAAGAACACAAAAATGACATTTTCAAGACCAATTCTCAAAAACATAAATCAAACAGACTCTAATTTCTATTTTCATATTGTTTTGTTTGTGAAAATGATAAAAAAACTCATTAAAATTTTAAGAAATGTTGTTTTGTCATAGGACTATTTTTTAACAACATTACCAAACAAACCTCAAGATTTTATGGTTTAGAACAAGATTATTATTATTTTTCACTTACATTCACTAGACAGATTATTGTAGTATTTTGTTTCTGGGATTTAAATCTGGGATCTTTCGTAAAACCCGTCCTATCTTTTTACCACTTGAGACAGACCTCAAGACTATGACAAGATTAATTTAATCATCCAAGACTCACATTCTCTTCCTTTTAGTTGACCACCTAGTATATTGAGAATGGTAGCATTGTAACACAAATGTAATGTTGAGTTGAGGAAAGAGGTAGTTGAATAGGGCCCCAAAGTTCAAAACTGTTAATGATGGTAAATCAATTAGCATGCTATGATTTTAATCACCTTTGCTGAATCAAAAGTTAAAAAACAAAATAATGAGAGTAAACAACTTTAGTTTTTGATGGTTGTGGGGAACAAAATCAATTTCCAAACAGGTGAATAATCATGAAGTTTCATTGAGGGATGGGACACCAAATTACATAAAAGCAAACACATAGAACTTTAAAGAAACAATAAAACAATGGGAAGAAAAGTCCATTTTTTTTTCTAAGATACCAAACATAAAATAGATATCTCTAGGGTACTCAAACTGTCATTGAAGCAGCAGCTAGCACAAGAAGATAAGTACTCTTTCTTGTAGCAAAAATCACATGCCTCCATTTTTTTAAAGCCAACTACTCATTAGCCATAGCACAACAACATTAGGTAATTGATCACCATATAAAGTTTCCATGATTCTTGGCCATACGTCTAATTCGACCCTAAAACATTTCACACGCTCGCTGACACGCGGTATCAGAAGAGGTCGTTTATTTATCCGTTAACCCGCTAACTATAAAATCATATTCGAAGCATTTAAAACATTAAAAGCAAATAAAAATAACCCGAAAAATTTAAGAAATGTTTGCATATACGATCAAACATCGCTAACATTTACACCTTATCCCACCTTTTCTTTGTAAAGAAAATCATGCCCCATTTTTTTAAAGCCAACTACATTAGCCATAGCACACCAACATTGGGGTAATTGATCACTGTATAAAAAGGGCCCACCCCCCTCCCTTTTTTTTTTTCAGGTTTTGCTTTCAATTTAATCAAACCCAGATGTATGCAAGAATAGGAAAATCTGCAGTTGATATGGGGAATTTACCTTTGGGGTATGTGATAAATTTTGGGTTTTTGTTTAAAACAGAAACTCAGACGGAAAATTGGTAGAAAATTCAGATGGAGTGCCCCATCTAAGCCATCTTATCCATTCACAAGTCATATTCCATATGAGGAAAACAGAGACAATAAAAACTTGGGATCAAAGATGGCAAAGTGGGTAAAGTTAATCCATTTATAATCACCAAGACCTTGGAAAAGAAAGTAACCATTGAACTGGGTTTTGAATCATATGATTGGTAGGAGATTCTCAAATAAAAAAATAAAAAATCTTTCTTTCTATCTGCTGTTGAGTAAACCAGAGGACAAGTAGGAAGTCATGAATCCATCCTAACCCTCCAAAATCAACAAAAATCCAAGCTTCTATTAGAATGATGGATTGAATGATTTTTGTATTTCATTCATTTGGAATAATGTTTTGGGTGGTGGAGAGAGAGAGATGGGGACCTATAAAATCATTAAAACAACTCCCACTCAATCACATTCAGTGTCCCTTTTCTTTAGCTGCAGCAATCCCAACCAAAAGCCTGCCTCTGCTGAAATGAACCCGAAAATGCTTTCAAACCCAACAATTCAATAAAGTAACCTTTTTTCCTTCTCACCGGACCAAAAAAAAAAAAAAAATTGTGCTCAAATTCTACTTGCTGTAGAAACTGAATAAGTTCCCCTGTTCCTGATTAAGATAGCATCTTAAAATTGCTTCCTAAATTACAGAATTATTCTTATTTATTTATTTATTTGCAGGGTCTTCACCTTTATGATCCCATTTCAGCTCAAAGATGATATTCCTTAGCCCTAATTTTGGTGTGGAAACCTTTATTGATCAACTGAGTGGTAGAAGGTTGCCCTTTCCAGAAGAAATTCCTTTTGAGGGCCAAAGTGTTTTTTTAGTGACAATTCAATCAGAGAATGAAAGGCAGGGGGTGTCCTCTGCCTTATGCCCAAAAGCAGGGCATTTTATGACTATATTCTTTGCTTTAATCATAAGAAAGAAAATGCCCTTTGCTGCTTTGCATTCATGAATGATAATGTACTCCTACAATTTATCAATATCTCTCAGCTGGTTCAGGGTATTTTAGCACCATTCCTTCTCTTTTTCTGTAAAGTCACTATAGTTTCTTCCATACATTTTTAACAGTTTGCCATGGAAAAGATGGTACTATTCCCAAACCAAGTTGTCCCAAATCAACTTCCCAGTCAATTTTTTGTTGAGAGGGAACTTTTCAAAATAAAGCAGTTGATGATTTTTTTTTTTTTTTTTATAAGCTTGTATGTTCGGATCAGCTTACGTGCACCCTCGATAATTCCTTCCACGGGGGCCTGAAGTTAACGATCGCCCAAACTGACATTCCTGCAGCAAGCACTGATAAATCTGGAAATGCTTCTTCCTAAAAAAAGAGACTTTAACAAGATACTCATGCTGATGGGGCTTCATTATTTAACCACAAAACCAAGTGTGAAAACTGCAAATGGGTCCTTTCTTTTCAATCCCATTTGGGCTGGAGAAGAGGGAAGGTTGTGACTTTTTGAATAGAAGTACCATTTCTTTTCAAACAAGAGCCCAGAGAATAGTCAAAATACAGATATGGAAGTCAGGAATTGTTGAATTTTCCAGGTAATTGATTGCATTGGAGGTAGTACAAATGAAGAAAGGCTAGAATCTAGATAAGAGTGCATAAGCTAAGATCTTATATTATAACTGTACATGCAGGGCTAAAAAGCTTGAAAATGGCTGAGAAAATGTAGCTAAAAGGATTAGCAAATGAGCCATGAATTAGCATAGTAGGAGTACAGAGAGAGAGAGAGTGAAAGAACAGAGGAGGAAGAGTAGGCTACATTATGGAGCCAGAGCAGAATTCCATGGAGCTGCACAAAGCAATTCCTCAATCATTTGCTGTATATGATCATCATCTTCGAGAGGCTTGAATTGCTGGGTATTGTTGCTTTTCTTCATAACCCAATTGCCTGGCTGTTGCCTCCGCCTCCGCTGCCGGTCTTTTCTCCGGCGACCACTGGCCTGATTCTACTTTCACCGCAATGCTGGTGGCGGCGGTGATGGGAAGGCGGCGGCTTTTGCGGCTCGTGGGATTTGTTAGCTGAAGTGAAGCCATGTAACACCTGTGGAGCTTGGCTGTTAAGGTAGCTGGCAGCTTGGAAGACGATGACTGGGAAGCGTTCGATTGTATGAAGTTGGTTCTCGCCCTCGGCCCACACATGAGCCGTGCCGCCTCATCGTATGCCCGAGCGGCGTCCTCCGCCGTCTCGAATGTGCCCAGCCAGATTCTGGTCTTCCTGCACAAACCCGAAACGGTTTTTTTTTTTCAATTAGCAACATGGGAAGTGAAGAACGAAACGTTTCGGAGACATGTTCATGTGTTGGACTTGGAACTTACAGAAGTGGGTGGCGGATTTCGGAGACCCAAGATCCCCAATGCCTCTGTCGGACGCCTCGATATCGCTGCTGAGGTCTGGCCATGTTAAGATTGATTAAAAAGGGGGCAAGACGTTTCAAAGTGGAAACTGTTTGTGAAAATGCCTGAAAGAGGGAATGATGCAGAGGTAAGTGATGGCCAAGTGATGGAGGGGGAAGAGGGGTTTAAGAGTTGGGTTTGTTGAGAGGGCCATGGGAGCAGTGGTGGGGGAGGGGTGCTCTTTTCTTGGCCTTCTGGGCAACTGGGTCCCATCACAGTTTGAGTCTTCAAATCTTATTTTTTTGTTCATCTTTGTAAATAAATTTATATGAAATGAAAAATTTCAAAACAGACTAAATTAAGTTCATATGTCTATAATGAAAATAATACCTTTGTTGCAGAAAACCCCAAAAGATGAAGTGATATTTTAATTTTTTATAACACTTTCTTCCTTGAACAAGACAATCTTGGGTCATGGTCTCAAACAGATTCTTCATGTGACCATGCTCTCTCACTCAAGATTATGAATCAATAACCAAAACTTGTTAGTAAAAACAAAAGGGAAAATGAAACAAATTTGTGGGTTGAGAATTGAGATGTGTATGTTTGATGATTACAGCATATTGCTTGATAGTCTGCAAGAAATGGGCATGAGGGGCATAGATATGATTGAGTCAATCCTGTGCTGGGACACACCGAATAAAGATCCTTGGACCATGATAATTATGCTAACCATTCAAATCATTCACAAATCCTGTTCACTGTTTCGCGGAATATCAATGATCTGGGTTTTAATTTGATGATTTTCTCAAGAAAATTCACAGAATGGAAACAGAAACATGGCCTACATTAACGATACAACTGGGGTTGGGTCGTTGATTATTGCTCTCTCTGTGGGCTGGAAAGCTTTCATTTTCATGCCTGCCACATGTTTGATGTGAAGACTGAATAAGAGTGTGGAAAACGCACATCAGTGAGAGAAGCCTAATATGGAAACATCTGTATATGGCAGACGATGGGGGAGGGGAGAAGACAGGCATAGTGTGGTCGTGCGTTTTGGAAGGTCTTGCCCAGTTTTTCCTCCTCCCTCGGCCCTCACCACTGTGCGCCCACGTGACAACAACCCCCATCTCCTAAGCCCCCCCTCTCTCTCTCTCTTTCTCTCTCTGAGTTATGTATGTTATTTTTACATTTCTGTTGTTTTTTACTTTTTAACCTTTTGATCTTCCAAATGGAGCAATGCTTTTATGTTTTTTTTTATTTAAACTTACATTCACTGTGCATCACATTCATAGTAGTACTCTATTTTCGAATTCAAACACATCTCACCCTTTGTCACTTATATTTTTCTGACATTTACTCGCTTCAATTACAACAAGTATCATCGAAGAGAGATAACCTTATCCTTTCCTTATATTTCATCAACCCTTTAATCATTAAGTCATGTCTCATTTGTTACTTTTTACCACTAATCAAACTCTCAATATCAACTATACTTTGTATTAAATTTTATTTTTTAATGACAATAACTCTTTTTCTTTTTATATGGACAATAACTTTCTCCCTTTCTCTTGAAACAAGACTTTCCTTAAAATTATGTTTATTTATAAATTATTTAAAATAAACATTATAATTTTTTATACATATTTAATTTAAAATAAAAATAATCTTAAATGGAATGAAGTTGAACAAGTTTTTATTTGAAAGGAAAAACATTTGACAAAGCTTTATTACAAACAGCAATGTCTTTATATTCATTTTGCATTAAAAAGTGGTATTATTATAAGTACTATGTTCTTATAGAGACTCAACTTGGGACCTTTAGTATACCCATCCGCTTTTTATCACTTAAGTCAAGTCTCAAAGGCAATAAAATGTATTTTATTTAAAAATATTTTTAGGAATATTGAATGTGATTGATAGTATTTCAAAATAAAAATTTTTAAATGCTACAAAAAGTTATAATGCATTTTTATTTGAAAATGCTTTTAGGAATGTTGAATGTGATTGATAGTATTTCAAAATAAAAAATTTTATATGCTACAAAAGATATAAATACTTCATAAAATCATAACTAAATATAACTTAAACTCAGAAAAAGCTGAATAGTGCATATGAGAGAATCACAAAGAATGTTAACTACACTAATATATAAAAGCGAATAAGAAAAGAGGAAAAAAACTCTACAAACCGTTTTCAATATTAAACTGATCGTGTTTAAAAAAAAAAATCTGATGGTGACTTTTTCAAAATAAAATTTGAAATTTTGATTATTTTTATTTATTATATATATTTCTATACTATTTAAAATAAAGAATTTTAAGAAATAAGTACAAGCTTAGAATATGTTTGGTAAACTGTTTTTAAAAAACAAATTTGAAAAAACTTGATTATTTTTATTTTAAAAAATAAGTAACAATATAAAAAACAATTAAAATATATATTTTGAAAATATCATTTTACGTTATTTCCGTTTATCATACGTGAACTCCACGATAAAATACTCAATATTTAAAACCATAGAAAATGGTGGTCACATGTCCTATGAGGACAATTTAGTAATGTAACTAAAGCGTTTAATTTAAATAAAAAAAATAGAAAATAGTATTATAAGACATATAATTTTGTATATTTTCTGTATACAAAAATAGAAAATTGTTCTAAAAAAACATGTATGGAGCAAATCCCAACTATTTTTACTTTCAACAACGCTAACATTGCCAAAAACTATAGTTTACCCGGCCAATGACTTTTTCGGTTTTTAAAATATTGCTTAAAACATCGGATTCAGTTATAAAAAATTGGTTTTCGAGTTTTACAGTGATTTTATCTTTTAAGATCTGTATAGATTAAAATTTTATTTAAGAAAATATAAATTTTAAAAGAAGCAAAGAGAAGAGGAGCAGCTATTTGTTTTTTTTTATTTATTTAAAGAAACAACTATTTTTATTATTGGCTACAATTAGTGTAAAAAAACAGGGGGGAGTGAAAGCGACGCCCCTAAATGGGGAGGAAGAGAGAAGCAAAGAGAAGAGGAGCAGCTATTTCTGACCGTTAGCTTCCTTATATCACGACGCAACCCATGTTCCCATTTCCCTTATACATTTCATTCAATTGCTTTGGTCAGTGGTCACGCCCCCACGTGACTGCCCACATCCCCCACCTCTACGATTCTCTCCCCAGTCCTCAATCATAAATCATACTAGGGCGGTAACCCAATTCACCTCTGATTGGTAATTTTTCACACAAATCATGGGGAACACAGAAATGATTAGATACGTTCGATCTAAATTGATGAAGATCATCAGACCATGATCAGTGGCTAAGAATGATCTTCCAAATCTATGGACCATCGGAATTTACTTAATATTAGATCATCTCTGGCCTTCCTCCGTTCTATCTGCATATACAGGTATTTTAGCCACAATTCATTCTTCAAAATCATTATCTGTTTGTATTTCCAAATATACAGATGTGATATTAAGATACTATTCACCTATTTTTTTGAATAGTGATATATAATTCTCCAATTTTTATAATATTTAAGGATGTAAATAATGATTTGGAGGTGTATCTAAATCTTATTGGTTGGAGTTGTAAGTGAAAAAGACAGATGTCATCATCTCCAACTATAAAAAGAATGTCAATTTAAATATAAAAATTGAGACTTATGTACTTACATATTTTTCTATCAAGTTATTTATAAATAAAATGATTATTTCATATAAATACGAATATTTTCGTGTTGCTTTTAATTTACTGCTTGCCGCGATATTTGCTATTGTATTTTATTTTCGTTGTTCATATAAGATTTTTTACATAGCGATTCAAATAACAAATCGTATTATACTTTAATATATTATATATATATTTAGCCACAGTGTGATTTTAGCTTAATATGTGATATCAAATTTATATATTTTGTTATTTGTTAGCGTTATTAACTTTAAGATTATTTATCATTTACATTCTTGAATGATTGATATTGTGTTTTTAGTAATGTTTAACAAAAATAGTTATTTTTTCTAAAAATATGGAGAATTATGAATGGAGATTATCTTTAGTAACTTATAAAACAAGTAAGAATTTAGGAAGCAGAATTCTCGGAAGACAAAGAAGAAATGTAAGATAGATTGATATGATTCAAAGATTCTTGTCTCATTCTTGGTTTACAGCTAATGAACCTTAAAAAACACTTAACAGAGAAAGGAGAGGAAAAAAAAAGTTTCTGTGGGACCCACGAATTTGGAACGCGTGAAGTGGGACCCGCAAAGCTAAGGTGGGGATGTGATGATAACTGTTCTTGTGCGGCTCGCACCCATGCCTGACCCATCAGAGTACGCGCTCGGTCCATCGTCACGCCGCGCCTTGCGCTCAAGTTTATATATATATATATCCTCTCTATACAAAAAATATGGCATATGTTTGGGATCATATATTAATTATTATTTTTATATTAATCCATATCACGCTCTTATGTTAATTCGAACTTAAATATTCCCTTAATCATCGATTTGAACCAATAATTTAGTTTAGAGAACATATATTCATAAACTTGAAATGATAACCTAATAATATAAAATCGTACTGATTTAAGATGGGAACATTACCAAGGTCAAGGGTTCAATTTCACCCCCAACCATTAGCTAGGTGCACCAGTGCCCGAAGGCCCTTCCTACCATTTTACTACTCAAACCAATGCTTGTGATATTAATAAATTAATTAATTAATAAATTAATTAAATTTGGGTGATATTTAATTGAAATTGGATACATTGAATATTTGAATATCCAACAAAGGGGGGGTGGGTGGAAAATATGTTAAAGTGAACGTGGATATCTCAATCGTCACAAACATCTTGCCTGTCTTCCCCCTTTCTGTGTTAGATTTTGCCTTTGCATGCCCACATGACTTTCCCTTTATATGTATCTATGTTGTATGCTGCTGTCCCCCATGTGCATGGTTTTTTCATCATTTTCTCTCTTTTTATTTTTAATAATAATAATTTTTCATAGTAAAATAAAAAATGAGAGTGATTTTTTTATTACCGCTTATGATTCACAAATTTTTTTTCTAAAAAATTAATATTTAATAAAACTTGGTAAATATATTGGAAATATTTAAAATTTTCTTATATTATTAGAAAATTACTTATAGCATTTATAATTTAAATATTTAAATATTTATTACATTATTAGAAAATTACTCATAGCATTTTATAAATGATTATTTTAAAGAACACTTTTAAATAGAACTTTTTTAAAATATATATTTTTATTGTATTCAATATATATATATATATAGACAATTAATCATGTTTACAATATAATAAATTGTCTTCATTGAAACTCGAACCTGAGACCCTTTTCTTCATAGATGTCCTATCTTTTAAAACTTTGAACGTTCTACCAATTGAATTATATATGTAAATTATATATATATTTATATATATAAACTGATAAATCGTTTACTTGTGATTAACTTCAAAACCTCTCCCTATGCCCTACAATTTTTAAAGTTGAACGCTCAAACACATAATCATGCAAGATAAGCAAAAAATATTTGTTTTAATGTTAGGAGAAATCCTTTATTTCACATATGGATATAAGATTGTATTATTTTAATTATAAAAGTATTATCCACATATTTAACTCATTTTAAGAGAGCCATAAGTTTAAAAGTAAAACATTGAGGGAGTGGCATGGATATTTGTGGTTTAGTCCTACTTGACAGGTTTTGCATTAACATATTTTATATTTTATTTCTTTATAAAAGTTTTAAATACTATATATTTTTTTTTAAAGAAAGAAAGAAAATGCACTCAAATTAGAGGAAAGCGTGATCTTTCCATTTTTGGGATAAAAGGTGGTCCAGCTTTATTGCATTGCATGTAGAAATCATAGACAAAAGGAAAGGTGTCATTCCACACAAACAACAACTTTATTTATTTATTTATTTAAAATCTAGAAATTATAGCTGTATACAGTTAATGATAGAATTAACATCTTAACACGCTTAGATATGTAGAGGCGACGCGGTTTCTTTAACGAACCCACAAGGAGAGGGTACAAGAAAATTTAAAAGGACCAAAAAAACAGAAAAAAGAAGACAAAAACAAAGTTTGATGTTGATGGGAAAAATATAAGAGGGAGTGCAAAGAAGTCAGTCATACTCCCGCAGTCCATGGGATATGCTCACCCCTTCATCTTTTGAATTACAAGTAATTGGTTTCCTCTTTTCTCATCATTACATTGCCATGAAAATGATGTATCAACCCCATGTGCATGTCTCCCTAGTCCCTCCATTTCTAATTAATTAATTAATTTTTCCTCCATTAATCTTTGATTTAATTCAAATATATGTTGATTCAATGGTTTAAAAAGTCGGATAATCACATGTCAAATTAGAAGTGTGTTGAGATTGTAATTTGTATGAGTTGGAGCCATTTTCTTTGTCATGTGCTATGTAATATTTAGAGAACATGATTATTTATGTTTACGCGTAGTCTCGAATCTAAAATGGACTTGATGACCTTAGTGGTGTTATTAACATTTTAATCCATAAAATAACTCTCAACGCCTTGTTCCAACGGGCAAAGATCCTTTTCAAGTTGTAAATTTTGAAAATTATGTCCTAATCCTGATAATTGATTTGCATAATCTCTATTTAACGCCTTGAAGTAGAATCTCATTTTGTCTTGTTGAGTTGACATCTTGTTGTGTTGTATTCTTTTCTTGTACAGTGTTGCTTTGACTAGAGTTTGAAAATTCTTATCCTTTAAGATTTGATTTGAAAACCTTCATTGTTTTGTTGAAGCAAAACAAAAAATTTTTTTTTTTTTTTTTTTTTTTTTTTTTTTTTTTTTTTTTTTTTTTTTTTTTTTTTTTTTTTTTTTTTTTTTAAAAATCAAAACAAAAGTTGGAATAGATGTTGAAATTTGGAGCATAAAAGTCTTTTAGCATAGAAAAGCACTCTATAAAGCAACCAGTAAGGAAGCCCATCTGATGGCTCCATAAAGTTTCCACCTAAACTAAATGAAAATGCAATCCAAACAGTGGGCCTAAGCCTGTGGGTTGATATCTATAGTCACTCAGGCAGAGACTGCTGATTTAATGTTTCATGTCTGGGCATGCCTGCTTTAATTTATTATCCCATTTATATTTCTACTGTCTAAATCAGTTTTATATCATATTTAAATTGACATAAATTACTTCAAAATGAGGAAAAAAATTTGTACGGGTTGAAAAATAATTTCACACAAGTTGGCTTGAAATAATTCTAAAATAAGGTCTAAAATACATTATATTCATATTAAACTCTAATCACATATTCTTGAGTTTTTAAGAGATGTAGTTTATTTAACATGATATTGGAGCATGTTTTATTAGGAGGTGTTCGGTTCAAGAATTATCTTTGTAATTTAAATCCACTTTTCACATTCAAATATAAGACTACACAATATTTAGAGTTGGTTGTTTAACACAAGGGTAAGATGGGGTTAGGGCTTTTTGCTTTGGTCCAACAACGATTTTCATTTTTTTAAGTGCATTATATAAAAATAATAATTCTAAAAAACATCATTTGATAAAACTTATATTTGTTGTAATAGGAATAAAATAAGGAGAAGGAGATGGAGAAGAAAACTTAGGATAATCTTTATTCCACTCTAGATAAGCGCCCATTTATAGCTTATAACGGTACACCAAATGCTACAGCCGGTAGTCTCAAAGACCTTTCATAATGGCTTAATTCATTCATTAAAATATTTATAACACTTCCTCAACGACCATAACATCAAAGAACATTGCCTCAATAAAACCTTACTGGGTGAAAAAATTTAGTGCTGACAAAAACCTAATAATTTAAAAAGAGTACATGCATTTTTGGAAAAGTATAACGCCTTGTTAAAACCTTACTGTGAAACCCAATTCGACAAAACCTAAATACGAAAAGAAAGATAAAGACATTGAGTATTTAAGACTTCGGATGTCAGAATATCTCAATTCGAGACTCGCACCCTCCTCATCTAATTTGGCATGTAAATTTCTTAAAGCGTCGCAGCTATGCACGCCTTAGTGAATAAATGCAGGATTATCACTATATCTGATTTGTTGTATATCAATCTCACCATTGTTTTGAAGCTCATGCGTGCGAAAGAACTTTGGAGAATATGCTTCTGGCTCGACTTCCTTTGATGTATCCGCCTTCAGTCAGGCAACACAGCATTCAGATATCTTCATATAATGATGTCTGTGGTTTGAAATAGGAGAAAGACCACTAGAGTCACAAATATGTTGAATCATGGATCTTAACCACATGCACTCCCTGCTTGCCTCATGTATTGCTAATGGGCCTCCGAACGACAGGAGGAGGCTACAATTACGCTTGGTTTAACAGATTCCAAGAGACAAGCAGATCGCCACAAGTAAATACATATCCCGATTGCGGATCGAGCCTTATGGGGATTCGAAGGTATCCCCGCATCAAGATAACCAAGTACTGGGTTTTGGTACTTTGGAATAAAAGAGCCCTATATCACTTGTTCCACGAATGTATCTCAACAAATGTTTTACTTCGTTCCAATGCCTAAGAGTAGGTGTTGAACTATATCTTGCAAGCAAATTCACTGAAAATGCTATGTCTTGCCTTGTACAATTTTCAAGATACATTAGTGCTCCAATTGCACTTAAGTATGGTACTTTTGGACCAAGGAGTTTCTCATTCTCTTCTTTAAGACGAAATGGGTCTTTATCCACTTCAAGGGATCTTACAACCATAGGGGAGTTAAGGGGATGGGCATTGTCCATGTAAAAGCCGTGACTTTTTTTCAAACAGATATCGATTGGATTGACAAAATGCTATTTGAGAAATACTGACCAAGTGCCGAGACAATATCTAGTCTTACAATTAGATCTTTCATCTCAAATTCCTTCTTTAAATAATTAGCAGCTTCTAGAAGCCCTTCAGAGGTCCCTATTGGGGATTCAAATCATCCACATACGCTATAATTGTCAAACCGACTTCTATTTTCGATAAATACACATGGATGTATTGATTATTTACATATCCTTATTTTCAATAAAGATGTACTCAAACGATTGTACCACATCTCACCCAGATTGTTTGAGTCCATACGCGATCGCTATAACTTTATTGAATACATACCACGTGGTTTTGAAAAATTTGCTTCAGGTAATGTAAATCCTTCAAGGATTTTCATGTATATGTCACTATCTAAGGATCCACACAAATATGCTGTGACAACATCCATCAAATGCATTTCTAGTCCTTCTGAAACTGCTAAATGTAATAAATATCTAAAGGTGATTGCATCCATTACTGGTGAATATGTCTCCTCATAGTCAATACCGGGTCTTTGTGAAAAACCTTGTGCAACAAGGCGAGCTTTATATCGTATGATTTCATTATTTTCATTTCTTTTTCGTACAAAGACCCATCTATATCCAACAGGCTTAACATTTTCAGGTGTTGGAACTACTGGTCCAAATACCTCCCTTTTAACTTTTAAATGATATCAAGAAGTTCTTTTATTAAACATATTTAATATGTTTAATGGCTTGAATTCAATTATTAAGTTGTTTCAAATTATTAAATTAGGTTTTATACCAATAAGAGATAATTCAGTAAGTTAAGACTTTTAGATTAGTATAAAGACTGAAGGGGTCTAGACTTTGCCGCTGCTTGTTTGACTTAATGTCAGTTTAAATAATTTTCAAGATAGTTCGTTTATTTTTTTTAAATTTTCACGACTTATCAGAAATTTTTTAAAAAAGCTCCGAATGTAAAATGTAATATTCACTTTTCTACCTCGTAGTCATTTCCACAAAAATAAAGAAAACTCAATCATCGCCCCAACAAGCAAGGTTGAGCCTAACAATATACACTACTGCGATTTATTAACTATGTTTGGGACGGCGGTCCCTTATCCCGACCCGACTCATTTTATTTTTTTCAATTCTCAAACTTCATTCTCATTTAAAAATTAAATGTAGCTGGAGGAAATTAAAATTCTCAAACTCGCCACATTTTATTTTGCTTTTTTTAATTTTAATTTTTATATTTGCTTTTTTTATTTTTATTATATTAAAATTAATATTTTTCATAAAAATAAAATATTATGAATTTTTATAAATTATTTATTAAAAATATTATAATAATAATTATTATTTATATTAAAGTACAAAATAAAATAATAAAAATATTTTTAAAATATAATCGGGCGGGTTATTATTATTATTTTGAAGGGCTAATGATTCATATTACTATCATTCATATCTGCTTGGGTCTAAAACAATTTATTTTTCGCTTCACTTATTTTAAATGAACTTAGCCCAAGCTATTTCCTCGACTCTTCGAGATTTTCGTAAAAAATCTCTGCCTCTAGCCACTCGACAACTTTTCACCTTAAAAATCGAAAATTTCCGCTTGTCTCATAATTCGACGAAACTTTCTAGGTCAATAGATCTAAACGAATTTAACGCCGTGAGGCCGGGCCACATCCGAGATCTAGAGAATTTTCTGAAACTTCGAACTCCCACGACAATTTATTATTTTTATTAACATTTTTTGCTATTTTAAAATTTCTAATTTTTCTATTACAGAGAGGAACAATACTGAACCCGTCTCTGACCTTAAAATAAACCCAAACCCGTTAAAAACCCTATTAAAATTAAATTAAACATGTGCCATTAAGAGCGAAAAGTAAGACGGAACCCAAAATAATCCGTCCCACATTATCCCTACTCACTATCTAACGCGTAAAATAACAACTTAATACTTAATGCTATTAAGTAATATTCAGCATTAAACTCAAAAAAAGTTACATTCAGCATTAAGTAAAAAAAAAACAAACACCACCTTCGAGTTCCTATGAGACAAATTTGTGAGGAACAGATAATGGGCCGAGCCTTTAGGGTCGTAGGTCAAAATGGGTCAGGCCAATTTAGTCAAATTTTATTTTGGACCCGCTTTTATTACTTCCAATCCGGCCTCTAGGCAAAGCACGAGCCCAAATGGTGATAATATTAAAATATATTAAAATAATAATAAATAACAATTTTACAAATTTTATATTTTGTAACATAAAATTATTTTTGAAATGATTATAATTTATTCCCTATGTTCTTCAAAGATTATATACAAAATAAATTATTATACTTTATATTTATATATTATATTATTTTATTTTAAATTAATTTTCAAACTAATATTATTTTATTTTATTAAAACAATTATTTAATAACTATTTTTCTATAAATAAATTTTATATTTTTCGTAATAGAAAACTAATATTAATAATTAGAAAATATTATATATAGTCATTTAAAAATTTAAAATAAAAAACGGATCAAGTGGCCCTCCCCAACCCAAGCCTTAATGGCCCACAGGCTTATTCGGGACGGGTCAATAAGCCATAGTTATATTCGAACCTTTATTTTTTCAGCTCGATCCTCAAAAAATATAAGCCAAAGTGGGCCGATCCATTCGGCCGAGTCTATTATCTCACATCTAGAAACATAACCGAATACTATAATGTAATCTAAAGTAAATAGATGTAAAAAAAAAAGTTTATCCAATATTTACCAAATATAAAATTAAATTCGCTTTTTCTAAAAAATGAGTTTAACTAAAAAATACGTGGTAAAAGTATGGTGTTTTTATATTTATTTTATAGTAAATAGTTTCTAATAAATTTTTAAAAAATTCGTATTGGAGTGTGGGTGTAAAATTTTAAGTTTCTACCTATCCATGTCACAATGATAAGCTATCTCCTATACATAATTCCTTGCTCCATTTTGAACTCAGAAATTATAAGGAAAAGGAAAAACTAAGAAAAATAATTTTTGTTTTGTTTGATTTCACCCTATAAAATATAAAATAAAATAAATTATAATTAAAATTCTTCAAAATCTTATATAATTTAAAATTTTTTAGTCCTTATATAATAAAGAGAAATAAAATGAGCTTGAATAAATATATATAATTGCCTATCAAATCGGTTCTATTATGAAAATATTCAACGCTTCAAAAAAGAAACATATAAAAAAGAAAAGGGTCCCAATTTCAAGTTTCAATAAAAATAATTCTTACTATATTATAATTGAAATATTTAACTATACAAAAACTATATCAAGTTAATTTATTAAATTTAAATATTAATTTTTATTTTTCTTCAAATTTCTCATTAATGTGAATTCCCTTTATTTTCTTTCAAATTTTTCGGAGTCACAAGCGTAGCATCGACTCATGGACAAAAATCGGCGATTTCGGGCCACGTTTCTGGCGAAAATCGGTTTTTGGTGGTGCTGGAAAAGATTTTCGGGTGGAAAAATCGGAAGTAAAACCCGAGAAAAATTCGCCATTTTTCCGATAAATACCGAGTATTTTCGAAAAAATTCCCGATTTTCTCTTATCAAAATATGAAAAATCGCTTCGACGGCTTCGAACTCCACTCCAAAATGCCGGCGACACCCTCCAACCAATTGCCCATCGATTGCACTTATTATATATAATTCTAAACTTTTTATATTCTTGCCATTTATTTGTTCATAATCTCCTTTATACTATTTTATTTTATTTTATTTTACATTATAGCTTATAATATTTTAAATCAAGATAATTGAAAAGGAAAGAAATAAAATAATATCATTTAAAAATTTAAAATTATAATATAAATATTTTGACTTCATACATACAATATTTATAATAATAACAAAACAAATAAATAATATCTCTATAATATAATAATATATGAATAATATATTAAAGGCAATATATTTAATTTAATAATTACTAATCCATTCGATTTTAATCTATCTTAATTCGTATGTTAATCATTTCTCATAATCTATATAATTAAAATATTTAAAATTTTAATAACCGATATTTTTGTAAAAATATCCACCGATATTTTACCGATATTTCTGATATTTCCGATATTTTCGTAAAATCCAATTACCGATATATCCGTGTTTATCGATATTTTGATCCTTGGTATCGACAAGTGAGGAGTGGGAAGTTGATATTCACATGATTTTTGATGATTCCGAAAGTCATGGTTTAGGTATCTTTGAGAGAGAATCCAGAATTAATAACTTCTCCATGTGAATGTTGATGTTTTATCATTTATGAAGCTGTCGGAGAATTCTAGGACCATGGTTCAAGGTGCGATTCTGTCATTCCTTTCATTGGCTGTTGAGGTCTTCTAAAAAAAAGTAGGTAAAAACCGAACGGTACTTCTCTATTTTACTTTTTTTAAAGACTGTTTTTAAAAAGCAAGAACCAAATATTGGTGTGATTAAATAACTACTCTAGCCCTAGAGCTTTGGGCTATTTTGCTTGGCCTCATACTTTCATGGAGCCAACATCCATTTTGGAATCTGATTCCATGAAGGCCATTAAACAAAAACAGGTTACAAACAGCCCCAGCTTGTTGATTGATTTTTGGGGTAAACCTCCTTTGGATAAATAAAAACAAAAAAACTCTAGCCTCATTTTCTCACCTTTTCTACTAATTCGATCTTTTTTCTTAATCAAAGAGGGATGGTTTTAGGTAATTTTGAATCTGAAATCACATATTTACATCTCTTTCCATTGATTTATTTCTTAATAAAGTTGTTATTTAATATATATTTCAGTGCTTTATTTTTTTGCTTTTGTTCATTTCGTTTCGCCTCACGCGACGTCGTGGCTTTACGTTATCGTCTCTTACGATATTTCGTTTTTCATCGTCTTACTACATTTTATCTGTGACGCTGAATGACAGTTAGCCAAAACATATTCAATAAGCACTGAGACAACAAATCATAATACGATCACAATATACAAAGTTAACCATAAATATAATGATTTATCTCACTATATCATTATTAAATCTCAGAGTACTTGAGTCGACACATAATATTCAATTCCCAGCGATGTTTCGCCTTCAATTGTTTTTAGCGATTTGTCATTTGTGTTTATCGATATTGCTAGATAGTATCAATAAAATTCTTTTTTCTTTTTTTTTCAAAAAGTGGCACTAGTCTTAAGGCCCGATTTTAAATGGTAAATTGCAAAGTGAGTTACGGAGATTCAGGTTCCTCCATGTAAAAACATGTTACTACCTAATGCATATACAAACAGAATAGATGTAACAAAAAAATGATGGTTTAATTTATAAATCTAATTTTATTTTTAAATGGGTTTTTATGATTTAGGAAAAAAAAACTCACATATTTTCATTTGACAATTTCGAATAAAAATTATTTTAAAGCATAACAGTTTGATTATTATTTACACTTCCATTCTCATTTTTATTTAGACACAGAAACAAACTACTGTTATATCTTACCTTCTTTTTATGCATTCAGCATAAATTGAAAATGATCAAATACATTCATATTCAAGAGGAAATAGAAATGGAAAATAAAACGGAACAATGCATTTTCACCCCTTGCACTTTAATTTTTTTAGGAATTTATCTCTTATACTTTAAAATGTTAAAATGAACCTTCTATACTATTGAAAACATAAAATAGAAATCATTTTTAAAGATCACGTGTTATCCAAATTGTTAAATGCAAATGAGAATAAAATTCATCTGTTACAATAGATTTGCAGGGCTATGTGAGAAAGTAGAAAATAATATTTACTTTAGTATTTAAAAGGTAATTTCGTCATTTTGCTTTAACAAAAAATTCAGCAAATTGTAATATTTTTCAAGGGAAACTTTCATATAAAATAATGTTTAAATAAAAAAACCCTAAATTAACATTTTCTAAAATCATGTAATTTAATCTGAAAATATTTTTTTTAAATAGATATTTGATAAAATTCAAAAATTTAGTTATAATAATTAAAAAATCACTTATAATTTTTGTTGAAATGTCTGTAAATATTTTTTTTAAAAAGAAATACTTAAAATAATTTTACTAAAAAAAGTTTGACTTAAATACTTTGATTTCATTTAGATTTAAATTTTATGTTCAAATAACAAAATTAAATTTCTTAATCCAAAACATAATTAATGAGTTTTAAAATTAATGTGAGAATAGTCTAATTTAATATATTTTATTTTATTTATTAAATATTAAGAAATTATTAAGAAATAAGGATAAATATTTTACAGTTTGATTTAAATTTAATCAATTTTTTTTTGACAAAAAAATTAGATAAATGTGAACCCTGCTTTTTTGGCTATTTTGCGTTTTCTACTAAAAATGCGAGACTCGTTTCATATTTTGAAAAACCAATTTTAGAAAATGGTTTTAGGAGTTGCCACTTATTTTTTTATTTTATTTTAAGTAAAACAAAATAGTTAAACAAACCTTAAATGCACTCCTATAAGAAATGCAAATACGAAAATCGAGCTCCAGGCTAGGTTGTGCATTTATCGGCGATTTTAGCTGTGCTCATAACACTCATCTAAGCCCTTAGTTGCATTCTACTAAAACAAACTAAAATACGCATTAATCGATTAATTCCATCACTAAAAGACGAAAGAATATCAATACAATAACACACCATATATATATATAAATGGATGGACAAATAAACAAATAAATAAATAAGTAAAGTCAAATGAGAAAGACGCAGACTGAAATGAGATTGTAGTTGGCTTATCAATTGCGGAACAATGTTAGTGCAAATAATAATAATAATAAATAAATAAAAACATTCACCTTTAATTGGAAATAAAGCTATAAATTGTAGGTCAAATTATCATAAGATACGAGACGGGCTCTGACCCTACCCAAACCCCTATTTATAATGCTACACAAATTCAACTCACAATATATAATGTAATTAATCATATAGTTGGAAATTTTGAAAATTGATTTGAAATTGATGTTATGAACATTAGAAGTTTGAAATTTTGGAAATTGAGAATTTTGAAATGAATTTGAAATTTGAGAATTTTGAATTGAGATTTTTGGAAATTGGATTTTGAAATTAAGAACTTGAATTTTATAAAATTGAGATTTGGAATTTAGAAATTAGAAATTAGAAATTGATGGACTTAAATTTTGAAATTATGGCACTTTAATTTTAAAAATTGAGAAATGAAAATTTAGAACTTGAATTTTTTAAAATTGAAAGATTGAATTTTAGAAAGTAAGAAATTAAGAATTTGATTAAGTTAAGGGTGAGAGTTTGATGGGTTAAAGAGCGGTCGAAGGATGTGGTCAAAGGGCTTGATCGAAGGACCTAATGGATTAGGCCTAAAGCGATGATAGAGTTTTCTTAACTAAGTCCTAATGAGTGGGTAAATGAAGCAACGACTTGTGACTTGTGCCAGTTGTACATAACGAAATGGGCCCAAGTAGTCGAGCTTTAAATATACGGCCGTCTAATCGGCTGAGCCAAGATGTCGTGACCCACCGAATGGCCGGGTTCAAATACGCTTAGGGACTTAAGTTAATGGGCTAAACCTAAGTATATTGGACCTAATTTAATGGACTGGCCTAATGTGAAAACTAATTTATGTCTCACCAAATAGAAGATTCCAGATTTTCTTGGCATATTGAATTATGTGAATTTGATAAAATCCACCAACCACTCCACTCACCAATCTTCGAGTCATAACTGAACAGTGAGGGAAGGTTATCAACATTGGTCGTAAAGGAGAGAAAAAAAAAGATTATGTTTCTTTCATCAAGTGATTTTTCCAATATGGAATTTCTGGTTTCAACTCCACTCCATTTCAATCGCTATTCACCAGAAAATTCTCAGATTCCAAACAACCCTCTGTTGGGGAGAAAGGAAAATATGCAAACTGGGTCTCAACCCACCAAATCCAAAAACCCAAAAATGAAAAATCCTCCAAAAGAAAATCAAGAAACCCACCTAGAATTCAATCTCAAAATCCCAAAATCATCCATATATGTTTTTTTTTTCTCCATTTCATTGAAATGACATGTACATCGCTAAGAAACCACCGTAATTGCACAAACCTGGTAAGACATGAATTCCGTGAATTTGTCTACTTCATAAATTTTCAAAGTAATTTTAAGAAGAAAATAACAAGAAAAACTACGCCCAATTTGTTTCTACTACATAGATTCAACCGTAGTTAAATTAACTAAAAAAATATACTTCAAACTACACCCAGCCTCTCTCATTCTTTATGCAAAGGAAGACGGAAGACCGCTTTACTATTCTAAAATCGTCTATTTATACCGTCGTTAAATCAAATTTAACTCTAAAAAGTTCCAAGTGGAATTCCCAAAGAAAGCCTACCACCGGCCCTATGTCGCGACCACTGATGTCGCGACATGAATTCCTTTGTTTGCTTCGGGCCAGATGCGACCTTTATTGCTTATGTTAAGTAATTCGCTACAGAATCCGCTGGGATCAATGGTCGCGAAGCATCATTTGCGGCCATGTAATTCGTTTGCCTCGTTGTTTCTCCATAGTTGATGTCACACTACGCCATGTCGCACATCGCTGTCTTTCTTCTTCGCTTCTAAGTTTTACCTAAGTTTTAGGTTGCGAACACCTTCGCTTATAGGATGACTTCATTTTGTGACTTTGATTTCTCGGGGTCGCGATTGTGTCATGGTCTTCTAATTTCACTGTTGACTAGTCGTCGACCTCAAGGTGATGTCGCAATCTTTCTGCTACCTTTTCTTTCTTTCTGGTCGCAACTTCGCCTTTGTTGCAATCCAATTTTTCTCCTTCCCACCTTTTATTCCTGTGTCGCGAACTTAAGGTGTGTCGCCAATTCTTTCTTCTCGCTCGCCTTCTTCCTGGCCTCGACCTCGTGAGCGGTCGTGACATCAAGCCAGGGTCCTTGATTAATAAATGGTCGCAACTTCAGTCTTCTTGTTGGGACTCTAGTTCCCATTTTTATGTCGCGACCTCAACTATATGTCGCGACCTCAACTATATGTCGCGACCTCAAATGGTGCCTTTCATTTAAAAACTAGTTGCAACTCGCTCTTCAGAATGAACTCTTATCGCTTCATCGACAATCCACGCCGTGACATCAAAGTGGAGTCATGACTCCCGCCTACATTCAATTGGCCACGACATCGTGAGTGTGCCGACATGCATTCTTCTTTGAATATTTCCTTTAGTCCACTACTTGGTCGCAACCTCTTTCTCTCAAGTCACTTAATTTCACTTGTTAAGGTCTTCTATTTCTTCCTCAAAGTTGATTTTGGTGATGTCAGGATTTGAAATGACCGACAACTAACTTCCCGGCCGCGACCCGATTTTCAGCTGCGATTTCACCCCGCTTGTAGGCTTGTCTCTTCTGGTTTCTGCTGAGATTTTAGCATATGCTGTATTTTCCTATAAAAATTAAATTTGAGTAAAATATCCACATTTCTGCATACAAATCAACATTTATATTGTAATATGCTCAGAAAAATGGATTAAAAATCTAATGAGTTTTTTGACTCATCAGTATTCATAAAGAAAACAAAAATGAGGGTGTCATGCCAATCTATCCAGGATCTGATCAATGAAAAGCAGGGGAAAATGATCATTTCTTGTTGCAAGATTCGCTCTTCGTAGTTAATACACACTTCCATCCGTGAACAGCTTCAGAGGGAATCCGCTCATTCTTTTCATTTCATCACAAATGGAATCCACCTTCGAACTACATGCATCGGGCTCACCCAAGAACTATCCGATATAGCATATATAAACCCGCATTTAACCATTGCGTAACTTCTTTTCTAAGAACTTTTTTCATCACCGGGTTCGCCTCTCGATGCTCAATGTGGCTTTGCATTATCATTCAGCAATATTTTGTGCATGCAAATGGAGGGACTGATACCCTTCATATCCTTAATTGAACAAGAAATAGCTTCCTTGTTTTTTCTCAAAATTTCTAGCAACTCGCTTCTTCGCCTTCGCCAATGCGGCCGAGTATGATGACCGGTTTTCTTTCTCCCTTTATCGTTTAAGAATTCATATTTCAAACGATCGGGCAATTCTTTCAATGTTAACCCTGCACTAGTTTCCTCGCTTAGTAGCTTCTCTGCTTCGGCCGCATACTTCATCTTGATCAAGCTTTCATTTATGCTCAAGACTGCTTTCTTTGTTAAACAAATTTGAAGGCGATTTCACAATCCACTCTCAAGATATCAAAATTCATCTCAATTTTCATTGATAGAATGTCAATTACAATGTAATTCACCCAACATTGAGAAGATTATTGCTTATAGCCATACAACTTTCCACATCTACATCGGGATGTTCCAAACTCCTATTAAGATTAAAGTGCTATTTCATTCCCCACCCTTATTGTCGGGGCTCACCTTCGCACATCTATCAAGGCGCCCCAATTGCTAAGAAAGGTCTTCCTAGCAGCAAAGGAATTTGAGTGTCTTCCTCCATCTTCATAATAACAAAATCCACTGGGAAGATGAATTTCCCCACCTTGACAAGTACATCTTCAAGAACACCTTATGGTTGTGACATTGATCTGTCAGCCATTTGCAATGTAATTGTTGTTTGGTTAAGTTCCCCCAAACTAAGTCTTTGCACAACTGATAGAGGCATCAAATTTATACTAGCACAAGAATCACATAAAGCCTTCTTGAATTCATATTTTCCTATGGAGCAAGGGATGATGAAACTTCCAGGGTCTTTCATTTTGCTAGGAGCTTTTGTCGGATAACCGTGACCGCAGTAGCGCCAAGTTCACTATTCCATCCTCAATATCTTCCTTTCTTTGCTTAGTATCTCCTTCGTAAATTTTGCATAAGTAGGCATTCGTCGACCATTTCCGCAACGGGATATTGATTTCTATTTTCTTAAACATGTCCAAGAATCTAGAAATCTGCTCTTCCCTTTTTTCCTTCTAAAGCCTTTGTGGAAATGGAACTGTAGGTGTATAAGATGGTACTCCTTCCTTTTGTTTCTGCTCATTACTTCCTTCAGGCTGTTTAGTCTATGTGCTCTTCTCTCCTTCCTTTCCAGTCTCTTCGTTTCGCCAAATTTTCTTTCCTTTCTTTCTTTCCTTCTCGTTGTTGCCCACTTCTCTTCCCCACTTCTTAACCGAATTGCCATGTAATCTTTTGATTCTTTTGGAGTGTCACTAGGAATGTACCCTTTGCTCCGATTTGGCATATTCAGTAATAATCATTTTACTTGTGTTCCAAGTTTTCAACGAGGCACTTGTATTCTTCAAATACTGAAAGTATCAAACCTGAAAGCCCAAGTCGACACTTTATTCATGGTGCTGTATAAGCCCTCTCTTTGTTGTCCTATGAACTCCAACATTTTTCTTCTCAAAATGGCTGAGTCCTCCTTCTGACCCCGATAGTCATTTCGCCTCTCACCCCTCGATGTCGTCACGAAACCCGTGGCCGCGAGCATCCCCGCGAGGATCTCGTCCATGCCTTAGGCCTGCAATGCCCCTCCACCATATGAGAAAATTCTCATGGTTCCTCGCTAGCCGGATCAGAATGTGTGGGCATGTTAGATTTGGATTGAAATGATAATTCTTTGGTTCATTCACGTACTTAACTCCTCATCACCATGCTAATCTTCTTACGCGCATTTCACTTCTCTTCTCATATTGCTTCTCTTCCACTCCGCTCCTATTTCATGTGGCAAGGTGCATTTTTCTTTCTTGTTTGTCCATCCCGCGGCATGATGGCATCTAATCCTCGCTTCATGTATCGCCATTTTACTCGCATCCATGACTTTTCTCCGCTATTACCCTTTGAAAACTCAGATGGAGCTTTCATATTGCATTTGGTCGCCTCATCGATCTCTAGTCTCTTCAAAGATTCTTTTTCTTTTGAATGCTCCACAACATGAAGCATCGATACTTTAGATACCATTTAAGGCATGATATACTATATCCATCCGGGCTTTAAAATCAATCTCCATGCATAGGACACCTCTTCAAAGAACCTCGAATCTCTCCCGGTGCTATATAGGCTCTCATCTTCCCCTTGTTGGAACACTATTATCTCTCTTCTTCTCTCTGAGGTGAGAGATGGGGGAAAGAACCTACCTATGCTTCCACCAGCTCCTCCCAAGTATCAACTGAACCATAGGGTAATGATTCATAATATGTATCATTTATATTCTTTTAAGGGAGAATGGGAAGAGATGCAATTTTATCGGGTTCTCCGGGTCTCACACCATTCAATCCTCATCAGATTTGCCATCCCGAGAAATCTACCTGTGTGCTCTGCTTCGGGTCTTCGTAGCGACTGAACTCGATGCCGCACCATTGTTAATGTGTCGGCTTTAGTTTGAATTATTTGCATCCACAAAGAAGCTATCTGATTGCGTAATATTCTTCCCGAATGATGTAATCTTAAATCCTCCATTGTGTCAAGAAGAGGGAGGCCTTCTCCGGGGTCATTGGCCCCTATTCCTCCGCCCGGTCATGTCTCCATATGCTATAGCTAAGGTCGCTTCTTTTAGTCTTTTCTAGCTTTCGAGTGTTCTTTTTCCACCTTGTCCGCTGAAAACAAGTCAGAATCATGTTTCCTATACATTAAAGGACTTCCTGAAATCGAAACACACTCATATTAATAGGATTAGTCAAACTAAACAAAATATTTTCAACATGGCTTGTTAAAGATCAGTGGTTGATGTACCCACTTCTTGAAAAGCTATTTTTGTTCTTTTCTTTTATAAAATGTCCAAATTAGCATTTCTTTGTTAGAATCTTGATCTATTTAATTTTTCAATCCCCAAAGAACGACCCATAAAAAACTTGTTCATTTCTTTCTATATGTGAATTAAAACTCCTCACCACATAGTTACAAGAGCCTTACACTTCTCTTGCATCCATGTCACTTTGGATAAATTTGCTTGATAAAATAATTCTTTCTTAAGGTTCATGATTTAAAAATAAGGGTCTAGTCTATGACACTGCAAGTGCACAGGTCATACAAGTAGTAAAATCAATGTAAGTCCAGGTATCATTCCCACAGAGATTTCAGTACGACTCAAAGATCAACTACCCCAACTACTAAAATTCTATGCTATTTGGACTCAAAACTCATAATGAAAGTTTTATCTAGAAAAAATAAAGATCCTAGACTATTGACTACCGCTGAACTAAGGTAAAACAAAAGTAAAATGAATAAAAATAAATCAGAATTCAAAAATAGATCGGATCAATCGCCATCGTGAGAAACGAAAACTATCATTGAAGTACAATGAAATAGTCAATTCCTACACCCTAGTACATTGCTCTGTTCTGTGTATGGAACTGGATTTGTCCAAGATTTCTTAAATTTTGGAATTGGATTTCTCCACATTCACCGGTTAAAACTCCCTTGCTTCTCTCGAAGACAAGATCAAACCAAATACCGTATTTCCAACTTACTGCGAAGATCCGGGGCATTTTCTTTCTCAATACTTCACACCTATTTCTTGATGACAAATGTATCTTTGCATTTCCTTCAGGATTTTTCTAAAGCTTCTACCACTTAATTGTGGCTTAACCTCTCCGTGATCTATTGGTTCGTCTTCCTCTTTGATTAGATCTAAGCTAACACGGGGTTAGGAACTTCCCTTTAGATTAAAGTGAACTCTCTGATGACTTATATTGTTAAATACTCCCCTCTAACTTTAATTATGAGTGAATGGGTGATTTATCAAAATGAACTCTCAGAGCTCAACAATTCATCAATGGTAGTCGAAAAATACCTTAAAAATGCCTCAAATTTCCTCAGAATCTCCGTCTCTGTGTCACGCAGAGGGCATCCTGGAAATTAGAGCAAGATACATTCCCTCAACTGGTATTAGGCAGTACTATTGGGAACTTAACAATCGACACCAAATAAGTAAATCCGAACCCAAATAAGTTCTCCATATTTATGCAGGAAAGACTGTAACTAAATGTAAATCAAATCCAGCAGAGCTGTGCTCTGATTACTGCATTGCGAATTAAGAAATGGAGCACCGATCACGTACAACCACTGTAATTGCAATAAAACTGAGAAGAAATGAATTCCAGAAATTTGTCTAGATTTCATAAATTTTAAGAAGAAAATAACAGAAATAAAAGTTCAGCTCTACTCGTTTCTACACCTTTAGCAGATTCAAACCCAGAAAAGAAATTAAAGAAGAAAGAAATAAAGGAAAAATGAAATAAAATTTACTATAAACTATATGACCGAGTTCCTCCTCTATTTTCCTCTCTCGGGTGGTGAAGACGAAAGCTATTTTACTATTCTAACACCTAGTTTCATTTATAATCGGCCAAAAGGAATTCAGCCGACCCCAAAAAGCTCCAGTGGAATTCCCAAAGAGCCTTGGGCTTACTGCCTTCCGGTCACGACTCTGCTGCTGATGTCGCACATGGATTTCCTTTGATTACTCAGCTCGGGCCAGAACTTGTTTCTTCTATTGCAACCAGATTTTGCAAAGATGCTTGATTAATGGTCGCGATATCGTTTGTAGTAGTCACACTCATTGCTCAAGAGCCCCAGAGTTGATGTCGCGACCACGCTTCATGTCATGACATAGTTGTCTTTCCCCTTCTCGCTTCTCGAGTCATGAATTTAGTTTTAGTGTCATGACCAGCATTTCTATTTGTAAGCTGACTTCAAGTTGTGACTTTCTTTCCTGGTCGTGATTGTGTTGGTGGTCTTCTGCCTTCACAGGTTTCAATTTATGTCGCAACCTCAAGGTGATGTCGCCAATTCTTTGATGTCCATTCTTTTTTTCTTCCGCCTAAACTTCAATCTCTTTGTTGCAACCAATTTCCTCCTTTCAACCTCTATTCTAGGTCGTGACCTTAAGGTGATGTCTCGACCTCATGTTGCTCTTTTTTCTGGCTGTGTGTAGTCTCAGTTGTTCAAAAGTAGTTGCGATCTTGATTTCTTCTACTCAGCTCTTCTTCAGGTCGCGACCTAAATGAGTGGTCGTGACATCATTTGTGATCCTTGATTAATAAATGGTCACAACTTCCGCCTTATTACCAAGGACTCCATTCGTCAGTCGCAACCTCAATTCTTCCCGTTGAGAACTAGCCTCCCGTTTTATGTCACGACTTCAACGGCATGTCGCGACCCCAAATAGTGTCTTCCATTAAAACTAGTTGCAACTTCGCTCTCTTGTAGAGACTTCCTTTATGGCTCTATCGTGGATCCATGTCACGGCGATCGTGATTGACGCGCGACCTCGCTATATTCAATCGGGCGCGGCGATATCGTAGTGGTGTCGCGACAAGAAGATTCTTCTCTTGAATATTTCCTTTAGTCTCGACCACATTTCCTTTGTTGCAACCTCGATCTTTTGTTGCCTTGGTCATCCTGGTCGCAACCTCAATCTTCAAGTCACAACTTCACTTGCTAAGGTCTTATATTTCTTCCCCAAAATTGATTTTGGTGATGTCGTGACTTGGAATTGACTGACAACTAAGCTTCCTGTCGCGACTCCAATTTTCAGTTGCTACTTCATTTTTGCTTGTAGTCTGGTCTCTTTTGGTTTTTGCTGAGATTTTAGCTTTTGCTGTATTTTTATGGAAAATTAAATTTGAGTAAAATATCCACATTTCTGTATACAAATCAACATTTATCTTCAGAATATCTCTTTAAAAATGGATTAAAAAATTTAATGAGTTTTTTGACCTAATACCACATATGCTTTCATGTGCTTTCACATATTATACTTTTCATATACCTTCTCTTTATATACTTTTTGTACTTTTCATGTGTTCATCTTTCCTATCATATCTCATATATACTTTCATATCATCTCAGACTTCTTTATTTCTTATTCTTGTACTTTGTATACTACCATCGCATAACAAAGGCTATTCTTCTCATATTATGTCATATATATTCTTATACTCTCATTTGCATATTCTTGTCATTTTCTTTTTATGTTTCATGTCCGAAAATACCTAGAAGCGGATACTGGAAATAATCAGATGCACCGGTCACACTGTACAAAATAGTGATCTCATCCAGATATACCCGAAGGTATCATCACCGTACGGCGCAACCTATGCCATGTAATATGTGACCCAAACAGGTCGATATACCCGATGGTATCATCATCAGACGAGATGCTGACCTATGCCATGTAATGATCCAAAAGGATCTAGCTCACTGACCCAAACGGCCTCGATATCCAGAACCGGTGATAGTTGCAGCAATTATGTCCCTATAGGCATGCCCCATTCATCCCTCTACTGTGTTCTACAGCAATCCATGTGTGTATTTTATGTTCAGTATATATCTCATATTTCCGAATAATTATGGTCATCCGGTAATCATATGCGATATGTACAATCATTTATTCGAATCTTTGCATTTTTCATATCTCACATCTCACTTTATACATTTACATATACATATATATATATTATATATTTATGTCATATTCTATACTTGTCATATACACATGCTTATATACATTCCATACATATAATTTACAAATGCTTATATAATCTTATACTTTCTTATCATATCATGTATTTGTCACTATTTACATATCATCACATATAACAAACTTATACTTGTTCAGACCTCCTATAAGAGTTACAGAGCTTATACCTATACGGAGGTACTTATACCTGTACTTGTACTTCTATCTATCTTATACTTGTTCAGATCTTCTGTAGGAGTTACAGAGCTTATACATATACAACAAAGCTTATACTTGTACTACAGAGCTTATACTTGTACTACGAAGCTTATACATGTATAGAGGTACTTGTAGGTACTACAGAACTTATACTTATATAGAGGTACCCGTAGGTACTTTCATAAAGAGCGATGTACATTGCTTTATTCTTATTCTTATTCAGTCCCTTATCATATAACTGTTTGACTACTTAGACCAGTAATAATAAATGAGTAGGTGATTCGTGCCACAGTAGGTGTACCGGAATCAACAAAATTTGTATCCTAGGATTCCTACTTCCGTAGCAAAGCTACTTTAGTATAGTGGTCTAGGGTCGAACTCAGAGATGGGTTTTCTTCATGCGAAGTGAGTTACAGTTGACTGAAAATGGTGTTTCCACTTTGGATTTGGGGTTTCTTGTAAAAACAGTGAGGTTGATGGCTTGAAAAACCGTAGCTGTAGGGAAATAAAGGGTAAAAGAAATCCTTGAAGTTTCGGGTCACTGGGATTAAGGTTCTAAGGAAACTATAATGTCCTCGGGTCATTTCGTCGAGGATGACATATAGCTTATTTCCCCGAACCTATCATGTTTAGCCATAAAGACTGAACCCTAAAAGTTTTTCTCTTAGTATACAACATTTATTAACCATTAATGTTTCGAAGCAATTAAAACTGACCCTGGGTCTAACCTGTAGGAGCAAATAAATGGAAACTAAGCTAGCATCAGCGAATCTAGCAATAAATATCCACTGAGCCTTTAAAGCTTACCAAGTACTGGCCACTCATGGTACATCACAGGGATTCAAACCTAACGTGAGATGCAAAAACATAAATGATAATAAATGCCTACGTTGGCAACAGGAGGACAGTGCTTTCCCTCAAAACTTCCACCTAGTGACCCTCTTCTTCAAGGATGAGAGGGGTTTAGCCGAGCATCCCTTGAGTTGTCATCCTCAAGGGGTGTTTAGCTGGTGAGAAAGTGCAAGAAAGGGAGAGAAAATGAGAGAAAATCACATCCGCGGGAAAGCTGAAAGCTTTGGTGCAAATTTTATTGATTAATGGATTGATTGATTTTACAGAGCTTGACTGAGGCTTATATACTGCTCAAAATCAATGAAATTACAAAAAAAATATGAAACAACAAAAAATACAATGAGGGCAATTTGGTACAAAACAACAAAAAGTAGTCAAAAAGTGGTCAACACAAGAATGCAGGTAGTCGCGAAAATTTCACACCGCAATTCAGAGTTGCGAAAATCTCGCAACACCGCAAAATCTCTCGTAATGCCCACTTCCTCTTTATTTAGCTCCAATTGCCTCTCTCGCTTTGTTCATGCATATTCGAAGTTCGCTCGTTCTTCGTGATTGAATTTGGCTTGAAGATAATGGTATAATTGGCTTGTAAAACTACAAAAATATTCAAAAAAAATGATTAGTAGTATACTCGGGACCTTAGTGTATCAATTGGGTTATTTAAGTCGATTAGTACACAAAAAGTGCTCAAAACCTGTAATGAACAGGGCTCAAAATAGCACTATTTGGGCACTAATCACTCCCCCCAACCGACACATTGCTAGTCCCTTAGCAATGACAAAAAGAATGAAGAGCACAAGTTAAGCCTATGCAGGAATGGTATTTTCAAGAAGTGTACGAGTGGCAATGCCCTACCTCGCAGTGAATAATTAAGACCCCGCGACAACAACCAACTCTGGGAGAACAAACGCCATACAGACCAAGTTTCGTAAGAGTATCTATCCCAAGGAATCGACCAAACATCCACCAAAATCTAAGTGTTTATGTGATCAGTTTTCAACAATAACCTGCTAAACTGCTCTCCCCCCAACCAAACTACTGCCAAGTCCTAGCACATTGACCAACCTAAATAAATTTGGTTCCACTCTTTTGTCATATTTCTTTTTATATTGTAAGATGCAATGCTGAGAAATCGACCTCACCAAAGTCCATGTAACGGGGTCCACCGATGACTTCCAACCAACTAAGTCATGACGATCTTTCGACCACTAACTCCTCGGGTTTCACCTCGGACTCCGAATGAATTCAACATTCCAGCACTTACAACTCGCTAAACCTCACCCATCCACCCATGTAGCGAGCACTAAATTGGTGGCTCCCAACTAGTTGGTTTAGGGCACCAGGCTTTAAAAACTTTCGCCGTAATCCCCGCGGATCGTGCTCGGGTTTCAAGGTAAAGCAATGACTTTTCTTCTTTTCTTTTCTTTTTCTTTTCTTTTATTTTTCTTGTCTTTTCTTTTTCTTTGGAAGACTTCATTGGCCTTCTTTCTGGGAACCATAACCTTTTACAGTGGTCAATGAAACTAGGGTAGGTTTGCACGATAAGTGGAGTTACAAGGGTTTCTCGTGCCATTACAAAAACTTATGTGCACATTCAGATTACACCCCACCCTTCCAAATGGCTGGAAGGTAAAGCCATTTACCCACAAATCCCCAAAATTGCCACTCTAACGACTAGACATCCCTGTGAAGCGAAGCTGTATTGCTTTCTAAAACCTCCTATAAAAATTTTTCTTTTTTTATTTATCAAACTTAGGATTTGGAAAAATCTTAGCAGCGGAAAAACTTCGGTAGCATGACGGCTGCACATAGTCTAATTCCAAATCCTGTATACATCCAATCTACTCTAAATCCAAATATGGCAACCAGCATACCAACACATTCTCACAAAACTACTCTATGTACATACATATGTTCCATTATACATATTCAAAGTCTTTTCTTACATAATATTCTTAATTTACAGCACTTGTACAATGTCGATAAACTTATCAGGTTCTGCAAATAATTTTTGCGTACCAGACTGGAAAATAGTTTTTAAATATTTAAAATAATGGTTTTCAAACGAGCTTTGAGTGTATGCTTTTATAAAAGGTTTTGCTTTTCCTAAACATCTCAAAAATGTAAAACTCTCTTTTACAATTATTTTCCGTAGTTTTCTTTTGCTTTGTCATTAAAAGTTTCTAAAACTTTTCTTTCGCTTGCTTGCTTTGTACTTGCTTCGCTGCTTATTTTGCTTTCTTAAAAGCTTGTAAAACTCTTATTTCTTTGCTTGCTTAGAAGTCTATAAAACTTCATAATTTTTCGCTTGCTTGAAAGTTTCTTAAAACCTTCTACAACCATTGCTTTAAAAAGTTTCTCAAAACTTTTCATAAAACTAGAGCCTTGGCTCAACCGCATGATTTGAAAATAAAACCCACGGGAGCTTATTCAACCGATCGTTGAAAATCTAAACGGAGCCCGGGCTCAACCGCCGCTTTAAAACTCCTAAGCCCGTAATCGGGAACCAACCCGCTGATTTTTCAAAACCGTGATATCATGCTTGTAAACATCAACCACCTGGAGGCCCATTTTTGCTTATCATACCCAGTGAACACGAACCTCGCGGCTCAACTACGGAAGGACCTTTGTCCGCGATCACCTTTTCCTGCGGAATATGGCGGAATTGACCTCGTGGTCGCCATCACCATAATTTAGTTAGAGCTCATAACCTTATATACCCTCGTGACGTGCCACTAGCTCCTTTAAATGCATGATGTATAGTCCTAAGTTCTGGCCGACTGTGCAAAAACCACAATGCATGTATGAAACTCTAACACCACCGCGCACTACTGAACACCTCCGACCTGGCTGCTTGCTTAGAACTAAAGGGAAGGCCTTGTTTTCTAAACTTTCTTTGCTTGCTTGCTTGTTCTTTGTAAAATTATTTTTACACTTGAAACCATTTACTTGCTTGCTTGCTTCGAAAAATGGCTTAATTATTCAAAACCATTTGCTTACTAGCTTCGTTTTTTGCTTTGAAAATGGTTTAATTATTCAAAACCATTTACTTACTTGCTTGTTTGCTTAATTATGGTTTTACAATTTAAAACCAATGTTTTCTTTCAAAATGGTTTAACTCTGAACCATTTGTTTGCTTTTAACTCATTGCTTGTTTCTGAAAATGGTTTAGTATTCAAACCATGAAATACCAAGTGTAAACAGCTTATAATAATAATAATAATTAGTACTAGTATTTGGAAAATGAGTTTAGGAACACTCACCTCTTTGCTTGCTTAACTTGAGCACAGTTCCACACTTATCCCGCCTTTACTTTTAACCTACAACTCAAACGAATACGACGCACATATTAATCGCATAACTTAACGTACTTCCTAGAATTAGTCACACTCTTTATACTCTTTTAAAGCTAAGGTGCTAAGGGTTCTATTCCAACTGGAATCACCCAATTCGGAGTAATCGAACTCGGTTACGTCCGAAATAACTCGGACTACTCTATGTCCAAAGCTGGAATCAGAATTTTTCTTGCACATGGCCTCACTTTGAGTGAATTTTTATGCCACTTAGGATCAGAATTTGACGATGTCTATTTCTTTAAGTTTGGTTCTCCTTGAAGTTTATTTTAAATGGCCACTTGAATCACCCAAATCGGATAATAAATGAGCAAGTTATGGCCAAAATACGAAACTCCGGTCGAAATAGAAAACACTGTAGCGACTAAGACACCACTGCCTACGCATTCTAAGACACTTTGTTGGTGGTGTACCGGTACACTGCTCATGTACCGGTACACCTTCCCATATTTTGCCCGCATTTTGTTATTTTTCCCACTTTTGATGCCAATTCACTCCATACAACTTCTATAATTCATAATACCCTCAAACCAACTTTGAATTCATCTAAAAACAACTCCACAACATTTGAATTGGTGCTTTAACCTCAAAACACAAAACCTTAGGGTGAAAATCCAAGAACACTACCCACATTCACCAATTCTTTATATAAAACCACATAATTGAATGATTCCAATGCTTTTACATCAATCGGGGTTTTACTCTCACAACCCCAACAATTCAAAGGCTTTATGTCTCGTGAAACCTGCACTTCAAAGGAGCATCAATTCCCTTACCAAAGTCCTAGGAACTAACACTTGATTATAAGACAACAACATACCTGATTTTTGGGCCTCTCCTCTTCCTTCTTCTTCCTCCTCTTCCCTTCTTGCTCACTTTCCTCCTACGGCTTCATAGGCAAACTCGAGACCAAATGAATTTTGGCTTTTATTTCCCATTTTTATATTTTCCACTTTCCTAAATTGCAAAAATTGCCCTATCTCTTTAATTTTGCAATACCAACTTTTGAAATTCCTACTATGGCCCACCTCTAACTAAATTTTGATTTTTCATATTCACTTGCTTAATGACAATTGTACCCTTATGATCATACCAAAATTCTGGGTTCCATAATTTCTCATTTCATATTTTAGTCTCCAAAATATTTCAGTGTGACACTTGGTACTCTTATACACCCCTACAGTGTCATGTACTGTAGACTCTCTCGGGACGGGGTGTTACACATTGTGTGGCTAGCTAAAGGTGGAAGAAAAATATTGAATACCAGGAGACTTCAACTGACCAACCACTTAATCAATCATGGAAGTAATCTAGTATCAATGGCATTAGGCAGTGTTTCAATTTTTCAACTTAGGTTAGGCAAAACCAAAAAAAAAAAAAAAAGGGCTTAAAAATTGTTGCAAATGAGTTAAGAAATTGAGCTGTCTGATATGTATAACAGTGTGTGTCACTAAATTTTCAGCTTTTTCAAAAACAGCTTTCTCAAAAGGAAGCGAAAAGCAAGCCACTAAACATACAAAATGGGCTTTGCTTACACATGTAGCAGACTAAAAAAGTGTAAAAAAAACTGATATCTAAAGTATAAAAATCACTTCATCTCACTAACTCTCCCCTAACTAAGTATGCCATCGACCGCAACAAGTGGATTGAAAGGTAGTGGAAAAGTGCTACCTCCCTACCAAAAGAGCCGGCGAAAAGGTGTCCTCTGCCTGTGACAAAGCCGTGTGTCGTGGAAGAGTGGGTTTAATCAGCCGTGATCCGCGAGGACATCATGAGTCCGCAGGGGGTGGCGGAGGGGTACCGTCCCGCCTGAGTAGGAGCTGAGCACTGAAGTACATAGGGGAGATCGTAGTGGACGAGGGTGCCGGAGCCTACTGCTCTCAATATGCTCCAGATCGGAGGGGTCGCTTCTCGAAGGAATATCGACAACCGGATGGTCTCTACCGGGCCCGAAGGCGGAAGGTGAGAAGAGCAGGGCATAAGCTGCCACCGATCGACGATAAGGTCGGGCTCTCATAGCCACGACGGCAGCCCAATCTAGGCTCATCAGTGAAGCCGATAGTGCTCAAGCACCCGGCATGGGAGCCCTGAATAAGAAAGGCATGGACTCAAACAGTAGACTCATGTAATGGACCTCAGGCTTGAAATAGAACATGAATTCATAATAAGCCCACTGAACCGAACCAAGAGTCTCCGAGATGCGATATAGGGCCTCCAAGATGGCTCCCCTCATTTGAACTGTATGTTGGAGCGAGAAAAGATTAGAACACAGAATTTGATCTATAAGAAGCATACGCGGAGCTGCCTCTTTAACAAAACCGACCAGGCGATAGTGTCCCCGGAAAGAAGACTGGCCATCTCTCTAGGAAAGGGATGGGGCCACTATCTATAAGCAGCCGAGTTAGCGAGGACCAATTCCAGAGATTGAATGTACCGTGATGTCGAGGCCCTGAGTATCCCCTCGGACAGACCGTCGGCAGAAACAGGTATACCGACTGGATCTCACAGCTTAGATGTCATCGGTAGAACTCGATGACCACCCGAGGGTAGAAAAACCGACGAGGTGTCATGAACGGCTCAAGGGGGTACCTCTGCACTATGAGCATCGAGTCTCGGAGCTCTGGGTCTGTTGAAAAGGACGGAAGATCATAAAATCTCATCGCAGGTGTCTCTCTCATCGCGAAATCAAGATTCCCTGGAATAGGGTTGCAGTTGAAGAGTGGCCGCTGGATGATAGAAGTTGGGGACAAGTCCAGAGGAGGGGCTCCAGCAGGGCCCTGATGGGGTGGCGACTGTGGCTCCTGAGGCCTGAGGTCGGGAGGACTCTCCGGGCACGAGGTCCGTGCCCTCTCGGGACGGCGGAGGCACCTCCGGGAGGCCGAGATGTGGCGGGAGGGTGGGAGGGGGCCAACTCGGCGTGGTATCTCCTAATACCGGGCCGCAGCCGAGGAACTCCATCGGGCAAGATCGCCCGAAAGTGGCAAGGGAGCACTAGTCGAGGCGCTACGACGACGAGTACTGGGCGTACGATTTACTGGGCAAATGGCTGAGCCGGAGGTAGGAAGGGGAGGACCTGGCGCACTGGCAGAAAGCGTCTATCGTAAAATACCATTCTAGAGCATGAGTAGTTGAGAAGAAAGGAGGGGGCTTTAAAAATGGAAACCGGATGTGAAATGAAAAGGAAAGAAAGAAAAGGGCTTTATATAGGAAGGGGGGCAAATGAAAGGTCATGGTCAATTAAGGACCTTAAGTGCCTATTAAATGGCTGGATAAAAAAGAAAGGGAAATTAATGGTGGGCATAGGAAACGGAGGGTTTGTAGCGTACTCAAGAGAAAGGGCGAGGAGATGAATGCAGCCGGGACCTCGCGACCGTAGGCTACGAATTCTCGCAAGCTGCGACCTTCGCAACCGGAAAATTTCCAGCACATAACTCCCACCCCACTGCGACACCTTGTTTGCCTTTTTCTATATAGACTAAAAACCCCTCAAATTCACATAGTTAAGAGAGTCTTACACTTCTCTTGCATCCATGTCACTTGGTTAAACTTGCTTGATTAAATAAATCTTTATTGGTGTTCAGGATTTTAAAAATGGGTCTAGTCTATGACACTGCAAGTGCACAGGTCATACAAGTAGTAAAATCTGAATGTAAGTCCAGGTATCATTCCCACGGATAAGAATTTGAAATCAACTACCCTAACCATCAAGTTCTATGCCATTCGACTAAGAACCTGATAAGGAAAGTTTTATCTAGAAAAATAAAGATCCTAGACTATGAACTAAAAATATAAACTGAAATAACATGAAAACAATAAAAAATATAAAGAACAAAATACTGGACCGAATATGTTCCCTGTGAGAAACGAAACTATCAAAGAATTAAAATGAAACAGTCAATTCCTACACGAAAGTATATTGCTCTGTTTTATCTATGGATCTAGATTTGTCCAAGATTGCCTAAATATTGCAGTTGGATTTCTCCATATTCATCGGTTAGAAGCCCTTGCTTCTCTCAAAGTCAAGATCGAACCAGCTACTTGTATTTATGATCTTCTTGCAAGATCCGTATTTTCTTTCTCTTCAATACTCTACACTCATTTCGATGACTCCGCATCTTGCCTCCTTCGAGGATTTTTGCAAAAGTTATACCATTTAATTGATGGCTCATCCTTCATATCTATTGGTTCTTCCTTTCCCTTGATTAGATCTCAGCTAACACAGGGTTGGGAGCTTCCCTTTAGATTGAGGTGAACTCTCTGATTATTTATATTGTTAAATACTCCTCCAACTTTAACGATATAATGGGTGATTTATCAAAATGAACTTTCAAAGCTCAGAGGTTCATGAATGGTAGTCTTAACATACCTTATAAGCTTAATGCTCTCACTCTCTCGTGAATCTCCAACTCAGGTCATGCAAGAGGGTATCCCGAAATCAGAGCAAAGATACACTCCTTAAATCGGTATTCTGTGACTACCATCGGGAACTTATATTCAAAAACAACACCGTGTAAATAAATCACAATCCACATCTTCCAGATTTTATGAAAAGATCCGAACTAACGGTAAATCTTAATCCAAATTGCTGCTTACGCTCTAATTATCGCATCACAATTAACAATGGAGCACCGATCAAGTACATCCAATTATAATCGCAATTAAACCGAGAAGAAATGACCAGAAATTTGTCTAGATTTCACAATTTTCGCCACACAATTTTAAGAAGAAAATACGTAAATAAAAATCCAAAGATTCAATCTAAGCCGCATAGCTTCTTCGATTCAATCCGTAAAAGAAAGGAAAAGAAAAGAAAGAAAATAAAATCTACTCTAAACTATACAATGAACCCTTCTTTTCTCTCCCGCTTCCTGTCGAGAGTGAAAAGTTGGGAGGCTGATTGGTCGAATGAACAAAATCCGTAGAATTCTCAAGAAAGCCTAGATTATCGTCTCATGTCGAGATTCCTGTTGATGTCACGACCAATTCCCTTTATTTGCTCCAACTGGCTAAGTAATTGTGTTTCTTCGCCAATTGTGTTTCTTGGTAAATTGTTGATTAGTGGTCGCGACCAATTATGGTCGCAACCTCTTTGGCCCGGCTTGTTCTCAAGAGTTGATGTCACATCTTAGTCTCACGCCTTCGCAACCTCGCTTTCATTCCCTTCACGCACTCGAGTCATGACTTCAATTCCTTGTCGCACTCACGTCGCGAATTTCGCTTTAGGTTGCGCACCACATCGCTTCTATCGCTTCACCTCACTGATTCGCACACAAGAGTGTACTAGAATCAATAAAATTTATATCCTAAAAGCTCCATCACGTAGCAAAGCTAACGGAGTATGCTGGCTCTGTGGTTTAACATAGGGATGGGTTTTCTTTGCACAACAATTTATCGTTAAGCTCAAAATGGTGAATTTCAATTTGATTATGGGATTTTGTAAAAACAAAGTGGGTTTCAATGGATCGCAAACCGAAAATAAATTAAGGAAAAAAATGTAAAATGTAACTCCTTGAATTGTCAAAGCACGATGCGAGTTCTATTGCGTCACCGAGGTCCTCAGTGGTCATTTCATGTTGGGGAGGATGACCTAGTCAATACTCGAACCTGACCATTTAGCTATAAAAACTAACCCAAAATAAATATCCTTTTGAAAATGGCATTCAATAGCCATTTATATTCTCAGTAAGTTCGAATGAGTCTCCTTGACTCACATTACAATGGGTAATAAATGATAACTAATGAACATCACAAGATCTAGTAATAAGCATCAAGTGAGCACTAAAAGATTACCAAGTACTAACCATTCAACATGAATCATGGGATCTACACCCGCTAAAAGGATAACACGTGATCGGCAGCTGACTACCCGCATGAAAACAGGACCTCCCCAGCCTCCAACTCGCGCCCGCCACCCTCTCGCTTCAAGGAGGAATGGGTTTTAGCCGCTCATCCTCCGAGTTGTCATCCTCAGAGGGTGTTTGGCTTCCTAGAAAGTGGAAAAGAAAATAAGAGAAAAGGGAGCAGAGGATAGCAGAAGCGGGAGAGCTGAAAGCTTCCCGTCACATTTTATTGATTGAAGTTGATTGTACAAACTAAGGCTTATATACTACTCAGAACAAGGGAAGTTACAAAAAAAACCAAAAACCAAAAGCTATTACAAGGGATAATATCGGAAGAAACAAAAAATTATAACAAAAACTGAAGGCCAAAAGCAAAGAACAGCGGGTCGGGTGGATGAATGAAGGTCACAGGATGCAAGAATAGTATCGCAGAGTGAATTTTGCGGTAATTTCGCTCCACTTTCTCCCGTTTTCTCGCTATTCTTCCTCCGGTCTCTAATATGTACGCCGAGTTTGACTCGAATTCTTCGTGCTTGGATCGACTCAACAATTTTGGCATAATTAGCTCGCAAAAACTACAAAATTTGTAACAAAAATGTGATCAGTAGAATAGAAGGGACCTTAATGTGCAAATCGGGTTAATTACGCTGATTAGTACATAAAAAGTGCTCAAACCTATAATAAACAGGGTTCAAAATAGCACTTTTTGAGCACTAACTTACCAAATGTGACTTTCTTTTTCAAAGCTGCGACCTACTTTTCGGGTCTTCTGCTGATATGTTCGTAATTTCTAGGCTGCGACCACAATTTGTCACGACTGCTTTTGATAGTCCCTTGCCTTTAAATCGGTTGTGACCTCAATATGACGTCGCGACCTCACATTACTCCTTTTTGGTTGCAGGTTGTCTCAGTTGCTTTAAACATAATTGCGACTTGGATGTTGATGCACAGTGTGTATTCAGGTCGCGACCTCAGTGATTGGTCGTGACCTCCTTTGAGGTTCTTGATTGATTAAGTGATCGTAACTTCCATATGCTTGGTAAAGACTTATCGTTTGGTGGTTTCACGCCACGAATTTCAACATTAGGCTGCGACATGGCTTTGTAACGCTCAGCGGTTTCTTTAGGTCACACTGATCGGGTCGCGCCTCCCTTAGGGTCCTCGAATGTCAAAGTGGTTGCAACTCAATTTCTAACTCGGACTTCGCTTTGGCTCGTCAGCCCCGTCGCGACCGACACAGGGCGACCTCATTTTTTATTCTCCGTCTCTCTTATAGTTGCAACCTCAAATCTCCTTGTTGTGACTTCCAATTCAGTACCATGTCGTGACTCCAAAATACATGCCGACCTGAATATGCTTCCATTGAAGCACTAGTTGCAACCTCATTTCTCTACAACAGCTTCCTTTGTGGCTTCATCAACATATCAAAGTCGCTGACCTCGGGATTATTTCGCGACCTCGCTTTATGCCTTTGAATAATTTCTTTCAGATTTAACTGGGACTTTCTTGGTCGCAACCTCATTAACTCCGGTCTTAGTGATGTTGTGACCTTGAAATAATCGAACAAACGATCTCCTTGGCGCGACTTCCATTTTAAGTTGCGACTCCTTCGTTTCCTGGCCGAATTCTTCCAGTTTTTACTGGGATTTTTGCTTATGTTGTATTTTTCTGCAAAATTAAATTTGAGTAAATTATTCAGGTTTCTACATATGAATCAACAAGTATCTTATAATATTCTCAGAAAAATGGATTAAAAATCAAATGAGTTTTTAGACTCATCACCCGCAAACAAGACTAAAATTGTGAGAAAAATGATCTTGTAAATGATAAAAATTTCAAAAGAAAATGAGCCAAAATCAAGTGAATCAAGAAACTCTAAAAACAATAATCGAAAGAAAGAAACCAAAAATTTCAAGAATGTACTTTAAGGGGCTTCGAGATACCGTGTGCTAAATTTCATATAAGACTGTTTTGAGAAATTATGGAGGATCAAGGAGGGGGATCTCCTCCTTGTCAGTTGAGTGTTGCACTGCATATGGCTTCAACCTTTGCCCATTAACCTTGAATACCCTGTGGTCTTTGGGATTGAGTAGGTCCACTGATCCATTGGGATAGACCTCCTGGATGGTGAATGGGCCGGTCCATCTTGATTTAAGCTTTCCTGGAAAGAGGAGGAGCTTGGAGTCGTAGAGCAACACTTGGTCTCCTTGTTTGAAATGTTTGCGAGATATTAGTTGATCATGCCACCTTTTCAGCTTATCTTTTGCAATTTTTGAGTTAAACTAGGCATCATTCCTCATTTCTTCTAGCTCGTTGATATCAAGGAGCCTGTTGAGACCAGCTCTGTCCATATCCAGGTTCAATTTCTTCATTGGCCACCATGCCTTATACTCAATCTCCACAGCAGTGACATGCTTCGCTACAAACTAGGGCGATAAGGAGACATGCCCATCGGTCTCAGAGGTGCTCAGATGCCCACAAAGAGTCCAAAGAAATTGAGAGACCAACTTTTCTACTAGAGTTCACCACTTCATCGCATTGTCTTGATCTCTCTCTGGCTAGTTCAACTGCCACCGGTCCGAGGGTGGTATAGGTGTCTACTTTATGTTTGACATCATACTTTAGTGAGATTCTCAAAAGGTTTGTTGCAAAAATGCGAACCTCCATCACTAATTATGGCTTTGGGGACCCCAAATTTGGAGAATATATTCTCCTTCAAGAATTTCAGTACCACCCTGTGGTCTGCTGCCCTGCAAGGAACTGCTTCAACCCACTTGGACACATAGTCAACTCCCACCAAAATGTAGAGGTATCCAAGGGAGGAAGGGAATGGTCCCATGAAATCGATCCCCCATACGTCAAAAGATCAACTACCAAAATCAGGTTTAAAGGCATCATGTGACATCGAGAAATCTTCCCCAACCTTTGGCATTTGTCGCATTCCCTACACATGGTATGGGCATCCTTGAAAAGAGAGGGCCAGTGGGATCCATAATGTAGCACCTTCCTTACAGTTTTCTGGGAAGCAAAATGGCCTCCAAATGCATTCTCATGGCAGTGGCTGATTATTCCCCGTTGCTCTGTTTCAGGCACACACCTTCTGATTATCTGGTCAGCACAATATTTGTATAAGAAGGGTTCTTCCTAATAATAGGAGTGAATTCACAGAGAATAATTTCTGCTCCGTGCTTTCCAACTGGCCGGTAGCCCTCAGAGCCAAGTAATTTGCAATGTGGGCATACTGTGGTGCCTTCAACCAGAGTAGTGACTGTGGAACCTTATCATTGATCGGGAGGGTTATGAGGTCAGGTACGATTGTTAATCTCTATGTGTGATCGATAACAACATTTTCCACACCCTTGGCCCCGATTTGATGTGTCAAACTCTTTGGCAAAGATGAGAACTCCATCTCGATAAGCCTAGCCTTAGCATTTCTCTTGCTTTGTGAGCGTGTATTTCAAGGATGAATGATCCATGAATATTATTATGCCTAGACTCAACCAAATAAGCTCAAAATTTTTCTAAGGCATAGAAGACATTGCCAACAGCTCCTTTTCTATGGTTATGTAATTCCTCTATGCCTTGTTCAATGTCTCGCTTGCATAATAGACCACATAAGGCTTTCCTTCTTCCCTTTGTGCGAGAACTGCTCCAATGGCAAGATCACTTGCATCACACATCACCTCGAAGAGTAACTACCAGTTGGGGGCTCTCACTATTGGTGCAGTGGTCAAACTCAAAGCTCTTTTGGCAGTCTGCATCCCAAATAAATTTGGCATCTTTTTCCAGCAGTTTGTAGAGAGGCTTGGAAATTTTTGAAAAGTCCATGATGAACCTCCTATAGAACCCTGCATGCCCTAAGAATCGGGCCCTGCGCCTCGACATTTGGCGAGGAGGGCATTTTGAAAGTAAGTCAATTTTTCCTTATCAACTTTATCTCTTTTTTCAAATAATATGCTCCTGGGCATAATTCCCCGACACCATAAATGGAATTTTCCTACCAATACTGTGTTTTTCTATGCACCTATGCAGATAGCTTTCTAGGTTGATTAGGCATTCCTCAAAACTCCCTCCATAGACTGTAATGTCATCCATGTAAACCTTCATAATGCACTCTACCAAATCACTGAAAATACTGAGCATACATTGCTGAAATGTGGCAGGGGCATTACACGGGCCTAAGGGCATTCTTCTGTATGCATATGTGCCAAATGGGCATGTGAAGGTGGTCTCATTCCCGGTCTTCGCAGCAATTTCACTTGGAGCATCCTCACAGCCATCCAGAAATAGTAGAGGCTGGGCCGACTGCAAATCCTCTCGCTAGGGCCGATCCATGAAGGGTAGAGGGAAGTGATCCTTCCTGGTCACTTCATTTAGCCTTCTATAATCAATACATACCCTCCAACCCATGGTAAGGCGCGGCATCTCCCTCTTCTTTTCATATGCACCGTGGTTACCCTCTAATTTCTAGCACCACTGGTCGACTCACCCAGTGCTATCTAATACGGGTAGACGATACGCCCCCAGCAGCCTTTAGGACTTCCCCGCCCTAACCACTTCTGCATATGTGGGTTCAATCTTCTCTCGTATACCTTTACTCGACTTTGCCTCCTCCTAGGTAGATGTGACGGTGACAAACTTCTGTGCTAATACCCTCTCATATTAGTAATCTTCCACCCTGTGGCTTTCTTTGCTTTCCCTTAGGATGTGCAGCAGACTACCTTCCTGTGAAGTGCTGAGCAGGGATGAAATGACAACTGGACACTGCTCCTGCTCTTCCAAATAGGCATATTTCAACTCCACATGCAAATGTTTAAGATCCAATTTCGGCCCACGGTTCCTTCCTCAATCATCAGCGCAAAATTTCTTTGCTTCTTCCTCCAGTTCTAGAAAAGTTTCATGTCCGCGGCTTCCCGCTACCCTTCCGAATACTTAGCCAATTCTTTGTCAAGACATCTTGCATCCTACGTCGTCAGCCTGCTCTCCAAGATTGTGTCAATGATGCAACTTTTCTAGGCCATCTTCCAATCGGGCCAAGATGTGCTTTTACCAAGTGGAAGATGTCGAAGCCTTAGTGGTCATGTTTCCAAAGGTGAGTTGCATAACACCATTTTGGCAGTTGATAATTGCATTGGAAGTGGCCAAGAATGGTCTTCCCAAGATGATAGGTACATAATTGGCCCCTGTTGTTGCTAGTTCTGTGTCTAGCACAACAAAATCTACTGGATAGTAGAATTTGTCCACTCGTATTAGGACATCTTCCACTGTCCCCTTTGGTATCTTGATTGATCTATCTGCAAGAGATAGTGTGATGGAGGTGGGCTTTAGTTCTCCCAACTCGAGCTGCTTGTACATCGAATAGGGGAGAAGATTCGCACTTGCACCAAGGTCTAGCTATGCCTTTCCCACATAAATGGCTCCAATATTAACCGAGATGGTTGGACAACCCGGATCTTTATAATTCACTGGAGTCTTGCATTGGATGATAGCACTGACTTGTTCAGTCAGGAAGGCTTTCTTGTCAATATTCAACCCTCTTTCACTCGCATACAAATCCTTCCAAAATTTCAGAGGCTGGGACTTGTATGATCATGTCAAGCAGAGGGATGTCGACCCCTTTACTGGGCCTCAACACTTCTAACATTCTGTACCGATTAATGGCCTTTTAGCTTCTAGTGCTTGAGGAAAAGGTGGGGGCGTGCTATTTTTTTCGCAAATCTGCTTGATCACCACCTCCTCCGGTCTCGCCTTTAACTTCCCGGGCCTTGTTTTACCGCTTGCGCCGGGCCATTTGAGCTCTCACACTTCTCGATGTGATGATCGCTCTAATCTCATCCATCCTAGAATTTGGCTCACGGGAAGAGCTCACTTCATGCAGTCCTCTGGGATTTGGTTGTGTCCAGGAGAGGAATTTCCCTTTTCCTCGCACCGGCTGGCTGGATAGAAGGTCTTGATATTGAATACCGCAGTTGTCATATTTTCAAATCTGGCTTGTGTCGCCATGCTTTGAGAAATTTCTCGAGTGTAGGTTGCTCATTTTCTTACTGAAAGGCTCCATCGTGTCAATTTTGACTGGCCTGCATTCACGCTTTTTGTTCCTCCATTGTTACCCACCACCTTACTCAAATAATAGCTCGCTCAACTGAGATGAAGATGTGCGGTGGTCAGATAACAGGACGGATTCATGCTACGGTAGTGGTGATCCTAATCACAATATTTTTTTTCCTATATTCCTCCACACAGAAATGCTTACTATAGTATAGCGGCTCAGGGTTGAACACGGGATGGTTTTCATCCCACAAAATGACTCATATCATCACATTGAAAAATGGTGAGACTTTTATTTGATTTTGATTGCATTAAAAATGTGGGGAGATCGTTCACTGGTAACTCGAAATGGATTAAATTGAAGTGTGAAATGGTGACCTTGAAGGCTTGGGTAATACTAGCTTGGTAAATGGGGGAAAGGAAGGTGTCCTCGGGTATTTCCTTACATTAGGGCAAATGACATATAGTTATGGCAGCTGGATCTTTGTTTTAGCTTTAAAAACTAACCCTTAAAACACTCTATTTAGGTCAAACATATCTGAGCATTCAATGTTTCAATCAGTTTGAAAAACTGATTTTAACCTGTTCTTATTAGCTCGTAAATGACATCTAAGAATGTCGGTGCATCTAACATTAAGAATGCGAACCTAAAAGCATAATGATATTGATCAAAGGAAAGACATTAAATAGCATTAAACCCCTTGTTTTGGAAAGTTTGGAACCATAAATGCAGTACCTATTTCATTTAAGACACGAGGACCACACGGTGGCCGGTAACCAGCCCTAGCAACCCTCCTCTTCAAGGTTTTGGGGCTTGTTGTCCACCGGAGTTGTCATCCTGGTGGTGTTTGGTAACTTGAGAAAATGAGAAAGAAGAGAGAAGAGAGAAAAGCGTAAAACCTAAAACAAAGCTCTTGGGTGAAAGCTTGAAATGAAAGTTAGGATTCTAAAGCTATGAGGGTGGCTTATATAGCCAACCAAAATAATGAAATACCCAAAAATACCTAAAATACATGATTACAATAGGGACAAAGTGGGAGTGTACAAAACAAGGTCGTTTTGGAACCAAAAACATAGAGTTAGATTTTTGCTATGCGATGAATTTCGCTATCATAAGCGAAAATACAAGACATAGCCAAAATTCAAATTTTAAGCTATTCCGCGATACCTTCGCTATGATAATGAGATTCCATTGCTTAGCGCGTATAACAAAATTTTATGAGTTACTTAATTTTCACCATAAGTTTCTTGAGGAATTTTCGCAAACCTTCTTGAAATTTTAAACCAGCGGCAAAGTCTGTGACCACCGCCTTGCATCACGCATTGCCTCCGCATCGATTGACTTCCATTTCATCGGTTCCACTTGACATTTCTTGATTCGACGATGAAATCACGAAAATTCTCACATTCAACACCAATACGACTCCAAGCATTAGTGAAGTTCCCAAAACCAGCAAAAACTACGAAACAACCTCGAAAACCAAATCGGTAGCACTAAATAGACACGCACATACTTGATTGGATTAATTTACATGATTAGTACGCAAAAGCACTCAAAACCTATCTTGAATAGGACTCAAAATAGCACTTTTTTGGGTACTAATCACCTGTTCCGACACGTTTCTAGTCCCTTAGCAATGCTAAAACAACCAAGGTATGCATCTTTGTGCTTTGCAAAAGTGTATATTGTTAAAAAGTGTGTGTATCGTGGCTTTACCTTTAGTATGAACAATTTAGACTCGTACAAAAACCATTATGAGAGGACAATTGCCATATAAGAACAAGTTTTGAGAGACATCAATCCCGAAAGAAGTCAACTGAACTTCCACAAATCTAATTGTTCTTAGGTAACTTGAGTTTGTACGATAAGTTCTGCGAAAACATCCTCACGACAGCTGCGCGGGGCCTTAGCGTGACCAACCTAAATAGAATCAGCTATACTCTTATTTCTTTCCTTGATTGCAACGTAGGATGCAATGCTAAAAACTCGACTTCACCAAAGTCCGTGTAACGGGGTCAACATGGAGCTCTGACGATTAAGGTTTAGGGCGTGACGAGGATCGGCCCGACCCTGACTCTTCGGGGCTTCACCGGACTTGAATGGCAGAGTCGCACCTCGACTCACTAAACTCCACCCATCCCACCCGATGTGAACACAAGTCAATGACTCCCGACCAATCAAGGAGTTTAGGGCATCGGGCTTTAAAGGCTTTACGCCATATGCCACACTCGGGCCCAGTGTTAGGTTTCAAAGCCAGCGTCACGGCTTTTATTTCTCTTTTTCTTCTTTTCTTTTTCTTTTCTTTTTCTTTTCTTTTTCAATGTGAAGACTTCATTGGTCTTCTTTTACGGGTAACTCAAACCTATTATGGGTCGTTAATAGATCTAAGGTCGGCTTTGCAAAGTGAAAAGTGGTATGTAGCTTCTCAACCTATTGGTAGAAACTGGTGTGCTCTGTGTGTGATTAGCTAAAGGCGGATGTAAAAGGTTGAGTATGCTGGAACTTCAATTGACCAAAAACTAAATCATGCATGGAATTGTTCTTAACGTGGGTAGAATCTGAGGCTTGATTTTATTTCGAGACGAGATTAGAAACACAACACTGTAGGCACAAAAATGATTTGCAAAAGTGTAGTAAACTGTAAATAATGCTATAAAGCTTTTGACATAACCAAAATGGCTAATGCATGCTTAAAATAGCTAAACACGACAAAAGTATCACTGCCTACTATTGGCTAATACATGAATCCTATACAATCCTATACAAAATGAGTAGGCAGTTGATAAAGCTAAAAACAATACAAAACATGATAGAAGACACTCCCCCAACTCCTAGCTTTTCCTCCCAGCGAAGTATAAACATGCCTCTCTTTGGATTTAGGGATGGGAAAGTTAGAGAAAGAGAGGTAACTGACCACCACCACTCGTGGTGGTGGATCATGTAGAGTGGATGCGAGAACAGCTGCGTGTTTGTGCACGATCGGAGGCCACGGATTTGGTCTCGAGTAGTGCGTGGAGGCTACGGCGGGAGGCAGGTGGCTCGTAATGATCAAAGAAGCATGGGCGTGACTATGCTCTATAGTAGCCTGTTTCGGGCCCATCCTGCGGTCCAAACGGCCTTTGTGTAGTAGCGGTAGCGCGAGCTGACATCCATATGACGGCCCCAGCTCAGGGGCCGACATGGACATGCTCTGGAGACTGCTGCGAAGTATGGGAAGGGCCAGCAGTGTCAGCAGGGGCTGGTGTAGTAGGGGGTGGAGATGGAGGAGATGAATCTAGAACTGGGCTCCTCTCCACCTCCACCTCCATCTCAGGAACATGATCCTCTCCCCTCGATGGGTCCTCTGCTACATCATCTGCTGCCTCCTCCTGGTCCTACTGTTGGAGAATGATGGAGATCAGCATGTAAAGGAATCGCTCCGTGGATAGGACCTGAGTGCATCTGATCCTCCTCTCGATGCGTGGCTCCTCAGGGAACCCCAGATGCTCCAGGACCTGGCTCAACAATCGCGGCATCAACAACGGTAAACCCTCAGCTCGAGCCAGGCCCTTGCGATGGACCTTCTCCTCAAAGTGTAGTAGGGAGGAATTCATGACCCATTTCGGAGGGACTAAACCCAGGAATCCCTCGAGATCGTCTGACCTCAGTATGGCTCCCTATGTTTGAACATAATCTTTGAGTGGGGATCAAGAGCTGGTCGGAAGCGGTGGTCCTTGAACATCTGTCGCGGAAGCTGCGGAAATCTGAATCCGTGTAGTATCTATTAAAGACAACCAGACCATGCTCTCTGCGATGGGCTGAGGCCAATCCACATATCCTCTAGAATTTACCCGACTCTGTTGGCGAGCCTAAAGCGGTATGTCCGTGCTCGGGAATACTCCCGAGGCGGCGGGTCGATGTTGAGCCGGGCTCCGGCGGACTGGAACTCCAGGGATGTCATAGAGTGGTAAGCGGGAGGCACCACCCGGGGGATAATAGAACTGTCGCGGCGTCATGAATGGAAAGCGAAATCTTTGCGTGATCAGCCTCATCGAGTCTCTAAACCGCGGGTCAGTGGTCAATGCTGGTACATCGTAATATGGCTCCCCATGGAAGTCCCTGGCGCGCAGATCTACATTCCCCGGAATCGGGTCACCGGTGAACAATGGGAGTCTAATCCTCGATGTCGGTGATAGCTGGGGCGATGAGCCCTCCTCAGTTGGGGGAGGTGACGGCTCTGGCCGAGATCTCGAAGACTCTCCGGGCTGATAATGCAGGCGCTTGGAGGCCGAGGCCCTCCCTAAGTAGTCTTTGAGACCTTAGGAGGGGCAGGGTCAAATCTGATCACGATATCGCCCAGGAATCACACGAGGCTCCTCGGGTATGGCTGTTGGGGCCAATGCAGGCTGTGTAACTGCAGGTAGGTGTAGACCCTCAATTTTGCTCCTCAACACTTGCATTTATCCTATGGGTGTCACACTCACCCATCGTTCTCATATAACACCATTAGGGCCCTTTTAGGTTTAGTACGTCTTTGGCCTCGGTGGGCTTGTGTGTGGTCCGTTGAATGCATGTGTAGTTCACTTTAAGTGTCATCATGGCTTACATTTTTTTTTTTTTTTTTTTAGTTATTGGCATCGTGCCATAGGAAGCAAGTGGGCCCCCTCGAGGTTTTGCTTCGATCAAAGTTTGATAGAGTATGTCCACATTGAGCATGAACTTGTTTCGATCGTATCTCCTTGGTCCAAACTCAGAATTGTTCACTGTTTGTTTTTTTAGATTCCTTATTTGCTAAGGAGGTTTGTGTTAAAAATTCATAATTTTTGTCAACCGTTTGACTAATCGGTTTATTTATTTGGTTCATCCGAGCGTGTATCACGACCATTTTTTTTTGGGTGATTTTGGTGCGCACTCCTCCTTGTTACGATCATATCTCCCTCATCCGGACTTGGAATGGTGCACCGTTTTTTTTGTTGGTCTCCTTATTCTTCAGGGAACATTATATCAAAGTTTCATAATTTTCCTCAACCGGATGGACTGGTTGGCAGCTGGTTCAACCGGTTAGTTGGGCTAGCTTGTGTGGAGCGCTGTTTTTTGTGATTTTGGAGCCCAAATCGTATATGGTTCGGGCCCATAAGCTCAAGCTCGACCATGGGCAGTATTGTGGGTCCATTTTGGGCCTTGGATTAAGTTACATGCAGCCCACCATGAATCCATGTGGATACTTGGTGGTGAAGCAAGCTGAAATCTTAAAATATTAAGCTTGCATGGAAAATAAGGAGAGGAGTTAATGGGGAAGCTGTTTCCGAGACTGATTGGGGCCCTTTCCAAAGCTTGAAGGTGGAAAACACCAGGTAGGTTCAGATGCTGAGGTGAGAATCAAGATAAAAGGGGAGAAAGATCAAAGTGGAAAAAACCTTTGGAGGGACATTTTTTCCGAGCTCAAGCGCGCGTTTGCTGATTCTGTTTGGATGCGTAGCTTGGTTTCTTTTCTGCGTTTTGTGGAAGAGGTAAGAAATATACCCTGGCTCCACTCTATTCTTTAATAGATATTCTGATCAAATTTGAGGTTTTTCCTCAACCATTTGAGCCGGTTTTCACGCTCATACGTGAAAGCCGGTTCAACAGTTTCTGCTGGGCAGTTTGGGGAGTTTGCTTTGTTTGGTTGGTTCTCAGTCATCCGAGATGAGCATTGATCACCGTTTATCTTGTTAGATTCCTGACTCTTTTAGGAAGTTTCTGACAAATTTTGAGAGCCTCTCAATGGTATGGACTGGTTGAAGCCAGATTTAGTGACCTCATTAGGTTAGGTTTGCAGGAACGACGGTTTAAGGGGTTTGGTTGTTTGGTTGGTTCTCACTCATCCAGCTGAGAATCAATCACCGTTTCTTTTTTTAGATTTCTGACTCTTTTAGGAAGTTTTTGACAAATTTTGAGAGCCTCTCTCAATGGTATGGACTGGTTGGGAACCAGATTATTCGGTTCATTAGGTTAGGTTTGCAAGAATGGCAGTTTGGGGAGTTTGGTTTGTGTTGGTTGGTTCTCACTCATCCAAGATGAGAATTCATCACCGTTTGTTTTTTTAGATTCATGAATCTTTTAGAAAGGTTCTGGAAAATTTTGAGAGCCTCTCTCAATGGTATGGACTGGTTGGGAAACCAGATTAGTCTGTTCACTAAATTCAGTTTGCTGAAACAGTAGTTCGGGTCTTTGGCGCCGTTTGTGTCGGTTCTCAATCATTCGGAGTTGGTTTTCTACTTGGTTTGTTTTTTTTGTTTTTATGACTCCTTGAGGAAGGTTATGAAAAATTTTTAGAGCCTCTCGCAACCGGCTGAACTGGTTGGGAAACCAGATTAGCCGGTTCACTGAATTCAGTTCGCTGAAACAGTATTTCGGGTCTTTGGCGCTGTTTGTGTCGGTTCTCAGTCATTCGGAGTTGGTTTTATACTTGGTTTGTTTTGTTGGATTTATTACTCCTTGAGGAAGGGTCTGAAAAATTTTTAGAGCCTCTCTCAACCGTCTGAACTGGTTGAGAACCAGATTAGCCGGTTCATTGAATTCAGTTTGCTGGAATGGTAGTTTGGGTAGTTTGCTTCGTTTGTGTTGGTTCTTGGTCATTGGTCGGAATTGTATTCCAGTTTTATCACAATTCCTGACTTTCCTAAGGAAGGTTCTGAAGTTTTGAAATCTTATCTCAACTATCTGGACTGGTTGGATAACCGAACCAACCGGTTCATTGGGTTAGGTTTTCGAGACGGCGGTTTAGATTACTTTGCTTTGTTTGGATGTGGTTTGGTCATTGGAGTTGGAATTGCACTCGGAGTCTATTTCAGTAGATTCCTGAGTCTGTGAAGGATGTTTGACAAAGTTTCAGAATTTTCTCAATCGTTTGGATTTGTTGAAACCGATTCAGCAGTTTGTGCAAGACATGACTCATGGGCGGCCCTATTTTAAATGTTTCAATCCGAATCTATCATGGCGTGCTCTTAGTTGCAGGAAACACATGGGCGCCTTTAGGGTCTGAGTTCAGTTTTGGTTTGAACAAAGTGAGATAGTGGGCAATGTGGGATTGGTATGTAGGGTTTAGTTTGTGGGATTTTAAAGGGAATGTGTGCTAAAGTAAGCAAACCACTTACCTCCTTTCAGCTTGCTTCCTTTCTTTTGGTATAGGATCCAATATTTGGTTTAAATGCATGATGTATGATGTATTATTTGCCCTATCTATTCTGCTATACATGGCTGGGACCTCGGTACATGCTTAGTCGTTGGTATTTGCCTTCATATGCGTTACATGGTGTTTGGATTCGACATTTGTGATGCATTTGAGCTTTTTAGTGACCTCTTATGTAGCGCTGGTGAGATACGGGTATGTCTTGAATGTTGGGTAATAGAATTTCACATGGATGCTTTGTGTTTGGGTGTCATGCATGCTTGCTATGTTTGTTGGGTAACCTTTGATGTAGCCCAGCGTGTGGGGACCACCAGTGCAGCGCCATTACGCTTTTGGTTGAGTGTTTTAAGCATGCTAGATACGATTAAAGGTTGGTCTGATCTAGTTGTATGTTTAGCCTAAGAGTATTACGTGCTGACCCATATGCTCTGCATACCCAGATTCACTAGTAGAGACCGAGGAGTTAGGGCCTAGAGGGTGCTCTGCCCGTATGAGGTACCTTCCCAGATAGTGTGTCGACCCCGAACCCGGAAATCTAGTTTTCGCGGAACCGCTTTTTCCATCACCAGTCATTGGGGTTTTTGTTCTTACTTGGTTTCCTTTATATAAAATAACGCAACAAAAAGTAAATTAGCGACTCAAAAAAAAAAAGCGTCCTCCTCGAGGACGGATTTTCTAAAATTCGAAAATCAATCCACATTTTTCCTTCCATTTAAAAATGAGTCAGCGTAGGCGTGGATCGGGTAATGGTCCTGATGGGATGGAGAATGGGCACACATGGCCCCCGGAAGTGTCTGGATCCTCCATCTTTGATCTTTTGAATCCTACGGGCCGCAGCGAGAACCACCATGGAGTGAACCATGGGCATGGTCGGTCGTACTACGAGGCAAAATAGGGCTTCGATGATGTGCGAGAACACGGCCCCAGGGCGGCTTGATGGGCTGGCGCACGCCTTGGGGTGAACCAGGGCACGGCAAGGGCGTGGAGGAGGCTCACGGTAGGGAATGGAGTAAAATGAAGGTGTATGCCCCCCCGCCCCTCCCTATTTTTAAGTAGGAGTGGACAAATGAAGGTCACAGGAGTCAAAGGCTGACGGATGTCCAAATTACGAAATTCTTGCCTGATTTCATCTACAAAGTAAAAAAAAAAAAACAAAATTTTAATTTATTTAAATTAAAATACCATAAAATAAAAGTATATATATATATATAATCTAGAATAAAATACAAATAATATAATATAGGATTACTTAAAAATTAAGATTTTATATTTAGCTAAAATTAGAAAAATAAAAGTTACTAAAAATAGCAAAACAAGAAAATTAACCAATTTAAAGCAAAAATCAAAATCTTTGAGCTATGGTTTAGCGTAGGAAGACGAGTATTTCGATTTCAGATTCATTCATGGAGGGTCAAGGAGGAGGGAGCTCCTTGACCTAGACGATGGCTTTGTATCTTTGCGACCTTCATGCTTGGTTCCATCTTGTTGAACTTCTTCTCATTGGGTGATTTTTGGTGACCAGCCAAACTCTGCGGGGAGGTGATCTGGGTGACTCGATCGCTGTCTTGTTCTGGTACGCTTTGGCGGGTATTAACGCCTTTTGATCTCCGACTAGGCCATCAAAACAACGTAACCACGAGGCGCTGATTCTCTCATACCATAGCCGCTTTGGATCAGAACCGGCGCGCTAATTGTTTTTCCGGCTGTTGGGGTTAACGGTTGAATCTGCGGCGCGCAAGTACGGTCATCGATGAAACGTCTGGACCTGCTGAATCAGTTAATATTCCATATCGGATGATAGCGAACCGGATCGCCACCTGGCGACAAAATTGGCCTGTTTGGATCGGACTAACCAGTGGGTTTGCCGACTATTGAAACGATGAACCTCTTGGCGCAAACCAGCGAAATCATTATTGATGGTGCAAAGAAATAATTGAATCGGGTTTACTGTGAGAAGCGAAAACCATCAATGAAGAATACAGTAAAAGCGATCGATTAGACACTAAATCAGTTACTACGTATATGGATCGATTTTTAAATCGAGATTTCTTAATTATTAAGATTGGATTTCTCCCACTTTTTCAGCGATTTAATACCCTCGCTTCTCTCGAAGACAAGATTAAACCAGCTACCTGTATTCCACATTTTCTTGAGAATCTGGGTATTTTCTTCCATAATACTTCACACCAGGTTCTGTTGTGGCTGGAGACTTTTGCTTTACGCCTCGGGATTTTAGCAACCTGCTTAATTAGTGGCTCATCCTTCTGATCTACAGGCTTATCCCTTTCCCTTGATTAGATCTGAGCTAACACGGGGATTGGAAATTGTCCTTAGATTAAGGTGAACTCTCTAATGATTTATATTGTTAAATACACCCCTCCAACTTCAATTATGAGCGAATGGCGGATTTATCAAAATGAACTCTCAGAGCTCAACAGTTCATCAATAATAGTCGAACATACCCATATAAGAATGCTCTCAACTCTCGAGAATCTCCCTGCAGCTGTCACTCAGAGGGCATCCTGGATATCAGAGTAAGATACATTCCCTCAACGGGTACTAGGTACTACTATTGGGAACCTATCCATTAAAAACGACACCGATTAAGTAAAAACTAAACCCAAATCAATTTTTCCATAAATGTGCAGGAAAGACTATAACTGAATGTAAATCAAATCCAGCAGAGCTGCGTTCTGATTACTGCATTGCGAATCAAGAAATGGATCGCCGATCATGCACACCCACTATAATTGCAATCAAACTGAGAAGAAATGAATTCCAGAAATTTGTCTAGATTTCATAAATTTCCAGGCAGCAATACTGAATAAAAATAACAGAACTAAAAATCCAGCTCTACTCGTCTTTGCACAGCTCACAGATTCAAAACCAAAAAAATAAAAAATAAAACTAAGAAAATAAAATCTCCTCTATAATATGCAGAGTTTCTCTTTTCTTTTCCGTTCTTTGGGTAGTGAAGAAGGAGAAAACTACTTTCTTATTCGAAAGCTCTTTATTTATACTATAAAAGAAAAAGGAAGCTGTAGAATCTAGTGCTCAGTGGAAATACAGAAAAAACCAAACCTTTGTTCTATGTCGCGACCTCAAGTTGATGTCACGACCTTGGAAATTCTTGATAGCTCATTATCGGTTGCGTAGCTTTCTTTCAAGTTGCGACATGTTTACGACTCATATGGCCCTTGATTAGTAGTCGCGACGCCAGTGATGTCGCGACATCTTGACCGATGTTGATGTTGCGACCTGGAATTATGTCGCGACATCCCGATGTGTCATAATCTTCAATCTCATGTCGCGACCTCATGTTGATGTCACGACATCATTTGCTTTCCATTTCTTTTCTTCAGATTGTGACCTCTTTCTTTTAAACTATTTTCCAAGTCGCGACATCCTTTCCTTCTTCTAAGCTCTTCTTTGGGTTGTGACTTTGAATGAATTGAGTGCGCGACATCATTTTCTTGTCAAGACTTAGGTTCTATTTTCATGTCGCGACACAGTATATCATGTCGCGACTTCTTTACTAATGAACCTCTTGTTGCTTCATAAACAAATCCTTGTCGCGACCTCAACGTTATGTTGCGACATCGTTTATCTCCTTTTGGTGTCGCGACATCGAAATGATGTCGCGACATGAATTTCTTCCTTAGACTTTGCTTCCTTGAGTCTTGACCATGTCTTCTTTGTAGCAACCTCCTTTTTCACGTCACGACTTCGCTTGTTCAAATATCAGTTTCTCATTCAAAGCGAATTTGTTCTTTGTCGTGATACGAACTTGCTAGAAAGCGAACTCTGTCGTGACCTCAATTTCTTTGGTGATTTCTTGTTTTTCTTAAATTTGAGTTTCTGCTGTATTTTCCTGCAATTTTGGAATTTGAGTCAATGATCACTTTTCTGTAAACAATTTAGCATTATTCTCATAATAAACTCAGAAAAATAGATTAAAAATCTAATGAGTTTTTGGACTCATCAAATTCCCCCAAACTTAAAATTTTGCTTGTCCTCGAGCAAAGAAAAGAAAGAATTGTTTGTCCTCAAACAAATAAGCTTAGAAAATTTTTAAGGACATTTTTCTTATTCATACCACAACCTTTCTTTTTCCACCTTTTTGAACTGGAATTAAGAGATACCACTATTATTTCAAATTTTAGTTTTTGATGTAAGAACAAGCATTGGTATACTTCTATCACAAAATTTCTTGATAAACTAATGTATTTAAACAGTTTATTTTACAAGTCTTGTTTTGTGTGTGTGTGCAGGTCATCAATCCTTTTCATCTTCATGTTGAATTTAGTTAATCTTAAAATTTATTAGACAGGTTGTCAAAAGTCCCTAGGCTTGTTTTATATTGACCTCCGGCAATGTAAGTAAATTCGACCTTCAAAATCAATGAAGTCTTTCAGGCTTGTAATGTTGGGCTTCGTAGTGGGTAGATAATGGAAAAGTTTAGGTTATGCGTACCAGTTTCCATCCTATCCTACTGCATTGTTGCCTCAACTTTCATCCTTTTCTTCCTTGTTCTTTTCTTATTCTCCTCGATCTTAGCACGATTCCTCTTTTTGAACTCTTTTTTATAGATTTCCAATTTCATATGTACTTTCAATCGGGCGGATTCCTTTGTTCTTTAACTCCTTTGCTTTTATTTTCTAAGATTTGGAATAGTGCAATGTTTTGTCTTCTTGAGGCTTTCTATTACTCTTAGAGAACTTTGGGCTAGCAACTCCTATACCAGTTAGCATTAGGGTGCTAGGTGTTAAAACACCCCTACGAGCTTAATTGTTCAAGGGAAATAGGCCACAAGACAAAACTAATTCCTTATTTCACCAACTTTTGCCTCTTTTCTTCTTCAACTCCTTCATTATCAAAATTTGGAAATATTATTCCCCCAAACTTGTTTCTTCCTTTGTCTTAAACTTTTACGAGCTGATTGGATAATTTGGGCTCTTTCTTTGGGTTTATTGCAAGAGGAATTTTAGGTTTTTCAATTCTTGTTTATTGAAGAAATAAGGCTTATTTGCCTCAAATCTAGAACTAGAGAATATGCTTAAGCATATTTTGAGGTAGGCTTAAAAGCTGTTTGCGGATGGCATACATCATTTCTTGTTCATTTATTTTCACCTAGGATTTAGCTCAATCAATACTCAAACAAGTTCTAGGACCATGGACTCTAAATCCTGAATTTCCCAGAAGATGTTCCTAATTCCTGTCAAAGTTTCATAGGTTTTGTTGACCAAGGTGTATTATTTCTTTAAGACTTGTATTTATTTACTGTCTACTTACATTATTTTAATCCAAGTATTTTGTTCCATCAGCAATAACCAATTTTCCAATTTTTGCAACTAAACTGAATTTAAACAAAATAGTAAATACTCCTACTTTCCAGTTTTAATCATTCCGACCCTTATTCTTTCCAAATTTCTGTTCTTGAGAAAGAGCAAAATTATTAATTTGGTTCCTAAACAGAAAATAAAATGGCATAGAAACAAAATTCAGACATCATGAACAACCAATCAAATACATCTATTTATCCACAATCCAATTTCATTCAACAAGTGAGAAACCATCTAACAAGCAAACAAAGATTTTCATGAAATGGGAAGTCAATCAAACAAGGGACATGTAGGGTAAACAAAATCAGTTTCCATTAACACTTTTGGCAATGTATATCATGCTAAATTCTTCAATTTCCCTTTCTTTTCTTGTATGCTCTTTTAGGTTAATGTTGCGTCCCAAAACAAAAACACATCAAATTCACAGCAATATCAATTTATTCAATTTCAATCAAAACAACTACAACTCAATTCATCTTTATCATGCAAGAATTCAACAACTTTCACTATGCATCACATTCAAAAATTAAGCATCAAAACAATATAAAAAGAAATTCCCCCAAACTTTCAATCATGCTATATCAAAGACAAATCTAAAAATTCAAATCAAGAAGAAGAAGAAAAACTGCCCCTTTTTGATCTCTTATGCTGATTGAAATTTTATTTCAGATGCTCTCCTTTTGCTCAATCGTCATTATCTGCAAAACTAAAAAAATAAAACATTTACCTACTTTTCAATCAAAAATTAGTAAAATCTGTGAATATTAAATTTGCAGACTTTTACAATTGTAAACTATAACAAGAAAAAAAATCAAGCCCGATGTGGATTGGCACCCACAAATTTTGCTCCATTTTTAATTACATAAATTTGGGCTTTTCATTTGCCAATGTTACTTGTTTCTTCAATTTTCCATTAGAACTAAGGGTTTATCTTCCAATTGCTTTTCCCCAAGGTATTGCTTTAATCCCTTGACCATTAACTTTGAACTCCTCTTGATTGCTTCCTTGTATTTTCGGAATTACAGTGACTTGTTCTTCAACCCGGTCAATCACGGTGATATAATGGTTGGTTTTCTCTTTTAAGTTCTAAAAACTCATATTTTAATGGCTTGGGCAATTCTTTCAATATTAGCCCTTACTAGTTTACTGCTCATGAGTTTGCAGTTCTGTTGCTTTCTTAACTTCTTATTTGTTTTCATTATACTTGAGATTGTTTCCTTGTTAAACATATTAGAAGGCAAAACTTCACAATCAAGCTCAAGGTGCGAAAATTCGCTCATTTCATTGATAGAGTGTTGAATGATGCAATCGAATTCAATTCATCATTGAAAGCTATTGTTTCTTCACGGTAAGCAGGCATGCGTCCACACATTAGGATGTTCCGGACTTCTATTAATATTAAAATGCCTTTGCTTCATCCCGACCTACGAGGTGTCGGTTCACCTTTAAATGCGTCAATCAAGGCGCTCATGTTGCTGAAAGGCCTTCAAGCAACAAAGGAACTTGGGTATCCTGCTTCCATCTTGCATGACAACAAAATCCGCGTGAATACAAATTTCCCTGACCTTGACCGGTACATCTTCGGAATGCCCTCTGGTTGTGCCATTGATCTATCGGCCATACGTAATGTAATTCTTTGTTGGGGTGAGTTCCCAAACTAAGTCTACGCACCAGCGTCAGGCGTAATTTATACTTGCTCCATAATCACATAAAGCTTTCTTGAACTCATATTTCCTTAGGGCGGGGAATGGTGAAGCGCGAAGTCTTTCATCTTTATTTCAGGAGCTTATGGCTGGATAATGCTTGCAAGTAGCAGTCAAAATTAACTATACCCTCCTCGCTATCTTTCTTTTCTTGCTTTCGGTACCTCCTTGAAATTTTGCATATAGAGCATTTGGTGATCACCTCTTGCAAATGGAATGTTTATTTCTATTTTCTTGAAAATATCGAGAATTTAGAAAGGCTGTTCTTCTCTTCCTTGACTTAAAGTTTACGTAGAATGCGGTGTATCTGTTAGTAGACCTTCCTTCTTTTAAATTCATTACTTCCTTTCGATTGTTCAAGGTGTTGTTCTTCTCTTCTTTCTTTTGAGTTTCTTGCTCCTCTCTGCTCAGTCTCTTCTTTTTCTTGTCTTTTTGTTCTTTGCTCAAATCCTTCCCACTTCTCAAGCGAATTGCATGCAATCTTTGGAGTTCTGTGTCCACTAGGGAATGTTCCTTGCTACGATTGGCATATTCGAGACCCGGTGCCCCTACTTGTGTCTCTAAATTCTTAGTGGCATTAGCATTCTTACGAAACATTTAAGTATCGAGACTTGGCTTCAGTCGATGGTTTGATCATGGAATTGTAATAGCCTCTTGTTGTCTCCGTGAGCTATGACATCACGTTCTTCAAATGGTTAAGTCCTCCTTTGACCACGATATTCATTCCAGCTTCCCCCTCCTTATTCTTCTTCTTTGGAACCTTGGTATTTCAGCGATATCCCTTCTTGAGGATGTTGTTCCTGCCTTGGGCCATGTAATGCCTCTCCACCATATGAGAAATTCTCATGGTTCCTCAATGTTGAGTTGTAGTGTGTGGGCAGGTTAGGATTTTGTTTGAAATGATAACTGCTTTGCTCGTTCACGTACTTAACCTCCTCTGCACCATAAGAATCTTCTTCTGTTGGCACTTCAACACTTCTTCTCATAAGTTCTCTTTCCACTGCTCCTATTTCATGAGCAGTGTATATCCTCTCTTGTTTGTCCATCCTATTCATGATGGCATCCAACTGCCTCCATGGATGTCTGCATCTTTGCTCAACTCAATGACCCACTTTTCCTCTGCTGCTTCCACTCTTGAAAACTCAGGATGGAGCTTTCATGTGCATTTTGCTAAGTCTTCTATCAGATCTCTCGCCTCTTGGCACTTTTCGTTTGAATGCTCAGCGGCATAGAAGCATCTATAAGCTACCATAGATGTATCATTGAGCATGATCGCTATGTCCATCTTGGGTCTTGGATCTATTCCATACATCGGGCACCTCTTCGTGACCTCTTGAATCTTTCCCGAGCTACATATAGGCTCTCATCTTCCCGCTTGTTGGAATGCAATTATCTCTCTTACCGTCTCTCGAGTGAGAGATTGGGGAAAGAATACGCATAAAATAGCTTGTACTGACTCTTCCCAAGTATCAACGAGAACCATATGGTAGCAATTCATGCAGGTGGTTGCTATGTCTCTCAAAGAAAATGGGAAGAGATGCGGTTTATCACCACGGTCTCCTGCCAGTTCGAGCTTCCTTGTATTAGCCATCTGAAATCTTCCCGGAATTGCTCATTTGGAGTCTTGGTGGGATGACCCGATGTAATGTTCTTTGAACCATTGTAATTAAGGGTGGCTTTAGTTGAAATTGTTTGCATCCACAGTGGGTTGTCGATTGCGAGTCTTTCTTCTTGAATAATAGGCCTCCCGGAAATCCTCCATTAGCCAGTCGATAATGGGGTCTTAATTTGCTATCCTTTGTTCCTCGGGTTTGGTCATGTCTCTCTTACGCATATTGTTTTCTGCTCTTTTTTGTCTTTCTTAAGCTCCACAGTGTTTCTCTCGATTCGGTGTCCTGGCGAAATCGGTCGGATCCACAGCTTCCCATGCACATTAAAGGTTTTCTGAAATCAAAGCATACTCAGATCAATAGGATTTAGTCAAACCTAACAAATATTTTCAACATGGCTTGTTAAAAATTAGTGGTGATGTAGCCCTTGCTTGAAAAGTTATTTTTGTTCTTTTCTTAAAAATGTCCAAATTAGTATTCCCTTCTTTCGTCAGGATATTGATCTAATTAATTCTTTCAATCCCAGGCAACGGCGCCATAAAAACTTGTTCATGGACAAAATAACATATACAAATTTAAAGTGTTATTACCCAAGAACTATTATCTAATCCCCGGCAACGGCGCCATAAAAACTTGTTCGCCTTTTTGTATATAGACTAAAACCCCTCAAAATAACACAGCTACAAGAGCCTTACAATTCTCTCATACCCATGTTACTTTGGATAAATTGGCTTGCTAAAATTATTTTCTCTTAATGTTCAGGATTCAAACAAGGGTTCAGTCTATGGCACTGCAAGTGCACAGGTCATACAAGTAGTAAATCTGAATGTAAGTCCAGGTATCATTTCCACAGAGATTGATAGCGAGTGCAGTCCAACTACCCCAATGCGAAATTTCGTACTATTTGGACTCATAATTCAAGGTGAAATTTTGTGAAACTACAGAAATTTAAATCTAGACTATTGAATATCTTCAACTTAAACTAAAACAAAAGTAAATGACTAAAAATAAATTGTACATAAAATAAATAATTGAATCAGTTTACTATGAGAAACGAAAACCATCAATAAAATACAATGAAACAGTCAATTTCGGCACTAAATCCGTTACTCTGTTATATGTATGGATCTGATTTTCGTCCAAGATTTCTTAATTATTGGAATTGGATTTCTCCATTTTCACTGATTTAATACCCTCGCTTCTCTCGAAGACAAGATTAAACCAGCTACCCGTATTCCACATTTTCTTGCAAGATCTGGGTATTTTTCTTTCTTAATACTTCACACCAGGTTCACATTGGCCAATGAGAACTTTTGCTTTACCTTCTCGAGTTTTAGCGAAACTTTTACTACTTAATTAGTGACTCATCCTTGGATCCTACGGGCTTATCCCTTTCCCTTGATTAGATCCCGAAGGCTAACCACGAGGATTGGAAATTGTCCTTAAGTTAAGGTGACTCTCGATGATTTATATTTATTAAATACACCCCTCCAACTTCAATTATGAGCGAATGGCGGATTTATCAAAATGAACTCTCAGAGCTCAACAGTTCATCAATAATAGTCGAACATACCCATATAAGAATGCTCTCAACTCTCAGGAATCTCCATCTCTGTGTCACTCAGAGGGCATCCACAGATATCGAGTAAGATACATTCCCTCAGCGAATTACTAGGTACTAATGGGAACTTATCCATTAAAAGCGACCTTAGATTAAGTAAAAACTAAACCCAAATCAATTTTCCATAAATGCGGGGAAAAGACTGGCGAATGTAAATCAAATCCAGCGAGTTGCTGTTACGATTCTTGCTGTTCTGAATCGAAATGGATCGCTGATCCTTGCACACCCACTATAATTGCAATCAAGCGAAGAAATGAATTCGAAATTTGTCTAGATTTCATAAATTTCCCGACGGTATCTTGAATAAAAATAACATAGCTAAAATCATTTCACACTCATCTCTGCCTGGATCGCAGATTCAAAACAAAAAAAATAAAAAATAAAACTAAAATAAAATCTACTACATAGCCTTAAGAGTTCTCTTCTTTCCCGTTCTTCAGGTAGTAGAAGGAGAAAGCTTCTTTACTATTGACTCTTTATTTATCTTGTAAAAAGAAAAAGGAAAGCGGGTCGAATCCCGAGGAGAAGTACTCGGTGGAAATCCGAGAAAAACCCGGCCTTTGTTCTATGTCGCGACCTCAAGTTGATGTCGCGACATGGAATTCTCTTGATGGCTCATTATCAGTCGCGACCATTTTCTTTCAAGTTGCAACATGTTTGACTCTCAACGGCCTTGATTAGTGGTCGTGACATCGAAGTGATGTCGCGACATCTTTTTGTTCAGTGTTGATGTCCGGCGACCTCGCCAGCTATGTCGAGCATGATGTCTTCATAATCTTCAATCTCATGTCGCGACCTCATGTTGATGTCGCGACATCATTTGCTTTCCATTTCTTTTCTTCAGGTTGCGACCTCTTTCTTTTAAACTATTTTCCAAGTTGCGACATCCTTTCCTTCTTCTGAGCTCTTCTTTGGGTTGCGACCTGAATGGGTGGTCGCGACATAATTTTTCTTATCAAGACTTAGTTCTGTTTTCATGTCGCGACGTACTAGCGTATCGCGACTTCTTTCTGTAAAGACCTCTCTTGTTGCTTCTAAACAAATCCTTATCGCGACCTCAGCATTATGTTGCGACGCCGTTTATCTCCTTTTGGTGTCATGCGACATGAAATGATCATCAGCGGCATTAATTTCTTCCTTAGACTTTGCTTCATGAGTCTTGACCATGTCTTCTTTGTAGCAACCCTCCTTTTTCACATCACGACCCGGCTTGTTCAAATGTAGGTTTCTCATTCAAGCGAATTTGTTCTTGTCGATCACGAACTTCTTTAGGCCGAACTTCACATCACGACCTCAATTTTCTTTGTAGGGTGATTTCTTGATTTTGCTTAAATTTGAGTTCTCTTTGTATTTTCACCGCAATTTTGGAATTTGAGTCAATTATCACTTTTCTGTAAACAAATTTAGCATTATTCTCATAATAAACTCAGAAAAATAGATTAAAAATCTAGTGAGTTTTTGGACTCATCAGGGGGCTTTTGGTTTCCCTGCATTTTGACCAATTGAGCAGACTTCATCAGTTCCTTGCTTGTCATCTTCCACTAGCTTGTGATTGTTACTCAAGTGAAAAATATTGAGCTCTAATGTCATGTTGCCAAATGTGAAATTTGCATGACTCCATTCACGTGATTGATTATCGCATTGGAGAGTGGCCAAAAATGAATGGCACCATGATAATTGGCACATGATTGGGCTCACTTGCTATTAGTTCGGTATCAAGCACTACAAAGTCCACTGGGTAGTAGAATTTGTCCACCTTTACCAACACATCCTCAACTATTCCCTTAGGAATTTTGCCGTCGATCAACCCGATACCAGTGATGTTGGTAGGCAAGCTCTCTGACTAGCTGTATACCTTTGAATATGGCGGTAGGTTTGCAGCCCAAATCCAGCGATTAACTTTGTCTATGCAAGTCCCTCCGATGTTGGCGATAATGTGGGGGATCACGGATCCTTGTAGCTAGGGTCTTGCTGCGAATGATGGCAGCGACTTGCTACGTGGAAGACTTTCTTTTGATACTAACTTCTTATTTGTGCCTGGGTCCTTTAAGAACTTTGCATAAGTTGGGACCTGCTTAATCATGTCAAGCAGTGGAATATTTACCTTCACTTGCCTTAGCACCTCCTAAATTTCAGCTTGGTTTGGGATTTTTTTCTTGCTTCTTAGTGCTTGAGGGAATGGAGGGGGCATGTTTTCTTCACTTGGATCTTCTTGATTATTACCTCTCGGGCTCGGCTTCCTTCTCTTTCTTGTTTCTTGGCGATCCGCGAGCCTTGGATTGCTCGATTTCTTTTTCACTCCTCAAAGTAATGATAGCGTTCACTTCATCTATCCCTGAGTTACTTGGATGAACCTATCTCTTGGACTCCTTTTGGATTTGGCAGTGTTTGGGAAGGGAATCTTCCTTTCTCCTGTACTTCCAGCAAATTGTTAATTCTGGTGATTGAATACTGTAGGTTATCGATCTTCTGATTAAGGTTGCTCTCAAGCCCATCTATTCTCTTGTTCAGTGTACTTTCAACAGTATCAATTCTTTGAGCCAATTGTACATTTATCCCCTTTTGCTCCTCCACAAAATTGCCTACCACCTTTCTCAAATTTAATATAGCTTGTTCCACAAGGAAGAGGATGGTGATGGTTGTGGTTGAGATGAGGAACCAAATTGTTGTTTGGCACCAGGGGGCACATAAGCAGGGGGGTTAGGTTTCCAGGAAAGATAGGGGTGATTCTTCCAATTGGAATTATATGTATTACCATATGGAGCATTGGGTTGTGGCTTGTATTGACCTACAACATTGGCATGTTCTGACATAAAATCCTTCATTGAGGGAGCAATTGGATAGTGTTCTTCTAGGTGGACAGTTGGTTGGCAATTGATGCATGGATTGGCCTGTGCAGGATTTTCGATCCTTTGCACGCACTTAAATCAGACCTTTTTCCTTCGGCCTAACACGCTAGCGAGTTGATATTTTGCCTTCATCTCCATATCCTATAGTCGCAATACCTCCCCACGTCGGTGAAATTTGGGGCCTCGTCTTCTCCACCTCCCTCGGGTTTGGCTCGTCGACCCTTGAGTTTTCGATCACATAATTTAAAAATCCATGGCTTAAATGCACGGATGCTTAACAGAAGTCCCTCACACATTGTTTCCGAAAGTTGCTTCATGGCACGGAGACATGCCACCGCCGAAGTGATTCCTGGCGACATCCAGTGTCGAAACCATGATGTGAATGACAACGATGGTCTCCGTGAACGCCCGATGCTTGATAGAACCTCTCATTGTCATGGGCGGCAAAAGTGTATGTTGCCTCTTCAAATTGTTGGTCTTGTGAGCAGAAGAATTTTACTAAGGTCACTGCCCCGGCTACGCGACCGATAGTTCTGAGTCTCGATGAATTAAGCCATATTTTGGCTGTCCTTGAAAGGGTCGATGGAAATGCCTTCAACTTCAATCCATGTCAATTGCACCCTCCTTAAAGGTTATGCATACTTCCTCAAAATCCCTTATATGAGTGTATCGATTTTCATTCTCCATACCATGAAATGTGGGAAGCGAGGGGGGCACGAATGAGTCTCAACGCCCACGGCGCCGGAGGTATGATGCGGAAGGAGCACTAACTCTAGGAGGGTGTATGTGGTCCCTCGATGATCTGTATCTTTGTTGGATTCATTGGGTACCACTGTGGCGCTGTTGTTCCTCGGAATTAGGATCCATTTGATCACTATGCACACGCGATTTCACGGCCTTATCAAGCGGTGTAATGATTCTTTGCAGAGTCTACGAAGCTGTCTCTATCCCGATGATGCATAAAACCGCAACCTGTCCGGACAAAGCAAAGAACCTGACAAAGCTTGCAAAGGATGAGTGTTAGCTAAAACAAAAATTAGCGTTGTAAGGAATAAACCGCGATAGCGCTAAGTAATGGAAACTTGCAGTTCAAATAGCGAAATTCAAAAAGGATTAAGGTCACAGCGCTTATAATGTGGATTCTGAGTACATATCAACTCATCATCCGTAGTTTGGCACCATCCCGGCAGCGCCATTGATTAGTACCATGGTAGGGTGATCGGAATCAACGATATTTGTTTCTATACTCCTCCCTGCTGCAGTAGTCAAGCTCTGCTGCCCGGTATAGCGGTCTAGGAGTCGAACACGAGATGGGTTTTCATCCTGAGTGGCCTCATATCATAATTGAAAATGGTGAGACTTTTATTTGGATTTTCGGATTTGCATTAAAAACAGGGGAGATTGGTTGTTCACTGTGTAATTGAAATGGCTTAAATTGAAGTGTGAAATGGTGACCTTGAAGGCTTGGGTCACTAGCTTGGTAAAATGGGGGTATGAAGGTGTCCTCGGGTTATTTCCTCTCATTAGGGCAAATGACATATAGTCATGGCCAAAACTGGATCTTTGTTTAGCTTCACTAACCCTTAAAACACTCCTATTTGAGTCGAACATATGCAGGCATTGATGTTCCAATCGGTTTGAAAACCTAGCATTTAACCTCATTCAATGGCTCATAAATGACATCTAAAGGTATCGGTGCATCTAACATTAAGAATGCAACGAGACCACTAAAACATGACAAGTATTGACCAAAGGAAAGACATTAAATAGCATTAAACCCTTGTTTGGAAAGTTTGGAACCATAAATGCAGTACCTGTTTCATTTAAGACATGAGGACCACCTGCAGTAGCCCATTAACCAACCTAGAAACCCTTCTCTTCAAGGTTTTGAGGCTTAGCCAAACATCCCTTGAGTTGTCATCCTCAAAGGTGGTGTTTGGCAGCCAAGAAAATGAGAAAAAGAAGAGAGAAGAGAAAAGCTGTAACCTAAAACAAAATTTGCTTGTTTGAAAAGCTTGAAATCAAAAAGTTGGGAGTTACAAAGCTATGAGTGGCTTATATAGCCAACCAAAATGTGTGAAATATAAAAATACCTAAAATACATGATTACAATAGGGACAAAGTGGGAATTATACAAAGCAGTCGTTGGAACAGCTCTGAGGGGTTGATTTTATTTATGCGGTGAATTTCGCTATCATGTGAAATTCGGTAATTTTCTCTATAGTCAGTGAAATTTCGCTATGATAGCGAAATTTCTCTATCATAGAAAAAAAATACAGGCATAGCGAAAATTCAAATTTTCATATGCAGTAGCTTTAAAGCTATGATAAGCGGTATAACTTAGAAAAGAAAGCGTATAGCGAAATTTTTCGTAGGGATTACTTTAAATTTTTCGCTATGGTTAAACTTCGCAATCCTTGTGAAATTTTACGCAATGCATAAGCGAAAATTCTGCAGCTCTGCCTTGCCTCTGCATTGCCTCCTACATCGATTAGAACTCCATTCATCAGGTTCACTTGACATTTCTTCAATTGACGATGAAATCAGGAAATTCTCACATTCAGCACCAATACGAAGCCAAGCTTGATGGCTGAAGTTCCCAAAACCTGCAAAAACTACCAAAAACAACCTCGAAACCAAATCAGTAGCACTAAATAGACTTGCACATGCCAATTGGCTTAATTTACATTATTAGTACGCAAAAAGCACTCAAAACCTATCTTGAATAGGACTCAAAATAGCACTTTTTGGGTACTAATCAAGGACCCATGCTGTTGTTGTGTAGCAGGAGGCACATAGGGAGGAGGTTTTGGTTTCCAGGAGAGGTTTGGATGGTTCCTCTTGTTGGGGTTGTAGGTATTGCTGTATGGGGTTGTGGATGATGGCTTGTATTGGCCCACTGCATTGGCTTGTTCAGCCATAAAGTCCCTTACTAAAGGAACACTTGGGCAATGCTCTCCTTGGTGCTCAGTCGACTTACAGTTGAAGCATGGTTGGTTAGGCATAGATGCCTCGATCCTTTCATTACCTCACATGCGATTCCTCATTCAAGCTCTTCCCGACCTCGTATTCAAGGTGGGCTGACTTTACTTTTCGTCTCCGCGTCCTCTAAAATTAATTATGCCTCCCCCTTTGATTTGGTGGTGGCCTCATCCTGTTTGTCTCCCTAGGATTTTGCTCATCCCAAGCTTTGGAGGTTTCATCTACATAGTTGAAGTCGTAGCCTAAATGCGGATTCTTGCTCGAAATCCCCTCTACACATGGTCTCCGATAATTTTGTATGGCGAAGACATTCCATCATAGAAGTGGTTGACCAGCATCCATGTATCAAAGCCATGGTGTGGGCATGCACTGATGGTTTCCATATATCTCTCCCATCATTGGTAGAACTTCTCATTATCATGGGTTGCAAATGTATAAATTTGCCTCTTTCAAGCTTGTTGGTCTATTGTGCCTTGAAATTTTTTTCAAAAACTGCGCCTCTGGAGTTCCTGCCCAGTCGGATGGTTCTTGGCCTTAGAGAATTAAGCCAAATTTTGGATTTGTCTTTGAGGGTTAAGGGAAAGGCCTTCAGCTTAAGCAGATCCATATCGATTGCACCTTCCTTTAAAGTTGCGCAAACTTCCTCAAACTCCCGAATGTGTGTGTATGGATTCTCATTTTCCATACCATGAAAGGTTGGGAACTGGGACACTAAATAAGGCCTGGCGACTACATCTTCTACAAGAGGTACAATGCATGAGGCTGCACTCACCTTTGGTGGGTGTATATGGTCCCTCACTTACATGTAGGCATTGGGGTTTCTTGGTATCCTCTGTTGACTTTGTTACTCCTCAGGTGGATGCTCCATCTTATTACTATGTAAACTGACTTCACACCCATGTTACGGTAGAGCGCCCGGATTCTCTCTAACCTGCCTGGTGTTCCTATCCTGAGTGTTGCATAAAGTCCTAGGAACACAACACAAAATAGCAAGAGGCCACAAACAAGGCTACCAAAAAGGGTTATAGTTGGTTAAACTTAAAACAAAGAAAAATTGGGTATGCACAATATAAACATTCAATTTCTCCTACAGTGAACTATAAATGGGGAATAATGGTAAAATAAAAAAGGAATGAGAATTCACCAATACTTGTGATGTGGATCACAAGTTCAATAGCTTCTCGCACACACTACGGCACCATCCCGGCAACGGTGCCATTTTGTCGCACCACCGGTAGGTGTCTTGGAATCAGCAAAATTTGTATCAAGTTCCTGCTGTAGTAGCAAAGCTACTATGGTATAGTGGTCTGAGGTTGAACTTCGGGGATGGGTTTCTTCATGCGAAGTAGATTACAGATTGGTAAAATAATTGTTTCCACTTTAGTTTGGGGTTTCAACGCAAAAGCATTGAGGTTGATGGCTTGAAAAACCATAGTTGTAGGGAAATAAAGGGTAAAAGAAATCCTTGAAGTTTCGGGCCATTGGGCTTAAGGTTCTAAGGCAACTATAATGTCCTCGGGTCCTTTTCCTCATGTTGGGGAGGATGACCTATAGTCATTTCCTGAACTGGATCTATATTTAGCCCATAAAAATTTGAACCTAAAGTTTTCTCCTAGTATCTGACATTTATTAACCATTAATGTTTGACAGTTCATTGACCTTGGGTCTAACACATGAAGCAAATAAATGGCAACTAGTAGCATTAGTGGATCTAGAAATAAGTATCCTTGAGCCTTTAAAGCTTTCAAGTGCGGCCCTCGGGAGTGCAATCACGAGGATTCAAACTGCGTGGATGCAAAAACATAAATGATAATAAATATGCGTGTTGTATGGGAGGGACGGTGCTTTATAAGCTTCCACCCGAGTGACCCTCCTCTTCAAGAATGAGAGGGTTTAGCCAAGCATCCCTTGAGTTTTCATCCTCAAGGGGTGTTTTGGATGGTGAAAGAATTAAGGAGAGAAAATGAGAGAAAATACTTTTCCTTGGGAAAGGCTGAAAGCTTTAGGCGCCAATTTATGATTAATGGATTGATTGATTTTGAGCTTGGCGGGGTATATCTTACTGGAGTCAAGAGTACAAAATATGAAACATCAAAAGCTCTGATAAAGGAATGATTTGGTACAAAACCATAGCGATGGAGTGGTGACAAGCGAAAACGGGCGGGTTGCGAAATTTCCTGACCTCGAAAATTTCGCAACTGCGAGAATTCTGATTGCGAAAATTAGCAACCTTGCCAAAATCTATGCAATGCCCACTCTTCCTCTGTATTTAGCTCCAATTGCCTACTGCTTTGTTCATGAAACTTCGAGTTCGGCTCGGGTTCTTCGCTTTTGAATTGGCTTGAAGATAATGGTATAATTGGCTTGTAAAACTACAAAAATATCCACAAAATATGATTAGTAGTATAGTCGGGACCTTAATTGTATCCAATTGGGTTATTTAAGTCCATTAGTACCGCAAAAAAAGTGCTCAAAACCTACAATGGGCGAGCTCAAAACAGCACTATTTGAGGCAATCAGTAGGACATGGTCTGATAGGCACGAAGTGCGATGCAATGCGGTCTGCAGGTGGCTGCGGGGAGTGTCGAGCAGCCGACGAAAGTGTCGTCGCACTAATCGAGTGCAGAGTACTCTTGTAGAGGTCTTAGTCACACTAATCAGTGCAGTACTATACATGCCTGCCCACGTAACAGAGGTGCCATGTCATTCAATCTCTGGTCTTAGGAAGTCCTCCAATTATGTGTTTCAGGAACTTACTATATTACCAGTAGAGCCTACTGTTTTTCATGATTTCTAGACCTAATATGGGTTCCACTTTTATCAAACTATATACAGATGGATTCTTGACTCAATGAGCTTCCATAGTTTCCAAGAACACCCAAAACGGAGTTCGGACCAAGAAGTTATGGTCGTCCTAAGTTAGAGGTCACACATAGTCAAACCAATCGGTGACTGACTTAGTAGTGACCTGCACATCCCAGGCGAGGCGAGTGACTGGCGAGCTCACCTACTATCCTCCACAGAGTATATTAATGTATTCTTGACTCAGCCCGGATTTCCATAGAGTCTAAGAACATAAACGGAGTTGAACGAAGAAGTTATGACCTTTAGAGTTTGAGTCATCACATTAGTCAAACCTAGTAGAGCGACACAGGCGGCTAGCTAACTTTGACCTGTGAGCTCGATCTAACACCTACTATCCTCCACAGGAATATGAATGTAATATTAACTCAATGGGCTTTCCATATAGTCCAATAACACCCAAAACGGAATTCGGACGAAGAGGTTATGGTTGTCCGAAGTTGGAGGTCACACATAGTCAAACCCAGCCGAGCTGACCTGACTTGGCCGAGATGACCTGACCTGTCTGAGCTGAGCTGACCTGGATGATCTTACCTACTATCCTCCACAGGAATATTAATGTATTCTTGACTCAATCGGCTTTCCATAGAGTCTAAGAACACCCGAAACAAAGTTCGGACGAAGAAGTTATGACCTTAAAGGATGAAGTCATCTGTGATCAAACAGATCGGTGACGACGCCGAGCTGACCTGACCTGGATGAGCTTGGTCTGACACCTACTATCCTCCAAAAATCATATTAATGGCATCTTGACTCAATGGGCTTTCCGTAGGAGTCGAACGCTGGAGTTCGGACGAAGGTTATGACCTTCGAGTTGGAGGTCACAAGTAGTCACACCAGTAGGGCGACGACTGACCGAGCTGACCTATCCAGGGTAAAAGGACCATAACTTGGTCTACAGAGGTCTGAATTGAGAAATTCAAAATCCTAACATCAAGTTCATTAATGTGGTTACAATTTACCAGAAGAATACACTACCAAATTCCCTTTATTTCTTACCCAAAAACAAGTTCTAAGGTCTAGATAATGCATATGATAGAAAATAGGGAAATTTTCTTGGTTCAAATTGCAACCAGACCCTTCCCAAAACTCAACCCTAACAAGAAATGAGTTTGGGAGTTTCCAAACCCAAACCATACACAAAATAGAGGGTTCCAAACCATGTATCTATACTTTCTATACCAAAACTAGACAAATACCATACTGTTCCATACTAGAATCCATACTTTTCTATACAAAATCATAGCATTCCATAGTGATCTTATTTTTCCTTTCCTTCTTTCTTCTATTCTCTTATTCTTCTTCCCTTCTCTTCTCTTCTCTCTTATCCATTTTTGCTCTCCCTTTCTCCAAGACCAAAATGAGATATTTGTTTTCTTTCTTGCTCCTTATTTGATCTTATCCTTTTATTTAATTTCTTTTTTTCTTTTTCTTTCTTTGGAGCATCATGATATCCGTCGAAGGAAACTTCCTCCCTCTTTCCTTCAAGCCACTTGTCTTTTCCTCAATTTTCTTCCTTATTTGATTTTTGTAATATCTTTATTTTATTACTCTTTGATCCTCAATTTCATTTTTATTCTCAATTCAATTTATCAAAATCCTACTTTGGCATATGAACTTATTAAATTATGATCCTTGGGTCTTGAATTCGTAAATTATTAATTTACCCTTAACTTTATTATTAATTCTAAGTTCTTGCTTATTTTATTTATCTTTATTTTATTCGAAAAATATACTTTACTTTTATTATACCTAAACATGTTATAAAGCAGATTTAGGGTATAATTTGAGGTGATACATTTGGTGCAACGGCCTTTACCTGGCGACATGTGAGGCATTGTTGAGCGAAGTCTCCCTCACGATGTTTCTTCATCCGGATTCAGTATCTGCAGCGTGTAGATCGTGATACATCTTCATGCCACTGGATGCCGCGGTAAAGCGAGGCGATGGAACTCCACGAGAATCTCTCTATCGAACTTGACTGGGAACCCACGGAAACTCATCCTTATACGAAGACTACCATCGAGGTGCATGGTAGGTCTTCCATCACTCGTACCAGGCCGTGCTAGTCCACGATGGAGCCGGTGCTCTCTGCTTCACATCCTGTGCTTCGATCACTGCGCCTAGTAGGAGGGCGTAGCCACTAAACTCCCGATGTACCTTACGAGTGCGATCAACGTAACTATAGTCAGGTGTCCCGATCTTGAGCATATCTGCCATTCAGAAGCTATGCCTTGACAATCGTTGACTTCCCTGCGAGTGCATCGGCCACCACATTTGTCTTCAGGGATGGTAATGCAAAGTGAAGTCATAATCCTCCGGATACTCCATCCACCTCACTGTTTGCCTCATGTTGAGGTCATTATGAAATGCATAGTTTCGCGCCAGATTACGAAAACACCTCGAATCGCTCACCGTATAAATAGTGGCACCAAGCCTTTAAGGTAAAGACAATGGCTTCCAACTCCATGTCATGTGTAGGGTAACTTTGCTCGTGGTTCTTCAACTGCCAAGAACCATAAGCCACGACCCTCCCGGACTACATCAAAACACATCCCAGTCCGTCCTTGGAGGCATCATAATACACTATGTACCTCTGTCCCCTCTCTAGGACTATTAGTATGGGAGCTAAAGTAAGCCTCGTCTTTAATTCTTAGAATACCCTTTCACATAAGTCATTCCACTTAAACTTGACCTCTTTCCAGGTTAACTTCGTTATAGGCGCAGATAACATGGAGAAGTCCTCAATGAACCTCCTGTAATACCTTAATCCCAGCGCGTATCTCGAAGACTAACCCGGTCTCTCAACTCATGCTTCCAACCTTCTGCGGGTCCACGAATAGGGCGATACCATTGCCACTAAGAATCTCACCTCGATAGCGAAACTCACTTCTTGAATTTAGTATATAACTAATGCTCTCTCAAGGTCTGGAGAATGACCCTCAAGTGACACTAGTGATCCTCCTCAAACTTGGAGTAGATCAATATGTCATCCATGAAAACCACAACAAACCGATCTAGGTAGAGATGGAACACCCTATGCATGGATCCGCCCGATTTCCCTTTGGGGCATTCTCGTCCAATCCAGCGGCATCATTGTGAACTCGAAATGCCCATATCGCGTTGTAAACGTTGTCTTAAGGATGTTGCCTCCACAACTCTCGTGATAGTAAGCCGTGCGGGATATCTTGGAGCAGACTCATGCCTCTCGTGATCAAGCAGGCCATCGATCGATAGTAGACCCTATTCAATTCTTAGATAATCTATACAACCAAAGTCTTATCCTCTTCTTGCCGACCACCCATTAATTGCGTGCCACTTGAAATTAGGTACCGCGACAGGGTAAAGTGTCAAGCTTATCCCCCTGAAACATAACACAAGTACCATCCAGTGTGTAGGCCGTAACCCTCCTACGATCACAATCAATGACGACTCAATGTGCCGTCAACCAGTCCATCCCAAGGATGACATCAAACTCCGACATTTCCATGACCCTTAGGTCCACAATGAGTAGAATCCCTGAGATCTCTAGCTCACCATCTTATATCGATCCAGCCTCACCTGGTTTACAGGAAAATTCACATACACTTGACTTTTTCAAGGTTTCAACCTCCCAAGCTAAATCTTTCACCCATGATCTGACAATGAATGAATGATCTGCCCAGAATCAGAAACTGAAACACTCTTGCCCGCCAAGCAAAGTAGAAATGTACCCTAAATGGCTAGTGACTAATCTCTGGCTTCCGGTCGCGAGATTGTGATGGCATAGACAAGCCCCTAGGTCCTTGAAGTCGATCTATAGGCCACCGTCTCGACCTCGGCCCATGCCTTAGCCCGTGTGGCCGTCTGCAATGTAATGGACCCCTTCACAGTGACGGAAATCTGAGCAACTCCACGGTAACCTCAGCCAAAGCTCGCTCATTGACAAGTTACCATGAAGCTAAGCCCGTTAAAGCTGCTAAAACTGTCTTTGGAAAACGTGGGTTTTAAAATTTTTTCACTTTTCTATCAAAATCACACCTTTAGATTTAACAAAAATCCGGTAGCATAACGACTGCACGGTGGTCAAGCCCAAAATACAAAAATCACATGCATATATAAAAAAATAAACTCCCAATATTTTCCAAAATCCAACTACAATCATAAGAACCTCTGGTCCTCATCAAAATATAAGATAAGGTTCAATCCAACATAATTTGATCGCAACCTGTTTTTCTCAAAGTCATGCATGCATATTTTACAAAAGATATTTACATATACAAAATGTCACATTTTAACTTTTACTACTTTTACTTCACACCTTATCTCTTATATATAATCACGACCACGTCTGGGAGCGGGGATCTGGAAAAGTCTTTGAGGCACCTTTTTGCATCGAAAATTATTTTAAAGCAGCTGTGAGTCAAGCGGGCTCGGTGAGTACTATAAGTTCTAAATCTTTGTTGTCTGTTGTTTGTACCTCTATTATGAAAATACGTACAAAATGGTTGTAAAGCTATTTTATGAAAACTAAGTTTTGCTATGAAAACCATTTAGCGATACGAAAACTATTTCTGTTTGTTGAGCCCCATTTTATAGCTGACAACTTGAGTTACGAAAACTAATTCTACTGGCGTGTTAAAAAACTATTCTGTTCTTTGGCTTGTTTGATGGTGGTTAATATGCGAAAGTGCTATAGTGTAAATCAGAGTACCCGACCAGCGGCCCGTTTAAAATACCACCAGAAGTGATGCCTCGGAACACCAAGACACTACCCAGGCTAAGATAATTAGATGAACAGCGGGATCTATATAGCATAATGGAACCTCGGGACCAAAATACTCGATGAGGAACCTCGGGAACCAACACCTCATCGCTATGTACTAAGATGGCTAGCTAACATACACCTCGAATGTGCGGGAGGCGGCTCTTGTACAAATATATGCTGATCTAACCCCGTTCTTGAGCCGGGCAATATAGTTAATCATAATATCCGAAAACATTGCCGTGCACCAAATCCGAAATAAATACGATAGGTGGTGAAATTTATCTGTCTGAGAGTTTTCTTAAACAGAGAGGCCATTGTTTCTTAAATCTTTTGAGAAATCAAACTTTTCTCTTTGAGTATAACAATTGGGAATATTAAAAATGCTTTATAAGATTACTTTATCATTTTTCAAAGCATTTACAAACTATAATTTAAACACTTTCATTTTGAAATGATTTTGAGTACTCACCTTTTCTACTTACTAAACTTGAGCACTACTCATGACTTTGTACTTTGAGTTTTATCACTACGCATTTGATGTGTTGAATGGCATGCATTAAATACGACCAACCCGAATATTCGCTATGCACTATGCACTATCCCTTAATAAATTATTCACTATACACTATGCATTATTCTTGTCTTGTATACATTATTTACTATGCACTATACACTATGTATTATGTACTATGCACTATGCTCTATCCATTATTCACTATGTACTATGCATTATTTACTATGCACTATGTACTATGCACTATGTATTACTCACTATGCACTATGCACTATACACTATGCATTATGTATTATTCACTATGCATTATGCACTATGCACTATGCATACGTATTTATACGTATTTATTATTTTATACGTATTCATATGTATTCATACCTGCCATTTGTTCACGTAAATCGGTAAATCTAGTTATTTTGGTACTCCGTAGCTCGTCGCGTAGAGTAACTTTTCATGGTCGTCTTGACTACTAGAATGGCGTGGTCACGAGAAAACTAAAAAAAACTATGATTTTCCGAATATTTACCTTAATTCTTGGTGAAATCTTCGTGTTTAACATCGCGCACGCGTAGCATAAATTAATGTGAGCGTTTTCGTGTTTATCGTGAATTCGACGGTCGATTTTAGTGAATGCGAGAAAAGCGAATAGAAAAAAACTTTAAAAAAAAACTCTCCACACTGCCTCCCGTAAGTCTTTGCGCCATTTGACTTTGAATGTTTTGATTTATCTTTTTCTTTTTCTTTAATTAGTTCGGCTGCTCGATCCGTTTCAGCCAGAAACAATTTATTTTGTCTGGGTTTGATTTTATTTATCACAATTGAATACTTTAAATATTTGCCATTTTTGGAATTTTTTAAAAATCCCGTTTTCAGGTTTCACTCTAAACTAGTCGCCTAGAAATTCGTAAAATATTCCGACGGTCTCAGAATTCAACGAAACTTTTCTAGGTCACTAGATTTTGCGGGAGCGAACTTCTTGGCGCGATTCGTTTTTAGATCATCAGAGATCTAAATTTTCGAGGCTTCCACTGAACTATTTTGGCAATTTATTATTATTATTACACTATTTAAACTTCCATTAATTATACTTTCACCCCCTCAACTTTCCTTAATTGCAAAAGTACCTGGTGCTGAAATCTTTACAATTTTATCCTTTACACTAAGACTTGGTGCACATATGCACTCCTACGCTAATGCATTCATGCACCTTCTCGGGACGTGGGTGTTACAAACTCTCCCTCCTTAGAACATTTTTTATTCCCTAAATGAACAAACTAAATTCAAAGGAAAGGAAAATACCTCATTAGGAAAATCATCGAGGTGACCGACGAGCATCCGAGCCTCCTCCGGCTCCCAAGTGAGCTTCCTCCTCTCATGATTCTTCCATAGACTTTAACCAGTGAATTACTTTACTCCTCAATACTTGTTCCTTTGCGATCTACAATTCGCATTGTGTGTTTCCTCAAAAGTCGTTCTCCTTTAGCGACCGGCCGCTCTCTCAGCACATGTGAAGAATCCTGAATGTACTTCCTAACATCACATGGAATGTGTCATGAATCCTTGATAACTCTAGGTAACTCAATTATAAGCCATCGGGTCCCACTTTACTCATTAATCTCATAATGATGCGTGAGCATCTATAAAACACACCAAATAGAATTCAGCCCCACTATTGAAGAATTGGATTGGGGAGGTCAAGACGCATTGAATACATGTGAAAACTCCTTTGGACCTCATTTCACTCTGAAAGCAAAAACGTGGTCGACTTGGACAAACCCCCGATGTGGAGCTGCCATTAATTTTAGAAAGTTTCGCTTTTATTTATTTTAGGAAGATTGCTTATTGATTTAGAAAGTTTGCTTTATTTATTTTAGAAAGCTTTCTTTTAGAGTCAGTTGTAATTTAGAAAGTTTCTTTTCCTAGTTAAAGTAGAAGGTTCTTTGTAATCAGGAAAGTTTCTTTCCCAGTTAAAGTAGAGTTGCTTTTGATTTAGAAAGTAAGGGCCATATATACCCCTAATGTAGTCTTTTGAAATCGCTTCAAGCTTAATAATATTTTCTGTATTTCTTTAGTTCTCGTTTCCTTATCTCGTGATTCCTTGGGACATGGTTCAGGGCTCTTTCTCTCTCTCTCTCTCTCTCTCTCTCATACCTAGGGGTGGATTCCTTTGGTGGCGGTCTTTGTATGTCCCGCTTTATCAATCAAACCCGTCCATAGTTGATTGTGGCGCCTTCACTCCATCATCTATCTTTGTGTGGATCTTTCGCAACCCAATAAGTAACTACTTGTGCAAATCCTCATTCTCCTCACCATCTCATATTTTCTAAAATTTCCATAACCAAATTCTTCAACCTCAACCCAAAAACTTTCCAAATCTTGTTCCATACTACTAAAACTTCCTAAATACCCCTTTTCCCCTTTATACTCATAAATTCACCTTTCTTAACTTAGAAAATCTCCAAAATTCGTCCATAACCTATTTTGGCCCAAGAAAACTACCCCAAACCCATATTTTGACTTACCTAAACTTCTGGATCATCCATCACGGTCCCAACCTTGCATCAAAGTGGTATCAGAGCTCATGGATTGATGGTTGATCATAAACTGAACGGTGTGCTTGATGCTAGAGACAAGATCTCTAGATACGGTTTGAGTCGTTCACTAGCCAAGGAGGAAAAATATGATTTTTATGAAGAGGCTTTATGTACTTAGTCAACTCAAGGCTCTCAAGGGACAAGAAAGCTAAAGGTATGTATGTAATGAGACTATGATTATCATGGGAGGTATGATTGCTACTACTAGAATGAAGATTACTATAAGAGGCATGGTAATCCAGGATGAAGGTTTTAGATTCAATCCAAAATTTAACATTCCGTAATTCGATGGAACATGGATCCTCGGCGAATTTGATTGGCTTTAATATGGTGGAACACGTCTTTGAGGCTATGGATTCCGAACGTGAAAGGGAAGGGTGGCTGCTAAAGATGTGCAAGAATGCTTTATATTTGGTGGAAAACATGAAGAGACAATCTAAAAGAGATGGTAAAAAGAAGATTCAAACTCGGGGAAAGATGAAGAAAGAACTAAAAAAGGAAGTACTTTCCTTTAACTACGGCCAAGACATTCGTACCTCAAAATTCAGAACTTGCCAAACGAGATTTGAGTGTGGAGGAGTATTCGCTTAAGTTTGTAAACTTGATTATCAAAGGAGACTTGCAAGAGGCCGAGGAAATATGCATAGCCCACCACTACATCACATTTGAGATCTAGCATTGCTAGAGTTATTTTTGCAAACTATAATAGTCTTCAAGATGTGATGAAACTTGCTTTGAAAGCTGGGACTAAAAAAAGTATGGAAACCTCTACTACAATCCAAGAGTGTGGCTAATTTAGCTGGTTTGTTGAGGGTCTTAATTCTGGGAATCCTAGTGGTAGGAAACTACCCACACTCAAGTAAAGAGTGAAGCACTACAAGAATCGGGCTTCTAAGCTTCAAAAGACGTGTTTTAAGTGCCAAGGGTCAGCATATTGACTTGAATGTCCTAATCAAAAGCGATTGCCTTAATTGAGGAAGATGAAGCCAAGGAAGAAGATGTTGAACAAGTGGGATCGACCTAACCATGTCCAAGAAGACAATGAGAACAAATCATCATTGCCAAAATATACGTTGATGTTGGAAGAAGTAGCCGACCTAACCATATCCAAGAAGATGAGAGAAGAGTTCACAACGCCTAATTTTGATTTAGAAATCAAAGATGTTTCGTATGCGACGACGTTGGTTGTTGAAGAAACCGAAAGTGAAAAGGAATTCACTAGAAGCAAAATCGATTATAGAATTTGTTTCGATGTAATGCCTCGAAGAAATACTCACACGGTTTTCCACTCATAGTGTATTCAACATCAAATAGAGCTCTTCATACCAGGTTTGGTTTTCCTAATAAGCTAGCCTCTATGAAAAGCCCTAAGGAGCATGAAGAGTTTAAAACACAAGTTGATGATTTTCTGACAAAGGGCTTGTTCAAGAGAGTGAAAGTCTTATGTGGTTCCCACTATGTCGTGCATGAAAAGATGGATCTTGGAGTATGTGTTTTGATTGCCAAGCTTTCAACAACATTTTATTCATGAGGGAAGCAAGATTCAACAAAGGGCAAAGAGTGAACAATATGAAAGACAAGCATATGAAGGTTATCAACGACTGATATTCGATCCCAGAGGATGATCTGACACACATGATAAAGAGAGGTGTTCACTTATCCAAAAAAAAAAAAAAAAAAAGAGGTGTTCCAAGTTGTGCACAAGAATAGATGGTTCTTCCAAGATTATTAAGAAGATCATAAAGAATGCTTACGTTGTTCGTCTCGGTGACTGCATTTATTCGCCTACATTCAAGGTTAAGGGATTCGAGGTCTTTTATCATGGTGAAGACTTGAGGACAAGTCTTTTTTCCAACTATAGGGTTTGATGCAGGAGCATCTATAAACACACCAAACATTGGGAATTCAGCCCCAATTATTGAAGAACGTGGACGGAGTGCTCAAGACGCATCAATACATGCGAAAACTCCCTTTGACCCTCATTTGGGCCTGAAAGCAAAAACGTGGCTCGCACTCGACAAACCCCGATCCTGAGTCGCTATATTAATTTTAGAGTTTGTTTTATTTATTTTAGGAAGATTTGCTTTATTTATTTTAGAAAAGTTTGCTTTATTTATTTTAGAAAGTTTTCTTTTAGGAGTTGCTTTGTAATTTAGAAAAGTTTTTCCTAGTTAAAGTAGAAGTTGCTTCTTGTAATTTAGAAAGTTTCTTTTCCTAGTTAAAGTAGAAGTTGCTTTTGATTTAGGAAAGTATGGGGCCATATATACTCTAATGTAGTCTTTTGAAAATCAGTTCAAGTTTAATAATATTTCAGATTTCTCTTTAAGAGTTCTCTCTGTTCTCTTATCTCTCGGGTGGATTCCCCTGGGGACGAGTTCGTGGCTTCTCATACCTAGGTGGGATTCTCGTATGAAGTCTTGTCCGGCTTATCAATCAACCCGTCCATAGCTGATTGCGGGCGCCACTCCATCATCTATCTTGTGTGGATCTTTTCAAGAACTCCAATAAGTAACTACTCTTGTGCAAACTCTACTTCCTCACCATCTCATATTTTAAAATTTCCATAACCAAACACCCTTTCAACCTCAACCCAAAACTTTCAAAAATCTTGTTCCATACTACTAAAACCTTCCTAAATACCCCTTTCCCCCTTATATACTATAAATTCACCTTTCTTAACTTAGAAAATCCAAAATTCGTCCATAACCTATTTCCTCAGCTCAAGAAAACTACCCCAAACCCATATTTTGACTTACCTAAACTTCAATCATCCATCACGGTCCCAACCTGCATCACATATAGTCCTATATATCTTGACCGAGCTTGCCTCAGTTTCCCAAATCTCAAACACCTTTCCCATGGGAAATCTTCAAAAGACTCGACCACCCATCTCGACCGTAAGTCTCGCGACTTCGCTTGTCCGCATAACTTTTTTGTCTATCTCTTGCTATTTTCAAGTTATCACGAACAACTTTCACTTTTTATGAAGTTATCTGCACTGATTCTGGGCCTACTAGTCTTTTCTCACCAACCTCATCCCAACACACTGGAGTCCTACATTTCCTGCCATATAGTGCCTCAAATGGAGCCATCTCTATACTAGCTTGGTAGCTGTTACAGAGGCTTAACTCCATCGCCAAAATGAGTATCCCAACTCCCTTGAATTCCATTACACAAGCTCTCAAGATATCTTCTAACGTCCTCAATAGTCCTCTCTCGAGTGACCATCCGTCTGGATGAAATGTCAGGTCAAATGTAGATAGTACCGCTCATGGATTAGGATTGATATATATACAAACTTATGACGTTATCACCAAAGGACTATTATCTAATCCCCAGCAATAATGCCATGAAACTTGTTCGTGATGTTCCTTAGTTATTGTATTGCTTAAGCGCCTTACTAAGAGTAACCATTCTTCCGAATGGTTTCGATCCAATTATGTCGCAAGTGCAATGTGTCGAACAAGTAGTAAATTGATGTAAAAGTCCGATATCGATCCCACAGAGATCCTGGAAGAAATCCCAATCAATCCACCCTGACTACTCAAACTCTATAATTATCTGACTCCGATAGCACTGAATCACTTTGAAAGCCTTAAAATAGTGAAAACTAAGAAAAATGAATTAATAACAAATGAATTAAATCTTGATATACTAAAATAACAAATTCAGACTGAACAGTTATCTGCAAAGGGCACATTGAAAATAAAACTATTGTGAAACATCAATTTCTTCAGACGCACCGTATTCTGCTTTATGAGCCATGATTAAACTAGTCCTGCTGAATAGTGAAAGTGCAGTTGATCTCTCCACACCCCACCATTCATCATCTAACCTTCACTATTTCTTTCGAAGACAGTGGGCTAGATAACTACTTTTAATCTGGGTTGCCTTGTTCTGGGTATTTTTCTTTTTCAATACTTCATACCCACAATACGGACTCAGAAAACCTAGCTCCTAAGATAGTCATTGCATAGGTTTACACTATACTGGTTTCTCTTCCTCAAAATTAGAACAACTCATCCTTTCCTTGATTAGATCTTTGCTAACACGGGATTGAATTCACCATTCGAATCGAGGCGAACTCTCTGCATGCTTAAATTGATAATTCACTCAACTCATTCTCGATTTCAAGTGAGAAGAGGATTTATCGATTTAATTACACAGAGCACACTAGATCACCAATATCAGGTTCACATACCTTCCAGGAATTGCTCATCACTCTCAGGAATGCCTTCCCTGTGTCACTGTGAGGGCCTCCCGAAATCGGGAGCTTGAGACAATCCGCTTTATGGGTAATGAGACACCGATACTGGGATCAATTCCATAAAAATACACAAAACCGCTAGTTAGATTTACAACCGGGTTCAAGAACGATGAATAAAATTAAAGATAATTTCTGACGATAGAGTCATTTCAATGGAAGCCGGCTTCGACCATCGATTACACCATACATCGCTTCTCGCTGATCAGAAACCAATCAGAAATTGGAACCTGTAGTCCGAATTCCAAAATTTGTCTGGAATTCAAACAACCAGACAGTAATTTGAAGAAATATAAATCTTCATTCAGCTTAAACTTTAACAGCTAACGTTCAGATCCAAATTTGAAAGAAATAACAAACTAATCTAAAATAAAAACAAAAGAAAGAAAAGAAAATAAAAATATTAGAGCCTTCAAAGAACCCGCATCTCTATACGTAGCCGCCAAGAGTCGCTTCGCAGCGTACTAAGCAGATTTATGTGGTTCCCTCAAGTCAGCCCTAATTTTGATGCACCTAATCGTGGATTTCAAGTTAACTCGGCTCCATTTTCGCTGATACCGTCGAGACATCGATTCTTGTCGCGAACCTGTCTCAAGATGTCGCGTATGCCTTTATTTGGTCGCGATGTCTTTAGTGTGAACCGATGTCGCGACAGCCCAAATGTTGTCGCGAATTCTTTCTTCGGAACCGGCGTCGTGACAATAAATGTCACGCAACCTCTTTCTTTTGAGAGGAACCGATGTCGCGACCTTCTTGACGCTTTAATCTTAACTCTTTGTATTTACGTCGCGATTAAATTTAAAATGCTTGTCGCGAATCTTTCCGGTTCTGTAGCGGGATGTCAAGTACCACGATGCCCACCGCTCCTTGCTTCTATTGTCGACCGCTTCAATGATGTCGCTAATTTCATGTCTTCGCAATTGATGTCGCGATGCCTAGGTGTTGTTGCGACCTCTTTTCGCTAACCGATGTCGACCTTTGAATGATGTCGACCTCCTTTCGACCACTCGATGTCGCGAATTCCTCTCTTTAGTCGATGATGTCGCTGACCGCCGACGATGTCACGAATCTTAATTTCTCTTCAAGTCGGCGTCGCCGACAGCCTTCCGATTCGCTTCTTGATGTCGCGAGCCAGTTTAAGCGGATGTCAGCGCTGACCTCGTATGATGTCGCGACATCATGTCTTTTCCTTCATCAATCCATGGTTGCCTGACTTGGAGTTTCTGTCGCGACCAGCTCGTTTTGTCTTCAATTACTCTCGCTGCGCCCGAGATTCAGGGTCGCTTACTTTGAATGAATATCTTATCACGCTGCACACACATCACGCTTTTAATCCATGTACACCTCTCCGTCGCAACCTCCAAATTAGCTATATCAAGATCGTCACCACCTTCCGCCGCTTATATCGCATCAAGCCAAACACCTTCCGCTCCTTCTTCTATCAGAAAATTCCTTCTCTTGAATTCTCACAGATATTAGTTTGCTAGTTATTCCATATTTCAAAGACATAAAATCGCCTTTTAGATAAAAATCAATCGTAAAATGGACTCAAAATACACTTTAAGCTCATCAAACTCCCCCAAACTTAAATTTTGCTTGTCCTCGAGCAAAGAAAAGAAAGATTTGTTTGTCCTTAAACAAAAGGACATTTTTCTGTTCTGTTTTGCAGTAGCAACAAAATTAATTTAAAAACTAAAATTGCATTCTTTATTGTATATCTAGCTTCAAGTCCAGATGAAGGTTAATCTCTACTCAATCAGGTGTACATAACTAAATTGTTGAATTTGTTTTATAAATAGTATAGCCAATTGATCCCATCAAGAGTAGGTTGGTCTTCTTCCTCATTTCTTAGTGAGTCAGTTAATCCTATGAGGTTCTTCACAATTTTGATCCTTTCAATATTTTCCAAATTCCATATGCTTGTTGTTCATATTGATCTCCACTAATGTAGGTAATTCCAACCTTCAAGATCAATCAGGTCTTTCAGGCTTGTAATGTTAGGCTTGGGTCATGGGTAGGATGAATGGAACTTTTAGGTTAAGATTACCCAAACTCTTTCTTCTTTCTTAATTAACTGCTGCCTTCCTTTTCCTTACAACTTCTTTAGTTGATTCCCCCAAACTTCTTCTTTGGGGTATCTTTTGATTTCTTCAGTTTAACATTGTTTGTTCCAATTTCTCATTTGTACTTCTCATTGTTGGAACTTTTTCTCTGCCACCATTCAGGAATAGTTCAATGTTTTGTCTTTTTAGGCTTTCTAACACTCTTAGTGAACTTTGGGTTAGTAGCTCCTATACCAATTGGCATTAGGGTACTAGGTGTTGAAACACCCCTAAGAACTTAATTATTCAAGAGAGTTAGGCCACAAGACAAAACTTCTTCCTTTAAGCTTCTTTCACATATCCTCCCGCTTTAAATCTTTCTTCTTACCCTTCGTATTTCTCCTTTAGTTTCCAAAATATACTCCCCAACTTTATCTCTTCCTCCCTCCTTGAGTTCTTGCAATCGCAGGTTCTTTTACCGGGAGGATTAATTATAAAGGATGACTTGGATTTTAACGTTTATTTTGAAGATGTGGAATGTTTCGCTCAAATTTAGAAATTAAGGTATACATATAAATAAGGGTGGCTAGAAAGGCTCAAGCTGCCAAGGATGGCCTGCATCATTTCTTGTTAGTTGTATCACCTAGGATTTTTCCTTGATCAATAATCTAACAAGTTCAATAATTTTTGTTTGATTAACTGTGAATAACCTTAAGGATGTTCACCACTTCGCCGATGAGAAGCATCTCTGATCTTAAGGTTCACTCAAGCTCTTTCGCTTACCGCTTTGATACGAACCCCGCCAACTGTGAGGAGACTGCGGATCGAATTAGGCCTCGGAAGAACCGCTCTAATGTCGGCCTGGATGGATGACCTTGACCCGCTGTTTATATGGAAGCAAGAACTCGTATATCGCGGAGGACGCCACAATCGGTGATAGATCCGATTGATAAGTTCTGATGAACGCCACGGAATAACCGATAAGTTCAAGGAGTTCTTCAAAGAACCAAAGAGAAATTGAAACTCACTTTATTAATGCTTAAAACTGTAAGAATATTGTGATAACAAGCCTTTAAATAGGCCAAAACAATATGAAGAATAGAAACTGGGGCTGAGCCCGCCATAAGGAAAGTAAATATTTGTCCAAAACAAAAAAAGGAAACTAGATAACTTTTAGGACAAGACTTGGTGATAACAAATTGAACAAATCTCGCTTCTCCAAAATATGCAAGAAATCGAACAAATCATCTCTCCAAAATAAAGAAAGAAATCGTGAACAAATCATCTCTCTCCAAAATAGCAGCAAATCAGAACAACCGCCCAAAATAGCGTGTGCTACAAATCAACACCAAATCAAGCAAATCTTTCTAAAAAGAAATAGAAACCCTATTTTCCTAGCAAAACACACTTTCTAAATTAAATAAGTAACTTCTACTTTGACTTGGAGAATAAATCTTCTAAAATAAAACAACTCCAAATCAAAATATAATAAAACTCAAAACACTAGGAAACATAAACAGATTCGCGTCCAAGGCTCACACCCCTAATCTGAATTTTCCATAATTAAGATTGAATTCCTAATGAATCTTCTAGAAGTCTCCCGATCACTGATCCTTCAGGCTTGATTCTCATCATTCCCCCCTTCCTCGAAAAGATTCGTCCTCGAATCTTAACCATAATGTTGTGGATGACATGACAATAAATACAAATCCTCCGCAGTCCATCCTTTATGGGAACTAAAATCAATGGAACGACGCATGGACTCAAGCTCTCCCTGACATATCCCTTTTCCATCAATTCACCAATCGTTGAGTTCCTTTGTCTCCTGATTACGCCCATAAGCGTGGTCGATTCAATGTTAGCACTAGGCATAAAATCAATTTGATGTTCGATCCCTTAGATAGGAGAGGTAAACCTTTCTCGAATTTCCCTCCCAAAGACATCTTCAAACTTTGTTTTGGATATAACTAGTGTGAAAATTCCTCTCCTGCTGTATCTCGTCCTCTTCCTTGGCTTCGTACACTTAAAGCCCCTCCTGGTAACCAACAATTCTTCTGGCCAGATATTCCTCATAATCGACATCCCTCCAAGGATGGCCTAGAGTCGCCAATCTAATTCATGGTATTGATTTCCTTGTCCTGGTCACCTCTCTTGTTCTTGCTTCATTCGCTTGGCGTCAAGGTTTGATCTTCCTTCCTCCATTGATTCGACTTCCAAGTGGATGAAATTGGACTAGGTTCAAAACGTGTGTTGGTACTGTCCCTCCTCTTGACTTGATTCTCGATCTTGATAGCCATATGCACCATATCCTCCAACTCTACATAATGTTGCAATTCCACCACATTTTGAATCAGCCTGTTTAAACTTGCCAGAAACCTCGCCATTGTAGCCTCTCAATCTTCTTCAATATTTTCTCTAGTCATTGCAACCTCTCCCATCTCTTATAATACTCCTTACACTACGATTGCTCGTTTCTCGTGCTTTTGCAACTGTCGTATAAACTCCTTATAGTAAGTTGAAACAAATCTCTTTCGCATCACCCTCTTCATCTCTTTCCATAAGTTTCCACCACTGCTCCCTATTCCGGCTCCCATATATTAAAAATCCACACTGGTCCCACTAAACTGCAGATAGTCCGAGAACCCTATGGCAAAGAAGTTTCAATTTTTTATTTTCGTAATAAATTGGTGGTAATCAAAACCAACTCTACCTTCCTCTCCCACTCAAGATATGCCTCGGGGTCATTCTTTCCTTGGAAAGATGGAATCTTCATCTTAATGTTTCCCAAATTATTATCTTCCCGATTCCTTTTTGGGATCAAGTAATACATGTATAACACATGGACTAATAAATTCCTCCACTTGGCTTTGAAGCTCTTTGAAGATGAGGAATTCAATCTTAATTATGGAAAATTCAGATTCGGGAGGCTGTGAAACCTTGGAGACGCCGAATATATTTATGTTTCCTAGTGTTTTGAGTTTTATTACTATTTTGATTTGGAGTTGTTTTATTTAGAAAGATTATTCTCCAAGTCAAAGTAGTTACTTTATTTAATTTAGAAAGTGTGTTTTGCTAGGAAAATAGAGTTTCTATTTCTTTTTAGAAAAGATTTGCTTTTATTTCGTGTTGATTTGCTGCTATTTCGAGCTGATTTGTTCCCGATTTGCTGCTATTTTGGAGAGATGATTTGTTCCCGATTTGTCGCATATTTTGGAGAGATGATTTTGTTTCGATTTGTCGTTATTTTGGAGAGTCGATTTGTCTCGATTTGCTGCTAATTTGTTATCACCAAGTCTTGTCCTAAAAGTTATCTAGTTTCCTTTTTTTTGTTTTTGGACAAATATTTACTTTCCTTATGGCCGAATATTTAGTTTCTATTCTTCATATTGTTTTGGCCTATTTAAAGGCTTGTTATCCCTGTATTCTTCAAGCTTTAAGCATTAATAAAATTGAGAGTTTAATTTCTCTTGTCTTTTGAAGAACTCCTTGAACTTATCGGTTATTCCGTGGCGTTCATCAAGACTTATCAATCGGATCTCCATCACCGATTGTGGCGTCCTCACATATACCAAGGTTCTTGCTTCCATATAAGCAACGGGTCGCGGTCATCCATCCAAGCCGAATACTAGGGCGGTTCTTCCGAGCTAATTCGATCACGGGTCTCCTCACAAGTTGACGGGGTTCGTATCATGTTTATACCTCAAACTCAAAAATATGTTTTGCTCCTTCAATCGTATAACTTTCCTTTAACTTGGACTTATCAGCTAAATTCAAGTCAATTATGCAATTAGTGTTTCAATTCAATACTATGCCATTCAGCCCTTATTCTGTAATTATTTGTGTTTCAGTCTATATCCTAATCAATTACTTCAACTAGCTCATATTATGATATGTCAGCATTTTCATTCCTGAGCTAATCTTACTGTTATTCTTCTAACAATCAAAGCAAAAAGTAACAACACAACACATCTTCAAACAACATCAAACAAATTTTCTTATGTTATTCATGAGAATGTGCAACAGTTTAGAACAACAAGTTGGGAATGAGGAAGAGATTGACAAATCAATGGGAAGGCCTATTTTTTTCTTTTTGAGGGAGGAGCAAAGATGTTTGGAGGATCCGCATCATGGTAGCTGTGCTGGGGTTGAACTTGGGGAACTTCTTATTTCGCCCTTCTTCAACTTGGCATTTTCTTTCCATTTGTTCTTCAAGAACCGGCCTCATCGGGTGAGATCAACTTTTATTCAAATCATCTTGCCTTTGACCCAATGTATTCATTACTCCATTTCATTATGACTCTAAAAATTTGATGTACTATTGTTAATCAAATCCAAATTTTCCAGCCAAACCTTTCTATAGGCATCATTGTCATCAAGCACTTTTGATCTCTATCCTTCATCTTCTTCTCAAGTCCTTTAACAATGACATATAAAGGAATTTGAACCCCCTTGATCTCATCTCTTGTCTTGTAGCTTCTTGCTCTGAATCCTTTCCTTGATTAGTTTCAGAGTTGAGAGTCTCAATCATACTCGATTATTGTGTAATGATTCATGGTTGTTTCAGAACTTTTTCAGCAGATCTTGATCTCTTCCCTCCATTTTTTGAAACTTTCTTCGATGTTTCAGATCTTTAATATGCTCCTCCCTTCTGCTTGTTTCCTCTTCCCATTGCTGCTCTTTCTCTTCGCCCGCTTCAAATACTTCTCTTCCTCGTTCGCTCCTCTTCCCACTGCTGATCTCTTCTTTCACCCCGCCGTACACCTCTTCTCCGAACTTTTGTTTGACGCTCCATTTCTTTCTCTTCTTCCATACTTTTCTGCATAGAAATGAGCATCTCCATTATTTGATTATTTTCTTGGCCTCCTCTGGAGCTTTCTCCAGGTTCTCCAAACTCCCTGTTCCTTATTGGGGGAGAGCTGGCCAGTGGGGTGGTGAAATCTATAGGACTTCTTTCATCTAGTCCTATGTCTTCTGCAAACATAGAGGTGTTCCCTTCTGGTTGTGTTTCTGGATCTTGTTCTTCTTGATCTTTAACCAGAAGGGTGTCCTCTCCTTGTCTTGCGATCTCCTCTTCATCTCTGGAATCTGCTTCCACTATGACCCCCTTTTCTTTGATTTCGCCCCTCATACTCCCGCTTAGGGTTAATGATGAAGCTCAGCACTTCTTTCTTCTTCCCAACTTCCCTTCACACCAGCCCTTATACATAATCTTGTGATTGTTGTTGGGTGGGGGATCAGGCCCCTTTTATTTCCTTCATGATACTTCATTATGGAGTTTTCAATGACAGCTCCAACATTAAGCTTATACCCCTTCAGTATGGCATAGAGGATGAGATCGCTTGTTCTCTCAATCGTGCAAACATGCTTTAGTAGAACCAGGTTCAAGCCGTGAAATAGTAAACCATACCTTGCTTCTTCTATCGATCCCCCTGCTTATAATCTTCTTTCTCTCCTCCGCTCTGACCCCATTTCACCTTGCCGTCCGTAGTTTCCCGGCTATCTTCACTCGCTAGGCTGTCTGTCATCTTTTCAGACTCCTGATCCATGCTTTTGACCCTCCATTTCGTACATTGCATTTATGGTTTCAGCCCCATAGGGCACCCAAACTCCTCTGACAAAAACAGAGTTCTCCTTTCTCCCAACAAGGTTGGAGTAAAATTCTCTAACGACTGCTGCATAGCCAGATCTTTGATGTTTGCAAAATTTTCCCCAACCCCTTTGCTCTATCAATTCCTTGAAATGGGGAATGAGTTGGCTGAATCCTCTTTCCCCTATAAACCCCTTCCCTGCATAGTGTTTCTTCCATATGGAGTGTTCTTCCGAGACGGTCGCCCTCCTCTTCACGCTCCTCCTTTCCCTTTTCCACTACTCGCTCTTGTAACCGGTCAACTCTCCGTCGTTCGCTGGGCCTCTGCTCTCCCTTTCTTGTGTTCCGTATGAACTCTACTTCGGGCCGATCATACTCCTCCATCATTTCGCTCAGATTTGGGATGAGTGTTGCAAGTTCGGCCATTGGAGAAATTGAAAGGTTTGTAGGAAGAAATTCAGATCTAGGGTTTGCGAAATTTGAAAATCAGGGAATATGCGAAGATGAAAAGTTGTAGTTGCTTCAAGGAAAGAGATGATAGTAGAGGGAGTTTCTCAACAGTTGAAATTCAATCATGATTGTGGGCTATTTATTACTTTAATTGTGCTTGTCACGACTTCAATGTCAGGCTTTAATTGTGTGCTATCATTAAATTTAGGGCAAAATTAAAAGCTGCCCAGCTGGCAAACTTTCCTCTTATGTCGCGACATATTATTGTTTGTCGCGACATAATTAAACTGTGGGAGGACAAGTTATCCTCTGGCTGCGACATCAGGCAATTCATGACATTGTTAAGTTGTCGCGACCTCACCACTCTTTTGAAGGACTTGCTCATGTCGCGACCCAAATGTCTCCGTCATGACCATCTTCTTCTGCCGCGACATAAGCTCACGCAACCTAACCCTTGCCCTTCCTTCAAGATCACTAAGTTACGACATCAACTTCCGTCACGACCACTTCACGCGACATACTCGGCTCACACCTAGTCTGCACTTACCCTAAATTTGATGATCAGACAGCTTTTCATTCTTTAGCAATTCGCAAATTCTCAGCATCAATTAAATCATTCCCACACAGCAATTCAAACATATATTCTATTAAATTTTCACATAAATTATGTGTGTGGAGAAGCATATCCCTTTTCGTCGCTCCTTCCCCGTGGAATCGCCTCGGAGCTTGTACTGGGGTTTGTTCCTTCTTTCCTGAACAATTTGATTCTACATCTGCATATTGGAACAATTCCAGAAAGGATTAAATTGATCTAATACTAACCTAGCAATTTCTAATAAATCATGACTAGAAGAATAAAAATTCAAAACAAGTAAACAAAACAATTTCAAAGTCTATATCAGATTTCAAACACTATACGGGTCAGCTTCCCACGAAGCCGCTCTCGTTTTGAGTCTTTAGCTAGACTCTTGCTGCTTTAAGCCCTTTCTTTCTCAACTGACCACCGTGTTCTTCCTTTCTTTCTCCCCGCCTCGAGATAATGTTTCGCCACCATTAACCTTGAATTTTCACAAAGATCGGCCCCGAAAGTGTTACCGCCCAAAGGTATTGCTTAACACCAATCAGATATGGTCCGTCAATTTGATTTCAACTTCTTGGAAACAATTTTAGTCCGAGTTAACAGCGTAACTCTGATCCCCCGGTCTCAATTCTTTCCTCGTAATCCTTTGATCATGCCATCTCTTTCTTGCTCTTTGCCTTGCATATTCTAAAGACATCATAGGCTTCATTTCTCAGTTCTTCCAGTTCATTCAGTTGGAGCAGTCTCTCTTCCTTTGCCATTTTGAAATCGAAATTCAGCTTCTTGATGGCCCACATAGCTTTGTATTCCAGTTCAAGAGGGAGGTGACATGGTTTGCCAAATACCAATCTGTATGGGGACATCCCAATGGGAGTTTTGAATGCAGTCCTGTAAGCCCAAAGTGCATCCTCACCAAGTTTGGGCAAGCACCAATCCTTCCCGCTTGAACTTACGCCTTTTCTAGGATCCTTTAATCCCTATTGAAAATTTGTCCATTGGTCTTGGGATGATAAGCTAGGCTCATTATATGTTTGATCCCATACTTGCTCATGAGCTTTGCAAAGATTTTGTTTGCAAAGTGGCTTCCCCCATCACTGATGATAGTCCTGGGTGTTCCAAATCTGCTCAATATGTTCTTTTGCAAGAAACTCACAACTGTATTAGCATCATTCCTTGATTAAGTTATTGTTCACTCCATTTGGAAAACATAATCCACCGGCTAGCAAAGATATACAAGTTTCCAAATGATGGTGAAAAGGGTCCTATAAAATCTATCCCCATACATCAAAAATTTGCACAACCAAGATTCCTCTTAGGGGCATTTCATTTCGTCGCTGATATTTCCAATCTTGGCATCGATCACACTTGACCCATCTGGCATGCCTCGAAACAAGTGGCCAATAAATCCCGATTTGAGTATCTTATGGCTATTCTTTCCGTAAAAATGCCCCCATATGGTGATGTGCATGGCATTCATTCATAATTTTAATCGCTCACCTTCTGAAGACACATCTTCTTATAATCATGTCAGCACCTCTCTTAAATAACAGTGGGTCATCCCAGATATAATAATTCACGTCACCCCCAGCTTTTCTTTTCAAGCAGGTCGAATTCGTATGAACTACTCCACGTTTGGCAATTCACACACGCATACCATGGCATTTGGAATGACAATTGAAATAGTTGCTCATCTGGGAAGTTCTCTTTTAGTCTTGTCTCCTCCTCTTCTGCCTTGTTTCTTTCTACTCTGGACAAGTAATTAGCTATCACATTGTCACTTCCCTTTTTGTCTTTTATTTCCAAATCAAATCTCAGAGTAATAATACCCATCCCATCAATCTTCGCTTTGCTTTTCTTTGCCATTAGATATTTAATTGCCGCATGATCGCGTGTATAACAACATGGGAATCTCAAAATGTATTATTCGAATTTTTCACATGCAAACACTATTACATAGCATCTCTTTTCAAGAGGTAGAGTAATTTTCTCAGGCTTCATTAAAGGTTTTGCTAGTATAATAGATGGCCTTTGAACACTTTTTCATCAATTGTCCTAATACATCTCCCATTGCAAAATCACTGCATCACATATGATTTTTCAAATTCTCTTTCCTAACTGGGTTTTTCCATGATGAGGAGCTTCAACTAGTCCGACTTGATTTCTTTACATGCTTTCTAAAGGTGATTCATCAAAGGGAATCTCGTGTATTCTTTCAAAGAATTTATTTGCTGGTCTAGCAATTCTTTGAGAAGTCTCCGATAAATCTTATATAAAATCCTCGCATGTCCTAAGAAACTCATCCCTTTGGATCAGAGGGTGGCGCTTAAGTCTCTATAATTGAAACTTTTGCCCGGGTCTACCTCAAGCCCGTTAAATCATGCCCCAAGACAATTCTCCTTCGTAACCATAAATGGCATTTTCCCAATTCGTAGCAAGATTCTGGTTTTCGTGACTCAAGCATCGTCCTGTGTTATGCAGCATTGTTCAAAATCGATCCATACACTTAAAATCATCCATGAAGATCTCCATACTTTTCCGCTAGATCGTAAAATATAGACATCATGCATCTTTGGAAGGTACCAGGAGCATTACACAATCCAAATGGCATTCTTCTAAAAGCAAAAGTACCAAATGGGCATGTAAAAGTAGTTTTCTCCTGATCTTCAGGTGCAATAGCAATCTGATTATATCCAAAATATCCATCAAGAAAACAAAAATGAGGGTGTCCTGCCAACCTGTCTAGCATCTGATCAATGAAAGGTAGGGGAAAATGATCCTTTCTGGTTGCAGTATTCAATTTTCTGTAGTCAATACACACCCTCCATCCTGTCACGCTCGTAGGGAATCGGGCCATTCTTTTCATTTCGACATGTGAATCCAATCTTCTTTGGAATCACATGTACTCAATACTCCAAGAACCGTCTAATATAGCATATATAAAGCCCGCATTTAACCATTTCGTAACTTCTTTCTCGACAACTTTTCACTGATCGGGTTCGTACCTCCTTGATGCTCAACAGAAGTTTTGCATTATCTTCCAGCAAAGATTTTTGCATATAAACATAGGGACCTGATACGCTCTGCACTTCACTGACTAAGCACGCTCTTGTATTTCCTCAAACTACCAAGAACTGCTTTTCGCCTTCAAATAATTGCAAATTTCGATATAATGACTAGTTTTCTCTTTTCTGGTTCTAACAACTCATATTTTAAATGACTGGGCAATTCTTTCAATGTTAGCCCTTCTGCACTAGTTTCCTTCTCATGAGTTTGTTGTTCCTGGCTGCTTTCTTCATCTTGACTGCTTTCATTTATACTTGAGATCAAGCTCATAAAAATTCAAGGCAAAATTTCACAATCAAGGCTCAAGATACTCGAAAATTCATCTCACTCTACACAGAGTTGAATGATATAATCGTAATTCAATTCATCATTGAGAAGGCTAGTGTTTCTTACAGCCATACAACTGTCTGACTCCACTTTGTAGTTCCGCACTCATTAATATTAAATTGTAATCGCTTCATCCCCTTAACTTCCGAGTGTCGCCTCTCACCTTCTCAGACGTCAATCAGGCAGCCTCCGTCGCTAAGAAAGGCCTTCTAAGCAACAAAGGAACTGGGAATACAAATTTCCCAACCTTGACCAGTACATCTTCCAGAATGCCCTCTGGTTGTGCCATTGATCTATCAGCCATCTGTAATGTAATTGTTGTTGGGGTAAGCTCCCCCAAACTAAGTCTCTACACAACTGATAGAGGCATCAAATTTATACTTGCTCCAGAATCACATAAAGCTTTCTTGAATTCATACTTCCCTATGGAGCAGGGAATGGTGAAACTGCCAGATCTTCATCTTTGTCGGAGTCAATGGATAATGGCATCGTAAGATCACCAAATTGACTATACCCCTCCCCTCGCCTATCTTTCTTTCTTTCTCGCTTGGCATTCCTTCGTAAATTTTGCATAAAGAGGCATTTGACCGATCACCTCAAGAATGGAATATTTATTTCTATTTTCTTGAAAAATTTCCAAGAATTTAAAACCGATCTTCCTTGACATCCGAAGTCTCGTGAATGGCATCACAGGAGTATAAGCTAGTACTCCCTTCCTTCTTTCGGCCATTACTTCCTTTAGCCGCCTGCCAGTCGCTCTTTCGCTTTCCTCGCCCCTTCTTTCTCTCATTTCTCACTTTGTTGTCAAGCCAAATCTTTTCCACTTCTCAACCGGAATTGCCATGCCTTTTAGGTTCTTCGTGTCACTATGAAAGTTCCCTACCCGATTTGGCATATTTAGGGCCACTTGTCCCACTTCAGGTCTCTAAATTCTTCGGCTGAGGCACTAGCGTTCTTCCCCAAACATCTGAGCATCGTGACTCAAGCTTCCAAATCTGATAGTTTCGATCATGGAATTGTAATAGCCCTTGTTGTCCCCCTATGAACTCGCAACATCTGTTCTTCAAATGGCTATCCTCCTTGACCCCCGATATTCATTTCGTCTCCTCCTGGCCGGGCCGGAACTCAGCGGTCGGGCCGATATCCTTGCCGAGATGTTGTTCCGCCTGGCCATGTAATGCCCCTCCACCATATGAGAAATTCTCATGGTTCCTCAAGTACCGGGTTATAGTGTGTGGGCAAATAGGATTTGGCTTTTGAAATGATAACTCTTTGGTTTCGCTCACATACTTAACCTCCTCTCGCACCATAAGAATCTTCTTCTCGTTGACACTTCAACACTTCTCTTTCTTCTCTACGCTCTCTTTCCAATCGCTCCTATTTTCAGCACATAAATCAGTCTTTAGATAAAATCAATCGTAAAATGGACTGAAAAGGATGACTTTTAAGCTCATCAAGACTTCCAAAGGTTTGCAAACTAGGACAAACCCGATGAACCTCGGGGTCTCGACCGAAACTATCGAAACTGAACCCCATGAAGTCTCACTATCTCATACACATACAACCGGGCCAACTTTTCCAAAGAATCTTCAACATTAACTGGTAGAAAATGAGCAGACTTCTCACAATCGATCAACTATCACCCATATAGCATCATGTTGTCTCTGAGTCCGTGGAAGCACTGCTACAAAATCCATAGTAATCTTTTCCCATTTACACCGGGAATGTGGAGTAATCGTATCTTCCTCAGCTTCGATGCTCGCCTTCACCGCTGATAGGTTAGACTGAGACGTAAATTTGCAATCTCTTCTTCATCCCATTCCACCGCAATGTTTTTTCAAAGTCCTGTACATCTTGAGATTTCATACCGGATGCATAAAGATACGCAGATGAATGCTGCTTTCTTCCATAATGTCTCTCTTCACCCGCCATACTCGCACACACATTCTCCTGGGTCCTTCACTATCATGTCGCCATCTCTAATTTGAAACTCGCTTCTTTCCCTTTTCTATCTCTTCCTTAAGCTTAATCTCATCTGCGGATCCCCGCGACCGCCCTCAGAATCCGATCCACCAGAGTGTGGTCCAACATGAAATGTGGGCTAACAAGGCCCTTAATCCTCAACCTAATATCACCCCTAAAGCTCCTCGCATCCACCAATAGTGGAAGATAACCTAATCTCATAATGGCGAGACAATGAACTCTCCGGGTCGCCTACTAAAGGCACCGCTACGACATTAGCTTTTCCCCGGGATGGTACTAATAGTACAATTAGCCCTAATCAACTCAAGCCATCTTCTTTGCCTCAGGTTTAACTCTTTCTGGGTCAACATATATTGAAGACTCTTATGATCTGTAAAGATCCTGCAAGGAACACCATATAAATAATGTCTCCATATTTTCATAGCAAATACAACTGCTACAAGCTCTAAGTCGTGTGTAGGGTAATTCTCCTCATGCTTCTTTAGCTTTCTAGAGGCATATGCAATCACCCTATCATTATGCATCGAAACACAACCAAGGCATTGCCGTGAAGCATCACTATAAACCACAAACCCATCTCTCCTATTGGGCAAAGCTAGAACTGGAGCTGAAGTTAATCTACCCTTCAACTCTTCGAAACTCTACTGGCAGGCATCCACCCAATCATACTTGACATCTTTCCTCGTCATCAGTCAACTTCGATCTCGAGAACCCTCAACAAACTTCCTGTAATACCCTGCTAAACCAAGGAAGCTTCTGACCTCTGACACATTCTTTGGTGGTTTCCAATTTACCACTGCTTCTATTTTCTTAGGATCCACACTTACCCCCTCAACTGAGATCACATGACCTAAGAATGCCACCCTGTCAAGCAAAACCGGTACTTCGTCAACTCGCATACAACTCCGCCTCCTTAGGGTCTGGCAACACAATCCTCGTGCTCAATGTTCCTCCGACCAATTCAATACACAAGGATATCATCGATAAAACTATGACTAACCTATCCAAATACCTACCGAATACCCTCGCTCATCAAATCCATGTGCTTCAGAGCCGCTATCAAGCCAAACGGCATCACTGTAAACTCATAATGTCCGTGAAGGTATGTCCCGACGTAGCCTTAGGAACATCACTCTCCCGACCTCAATCGATGATACCCTCGACCTCAAGTCTATTCAAGTATACTGACTCCTTTGAGTTGATCGAATAACCCATCGATCCTAGGAGCCGATACCGACAAGGATGATAACTCGCTCAACCATCAGACTATACACAAATCGTAAACTCCCATCTTTCTTTTTCACGAAGATAACTGAGCTCCTATGGGATATGCCTCGGCCGAATGAATCCCTTACCCAACAATTCTTATAACGAGCTTTAAGCTCTTCATCCTCAAGTAGAGCCATCCATAAGGAGGAATAAACGGCCTGGGCACTGGATCAAATCACAGAACTCCACCTCTCTATCCGAGGTAAACCCGAAATATCATCTAGAAAGATCCTGTCCCTGACTATGGGGGATGTCTTCCAGTCGTGTCCCCTCTTGTCTCCTATCCACTACAAATGACAAATAACCTTGGCAACCTTTCCGAAGCATTTTCAAGGCGGTCATGGCATTAATGAGACTAGGGGTGATCTCTCTTCTGATTCCCCGAAATATTTACACTCCGGTTCCGGGGATGTAATTCAATCTTATCTCATGCACTGAGATATTTCATGTTTGACAATCATCCATAATCGGTCAACAAACTTATGGATACTTGCATTTATCAAGTCCGCTGAAAAATCCTTATTCGATCACCACCGCTACCCGAACTATCCTTTCGGATATCATAGTATCCCCATTGGGTACTGAACCACCATACGACCATCTATAGGTCGACTCTATCCGTGCCTCTGAATGGTACCGAAATAAATGGAATGAATGGCTCCTGGTCCACCAATGCATATGACCATGATCATAAACTAAAATCATACCAATAATCACGTCTAGTGATGACCGCCCCTACAGTGGGATCGAAAATACTCAAGCCTTAGTACGAATACCTCACTCAGATCCGCCAATCTGGTGACCGCTTCTCCGCCTCCCGTGACACCCCATCACGACTCTACTGTGTGTCAGGATCGCCACCTCTCGCCCGAATCCACCCTACCAGCTCGACTGACCGCCGGGTCCCTAGGGTAAATGCTAACAGACTCGTCCCCGTAGGTCTCTACAACTACTAACCGGACGCTTCAGATAAAGTGACCTTCTTGCCCGCAATGGAAACATCCTGTCATGTTCATCCTACACTCTTCGAGATGCCTTCTCTAACATGTAGGGCACAATGGAAAAGATGATCCTGAAGATCTACCATCTCCTGGCTGCTGGTGATCGAACGGATCCCTAGCTAGATGCTACTCCTCGTCCTGAGCCTCTACCGTCGGTCCACTTCTTTCCTTTCTTTCTACTAGACCGACCGGTGCCTAGCTGACTATTGTTGGGAGCACCTCTCTTACCGGGTCCGTCGCCCGAGTTAAAACTCCAAATTTTCCCTTTTCTACCTTAGTGCAAATTTCAAACTTTTCATAAAAATTGTTAAGCTTGTTTTACTTTAAAAGTTTCTAAAACTTTCATAAACCCGTCGCTTGCTTCTTGCTGTCCTAGTAAACACTGAAACTCCGTGGTTCTACCGTGGCTCGTGGAAAGCACTCGTGTCCACGTCACCTTTTCGTAATTACAGGGAAGACCTAATGTCTACCACCAATAGCTTTTGAACGCTTAACCCTATCTAACCATAAGTACTCGCTCCGGGTCGCCTAAGACTATCATAAGTTTTAGCCCCTAATTTAGAGCGCATTCTATCATGCCCCTCTCGTTTTCTCGAGGCTCCGTGGGTCGACGGTAGCCATCAGAATAATATGTATAACCTTATCCATTGTCAAGGTACCGCCACCTGGGTCTGCGGCCCTCGATGGTTTTACTGGGGCTGATTCATTGAAGCATCTTCTGATCTAAGGGTGTGCTCAACGTATCTCTCTGGTGGTGCCTACGGTGCGGAAGTCCTAGATCGACCTCTACGACCTCGTCCAGACATAATGTTGTGAATGTCAAGATTAAAATATTTAGTGACACTTTACAATATTTGATGCATGCAAGGATTAGCAAAACAATGTAGGTTGCAATAGGAAAATCATTATAAAACAATTTTATAGGAAATAATCGTGGGAAAAAGAGTTAAAACAGCGAACTATCGCCTAAAACTCCATTCGATACTAACTTCTGATGACGGTATCGACCTCCTCAAGCCTTGCGATATTGTATACTTATGCTCGATACCAACTTGACGCACCCTTCCTAGTGACAGAAACTGTCGGCAACTCCACAGAACCTCCCGTACCAAGCTCGCCGACCAACAAGTTACCATGAAGCTTGCCGCTAAACCGCTAAAACTCGTTTCGAAAACGTGGTTATAAAAATTTTTTTCACTTTTCTATCAAAATCACACCTTTAGATTTAACAACCGGCAGCGATAACGATCGCACGGTGGTCGCTTCAAATACAAAATCACATGTATATATAAAAAAATAAACTCCCAATATTTTCCAAAATCCAACTACAATCATAAGGACCTCTGGTCCTTATCAAAATATAAGATAAGGTTCAATCCAACATAATTTTATCGCAACTTGTTTTTCTCAAAACCATGCAAGCATATTTTACAAAAGATATTTACATATACAAAATGTCACATTTTAACTTTTACTACTTTTACTTCACATTATCTTATAATCACAACACAACGCCTAGGACTCGAGGATCTGAAAAGTCTTTTGCTTCAACACTCCGCACTAAAAATTATTTTAAAACAGAAAACTGTGAGCCAAACGGGCTCAGTGAGTACTATAAATTCTAAATGTTGTTGTCTTCTGTTTGTACCTCCCAATATGAAAATATGTACAAAAATGGTTGTAAAACTGTTTATAAGAAAACTGAGTTTTTTCTATGAAAACCATTTCTGAAAACTTTTCTCGAAAAACTATTCACGGGCCGGAAAATCAAGCTTCGCCGTTGAAAATGGGCTCGGTAAAACTAATTTACCGCTGAAACTGCTCGAAACTATTTCTCACACAAAACTGCTTCATGGGTGGTTAATATCCGAAAGTGTTATAACAGAATCAAGTAATCAACCACACGTAGCCCATTTCCGAACACTCCTAGAAGTGATGCCTCGAACCCCCGAACTCCATCGGTAGTGAACCCGAACACTACTCGGCCAAGATGGCCTGAACACGGGATCTATAGCATAATGGAACCTCAGATCAAATGCTCTGAGGGAACCTCTAACCAACACCTCATCGGCTATGTACTAAGTCAACAAGGCTAACTATATAATTTAATGTGCGTAGGGCCACTCACTATATAAATATATACTAAATCTAACCCCCAATCGTCGACTGTGCAATATAGTTAGTCATACATCCCATAACATTGCCATGCAATAATCCGAAATACATCCGACGGCAGAACGAGCTATGCCATCTAGGGTTTTGCTAAACCAGCTAAACCGTTTTAAATATCGAAATCAAACTTTTCCTCGCCGAAAGTATAACACCAGGAGATAATAAAAATGCTTTATAAATTACTTTATATTTTCATAGCATTTTACAAACTTGTAATTTAAACACTTTCATTTTATAAAATGATTTTGAGTACTCACCTTTTCTACTTACTAAACTTGAGTACTACTCCACAACTTTACCCGCCTTTGATTTTATCATACACATTTGATGTATTAGACCACATGCATCAGCACAATCAACCAAATACTATTCGCTATGCACTATGCACTATGTACTATGCACTATGCACTATGCACTATGCTCTATACACTATGTATTATGCACTATACATTATTCACTATGTACTATGCACTATACATTATGCACTATGCACTATGCATTATTCACTATACACTATGCACTATGTATTATTCACTATACACTATGCACTATGTACTATGCACTATGCACTATGCATTATACACTATGCATACGTATTTATACGTATTTATTATTTTATACGTATTCATATGTATTCATAATGCATTTAATATTTCACGGAAATCCCATGGAAATCCCGTGATTTGGTACCACGAAAAGAGCCTCGCCGCGCAGAGCAACTTTACCTATTGGTCTCGAAAAGCAGCAACCACGAATGACGATCCGTAAAAACTAAAAACTGGTGATTTTCCTAATATTTACCTGAATTCTAGGTGAAATCTCGTGTTTCTGGTACCCCACGCGTAGCCCTCGTCGCGTAGAGCACTTTTCATGTTTATCCCGACAAATTCGACGTCGATTTTCTTGAATTTTGAGAAAACTATCAAGAAACTTAAAAAAACTCTCCACACACTGCCTCCCGTAAGTCTTTACTTTCATTTGACTTTGAATGTATTGATTTTTCTTTTTTTTTCTTTTTCTTTAAGTGGGACCCCCATGTCCCTTTTTCTTCCTTTATCAGTCCGTTTCAGTCCCGAAACAATTTATTTTGTCCCGGTTTCAATTTTATTTATCCTAATTGAATATTCTTTAAATATTTGCCATTTTCGGAATTTTTTAAAAATCCCGTTTTCAGGTTTCACTCTAAACCCGTCGCCTAGAAATTCGTAAAATATTCCGACGGTCTCGGAATTCAACGAAACTTTTCTAGGTCACTAGATTTTGTGAGACGAACTTAACGGCTCAGTCCGTTTCGTCATCCGAGATCTAGAGAATTTTCGAGGCTTCCCTGAACTATTTTGGCAATTTATTATTATTATTATACTATTTAAACTTCCATTAATTATACTTTCACCCCCTCAACTTTCCTTAATTGCAAAAGTTCCACAATTCTTTGAAAACTTTACAATTTTATCCTTTACAATGGCACTTGGTGCACATATGCACCCCTACAGTTACATGTACTATGCACCTTCTTGGGACGGGGTGGGGTGTTACAAATAAGAGGGTGCTTATGCAAAGATCCTCGGGATTGATACGCCTTCCCGACCCACGGCAGGCAGAGGGAACAAATTGTTTCTTTTCATGTCCCACTGATGACTTGGACCATGTTGTCCCATAGCTTTGGGATCCCTTCCTCTAAGGGCAATCCCCTCTCAAGTGTCCAAGCTAGTGGAATTGGAAACACACTCTTTACTCCTTAATGCTAGAGTCCTAAAGTGTCTCCCCATCTGGATTATCGATGGTGCTTCTGGCCCCGTCTCGCGAAACCCCGAGCAAAATTTCTCCCGCTTCTTTTTCCCAAGCTGTGAGGAAGAGGGTCGACTCTCCTTCCTCTTAACACTAGCACCCACATCCCGGATGCTCCATGCGTCATCCACTTCCCTCTCTAAGGCCATATCTGTTCTGACCATTGAGTCCATATCTTATAAGAGGAGTCTAATAATTTTACCTCAGATGGATAATTTCAAACCGTCCTCAACCTCACTTTAGCCATGTCCGTGGCCACAAAATCATCTATAAAACGTGCTAACTAAGTGAACTTAGCCAAGTATTCGAGCATAATCATCGTTCCTTGTTTCAACTCTAAGAACTCCTTAGCTTTTGCATCTCGTGCATATTCAGGGAAATATTTGCCCATGAAGAGCTCACGAAACTCTTCCCATGTCATTGCCTCTAAGTTCCTCGAGGCTTTGACCCAATCCTTCCATACTTGGGATTTTCCCTCTAACTAGAATGCATCTAGCTTTATTCTCGTTGCATCGAAGGAGATCTCCATAGCCTCCAAAACCTTGCTAACTTGTTGGAACCAATAATCTGCTTCCATCGGTTCCCCTCCTCCCTTGAAGGTTAGAGGATGATGTGCCTTAAACCTCTGGAGGTTACTTAGTTCTCCTTGGCCCACATTTGCACTACAAGCCAGGTAATGGTGGTAGCTACAACGCCGCCGCGAAATGGTAGCAAGCTTGCATTACTAATAGCCTCCGTAATGCTCATTGATCAAAGGTCGGTGGTGGTTGGCTACTTCGTCCACTCCGCTCTACGCCCTTCCTGACTTAAGCATCTACCCATGTCAAATAGAAAATTAAGATCTCTTTTTCTTGTCTAACTAGTAGTGCATGTGCTAACTACTAATAGACCTCAACATCCCAAACTATCCCATTCGTTATTGTCCGAACCCCTAAGGTTATGTTTTCTAACCTTAGCGTTCCTCTTTCCTATATATAGTTTACCATGCATATAAGTCACACAACATAAGGCATCAAATCATGTAGCACATTCAAGCACAAAACATGAAATGCAAATAATGAATGCAATGGTCTAAACCCATGTCCATCGATCCCTAGCTAATCACATACCCATGTCTCCTACGTACGTCGTAACACCGTAACTCAATGAATCTAATGACCTAGGACCCATATCCATCCAAGCCCCAGGTAGTTGCATACCATGCTCCGATACTCAACCCGTGATCGGCCCACTTCAGGTAGTCCCGCTGACTACCGTCAACATGCTGAATTTCTACCATAAGTCATTATGACCTGCCTTGCACCTGACCGACAATTTCATGTTCTCATGGACACCGAAGTTACTCTTCTAAGACCACCCCGCATGTCCCTTCACCAGACCCATTCATTCATTTAAATTGGAAATATGAGAATAATGCACTTAATTACACTGTGATTAACGCCCTAAAATACCCTAACGCTTTATAACATGTCTGTGGTGTAAAATAAATTAAATTATATTCTTGGCGTTTAAAATGGCTAAAACGAAATATGATACAAAACCCGAAAATTTTACAGAGTCAAATAAATTTGCAAAAATGAAAATGAGGGAATCAAGGGTCAAAATGAGAGTGTAAATGTTAAAATGAAAATGAAATTAAATGAAGTGAAAATGAAAGTGAAATGAAGCTTTAAAATGAGAAAATGAGAAAAACGGGAATTAGTGTGTAGCCAAATAAGGCTTAGTGAAAGATTTGGATTAAAAGACCAAATATTGGTCTTTGAGAGACATTTCTCTCATTTCTCTCATTCCTCTCATTCTCTCATCTCAACTCTCTCTCACGCACGAACTCCTCTATCAAACCCTCATCTCCCACACATTCCATTTTGAGAAATAAAATCAGTGGAAATCGTCTCATTCTTCCAGTCTTTCATCTATTGTCTAAGCCCTAACCGATTCGTACCTAAACCGAAAAATGTAGGTCGCATCTACGGTGAAGTGTTTCAAGCAGCTAAGCAAAAAAACTAGGGTTTCGTCCCTTCTGCAAGGTAAGTGCAATTCTAGTCTAAACATGCACGGAAAAGTCAGAGTATCAAGTAGAAATCAACCATAACTGAAAACCCTAGAATGGCCAACTGATATTTCCCTATTTTTGTCGTGTTATGCCAGAATAGGATTCGGAGAAGATAAAGCCCGAGTTAAGATCAAGACTGAAAGGAAAAGAGACAAGAATCGACTCTTTTTGGTTTGTTTTCTTACTTCTCTCTTCATTTCAAGTTTTATGTTGTTCCAAAAACAAATATGCATTGTTCTGTATGAACATGAATGTGTGCTCTATTTGGAACCAAAATTGAGATGTTTTGAGTGGTGTAAAGTGATTTCCAATGCATCATCAAGAAAATTGCATGTGTGTTCTATTAAGAACAGCAAATAAACTGATTTAGTGATGGATAATTGTTTTCAAGTGGATTAAACATGAAAAAAAGGAATAGAAAATGAAAACAGAGAATGTAGGAAATTTTTGCAAACGTAAAATTTCGCAGTTACCTACGACCAAAGCAGCCTTCCATATGAAATTGTCATCAACTTCAATCAGCCATACCTTTTGTCCGAATCCTAATTCATGCATTCGGACTCTACTTTAAAGATCTTGAGTCTAGAATATAACCATAGGCCATTTAATGGCTATTGATTCTCACATATTTGCTAAAAATGTTATTGTAGCACCAAGTGTACTAATTACTTGGTTGTGTTGGTGTTTAAGTTGAGTTTTCCTTTCCCGAATCCTCCTAAGTGTAAGTGAACCATGTAGGCGTCCCATAACCCAAAAATAGGATTAAAAATGAGGCATAACAATTACTAATACAAATGTTAAGGATTTTCTAAAGAAAGGAAGAATGTATGGAAAATGGAAGTCGAGTAGAAAGTAAACCTGAATAGAACTCCTAGAATAATCTAACTAATAATATGATTGTTAATTGTATTTGAATAGGGGCTAATGAGGAGGAAAGCCCGAATTGATCGAGATTCCGAATATTGGAATAAAGTGCAACAAGCTTTTTGGTTTGTTTTTCGACTCTCTTTTGTTTCCATTTTGGAGTTTGTTCTTCACTTCTCTCTCTCTAATTCCAAAGTATTTGAATGATTACAAAACAGATTTGGAATTAAGGAAATGATTTACAAGAAAAGCATATTGATTTGTTTCTAATTGATTTTAAAAGCATATTGATTTGTTTTAATTGATTTAAGGCAATTGATCAGAAATGATTTTCATATGAAAATTGCATGAGTATTGAAATGAATTGTTTGTATAAATGTACATACTATAGTGTATTTTTTCTATGAATGATTTGAACGCCTTTAATAGAATGTTAAATCAAGTAAATTCAAGTTGAGGATAGATTGGTATACTAATATGTACCAAGTAGCATCGAATGAACGTATCGATGTGTCATTCGATCCATAGCCCAACAGACAAGATTTCCGTAGTGTTCACAAATTGATTTTTAATAACCGCTAGCGTGCCAAGGAAATGTGACTATGTTATAAAACAAATGTTTTTATACTCAAATTGCAGCCTCTAGCTGGACTGCACGGTGATTTCTCAAGTATCCGTGGCAACTAAAGCATAGGTTAAATTCATTTGAGGGCATATTGAAATAAAAAGAAAATTGTGAAAGGCATGATTTGTGTTTTGAATGATTTATTGCATATGAAAGTGCATATTTTGGAATGATCAATAAATTGTAAATAAATGTATATGAACTGAATATATGTATTGTATCGTATTGATCATTGAAAAAGGTTAAAAAGCACTATTTAGAAAAATTGCATGATTTGTATTAAACTGAAATGGAAGAGGGAGCTATATAGAACCACTAAGCATGAAAATGCTTAACGCGTTGTTTTATCATCGCACAGGTATCGAGATAACAGGTACAAAGGCAAGGGTCGCTAAGATTTAGAGTCATCGTCAAAGCCACATGGAGGATAAGTAAAGCTCCTTCATATGCATACATGAATTTGATTTGACTATTTTTGTATTGAAACTAAAATTCGAAAAGTGAACTTTGATTTTGTTTTTTTTTTGTAAATGTTTTTTATATTGAAAATGACTAATAATGTTGTATTGTATCAAGGTGGTAACAATTAAATGGGTATAATGCCATATCGAATGAAAGAAAAAAAAATGCATTTGTGAACAAATGATGGGCCCCTTTGCTACAAAACATGTTTACGTATATATGTTCATAAGGTTAATTATCCTTTACAAAATGAGCATTTGAAATGTGTCTTAAATGAGAAATTGCAATTGGATTTGAATGGTATCAAAGCAAAAGTAGCATATAGCTATGGTATTGAAAACGTAGTTGTATTTGTATTGGTGTTTAAATATAGCGTAAAAGTAAAAGTACTAGTAGTGCAACGGACGCTACACCGTAAGAGTCCAATCACGACCATACAAAATACATACTAGAACTAATCTATCCCTAGCAATTTTTACAAAAAGGTTCATCAAGGCCACATGTCGCCCCTCTTCACATGACCTCGTATGAGCGTCGTCCACCGGTATCGACCCTGTACCTGTAAGGGTTGTCCCATAAAGGGTGAGCCACGCCCAATAAAGAATACCTCCTACAAGGGCTACTCCCCACCAAAGTGCACATGCAATGTTCAATCAACATTTCGCATTAACATTCCAACAAGAACATGAGAATTCTATATGGAATCCTACATGGCATGCCATGAATGAGATGCGACTCACCATGTACCATGCACACGAGTCCTCACCGACTCCCTCATATAACGCCGAAGCCCATGTGTGATAAAACCGTAATTCTGAATGACATCTAATGATAATTTCATATTCAAAATCCATGTGCGCCTTATGAGAAGCAATTTTGTGCTTAATCGCGGCTCTCACAAACCCGTACACTTCTACGGCCTTCATCTGGGCTATGTCTTACCATAATCGGGCGTGGTCTTGTCTTGGATTCATCAACCCATGATGTCAGCACATATATTCTTTAACATTTTATTCAGTCGTGTGACTCTTTTGGACGTTGTCCCATATACCAAGCCCACCCAATCAAACACTAAACGCCGTGTCGATTTACTAGCATGCCCTCACACCTATTTAATGTGATGTCCTCGTGCATATACAATGCAATTATGTCATTGCAAGTTATATCATGTCACATGCATAACGAATGCTACATGGACAATTCTACTCATGCATATCACCAATGCATCATGGACAATTATATCTACATGCATATAATTTCCATACATCATTTCATTCATGTCAATATATCATGCAAGCATATATTAACATTCACATTCAACATGTCATTCTATGATCAAGCAATGACACACAAACAAGCAAGTCATGTAATGGCAATTTCACAAAACAATTCATCACATGTCAACATGTTAGAGCACACACATTGACATTTAAACAGGTCACTACATTATCAAGTAGTAGTATACTCACAATCAAGCCATGTCATGGTCATCTCATACACCAATTCGTCATATTTTAACATGTTAGAGCACATACATTGACATCGAAACATGTCACTCTTAGTCAAGCAATGACATGCCGAAACGAGTCACACAATGGCCCCCGAAGCAGGCCACAATAATCCCAAACCAGGCCACAAGACCGACCTGAGAAAGGCCACGAACATAGGCCTTGAACCATCGCAAGTACGCCAGGAGGGTTCATTCAGGCGAGCAACACACCGCTTAAAGCACTAATTTTTACCTCTATCCCTGTGTTTGCCTAGAGGTGTGCTCGCCCACACCTAGGGCCGACCTCACTCACGTCTAGGCATAGCGCCAATATTCTATGTGAAGATTTTTACCTTCGCCTGCTTAAGAAACACCGTGCGTAACCCGAAATCCAATTTTTCTTTCTCCAACAGATCCTTAACCAAAACCTCTTTCCCCAAATTAAAATTGAGAGCCAGCAAGTGAAGAATCCCTTTACCTCCTAGTGCTGGATACACCCGGTAGGAAGCCTCCCAAACCTGACAACTTCGATTTCCCAAAATCTCCCCTCTTTGATCTTTGGCGAAATCCCTTTTTTTAGGTACCCATGCGTACCTCTCGTCGATGCGATGAACTTTTGTTCTTAGCCCGACGAAAACCGACCCACGGAACTCTTAGACCTTAGAAGGAAGCTTGGCTCTCCTCTTCCCTTTTCCTCTCTCTCTCTCTCTCTCTCGCGTGAACCAGCATGAAATGGGATCTTTTTTTCCCTCATTCCCCTTTTGTACCAACTTAAACTTAAGTTGGATGTGTGTCCCACGTCGTGCCATGTGTCCACCCTCGTTATTCTTTGGTTCTGGCCCGAAGCCATTTACTCCGTCTCAACTCAAGTTCAAATTATATCTTAAGAACTTAACCAAAGTCGTTTTCCGAATTTCGAGACTTTCGTAAACAATCTCGTCCCTAGGGGGTCACACAACACTCATCACCCTAAAAAATGTGTAAATCTGACTTTCTCGGAATTCGACAAAATTTGTTTGGGTGACTAGATTTCACAAGACGAATCCAACGGTGAGTTCCATTTTTTCATCCAAGATCTAGAACATTTCAAGGTTTTCGACCTGTACTATTCTGGCAATTTACCATTTTGCCTTTTTTTTAGAAAATTTCAATTTTTCTCGGGTTTTATTGAAACTCATGTTGCAACATAATAAAGAATTGAAGGCAGAAATCTCCATTAAAGGAAGATTATGTTACCACAATAAAAAAATGTTGAGTAAGAGATTTTTGTCGCGACAAAGAAAAATATTGTCTCGATAGAAAATAGAAGATAAGTGAGATGAGCTAAGGAAAGTTTGTCGTGACAAGGGATTCAATGTTGCAACAAAAAGTTCAGTTAGGAAGAAGAAGCAAAGAAGACTCTGTCGAGACATGGAAAAAGTCCGTCGCGACATAAATTAAGAATAACAACATAAAGAATGTCGCAACATAGCAGAAACTATTGCAACAAAGTTGAAGAGTTGTTGGAGGAAATTTCTGTCACGACAAAAGACAACCATGTCGCGACAGAAAACAGACAACATCAACATAACTATGTCGTGACAAAGTCAAATTATGTCACGATAGAATCGAAGAAGATAGCATGAAAATATGTCGCGACAAGAAATTGCAGGTCACGACAAGAACTGGGCGACAAAGAAAAGAACCATGCCACGACATAACTTTCTTTGTCACGACAAAGAAATCATTTTGGGCCAGAAATTTTGGGATCCAAAATTTGTGCCTTGAAGTGCAGCCCATCATTTAAAGTTTCATAGACGCAACTAGGCATCATATACTCCCAAATCCAGATTTCTATGTAAATCTCAAGATGTGTATTAATTTTCTTTTATTTTTCTTTCATTTTTATCTTTTATTTCATTTTTAGTAGATTTTGTTTTAGCGTAGTTTTTAGTTAGTTTTATGTTTAATTTATAGAGTTGAGTAATGAACTAATGTACAGCTTCGAGTTGGAATCTATTGTAAAATTTCTCTTTTACTATTGTTATGCTTTAAATGGATTTTAGAAAATTTCTAGAGTTCATTTATTTCAGTTTGTTTACAATCTTAGTGAATTTTCTTAATCAGTTAGTCACTGATATATGTGAACCAGTTTTGAAAGATTAAGCTCCCTATAGGAATGGGTCGATGGTGATTGTTATTTTTCTCCACAAAGTGGAAGAACGCCTTAGTTAGAATTCTTGAATTTATTTAATTGGTATTATTCTTGAACTTAACTGTTCCAAGTACTAGTATCAGCAGAAAATCTAAAAAACAAAGAATCAGAGTCTGTCTGGTTTCCAAGAGGCTCTTTCGTGGACACGTAGATGGAGAATCCTCGAGGGTACCTGAGCAATTCGTGGGTATGAGTAGATCAATACTTTGGAACTAATGAACTCTGGAAGATTACATAGATAGATTACTAACTTATCCATTTTATATGGATAGTTGGATGAATTATCAGTTTAATAGCTCAGGGGTTTCTCCTATTTATGATAAAATGATTCTAAACCCGTGTTAGCATAGATCTAATCAAGGAGATGGAGAATTTCATCAACATTGAAGGATGAGATGTCATTTATATTGGAGAAGGCTTGCAATATTCTGTCTATAGAGGTAAGAATTCTTCAGTCCTAAGATTTGGGTGTGAAGTAATGAAAATGAAAAATACCTAGATCTTAGAAAGAGGATTATGTCTTACAAGTAATTGATTAAGTCCATGAGTCAGAAATAAACATGAATCTCTAATTAGTGAAAGGTATGGTTAAGGGAGAAATCCAAACTATACTACAATGCATCTTTGACAAATTCAGCTTTCCAACTTATGGCTTAGCTATGATTCAAAATGATGCAGAAATTGACAATTATTCATTGGTCTATTTCCCAGTGTTGTCTCACTCAGTGAACTCTCAAATCCACTTATATTATTTTATTTTTTTATGTATTTTAGTGAAATTATTTTAAAATTATTTTATTAGTTCTCTAATCATTTTAACAGTGGAGTTCAAATATTAAGGATCTTGAGTAGTTGGGGTAGTTAGTATTTTGATTTATCATCAATCCTCTTGGGAATGATATCTGGACTTAAAAATCCAATTTTATTACTTGTACGACATGTGCACTTATCGTGATTCAGACCAAACACAATTTTTAATGAATTCATTTTACAAAAAGGACAAACACATTTTTTCATCATAATTTAGTAAACAAGTTTTTGGCATCATTGCCGAGGATTAGATAATAGTCCTTTGGTAGCAGTGCTAATCATTTGGTAAAATTTAGTCTATACAAAAATCGGCAAACAAGTTTTTAGCACCGTTGCTGAGGAATGATTGATGAATTTAAAGATCAATATTCTAATCAAAGAGAGGATTACTAATTTGGACATTTTTATATATTTTATCATAAAATAAAAAAATCAAAAAAAATCAAAAATAGTAATAGTAGTAGCTGAGTAAGCTACTAAAAATCTTCTAAGAGATTAATGGATATAATTGTTTCCCACATATTTAATTTGATATCAGTGTGTTTCTATTTCAGGAAGATTTTAAATGCATAGAAAACCAGATGCAGATCTGCTGCCTTTAGATATAGAAATTGAGAGAACATTAAGGAATCTGAGGAAAGTTACAAGTGTTAAATCTACAAGTGTGGAAAATCAAAGAGAAAGATTACAACGTATTCCAGAAGAAGCAGAAACAGAAAGACTTCAAAGGCATATGGCGATGGAGGACTTTTGGAGGCCCATTATTCAAGATGAATATTCTAATGTGAGACAGTTGTTCAGACCAAATGCTATATACGAATTTTAAAACACCATCATCAAAGGATTATTATCTAATCCTCGACAATGGCACCAAAAACTTGTTACTCAAATTTCAGACACTGCTACCGAGGACTAAGTAAAGTCCCCAACAACGGAGCCAAAAACTTGTTAAGACTATATGCTATATGCTCATAAGAAGAATTGTTTTGTCACTTAACTCATTTAAATATTTAGTTAGGTCTTAAAAACTACAAGTGCACAGGTCGTACAAGTAATAAAGTGGATCTATAAGTCCGGATATTGTTCCCATAGAGATTGACAAGGATTTAAACTTCAACTACCCCAACTACTCAAGTTCTACACTATTTGAATGTCCAGTTTAGAGAAAATTTAGTACCCTAATAAGGATTTTAATAACTGGAATCCTACATTTAAAATAAAGGGAAAAAATTAAATCCTAAATAATAATCGTGATCGAACCGTGATTATTATCGAAGTAGACACTGGATTTCACCGCCGTGGAAATTATCAATTCCCTCGCATCATAACTTCATTCTATTTTCCTCGAGTCGAATCTGGAATTTTCAAGAGACAAGGTAGTATAGTTTGGATTCCTCCTCTAACCATACTTTTCACTAAGTAGAGATTCATGTTCTTTCCTCGAAACATGATTCTAAATTCAATTACTTGTAATTAGAATTTCTATAAGATCTGAGTATTTTTCTTTTCCAATACTTCATACCCATTTCTTATAACTGTTGATTTCTTGCTTCCCAAGATAGGGCAAGTGCTAGATTCCTACAAAATGAATGATGTCTCATCCTTAAGATTTAAAAGAGTTTTCTCTTTCCTTGATTAGATCTCATGCTAACACAGGATCAAGATCATTCTTCCAGACCAAGAAGAGATCTTAATTGATTAAATTGATATCACTGTCCAATCTCAAACCATTAGCAAATTGAGGATTTATCTAAGTAACCTTTCAGAGCTCATAAGTTCTTCAATATTAGTTTAACATACCTCAAAGTAATTGATCTAGACTCTCAGGAATCTCTATCTTTGTGCACTCAGAGGGCCTCTTGGAAATCAGAGCCAGACAATAGTCCTTCCATGGGTATAAGCTACTAAAATTGAGAACAATTAATTTCAAGAACAACACTATTCAAATAAATTCAACATTCAACTCAGGAGATTTTCTTCTCATCATGCAGAAAAGACCATAACTAACATCATATCTTTCACTGAAGTTGTGGTTTTAAAATCGATTACGTATCACGCTGAAATACTCATCAGAAAATTTCACTGCAATTGCAATCAATCAAGAAATGTTCCACTTTGTCTGAGTTCATCAATCTAAACAAGAATCGTAAAGAATTTCAGCATTTAATTTCAACTTCAAAACTTCTTAACAAATCCCTATTTTAGATCCAATAAACTAATCAAAAATCCTACACTAACTCTAATCTACAAAAGAAAGAAAATAAAAATAAAAATAAAATAAAAGAAAAATATAATATAAAGAGTCTCGCCTCCCGCATACTGTTCGTTCACGCCGACCGATTACTCCTGCCTACTACCATTTATATTTATAGAGCCCTAAAAGTTTAGGCCCTAACTTCAATGCTTTTTTATGAATCCCTAAATTTTAGGCCCAAATTGTCTTCTCAGTCGCGACCTGAAAGTTCTGTTGTGACAGAGTTTTGAATTTTGTTACAGGTTTTTGTTGCAGTATTCAATCGTATGTCGCGACCTATTTCCTGTGTTCTTCCTTGGATTTCAGTCGTGACAATGTTTTCTTGGTCGTGATAGTGATGTTGAGCTGCTTCTTCAAATTAGTGTCGCGACCCAGCTGTTCTTATCGCAACAGCAGTTTTGATTCTTATTGCAACACTGTCTTGTATTATTTTCATCTCAGTGGTGACCCAAAAAGTCTGTCGTGGTAGAGTTCTACTGCCACATAGCCTATTTCCTTATTGCAACTTCATTTTTTATGTTGCAACCGACTCTTGTGTCAGATGTTTTGCATGTTCAATTCAATATGTAATGCTACACCACACTTTCTACATGAAGTATTTTCCTATCGCGACCTAGTTTTTTTGTCTAGCATAACTTTTCTCGCTTCAAATTGCCTTGTGTCGCGACCCATATTTCGTCATGATAAGACTTGCGGTTTAATGACAAGTCGCGATCCATATTTCCTATCGCGATAGGACTTTTCTGTGTTAAGCTGATTTTTGTGTCGCGACATGAAGATCTCTGTCGCGACATCAAAACACCTTTTCAGGTTGAAGTATGTCACCACATTGACTCTCCTTGTTGCAACCAAGTTAGTTCATCCATTAAGCACCCTTTGTCGCAACCTAGTTTTCTTGTCACGCCTTAAACTTCTTCTTCAACATCTTTTTTGTCTCAACAAACTTTTCCATGTTGCAAAAGTCAATGTCGCGATAGACAAGGGTTCTGTCGCGATAGATATTCTGCCTTCAATTCAGCATTATGTCGCAACACAAACTATCTTGTTCCAAGCTGACTTGCATATGTGTTTCCCATTCTCTGTTGCGACCTATTGTCTTCTGTCGCGACTTAGCTCAATTGTGAACAATCAGATTATGGTGTTGCGACATAGGAAATGTTGTTGCGACACGATTTCTTTGGTAATTGCTCTAAGCCTGTCGCGATTAATACTACATCAAATCTTCGAGCATGATCGCGAAATTGCTCTTTTTCTCTTCTTTCTTGCTAGAAATCTCTCCTTTTTTAATTAACTCCTGCAAAACACAAAGTTTGTAAATATCCCATAATTTGGCATTAAAATAGCTCTGAAAATACTAAAAACGAGCCAGAAAAATGGATTAAAAATATATGAGTTTAAGACTCATCAAATTCCCCCAAACATAAAGTTTTTCTTATCCCCAAGCAAAAAAGAAGATTTGTTTGTCCTCAAACAATTTAGCTTTATTTTTAAGGACATTTTTCTGTTTTGCACTAAAAATCTGCAACTTGAATTGAAACTAACATGTTGCAGCTTAATTTCAAATTTAGTTTTTAGTTCAGACTTAAGAAAATTTCTCAATTAGTGTCACAATCAAACTAATGAATGCTGAAGTGTAATCAATTTAGTCAATTAATTCTGATATGTGTGTGTGTGATGGTTTTCTTTCCTTTCCTCCTTGTCTGGATTAGCTAATCTTCTAGGACTCTACACAGTGACTGCAATTTCTTTTAGCTCTTCAAGGTCCCATATGCTTCGCTTTTCTTCATATTAGTCTCCACTACGTGCAAGTACCACCTTCAAGATCAATTAGGTCTTTTAGGCTTGTAGAGTTTGGCTTGGGTAATCAAGTAGATATGGAGAATTTAGTTTAAAATTTACCTGCATTCCACTCTTCAAGTGTGTATCTTTGCCTCTATCCTGCATCCTTTTCTTTTCTACTAATTTCGGAAAAATATATTCCCCCAAACTTGTCCTTGATGTATCATACTGCATATTTTCAACCTTGCATCTTTGAGAGAGAAGTACCCTTTTTTCTTTTCTTTTACTTGTCAAATATTTTTAGGATTAGTGCAATGTCTTGTCTTCTTAGGCTTTATACCACTCTTAGAGAACTTTGGGTTAGTAGCTCCCATGCCAGTTGGCATTAGGGTACTAGGTGTTGGAACACCTCTAAGAACTTTATTGTTCAGAAGATGAAGGCCACAAGACAAAACTTAATCCCATTTGATAATTTACAATTTTGACTTCTTCTCTGCATTCTTTTCCATTTCTTCATTTGTTCTTTTCTTTTTCCATTCTTCATTCTTGTTTATTTTTAAATCAAAATAACATTCCCCCAAACTTGTCCTTGTTTGTATTTTGAAGTTCCTGTCTTGAAACCTGGGCAAATAAGAGTTCTTTACTATAGGATTAGAATAAAGGAAGGGTTTTAGGCTTCTAATTGTTGTTTAAATGAAGAAACTAGACAATTTGGCTCAAATCTGGAACTAGAGTATATGCTTATGCATATTTTAAGGGTAGGCTTGAAAGGCTCAAACTTCCAAGGATGTCCTATATCACTTCTGGTATTGCCTAGGATTTCGCCTTAACTAATAATCTAACAAGTTCTAGGACCTTGGATTGTTTGACTCGTGGATCAACCTAGAAGATATCTCTAATCCATCAGTACTTGTTACGTAACATTTTGACCATGCATTGTTTTCAGACTTCACTCAACCTTATTGTTTAGACAATAGTTTCAAAAGTCTTGTTTCAGGTTGTCTATTTAATACATTTTCTAAATTCAACCCTAAACTTCATTCTAGCTTGCACATGCAACTTCCTGTTCCAATTCATTGAGGCCTACCATAATTTCAATTACAAAGGTTTGTTTGGTTCTGAGGTTTGTTGTTGTGTTGTTCTAATCAAGTAAAATAGTTTATTTGATCATGCATTCAGCTCAAAACAACACGACACACCAACAATTGTAATCAAGTCATATCAACCAAACATGTTGTAGCAAATAGACAATATTATCTAGGCAATTGATTTCTTCTTTATTCAACCAAGCAGATGACAACATGAAGCAAAAGAAACCAATCAAAAACACACTAATCAAACACAAACACAATTGAACACAAGATTTTTGCTAAAAAAAATTATTTTATTCAAAGGAATGGGCCTTCAATACAAAGAGGATGAGGAGGTGGGAAAGGTAAAGTATTGTTCATTTTTTATTCTTTGCAACTTTTCCCCCGGGCTCGCTCCATCCGGTGTTCTTCCACTTCTTCCACTGGGTGGGTGAGTCCCTTTTTACCCGATGTACTGGTTGGTTTATCTTTTTCTATTTCTTTATAGGGTGCAAAAGGGGGTACTCCAATTGAATATAGGTTAGTATAGGGTATAGATGGTTCTGTCACACCCTAAGGGAGTATAGTGTAGGGTCTGCAGTCCTCGTGATCTGGATTTGTATGTGGGTATCTTCTTTCCTCATGAACCGGTCTTCATAGACCGCCTAGATCTTGGCACATTCCCTGTAAGTTCTCGCCGGCCTGATACTAGAGATTCCTAAGAATTGTTATTTTTAACATCATAGCTCATCATGTGAAAACTCTGTTTGCAGTGTTCTAGACTATTCTTGCAGTTGTTATCTCTTGCATCCATGCTTGCTTTCAAGGTATTATCCCTATCTCTCAAGATTGCTCTCCACTCTTAGTCCCTTTTTTTCTATTTCTGATCTCCACTCTTCATCCCTTTTTCTTAATGCATCCTCTAAATTATGGTCTCTTCTTTTAATCTCTACATCAAAATACTCCTCCCTTAGCTACAGTTGTGTCCTTAATTGATCATCTCTTGCCTTCATCTTTTTCCACATGGACATTAGAATTCCCATCAATTCTCCATTGTTGTAATCCTGCCGGAACATTTAGCTTGTTCATTATGGTTTTGTCTCTACTATAGGAGTGTATTCCTGATTAGATCTTGATTTCTCTGAACTTATAGTTGCATTGGAGCTTGGCTCTCCCACTTTTCTATCTCAGTGCACCCTTCATTCATTTTTCTTGCTTCTTTTTTTTTTTCTCTGCCTTTCCCTCTGTTCTTTGGCCCTTTGGTAATACCTGTTAAAGTCAGAGGGGAGGCTCTGGGATAAGTTTCCTTAATTCCCTATTCTTTCTTAACTCCATCTTGGATGCAAAGGTTGGTTATTGTTGCAGGGTGTGGAATCATTCCTCTGCATTACCTTCAAAGTAGCTCAAGATGGAATTTTCAATCATTTTTCCCACATCTATTTTGTAACCTTTTAGCAATGCATAAAGGAGAATTGCTTCTTCTCTTCCCACTATGCTTAGATTCTTAGATGGCCTCAAGACAGAACTGACGAAGTAAAACCATACCTTAACTTCCTCTGTTAGGTCTCCTCTGGCAATGGATCTAAAAGGATTTATCTTTGTTCCTTTCCACTCTCCTTTTCCAGCTATGAGAAGGTCAACTATCTTCTGGTGCTCTGTTTCCCTTATTTGTTTTCTGAACTTTGATCCATCTTTTTGCACATCTAGATTGAACAATTTGTTGATCTCTTCTCTTCTAAAATCTATCCACTTTCCTCTGACATACACTCTTTTCCTTCTCTTTCTACCATATTTTCAAAGAATTCCCTTACCAAAGAGGCACATCCAGGTTCTTTGTGTTCTTCCATAGACTGTCATTCTCTCTTCTCCACCATTTCAAAGAAAAGGGAGATAATATTCTAATCCTCTTTCAAAGAATGAAGCCTTTGTTCTTCAAACTTTCTTCCATCAAAGCTGCTGCCCTTTCTGAAATTAAATTCTTTACTTTGGCTTCATCTGCTCCCCTTTTTCTTTTTCTTAGTTCCTCCATTGTCTGATGATTCTCTTCGTTGTCATCATCTCTTTCCTCAACTTGCTTGGTTGTTGCTTCAAAACCTTGCTTTATTTGATTCTCGAGCTCAGTGTATTCTTCCATGACGTCTTAGAGGTTTGGAATTAGTGTGGTAGGATCAGACATGGTAATGTTAGGCTTCGAACTCTAGGGTTTTAGGAGTGATGATAGAGACTTGAGTAAAGAAGCCGAGACGAAAGTGAGAGTTCATGAGAAAGGTGTATTATTCGCTTTCAAAATTTCCATTTATAAGCCAACCCGATTCCATTATGCTACATTAAATGTCGTGACACCATCGCCCGAGGTCCGTATCTTTAATTTTCTATCGCGACATAAAGAAAATCTGTCATGGCAGAGTTTCAACATTCTTGTAAGAAGAGCCCATCAAATGTCGCAACACAATAGAGTATGTTCCAACATTTCTTTCAAGGCTATTTGAATTTATGTCGCGACATAACAGACTTATGTTGCGACATAACAAACTTATGTTGCGACATAATTTTCTTTTTCAATTTGCTTCCTAATTCAACTATGTCGCGATTACGTAAAAAAACATGTTGCTTACACTTATCTCTAAGTTTCTCTGAATTACATCTTTCTCATGTTTTCTCATAATACATTTAAAACAACATATCCACTCATACTCATTTAATTCAATCAATATGCCTGTGATATTCAAAATATGTTTTTATTCAAGCAACATAACATTCCCAAGACATTCAGATATGCATAATCTTTAAAGACAGGTGTAGGTAATTGGAATTACTCCCCCTTGTAATCATTTTCTGCATATTTTCTTTTGGAAACAATTTGCTTCTTAAAATCGTTCTTCTTTGAATTTTGCTTCATTTTCCTGAAAATCAACAACAACTAAAATAAAACTACTAACATATTAAGCTGAAATATCAAATACTCAAAATTCTACTGAATAAGTCAGACTAAACAAAAACAAACAAAATGAAAATTCTTTCTTAGGTTGCCTCCCAAGAAGTTGCTCAGTTTAGTGTCCTTAGCTAGACATTTGTTGTACTTTGTCTTCTCTTCAACATTCTTTTTGCTTGCTCCTCTAGTCTGAGCTTTTCTTCATTGATTTAGTCTCCATGCATGCTTTGTCCTACATTTTCGTTAAGTTTCTGCACTATCACTCGCTCTCATTGCAAATGTGAGATCTTTAGGATTGACCTCAATATTACTAGGAAATGTATTTCTGGTTTGGCTTTGCAAGGTTAGGGCTAGCTTCCCTACTTGAGTCTCCAAGTTTCTCAATGTAGAATTGATATTTGTTTGAAACATAGATGGGTTAGCTTGGAAATTCTCAAGTTCAGCAATTTTTTTTTCTCATGCTCATTCAGGATCCTTTTGTTTTCTGTCATGAATTGCAACTATTGGATACATAAAAGTGCGACAATTATATGGGGTTTTAAGCCCCTCAGCACATGTTTTGCTTTAATTTTGTGTATAATAGGTGCTTTTGACCTTTTCTACCATTTTTATGCATGTACGGGTTGTTCGAGGCCTCGTACACATTTTCGTAGCGATTTGGTTCCAGAGGACAATTGTAGATCATCGTTGTCGACATAAGACGCTGGCCGAGGCCCTAGGCAATTTAAAGTGAAGGCGCCTTATGGAGACAATATACCAGATCGGTACCCACATGCAGCTGAGGGAGGTAGAGAAGTGGTACCAGCACTAAATATAATTTATTGTGTACCCAAAGGTTGTTTGAGTACTAAAGGGGATTTTTGGTACCTGCATTCACACTAACTAGTATCGGTACCAACATGTAGGCTTGGGAATGTATTGAAGCGAGACATTAGGGACATGGAGATTATAATGTCTGAGGACACAGAAATGGCACAAGATGATGCTAGAACCGTAGGATCTCCACACAAGACCTCTCTCGCATTGATGTCAATGAAATATTGATTTTTTCTCTCTCTCTCTCTCTTTTCTTTTAATTGTATTGAAGGCTTTGCATTTTGACCAATTTGTAAGTTGGTGGTGGCTTGGCAGGCTCCTGGTTGTAACAGAGAATTTTATACAATTTTGAGCTAAATATTTGTATGAGAGAGAGAGAGAGAAAGGCCTCATTCTTCCCCTTCTTGAATGCTGGATTTTCTTATATGGTGGTGGTGGCTTTGCATTTTTTTTTTTCACCCATAAATATTTGTATAAGAACACTAGGTTCCAAAACAATTAGCAGTTCCCTCATTCTCCCTCTTCTTGAATGCTGGATTTTCTTCGAATTTATTCTTTGAAATCCAAACCCAGTGTTCTTCTTTCTTCTTATTAGACCAAGGTAGTTCAGGACATTTCAAGGCATTTGCCATTAACAAATCTGTAATATCTATCTACTCATGGTACAATTGTGTTTTTCATTTTTCCACATGACTTACTTTTTTGTGTCTTAAAAGAGAAGCCTATGTTTTCCTAATCGGCACACAAAAACTAGGTTCGGGCTTTTGATCGTTAGTGCCTAGGAATGTAGTCGAGTTGATTCGATTTAAAAACTTGGAATTAGAACTCTTCTTTGCTCACAGAATGAAAATTCCTTTTTTATGTACCCTATGATCATGGACAAATCTCTATAGTGTTATAATACCGATTCTTTGCATTTTTGTCTTGCTAGTATAAATGAGCTAGTTTTCTTTTGGTTCCTTTTTGTATACTCTTAGCCTATGCTTTGGGAGCCTTTTGCTCTTTTTTGGGTCAATACATTGCTTTTATTGACAAAAAAAAAAAAAGCTTAAAACTCGAACTCGAATTTGATCTAACTTTTTTTTTTTTTAAGTTAGATACTTTACTTGATTACTTGAACTTAACTTGATAAAACTTGAATCAAGTTAAAAATTAATAAATAATTATACTTGAAATGGATTCGAGTTTGATTAGATTAATAAAATAGGAAAGTTCAATTAAACCTATGAGCATGTTGAGTTAAGTATTCTGATACTAGAACTTGACAAGCTATTTGAGCTACTTGATCTCGAACTTGATTTGATTAATTCCAAGCAGAATTCAAGTATTCTATGAATCGAACTCGAGTAGCTTGCTCATTTACACCCTAATAGTGCCTCTCGAGAGACCATGCTATGGTTTGACCCGATTATATGATTCTTAAAATAAATAAAAAAAAAAAACCATTCAGAGTCGATCAGAAGGAAATATGAAGTAATAAGTGATGATCAAACTGTTCCGTTCTAAGCATCTCGCAATGGGGAGTGTAATGATCTTTGAAAGTAAATCAGCACAAGACATGATATTTGATGATAAAGTCACTACTAGGAAGTTCTCTTGATTTTATTATTTCTTATTTAATTATTGACATCAAAATTCTTAATTATTCATACATGATTTGACAATTTGGATGCCTAACATCACCGAATTGGGAGAAAAAAAATGTACATTACTACCTAACTTAATGTTGCTACTGTGTTAACACAATGCTAGTACGGAACTGCAATTTTTTGATAAGTTACAAAAATGACAAGCCCTCTCTCTCTCTCTCTCTCTCACTATATGATGTTTATGGCATCATAATCAACACAAGGGATGATGGGCACCAATTTTCAAAATTTGATTTAGTTAGAAAAACGACATGACCTATGAATATGATTATTTTACTCACCATATGTTTCTGCCATAATCAACAAATACATGCTGGGATGTCCACCCAGTAAACGGCCGTGCCCTTTTCCTTCCCCCCTTCTTTGTTCATACTGTTCCCACAAATAACCAGACTGCTGGTAGTTGCCAACCACGTTTCTGTATCAATGGAAATTAACACGAATAACCATTCGTCTCAACTCAATGGTTCACTTCAGATCGGCTTATTAGCTAACTAACATCATCAAATGAACACAACATATATGGACAAGAAAAATACCTAATCAAATTTCTCCTCAAGTCGTTGTAGATGATTCTGGCCTTGTCTCTGTATGGCCCATCAACTGCAGCAATTAAGTCATAAGCACTAGGAAAGGAAAAGTGTAAATGAAGAAAATAAAATTCAGTATTGTCCTGTGTGTGGCTTTGTCCATTTTTCTGGAAAAATATTACCTTGGGAATAATGGTGGAGAGCGGAAAGAATCCTGTAATTCATGTTTATCCAAATTGGACCTCTCCAGTAAGGTGGGTCATGCTCTGTGTTACGTTTCATGAATATTGAGCTGTGATTTGGTACAATGACTGTATCTGAATTGTAGCTGAAAGATGATGGCGGTATAATACATTAATTGCAAGAAATAATCACCTTGTTTTAGAAAGGGAAATGTGGAGTCCAGTCCAGCCCACAAGGTGCTCCTATTCGAAATTAGGTCAGGGTTTTGCTTTCCTAGATCCATGACTCCTGAATGTGAATTAAGATATATGAATGATCTTAAAATAGCTTAGATGAATGTTAAAATGAAGGAATTGGAATAAGATTTCTCCACTATTATGCTACAAATGCCATAAAGAAAAAAAGTTAAAGAAAGAAGCACAATGAATAAAACATTATTTTCAAGGATATGACTTCAAGATCCCCTTATGCAACTTACGGGTGGAATGATCTTCTCCATAAACGGAAAAAGGCTGACATAACCGATATGAGGAACCAGCATCAACTCTGGCTTCTCTAAAGTTTCTCTAACAAGTTCTGAGTAGGGATAAGGTTCCTGTCTCACTCTTTCCACCTTAATCGAACCTGAAATGATTGAAAACATTATCAAATAATAATAACAACAGTACGGTTCATAAGCAAAATGCAAGTCTCAGTATGTTCACTTAATGAAATCTAAGCTAGTGGGGGAAATATGAAAACATATGAACAAAAGAATCTGTAGCATATCACTCAAATCAGCACTCATTTGATAATGGTTGTTGATATGAATCTATAATTAATATATTTCTGAAGAACGTATTGGTTTGCACCTTAGTATATTACTAGAAATATAATAATTAATTTAGTTTCTTGCACAGACTTATAGAGGTCATAATTCTAATAAACAGAAAAAGACAACATAACCTTTTTGCTTGGCAGACATGAACTTTTCAGTAAAAACACTACTGTATAATAATCGTTCCTATTAAAGTATATCAAAAAAATAAAATAAAATAAATCATTAGATCATTATAGCTTTTCATTTACAATCTATATTCTAGATCTCAGCCTCCAGAATCTTCTCCATCAATACAATAACTCCTTTTAAGCCCGTTTTGACTTTTGAGTTCTTAAACCATACTTATTCACAGTTCACCTCTCTCGTTTCGTTGTATCTAATAGCCCTTTGTGCTTTTAGTATAATTTCTTATAGAAAAGGGGAATTAAAAGTTTGAAAATAAGATGAATAAGAAGTCCTTGATTGTTCTTATGTTCTACAATACAACTAAGGAGCTAATTCATTATGCTTATCAGCAATATTAAGAGCATTTAAATCAATCAGCTTTGTGTAAATCCTTATCAGATAATAGAGATTCAGGTCAAATCAAAAGTTAACTCTTGAGAGTAACTTGATAAAAAATTGAACCTAATATGCCCACATAAGAGAAAAGATGGAATTAAAAATTACTCAATGTACAGTTAATCAATAAGCAGGTAGAAAGATGACAATTTCTGGAATTGATACACCCCATAGGCACATTAGCTCAGAGGAGTCATTGCACGGAACTTGGTGGACCACGGTGTACTATTAGTTTACATCGGTGTACCACAAAATAAGTGTGCAACAATATCTTGAAAGAACAAAAATAAATCAGAAGCATACCTTCTCTGTATGATTTCCAAAATCAAAATAAGCTCCAGAAGCATTATCTAGGTGCATCTGGAACAATATTAAGCGCACATGAGAAAAAAGAATAAGTAGATAGAAGAGACTGTCACAACTGCTTTGGAAATTCAGACATGTCTTACCTTTCACCCCAGAGAAAAGAAAGAAAGAAAGGATAGTTGTGAATAATGTTGAAACAGTACGGACCATTTTGAAATGAAATGGTAGGGCCAGTGAATAAATATTTTTCTTCTTCATATTGCCCAAGTGTAACAAAAACACAAAAATGTAGACAGATGAGCAACAATGCTGAATAAGATATGGAAATATGAAGTAACCTGATTCAAAATATCAAAGTCTGAGAGCAGCTTAGCAGTTAAACCATACTCCTGCATGATTCCATCCAAATGTCTATTTGTAAGTCACTGACAATTCCTGATACATATCAGATGTATTTTTTCAATATTATACCTTTTCCAGTCCATTTTCCTTCTGTAATAACTCTGTGATGGAATGCATGCATTCAGCTGCAAGAAGCATCCAGCATCTAAGATCCACATGGCGCTCTTCTCCACTAGGGTGTGATGCTCGTGGGTAATCATCCAAGCCCGAGGACAGTGCCTAAGAATGTCCAAAACAATGTCAATGCAAAAAGCATAACCATTTCTATCTGGAAAATAAAACTTTCTACACCCAACCTAACATAACATTAATAACATAGTACAGTGAAGCACAACTTTAGTCTGGATATTGTGAGAGAACCATGCTTCCAAGATCAGTTGATGGAATTAGATTAGCTCCAGACTTTGCATCATATTCTTCCCTGTTCCTTTTACTTTTGTACTCCTTGAATGCATCATTATACTAAACGGTTTCCCCAAACTTTGTCTCATTTGTCTCATACTCTTAAAATGTCTCAGTTCTAAAGCTAGTGGAACTCAGTAAAGTAGCTCAGAAAATCATCAACTTGTAACAGATATTAAAAAATTAAAACAAACAGGATAAGTGCTTTTGGTCAAGCACATCGCTCGCCATCCTTTGAGTGATTTTGGTGGAGAAGAATACCAAGGTTTTTGAGAAAAAAATGAAATCATTCTTTAAAGAATGTAGTCCATTACCTCACTTACAGAATCTGTAAAAGGTTCTCTTTTTTTATTTCCCTTATAGGTTCTCCCATAAGTTTGAATACAATGGATTGAAGGGGTCTTCAGAGATTGTATGACAACATGATTAAAGGTTTCTCTTAGCCTGTCAGTTCATGTATGACTATTGAAGCAGAGATCTCAGCTACTGGAAGGTTTGATGAGAAGTGATACCTTTAGGCTTGATAATTTCTAAGTACAAGGGACCCAACAAGTATTCCCTTTTGGTTACCTCAGGACAAGAAAGCCCAGTTGGTTTCCTCAATTGACTGAACAGATATCAGATCAATATGCCTTGTTGTTCGGGGACTTTGTTGGGGATTTCACGCTTCCTAATATGTATTCTCTTGTGTAGTCCCTCTGTTGGGTTTTATACAAGTCATGATTTGTTGTTGTGTTTGGACTCATACTTAATTTGCTAAAGAATAGCTCATCCTACCTATTATATTTCTTTACTATTACTTGATGTTTGTATCATATTAAAAAAAATGAAAAAAGGGTCAATGGGGGTAAGGTAAAACTTCCATATTTTCCAGTCTTTTTTTTTGTGTGACCTAAGATGACAATTATAGACACCTCACTCACCATACGGATTGAAACCTCAACCCATATCCTACCTAGTTACCAACTGATCTTGGAATCCAAGGTCCATTTGTTTTATATGCCTATTATTGTATACATAAAACCTGGGATATCTAACTGTACAACTATAATACATGAGGGGTGTTCATTGACAAGCTTCAAAATATCAATAGAACAATGTATATAAAAAGTGGAACAGAAATTTCTCAAGTGCCGATGACATGAAAGCATGTCAATCATTTTCAAACCTAAAGCACAAAATGATGAAAATCACTGCCTCATCCAGTTTATCACAGTAAATTTCCTACTAAAGCAGCAAATTAAGTTTGACAGATTCTAATTCCAATACTTCTGATTTGGAACTGCCAAAACTTATGAAGTTGTTTGGCAGGATGATTTTTCAAGCAAGAAGGGTCATACATGAATATATCCAGACTCCAAGGCTATTCTTTCTAACAGCAGCTCTCTAATACTATAACTTAGGCTTGGAGGGGCTCCACCAGGTTGACTCACGAAGGAACAGACTAACTGAACTTTTTTCTTAATGTTCTGATGCACAATACTTTTCTGACAAGTTATGCTGCTTAACTCCAAGTTTACAGACGGTATGGATTTATAGCTAAGTTACGCTAGGGGCCAGGCATAGACAAACATTTACTCTGTAAAAGCATGAAAAAGGGGGAAAGACTATTTGATGCTGTAATGTAGAACCTTGGATTTAGTTCCCCTAGTTGTGGTGTTGTCTTTCCCATGCCAAAGTAACTGCCCATCTCATTTCCTGTGAATAAAAAACACCATCTTTAAAGATGAGATTCAAGGCACTTAGATGTCAGAATGTTAGTTTTTCAGCAAATTAAAATCAAACAATTCTTAGAGAGTATTTTTTTTTTTAGGTTTTTACTAAAATCAATTTGCTTGACTTAAGGTTAGTTTGCTTTTCTACTTTTTCACGACTTATTATAAACTTTTGGCTGAATAGAAGAAGTAACATATTGATTTTTCTTTACTTTTTAGAGCTTAATAGAAATAAAACATTACCAAAAACAAACAATCTAATACTTAACGCTAATAAGCACTATTTGGTATTAAGATTTATTTAGAATTAAGTTTTAACAAAAAAACACCACCTTAAACTTCCACAAATTGCTATGAAAGTTTGGAATCACCACAAATCTACAGCTTGGCAATCCATAAGTTCAAATTATAGAAAAGAGGTAGTGCAAACCCATGTACACAAGATCTATAAAAGCAGCACTAAATAATTCACAAACAACACTGCTAATTTGACCAATCCTCACACTGTCTATGAAGGTGTGGAGTCCTTTGAGAAGGCTTCTATTCACTTATTAAAAGAAGATTCTAGTCCCGGGAGATTTAGTAGCAACCCAGAAGTGCACGATGTCTCAAAAAGAGTATTTATCCAAGACCTTGATATCCTTATTCCAGAAGGTTTTCATGTTCAGGGCCTATCCTCTTTAGAAAAGGACAAAGTACTGTCAGTTCTGGAGGGTTTGAGAATTAGAATTATAAAGGAAGATCATGAAGGCTCAACTTTGGGAGGGAAGCTGCTTCTCAAGATAAGGTGTACGTTAGGAGAGAAAGGTTGACTAAGAGCAAGAATCAAGGAAGGTTTAATGTGTCTAGAGAGTCCTGGGTTTATGCAGTTTTTTTATGAGGATTATAAGTTGGAATGTTCAAGGCTTGGGTTCTAAGAAAAAGAGGAGTTTGGTCCAAAGTTTCTTAAGATCCCAAGATCCAGATATTGTGATGCTTCAGGAAACAAAGAGAGAAATCTAGGACAAGCGCTTATATTAGTGCTTCTGAGAGGGAGAGGCGCAGATCAAAGTGCTTCCTTCAAGCTTGTGGGGCCTCAAGAGGAGTTGTGATTATTTGTGATTCAAACAAGTTTGAGTGCGTTGAAAAGGTGCTAGGGTCCTTTTCTGTTTTAGTGAAGTTGGAGTCTGTGGAGGAAGGTTCTTTTTGGTTAACTTCAGTTTATGGTCCGATTATCCTGCTTTAGAGGAAGGATTTTTTGATGGAGCTTCAAGATCTTTATAGCTTTGCCACCTAAAGTGGTGTATAGGAGGGGATTTTAATGTGATAAGGAGGTCTGTTGAGAAATTGGGTGGCTCTAGGATTACTTTGAAGATGAGACGCTTTGATGAGCTAATTAGAGAATTAGAGTTGTTTGATCCCCTTCTTAGAAATGCTTCTTTCACTTGGTCAAATTTACAGGATGTCCCTATTTGCAAGAGATTGGATAGATTTTTGTTCACATTTGAGTGGGATAATCTCTTCCCTCATTGTACCCAAGAGGCTTTACCAAGATGGACTTCTGATCACAACCCAATTTGTTTAGATACTAATCCTTTTAAGTGGGGGCCAACACCATTCAGATTTGAGAATATGTGGTTGCTTCATTTAGAGTTTAGGAAGTGTTTTTCTACATGGTGGCAAGAGGGCCAAGAGGATGGGTGGGAAGGGCATAAGTTTACGAGGAAATTAAAATTTGTGAAGTCCAAGTTAAAAATTTGGAATAAGGCAAATTTTGGAGACTTGAAGGAAAGGAAATTGGCCATTATTTTAGACATTGAAAGAATTGATTTGTTAGAACAAGAAGGGAGTATAACTCAAAATCTTTTTTCTTTGAGGAGTTTGACAAAGAAAGAACTAGGGGATGTTTTGTTAAAGGAAGAAGTCCATTGGAGACAAAGTTCTAGGATTAAATGAATCAAAGAAGGGGGTAGCAACTCTAAGTTCTTTCATAGAGTGGCAAATGGAAGGAGGAAAAAGAAATTCATTAGGTCTTTGGTGACTGAAGATGGAGAGAATCTAAGTGGTAGTGATGACATTTCAAAAGAGATTCTGAAATATTTTAGAAGGCTTTACACTAAACCTGAAAGAAATTCTTGGAAGATAGAAGGATTAGATTGGTCCCCTAGTTTTGCACAAAGTGTTGAATGGTTGGATAGGCCTTTTCTTGAAGAGGAGGTGCGCTTTGAAGTCTTTCAATTGAATAGGGATAAGGCCCCAGGTCTTGATGGTTTTACAATGGCATTGTATCAAGAGTGTTGGGATGTAATCAAAGAGGATCTAATGAAGGTATTTCAAGAGTTCTATAGCTCTGGGATAATAAATCAAAGCACTAATGCCACCTTCATGACTGTACAAAGAAGAGTCAATCACAAGGTTCTGATTAGACCTATTAGCTTGGTTACAAGTCTTTATAAGATAATAGCTAAGGTTTTATCAAGGAGGTTGCGCAAAGTTATCCATGAGACGATTTCTAGCTCTCAAGGGGCTTTTGTTGAAGGGAGGCAAATTTTGGATGCAGTTTAATAGCTAATGAAGTGGTGGATGAAAAGAGGAGATCCGGGGAGGAAGGAATTGTATTGAAAATTGATTTTGAAAAGGCGAATGATCATGTGGATTGGGGCTTCCCCGGAGCATGTCTTAGAATGGAAGGGTTTTAGCCTAAAATGGAGATCTTGGATGAGAGGCTGTTTATCCGCTATAAGTTTCGCAATCCTTGTGAATGGAAGTGGTAAGGGTTGGATTAAAGCATCTAGAAGATTGAGCCAAGGAGACCCTCTTTCTCCCTTTCTTTTCACGCTTGTGGTTGACGTTCTAAGTAGAATGATTTTTGTAAGGTGAAGAGAGGGTTTACCGAGGGCTCTTAGTTGGAAGATATGTGACTAAAGTGTCTATTTGCAAATGCAGATGACACCATTTTCTTTCTAAGGCCTCGTTAAATTTTATTGTAAATTCAAGATCATCCTTCTAGTCTAAGTGTGTCGTCCGGGAAAATAAACTTAGAGAAAAGTTCATTGTGGGCATTAATACAAATCAAAAGATGGTCTCTCAATTGGCTTCAATCCTGGATTGTCAAGAGACGGAGTGCCAATTGTCCTATATGGGTTTACCTTTAGGTGGGAATCCAAACTCGATAGGCTTTTGGGATCTAGTGGTTGAAAAAGTGGCGAGAAGGTTAGATGGATGGAAAAAGGCTTGGTTGTCGTTTGGGGAGGAAATTACTTTGATTCAGTCCTGTTCGTCTTACATTCCTAGCCATTTTTTATCCCTTTTTAGGATTCCAGTTTGAGAATAAAACACTGAGAAGTTGCAAGTAGAAACTTTGGTAGAAAGGGGTAGGTAAGAAGGATCATCTTAAGCTGAGGTCGATGTGGGATCAAAGGAGCAAGGAGGTTCGGGGTTTTGGGAAGATATCCTTGAGGAACCGTGGTAATCACGGAAAATGGCTGCGGAGGTTTCCTGTGAGAAAGGAGTGAATCCTGGCATGAGGTTGCAGCCAATATTTATGGGACACATCCAAACTAAGTGGTAGCCGATAGCCTCACAAACGCCCTCGAAAGTCTATAGCTCAAAATTTTCATTTATTCATTCATCATACTATCTTGTAGGAACGGGGAAAATTAGATTTAGGGGAAGATTTATGGTTAGGTGATCAACCACTTTGTGCACAATACTTGGATCTGTATAGTCATTCCTTCGAGAAATTTGACCATTTCAGTGGTTCCTGGCTCTTCTCCTCCTTCCACCTCGAACCAAAATTTTCTACGCATCTACGTATATGAAATCGAACACTTCCAAAGGCTTTGCTTTCTCTGGTTCCCCGTGCATCTATCCCCTTTTACAGCAGATTCAAGAGGTTGGTCTTTGTCATCCACATGTGTGTTTACTGTCAAATCTTTTTTCTTGGCTTTATCTATGCCTCCTACTCCCCTTTTGTTTCACCTAGCTAAATTTATATGGAGTTCAAAAGCCCCTTCAAAGGTTAAGGCCTTTGCTTGGTTGGTAGCTCATAGGAAGGTAAACACCAATGATTTGCTATAGTTGAGAATACCTTATAGATCTCTTAATCCCCCGTGGTGTATCCTTTGTAGAGGAGACGAAGAGTCCATTGATCACCTCTTTCTTCGTTGTCCTTTCACTATATGGTTGTAGCACAAACTCTTCGACTTAGCAAGAATAGTGTGGATTTCTCCAAGGAGCATAGAAGATCTGCTAGAGGATTCGGAAAATCTCTGTAGGCAAAAACTTTATGGAAGATTGCATGTCTCTCTTTGGTATGGTTTGATTGGCAAGAGAGAAATGCGAGAATTTTCGAAAACAAAGACAGAGTTGAAAGGGAGGTGTGGGATCTATTTTACTTTTATTCATCTTTGTGGGTTTCTTGAACCAAGGCCTTTCGTGGGGTTCCTCTTTCAGTAGTACAACTAGATTGGGCAGTAGTTTGTAATTCTTCGCCCTAACTTTGGATTTGAAAGTTCTTGTATTGTAAAAAGGAAACCTCTTCCTTTCTTTGTAATCTTATCTTCTATTTAATATATTAATTTTCGTTTCTGATCAAAAGAAAAAAAAAAAAAAAAAAAATCAGCTCCATACTACACCTTTCTAATCCTTCAAACATTGTCCTGTTGCACTCTTTCATGCTTCCCAAAAGATGCACAATGGAATGAGCCCCCAAACAGCCTTGTTCTTGGTTTCAACACATGAGCTCTGCCAGCTAAGAATGCTTCTAACTGAGGAGGAAACACCTAAGCCATGCTGAAAATAGAAAACACAAAAGGGTGTGTGCTGCAGATCCCTGATCTTCATTATACAGACAACACCTATTGAACAAGATCCTACCACTCTTCACAAGTTGGTCTAAGGTCAATTCTTTTTCCTTCTTTTTCTTTCGCAAGTAGCCATTCAAGCAAAAATACAGACATCAGGAGTTAATTTAGAATTTCCCAATCAGCTCAGCACAGAAGGAGATGACATCATCAGAGACTAGGGATCAGAAGTAAGATTCTGTAAAAAAAGATCCCTTTTTGTCAATTTTCCATGTCAGTGTGTACTCCAAAACCCTCTAAATTGAAAAAGGGTTAAACATTGCAGCAAGGAGCCCATTGCTGAATACCCCCTCTCTAAAAATTACCTCCTAAACAAGGATTCCAACAATTCCCATCCTTGAAATCTACCACCTGAGCATCCTTATGAACTACAATATTATAAAGCTGGGGGAACTAATATTTTAAAAAATCCTTGCTGCATAAAAGATAATGCCAAAATTTCACTATGTGACCATTCTTGATATAGAATCTCATTATTTGGCATCCATGTCTTCCCCTGGGCACCAACAGCCCTCCATTTTCCCTCTTCCTCATTATTGCCTTTTTCCAGTGACTGTTACATTTAGAAGCAGATCTTTGGAAAAAAAAACTAATAATGCCTCCTGAGGTTTCCAAGCCTTCTAAAATCCCGACTCCCTATTCAAGAATACCTTTACCAAATAGAAGATTTCACAATTCTTCCCAACTTAATCCTCAAGCCTGTCAAAAAAAAAAAAAAAGAAAGATTGAAAATAGGGCACTTTTTGACAATAACATTCCTCCCTTAATAGATAATAATGAAGCTAATCTCTTCATAAATCTTTCCTCAACTGAATCCCCCCCTGATGAAGATTTGAATTGAGCGGTTCAAAGACATTCCTAAATACTGAAGGATGGTTTCCTCTCTACATCCCAACTCATTGGCTAAATTCTATGTCAAAACCTTCTAGTCTTCCAATGAGCCACAACTCACTTCTCCTAGTTGAGTTTTTACCTGAAACAGACTCAAAACTTAGAAGCACTAGACCATTATCAAAAAAATTAATTTAAAATTATTTCCTAGTGCCCCGAAGGTATTCCCTCTTTTGAAGTTGATGCCCTAGCTTTTTTGTTCTTCTTTTTTCCCTCTTCTTCTTCTTCCTACCAACATTTTCTTATTCCTTACCAAACTTTTGACTGGGAAAACCAGTCAATCACACAAATGACACAGCAACACTGGCCAATAACAAACTAATAACAACCCTTCCAGGTATGGTGGTAGGCCAATAGACAAAAGGAAGGTAAGATACAATAGTGAAACTAGTGAATAAAACAAATACATGTCAAACTGCCCATCATGCCTAGCTTAAGTGGTAGAGCGCTCACTGTTTAAAATAGGCATAGGGCATAGGGAAGGGGGGGAGGTGTGTGTGGGGTGGTTCCCAAGTTCGAGTCCTAGTGGGGACGGTTTATAACCTTAAAATTACTTTGTAATAATAATAAAAAAATACATGTCAAACTGGAAAGCTACCTTCACGAGTAGAAATCCCCTTATACACATCTAGATAAACATGCCAAAAATCTCCAACTAGTAATAATAGCATATTATACAGCCACTCTGCAACCATGTTTCAATGATTCTAAAAATCGTTTTGAGTGCTGGACACAAATATGGTATTATTACCACCACATGAATCTTTTGCTTCCATGGCAAGCATTATTACTTCCACCATCTCCTCATGAGCAAAAATTACTGACAACAATCACATGAATTGACAAAAAGAATTTAAAAACAAAAAGAAAAAGGGGAAAAAACACACACACACACACAGATTGCCTGATTGTGTAGTATTGAACCATTGGAACCAAGCTTCTAGACGAACAACCCCGTCGAAGAAAGATATGTCATTGTTTCCACGACAGAGAACTTGTTTCTTTTTAAGCCAGAAACTAGATCTGAGAGAAATAAAAGCTTTCCATTAAATCATGCAAGCATGAAAGTAAATTTTCATCCAGATAGTATATGAATATATGTAGCAAAGAAATGAACTGAAGAATACATAATTTAAACTCAAACGGTACATAACTTAAACTACTCAAGTAGTACACAACTGGAAATGAACAAAAGATAGACATGAAATTTAGCAAGATAAGATTTGTTTTAGAAATACCACCAACTGGATAAGAGAAGAGGTATAGGTAATAATTTTCCTTTATGTGCAAGTACTTGCTTAAGCTGTTTGTCTACCACCTAATCACAGAAAATCTCTTTTCTCCTTTTTGGGACTTGCAGGAATACCTTCTCCTCTTTAAATGTTATATCTGATTAAGGTTGTTATATTAAAATGGAAAATTGACACATTAAAATTTGTTCCCCTGCTCTAGCAGCTAACAATGGTTGAAATCCCACAGCTTACAACTCAGATCATGCAACTAAAATCAAAGTTTAAGCTAAATTATTTATACTCACACTGTTATAGTATGTATCATGTGTTAACATATTGGTTTGTATTTTATTAGGATACTTTACTTATAGGGTTGTAACCATTTAGGAAGAGTAGATCATTTTACGTAATGTATAGCCATGGTATCAAAGCCTAGGGCTCGGATTTGAGGGAAATTAGGGAGGAATTTCACGAAGAAGAAAGAGGGCCATGGAGGTGTTCTTTTGAAACACCTATCTAGAGGGAGAGACACCGCCCCCATAGGAGTGACTGGCTGGCCACCGACGAGCAAAGCCATTAAGTCCGGTGGCTGGAAAAGAGAGCGCATGAGCTACACGCACAGATATGAGATTTTGGCCAGTTTCCCACACGCTGACGCGTGGGAGTGCGTGGGACCTTCTTCGGTGACAAACTTCTTCCTTCGAAGTCGCTAGCCACCGACGACCATCCTCAACTATCTATCCTCCTTGTCCAAGGCCTGTAATAGTACATTTTTAATTACTTCAGGTTTGGCTACCCTTGTTCCCGTGGTTCAGGATTTTTCACTGGCTTATGATCTGACATCAACGAGCGCTGAGGGTACGAGGGCCAACCATCAGCGGTGCTTCCGTGGGAATTGTGGTCATTTTCTGTGCAAGAATCCTATCCTTATGGTATTTTCAGATATTCATAGAGTTGTTTGAGTTAGATTTGCCCTTATGACTAACAAGATCCTCAGGTGGAGTTGTGTGCCATTATTGTCATAATCCAAGGCATGTGATTGTAGGAAATTACAGAATAGAAATCAAAGGTTTCCATATGTTCATGAATCATTAAGGTGTCTACCTTAGCACTATGTCACTGGATTAGGTAAACCTAACACATGTCTTATTTCATCTTCCTCCAAATGGGTTCATTGACTTTGGAGCCACAGATCACATGACAGGTAATTCCAGTTTATTTACTACGTTTTAGCCACACCCTTCTACCTCTACTGTTACCTTTACAGATGGGTCAAACATCTTGTGTCCGGTTAGGGACAATTCATCCTAATTCTATCACTTCACCTCCTCGTTACGAAGTTTATCACAATTCTCTTTTAATTTAATTCTTTGAGTAAACTCACTCGCATTAATTTAATTGCAATATCTCATTCTTTATTATTTGATCTCGGTGATCTTTCACGGCTGCATTATTGGTAGAGTATACAGGCCCAGTGGGTTTCTCACATCCTTAAACATATGTGCCACGCTTGTTGCTTGTTTTGGGAGTTGTTACCCCATTCGAATCACATCAGAGCATAATATCCTTCTCTTTCATCAAGAAGCTATCCTCACTTCTTCTAGCTTATCCTCATCAACCGTGAGTCGCGGTCAATATGCTAAGCTTCATCGTGGTGCATTTGAACTTAGAGTCAATAACCGGTTCTTCGCTTCCTTCACGGCCCATTCGATGTGTAATCCATGTCCAGTTGTGTCCCCAACTGGGTTTGGTTATTTTGTTACGCTTGCCGATGATTATCGCGAACAACTTGGTTATATTTAATGAAACCATTCGAGTTATTTTCTCACTGTTTTCAGGTCAAAACTCATAAAAAGTTTCATGTTTATGTTCAAAATCTGAGAAGTGTTAATGCCAAAGAATATATGTCTGAACAATTTCAGTCATTCATGCTTCAGAATGACATCCTTCATCAGACATCCTGTGTTAATACTCCTTCTCAAAATGGAGTTGCTAAAAGAAAAAATAAACACCTTCTTGAAACCGCTCAAGCTCTATTGTTTTAAATGCATGTGCCCAAGCATTTCTGGGTCGATGTTGTTTACAATCATTGTTGACACCTGATGCCTTCTCGCCTTGATCAATACTGCTTCAAACCCTCTTTCAACATAAATCTTATTTCCCCATTGGTTTCCTGCATTTGGGTGTATTTGTTTTGTTCGGGATGTTCGTCCGCATGTGTCTAAACTCGATCCTAAGTCATTGAAGCGTATCTTCCTTGGTTATTCTCGAGTTCAGAAGGGGTATAGATGTTATTGTCCTAGTCTTCGCAGGTACATGGTTTCTGTTGATTTCACCTTTCTTGAGAATATTCCTTTTTCTTCAGACCCGATTCACACTAGTTAGGGGGAGGATGATGATTTGCTTGTTTACACACTTGCCTTGCCAACTACTGCTTCTGTTCCACCTTTGACAAAGCCTCCTATCACTCAGGTCTATGCTCGATGCCTACACCCCTCAGTCTCGAGCCCTCCACCAGTTGCTTCGACATCGGATCCAAATTTCCAGCGATGACCTTCCTATCGCTTCTTGTAAAGTAAACGCCATCAGACTCATCCAATCTCCTCCTTTGCTCTTACGACTCATTTGTCATCCCACTCACTCAAGCTATCGCATCCCTGACTCTATTTCATTGCCTAACAGTTTCGGGTCCTAACTCATCCCTGGCCGGGGCGTAGTGCCATGATAGAGGAGACGGATGCCCGACCGAGCAACGGTAATTTGGGACTTAGTGCGTTTACTTGTCGGAAAGAAAGCCATTGGTCATGATGGGTGTTTACAAAGGAAGGTTAATCCCGGCCGGATCCTACTGCTAGGTTGAAGGCCCGTCTTGTTGCTAAAGGGTATGCTTAAACTTATGGAGTGGATTATTCTAATACCTTTTCCCGCCGCCGTTTCACTTCATTCGATTGTTTACATCTCTGCAGCCACTCAAGTGGTCAGACCTCCATCATCTTGACATTAAGAATGCTCTTTCTTCACGGGATCTTGCAAGAGGTTTTATATGGAGCAAACTTCCGAAGTTGTTGCTCTCAGGGGAGATTAGTAGAGTTTGTCGTCTCCGAAAATCATTATATGGCTTGAAACAAAGTCCCTGTGCATGGTTTGGCAAGTTTAGTGAAGTGATTGAGAAATTTGGCATGCATAGCAAATCCGATCACTTTATCTTTTACAGAAATTCTCAAGCAAGTATCATCTTATTAGTTGTGTATGTTGATGATATTATCACTACTGGGAATGATATGGTAGGTATATCTTCACTCAAGTCCTTTCTTCATGACCAATTTCACACAAAGGACTTAGGAATGTTGAAATACTTCTTGGGTGTTGAAGTTATGAGGAACAAACATGAAATCTTCTTATTTCAATGGAAAAATGTGCTGGATCTATTGTCTGAAACAAGAAAATTGGAAGCAAAGCCATGTCAGTCCCCTATGGCACAAAGCCTAAATCTTACTAGAAAAGGCGAATTGTTTGAAGACCCTGAGAAATATAGAAGGTCATCAGTCAACTACCTCACAAAGAACACGCCCCGGGAGCACAGATATTCTCGTTAGCATTGCAGTTCAATACACGCCTTCTCCAATACTGATCATCGGGCTGATATAGAAATGCATTATATGCTACTTTAAAAGGAGCCCCAGATGCGTATTTTATACAGACCAAGGGCATATTAGACTTGAGTGTTTCAATGATATAGATCGGGTATGATCTAAGGAAATGGTTGTCAATTTCGTGTTACTGTAAGCCATAGAGTAATCTAGTTTCATGGAAGAGTAAGAAACAAAACGTTGTCTCTCGATCTAGAGCAATGACACAATATATATGCAAGATTATGTGGCTCCATCAAATTTTGGAGGAAGCTCATGATAAAACTCCGTCCAAGAAAAGCTCCTGCGGTGACAACCAGCTGCCCTTATATTGCCTCTAACTTGATTTTCCATGAACTTAACTAAACATATAGAGATAGATTCCCATTTGGTCTGTGGAGAAAATGCAACTCTAGCTTTGATTTCTATGTGATATACGTGGAAGATGGAAGCAACAATTGAAAGGACATAACTTCACAGCATGCCTCTAAGTGGAGACCGAAGTGAGCCATTTATGTAACAAGTCGACACATTAACACTATGCTCCAACTGAGGGCTATTATAGCACGCATCATAATGCTAACATATTGGTTTGTATTTCATTAGGATATTTTACTTATGTGGTTATAACCATTTAGGAAGAGCAGATCATCTTACTCAATGTATAGCCTAACCTTCTTGTATATATATGTTTGATAATCTAATGGAAACACTAGGGAATTCATTCCTCCAACTCTTCTTCTCTTAGTTTCTACACACACCATGGCCTAATAGAGTGAAATTTTACTATTTACCATAGTTTTAAAAGGCGCGCCTAGGCTCAAGGTACAACCACTCCCTATTTGTAGCACTTCACCTTCCAAGACATACGCCTTAAGCACCTTGTAGACTATAATTTTCTTTTTAAACACTTATATTCTTGAAATTTTCATTGTATAATAAAATTTCATTACCTTTTATTGAAAATTTTTCAATGTTAGGAATTTAAATTTTTTTATTAATATAGTCATATTTTTGGATCATATTTTATAAAATCGATGTGCATCCAAGTTCAAATTTCACTCACTTAGGCTGAATATAATTCATATGGTTCGCCTTGTGTCTAAGCTATACGAAACTTTTGCGCCTAGGTGCACATTGCATCTTAAAACTATGCAATTTATGAAAGATCGAAAAACTTAAATTACTTCACAATTCAGCTTCCTCAGATTCAAGAAAGGGCATCGACTCAGGGCAGACCACTCAATGGCGCTATTTCTAATGCAAAATAAATATAAGAATTGTTCAAGAATGTAGGGAGTAAACGATCGTGGATAAGAGGGTGAAGGTCATCAAATCTTTGGTTAAGTCACAAAGAATGAATGTGGTCAATTTGCAAGAAACTAAATTGTATTCAATACACTCGCTCACGTACCTTGGGGGCAAGTAAGATGTCCTGACCGAGAGCAACTAACTTTAAGGGTAGCTTATGAGGTATCAGGGTCTTGTGGTGTTGGATTTAGTTAGTGGAAAAGGGGATTTTCTTGGTTTCATATCAATTTAAAAATTGTGAGGATGATGGTATGTGGGTCTTTACGAGTGTGTATGGTCCAATATGTAGCAGGGACAGAGAAAGTTTTTGGGATGAACTTGGGACAATCAAAGGGCTGTGGAGTGATCCTTGGCGCTGAGGTAGATTCTCAACATAACAAGAACCCACGTGAGCTGAGTGTGAAGGTAGCCCTCTCCCCGTGCATATTAGAGATCTTTAAATATTATGGAGAGCCGACAAAGAGCACCTCAGCAGGAAGGCCCTTATACTAGGAGTCGAGGATTATAATAACCAGGTCCCACCTAGGCTTGGTGGCTCTTTAGTGCCCAAAGGTCAGACATTCTCTTTGAATGAGCCTCCAAGGTGTGCTGGTCAGGACCAATTTCCCGCATCACTTTCCTATTCTTAGTGGGAGAGGTCCGAGGAGGGAACCCACGCCTTAGATTCACAATGGTCAGAGGAGGGTTCCAAGGAGGCTGGAAAATCCGTGGAGGTGTTTGATTTTTAATGGATCCTTTAGCTTTTTGCTGGATGCGAAGCTGAGAGCTTTTATACCTGACTTGAATCAATAGAATATAGAGGTGTTTAATATTATTGAAGCTAGAAAGTCAACGACGTTTTGTATGATATAGAGGACTTCTGCCTTGTCTTTGAAAGAGTTTGAAGCTAGAAGGTGGCATAGAGAAATCATGCGCAGTAATACATGAGGAGAATTCCCGGTGGCAAAAATCTGTGGAACTTTCGCCGCAATATGTGACACAGAGGCTGTGTAGTTTTTCAAGGCATGACAAACAATCATAAGAAGAAATTGGTCGGCTAGGGTTAAAGCAGCAAATGGCAAGTTGGCTCACTAAGGAAAATGAGATCAAAGATGGGGGTGATTAGGACCTTTCGCACTTGTTGATGTGAGAGGATCGAGGTCAATATCGTGCATGACCTTTCAAGGACTGGTAATGAGGATGTTGAAAGGTTGGAAATCACAATCTCACAGATTGAGGTGTTCATTGCTCTTCGCATTTAGGCAAGGAGAAGGAACATGTCGTGTAGGTATTACCAACATTTTGCCTCTTTTGTCGAGTTTGTAAAATATGCGTCTCAAGCATTTTCAACGATTTTTATGAAGGGGGGCAGATTTATTATGTGATGAATGCTACCATTTCTTATCTAGTTTTTAAAAAGTGTCAAAGATTTGAGGGATTTTAGGTCTATTAGACTTCGTGGGCAGCTCTCTAAGTTCTTAATGGTCTACACAATAGAGTCAAGAAGATAAATAAGTAAACTAACTTCCGGCTTCAAATGCCTGTGGATGGGAGATGTAAATTTGATGCAGCCTCCTCATAGCTGATATGCAACTAGACGTTAAAGAGTTTTTGAGGTGGAGTTTTGTGCAAGTTGACATTGAGAAAGCATACAATCATACTAGCTATTTTCTTATTGAAGTCAAGGCATGAAATTAGGGAGAAATGGATCAGTTTGGATAAAATTGTAGCATCCTTAACAACAAAGTTTTTATACTATTACTTATAAGGCCTACAAGTGGGTTCCTTCAGACACTGTGCTGTATATGATTGCTACAGAGGGTATTTCTAGTTGCTCTCTCAAGAAGGTCAGCGTACAGGGATATCTTTCTCTAGATGGTAGGTGAGAGGTAAGGGAGGGATGGAATCTATATCTCACTTGTTGTTCCAGGAATGACACCCTTTGTGACATGTGAGGCTGGTCATAACAGACCACCAATAAAGTTCGGTTCTCAGTGTGGTTTCGAGTAGATTTTTGATTTGAGAATTAACTTGGACAAAAGTGAGTTAATTCTTATAAAGAGGGAGGACAAATTTGATGCATTGGCATCAAGCTCTGATGCAGCCATAACTACTTTTCCTCTCATTTTGGTCTTCCTTAGCCCTTCTATGGGCACTTGGGACAGGAAAGAGAGGTCTTAAAGAGGCCAACATGGAAGTGACAATTTTCGAAGGGAAGTAGAGTTACTTTGATCCATTACTCTCTCCAACATGCCTATATTTTTTCTGTCTCTCTTTTGCATGCCTTGTCAAGTTAGATTGAGGTTGGAGAAGATTCAAAAGAATTTCCTTTGGGGACAACCACGTGCAGAGGTCACTTGGTAAGTGTGGAGGACAACTTGTCTGAGAAAAGAAAGGTGCTTGGGATTGAGGAACTCTTCTTCTTAAGTAAGGAGCCTTAACTTTGGATCAGGTCCAAGAGAAGGTTCTCGGGGCAAAGCGTATGCTTTTCATTTATCCAAGAACAAGATTAACTACATTCTTCTCCATTGGGTAAAGGAGAGGATTCTGTGATAGCTATTGTTCCCTCTCTTTGAGGTGTCTTGGGTTCTCTCTTCAAGAGTTAAAGAGACGTTACCAAAATGGAAAGTTTCCTTTGTGGGAAAAAAACCCGTAAGAAATGATGGAGGGCTGCTCCATTATGCATTTCGACAACATGCATAGAAACTGCGCAATTTTGACAATGTCAATGTTTCCGTCTGAAGGATGAAATATTCTTTTGTATATAATTTGCAGTCTTGGTCTAGGAATGTGTAGATATGGGCCAAACTCTTTTGTTAGCTTCATTATTTAGATAGCTTTTAAGTGAAGGCTATTGATTTTTTGTTTCTCACCCTCTCGTTTAAGTGACGTGCTTCGGCAGTATGTATATACTTCAGATGCTTTGAAGCACCTTTTTTGGCGCCTTCTTTCACATTTATGCAATTACTCACTTTTACCTACCAAAATAATAATAATAATAATAATAAATAAAAATTAATGTAACAAATTTAGATGAATGTCAATCCATTGGTTCAAGGTTTTAAAACTCCCGACTGATCAGACCCTATGAGCATGTGCTCATAAATCATACATCTTGAATAAATTCCTAATCAAAATTCCAAAGAAATGCACATGGATATACATGCATGCACACATACATAATACACACGCATACCTACATAAACACATGCAAACCTACACAGACATACACTCACATACTCAGTCGTTGAAGTGATTTCACTACTAAAGGTTTCTATTGAAAATATTCACATCTCCCAATATATTTAACATATGCATGACAATGTATACCTAAACCATGCTATGCGTAAAATTTCTAAATCATTTCCCCAATCAAGGGAGTTAAATGTCATATGCCATAAAGCCACACCTTATCTAACATTTGATCAACACGCATCCTCATCAACCTGCCAGAATAAAAAAAATTTTCCTTGAATCAGGGGCATGCAAAATCTCAAATAATGTAGAAGCAAAATATCCGAAAATAGGAAAACTTTTACTAAAGGAAAACTTTACCGTAAAACCAAGAACAAGTCGTGGATTTCCATTAGTTGATGTCAAGAACAAATTCTCTCGACTCCACGCAAATACACAATAAGATATTTACTTAAGGAACGCAAACCTCTGGGGTTATCATGATTACCCTAGCAAAATACTTCTCAGACTACCCAGAGCTTCAACACCAAATTTGCTCCCTTGGAATCCATCCATCAATGTTCATTAAATCTAACCAATGTCCAATTATATCCAAACAAATGTGGATGTCCCAACGCCTGTTCAAGAGTAAGAATATGTTAAATGGAATGGAGGAAGATTTATTTATTGTTATCACATTAAAAAAAACCCTCCAATGTGTGGCAAAATGAACACCTATTTCCCTAAAAATACAAGTAATGGATGTACGCACTCGAGGGAGGAAAACAAAAACACAAATGCAAACAATAATCATAATAATAATCAACTAACCAAATCGTAGCCGATGAAAACCTTCATCCCACAAAATCCTCTTGAAAGAAGGGATCGACTTGAACAAATTGTAAAAGTTCAATGGCCAATATGAAATAAAATTATCATGACTCTAACCAAGAAGAGAAAATGGCCCACTCAGATGAAAACGACGCACTGTACGACTTTGTCAGAGGTCCAAAATTGATGGCAGATGACAAGCATAAAGGGATAGCAATCACCGCAGAAAAACCAAAATAATAATGAATACTACATATCAACTTAGCAATTGCGATATGGCACAAGGCCATGAGTTCCCATTGCCTCGGGTACTTATGTATAACTCCGTGTGTACAAGTACGTGGATGTATGCAAGGTTCAAACCCACCCAAGAACAAGAACTCACCAGTCAGATTCACCTTGGTCATCATCATTACTACCAAGAATAAAGCAAATATTCCGTGAGTATTATAATAACTAGCAACCTCATAGATAAATTGGTGATTTTGTGGCAATTGATATGGTGAATCCAAGATGATGCAAAATTCAACATTGTAATGAAGGTGGGGATATGGAGAGAAGGGTGATGGAGAGAGAAGAGGAAGAGAAGGAAAATAGAGAGGATTTGAAAGAGAGAAATGAACAGTGTACATGATATGGGATCCTCTCGTCTAGCTAATTCCTTGTAGTGTTTACTCTTCTGTGTTGGGATGAAATAGAGATGAAATCAGTTGGATTCCACCCTTGAGCTTGAGTGGTAAAGAAATGGCATAGGATTATGGGAGGATCTAGGTTCAAGTCTCAATGTGGACAAAAAAAAAAATTACCCATAAAAATTCGAGGTATTACAAAATTTATACAACTTGAAATTTAAAAATGTTAAAGTAAGGTTTATGAATAAAAGATAAGTTCATTCTTTTAATAAGAGTTACTACATTTTATATAGAAGTCACATCGATTTCCACTTATAAAAACACAAAACAAGAAGAGTATTCAAATGAACACTAAGTAGAAGAGTTTTATATTCTAAATATTATCATAAATCAATTTTGATGAAAAATTTCATCATTATTTAAACATTGTTACATATGATAAAATATTATTTTATTAAAATTTTATTCCATTTAATTTTATTTTTTATTTTTTTTTTTTTTTTAAGAATATTTTGAGCTCTTAAAATAGCATATTTTGCATATCACCAATACTGATCCAAAATGCCAAAGACCAACAAACCTCAAAACCTTCCAAGTCAATGACTAATATTTTAACTTTAAACCAAGCATGAATTTGGCTAAATGTATGTCATATTAAGGCACTATGTGAATACAATTTTTCCATTTTTCATTGATTTGAGGATTCAAATGCCATTTGGTTGATGCAAATCTCCACTTTTGTTTTTTTGAATAACAAAAGAAGTAACATTTAAGCTAGCAAGATGGACTTTAAGATTTTCAATTTAGAGTCCTACTGATACTCACCTATTTGGCTTATTGCTAGCCTAAACACAATGCCTGCTATCTTTAAAAAAACGTAATCACAAGAAAAACATGTGAAACCCGGAAAAAAAAAATAAAAAAATAAAAAATTTTTGAAAATGAGCGAATTGATAATTCTTACCCGGAAAGGTACGCATTAAAACCCTAGATCTTCTCTGCATTCTGATGACGAAACGATCACGCCGTTAATCATCTCACAAATTCCAATGGAATCCAAACGAATCGCATCAATTCAGATCGCTTGGTTTTGCACGTATTTCAAGACTCGAACGGCCAATCATGGGGTGCCATGTGGCACTTGTATGGGAGACACTCGCACATGGACGGGCCAAGTGTCATGCCCTTAGGATTGCATGAGTTGGGTGGAGCTAATGTCAAGCCACCCCTCATGCATGAGCATGAAAGTGGTTGAAGTTGTGGTATGGAGAACACTTGGTCTGAAGTTGACCAAGTGTCAAACAAATGGATGTTAGGTGGCTCCCTAGGTCAAACCAACTTTGGTAGTTTGAGGAGAGATGGCAAACAATCTGTAGAGAAGAAGAGAAGAAAGAAAGAGAGAAAGAAAGAAAGAAAAGGAAGAAAGGAAGAAAAGAAAACAAGAAGTAAGAAAAGAAAGGAGAAAGTGAGGAGAAGTTTTTTTTCCTCCATTGTTTCAGGATTTGGGGTGGATCAAGAACTGATCCTACACACTTCAAGAGGTGAGGGATCTTTCCTCTTGGTTATTTCCTTGTTTGGGGCCATGGAAATGAGATATGGTTGAGTTTCTATGTACGTTTGAATGAAAAACATGCTGGAATTGTGATGTTGTCCATACTGAATTTTCTGGGTTTTAAGACTGAATTTGTGATGTTGTCCATGCTGAATTTTCTGGGTTTTAAGACTGAATTTTTGATGTTGTACTTGCTGAATTTTCTGGGTTTGAAGACTGAAATTGTGATGTTGTACATGCTGTTTTTTTTTCTGGTTTTTAGACTAAAGAAAACTCGGTTTGATGTATCATTGTATGCATGAAAAACATGCAGAATTTTATGGGCTTTCATGCATGACTAACATGCAGAATGTTTTGGGGTTTGATCAAAGAAAACTCAGTTTGGTGTGTAGCTCTTATGTGCATGACTAACATGCAGAATGTTCTAGGTTTTTAGACTGAAGAAAACTCCAATCTGGTGTATTATTTTATGAATGAAAACATGCAGAAATTTCTGGGCTTCCATGCAGAATGTTTTGGGTGTTTAGATCAAAGAAAACTCAGTTTTGTATCCTTTTCATGCATGACCAACATGCAGAATGTTCTAGGGTTTTAGACTGAAGAAAACTCAATCTGGTATATTATTTTATGAATGAAAACATGCAGAAATTCTGGGCTTCATGCAGAATGTTTTGGGTGTTTAGACTGTGAAAACTCATTTTTGTGTATCCTTTCATGCATGACCAATATGCAGAATGTTCTAGGTTTTTAGACTGAAGAAAACTCAATCTGGTGTAGTATTGTATGAATGAAAAATGAAGAATTTTCTGGGCTTCCATGCAGAATGTTTTGGGTGTTTAGATCAAAGAAAACTCAGTTTTGTGTATCCTTTCATGCATGACCAACATGCAGAATGTTCTTGGTTTTTTAGACTGAAGAAAACTCAATCTGGTGTAGTATTGTATGCATGAAAAACATGCAGAATTTTCTGGGCTTTCATGCATGACTAAGATGCAGAATGTTTTGGGTTATTAGATAAAAGAAAACTCAGTTTGATGTATCCTTGTATGCATGACTAACATGCAGAATGTTCTAGGTTTTTATACTGAAGAAAACTCAGTTTTGTGTATTATTGTATGCATGAAAAACATGATGAATTTTATGGCTTTCTATACATGACTAACATGCAGAATGTTCTAGGTTTTTAGATCAAAGAAAACTCAGTTTGGTGTATCCTTGTATGCATGACTAACATGCAGAATGTTCTAGGTTTTTAGACTGAAGAAAACTCAGCTTGGTGTATTATTGTATGCATGAAAACATGCAGAATTTTATGGGCTTTCATGCATGATTAACATGCAGAATTTTTCCTGGAACTGATGACTGATGAATAACATGCAGAATTGTGAATATTAATTTAGAATTGTGAATGTTAACATGCAGAATTTTCATGGAACTGATAACTGATGAATAACATGCAGAATTGTGAATATTAACATGCAGAATTTTCTGGAACTAATCTGGTTAGTGCATGCTTATGTGATGTACTGATTTGAATATGTGGAATATTAAAATGACTGCATGTATGTTAAATATATGAAATGTGGTGTGCATTAGACATGAGAATTCATAACACACACATAGTGTACGATGTAGAATGTCCATGTAGAGGTTTTCATACATTGGCCGCGGGTTTGCGTAGTGGCATGGCATTATGTGCGGTAACACCACATTACATGAGAGTGTGTACATGGTAATGATTTGGCACTGCATTTGGTGTTGAATCATGTGGGCTTGGGAATGGGACGAAGTCAAATTGAGTTCCATAGTGTTAAACGAAGATGGAAAATAAAATGTGTCGGGCGTAGCAAGTAGGGGATAGATACCCCCCGTGTGAAACCCGAAACCTCGTTAGACAGATCCACCTGAAAGCCCGAAAAATGCTCTGAGGGTGTAAGAGACCCGCTGCGGAGACCCCGAAAAGCCCTCAAGGCCCAAAAGACACGAAACGATCAAATAAATATCAAGGACTGTGAGTTGTGAGATAGGTGTCTGAATTGACTCAAGATCGATTCCCATTGGCACTTCATGCTAGGTGGTGGGTCGAGGCTGACCTCCGGTACTTGGGCCATGTACACAAAGGTCGCCTCATACATGCATGTAGATTTTTCCATGATAGATAACATGTATGCACCCGATTGGTTGTGGGTTTGATCAGAAATGATCATTTGCATGTGCACCTAGGTAGAAATAGCCCTTACAGATTTATCTCTATCAAGCAAATTTCACCCCGTCGCGACTCCCTTCGTGCACAGACAGTGCATGCGCAGACGACGCCTCCTGCAGGCCGGATTATGAAGCGGGCCTAATTCTACTTTGATTCTTATTTTGTGTATATATTAACCACCTGGGGCTTTAATATATGTTTTGTATTAGAGCATGTAATAACCTAGATCTATAAAATGTATGGTCTTGTAAATCAGATGGACGAAGTGGATGATGGTCCCTATCGCCATTTTATCACGTGATGGGTCTCATGACATGACATACAAGCTAGCAGTTGATTCGTGAGTCAATGGGACCCCTGCTTCGGGGGTGTCACAGCCTTGGCATCGTGAGTTTAGGCATACTACCTAGTATCTGCAAGAGCATAGTGGCCTAGGACATGTCGTTAATGCAGGAGCATCACAAATTTCGATATATAGCTCGTGTTGGAGCTTGAGTTGAAGTTACCTAGTGTTCTAAATTGACATCCGCATCATAGTCTCTGCAGATCAAGGTCTGTAGGTGGTTACCTAGGAGTCTACGTAGGACAGATTAGATCACAACATGCATTGTGTGTTTTCTTGTTTATGCTTTGATTGTATGTGCATGATTGTGTGTGCAAATTACGTGAATTATATACATGGTAGGATATATATAGGAAATGCGAACACTAGGGTTGAGAAACGTGAACCTAGGAGCTCGGGGAAACAAACTGATGGTTCTAAGATATTAAGTACATTATTGGCCTAAGATGTGTGCTACAAGCTTGACAATTTTAAAAATGATTCTAAACTTACCGATCGTTGTAGATGGCAAGTGTAGATTTTGGGCGAGGTCGCCCAATGTGGCGCATGGTCGACCACCACCGTTTTTGATCGCAAGCCTTCATGAGGCCATGGGTGCCGCGATAGCCACAAACCCACAGTCGATGCGCCTAGGAGGTCGTGGAGGTGCCAAGAACCTCCGTAGGTTCAAGGCACACCATCCTCCGACGCTCACTGGAGGTGGGACCCGATGGTAGCCGACCATCGGGTTCCGCCATATCAGAGGATTCGCCATGGAGATCACTTCTGGATACTACTTCTGATTACGCTAATTTTCCATTCCAAATTGGCGCAGTCCCAGATATTTACGGAGTGGGTCACGACTTCCAGGGACTTGGAGACTATGACATGGGATGATTTTCGCAGACTATTCATGGGAAGTACTTTCCGCTTCTGCTAGACATGCAAAGGCCCGAGTTCTGAAATGAGACAGGACGATGATCAGACTTGAGTACGTAGCCGATTCATGCAGCTGGCACGCTTTCTTGATGATTATGTACACCGCGCCTAAGGTCGAAGTTCGGCGATGGGTTGAAGTTGTCCATCCGGGGCAAGATTGTAGGACATAACCTACAAGATATGGACTCGGGCGGTTAGTACAAATTTTGATTATCGAGCGAGAGGTAGATTTGACGCCGTAGCATCCGAGACGCAAAAGCAAGAATAAGAAGAGGGGGAGCCAAGGTTCATTTTGTGCCTCTGAGAAGTAGAGGACTCGTCTCCACGAGGGTTTCAGGGCTGGCCGTAGCTACCGTGGCCAAGGCTCAGTCCGGGCCATTAGTCAGCTGGAAGATGACATGTTTCCACCGCGACGGACACATGAGGCTAACTCGTCCTCGGGATACGGGGGTTTTCTGTGGATCGGGACACCAGCAATTCCGATCATCGTGCCGGGTATGATAGATTTCAAGATGTTCCTCCTACTCCCAACACGGGCCGTGTGGAACAGTATCACCCTGTGGTGCGACACGAGCATCGAGTGTTTCACGGTGACAGCCAAAAGGGCCGCAGTATGGGCCGAGGTCGAGGGCAGAGGTACAGTCGGACTCGGGCTCAAGGGCGTGTCTTCTATTATCTACGTGTCGAGGCGTTAGATCACCGCTGATTCAGGCACGCTTTCTACTCTTTCTCGCTTACGGGCAAGGGTGTTATTTGACCTGTACGCATTCCTTTATCACGCATTCAGGTGAGAGTATTAGGCTTTAGAGGTCGAGACCTTAGACGAGCCACAGATGTGAGTTCTCCCTGTGACCAAGATAGGAACGATTCTTGATATGTTCATGATCAGCCAACAGATATCTGATTCCACTCCACTTCATATCCCCGCCCACGGATTACGTCAGTCCGCACCATCCTCTGGATGGATCTGTCGACAAGACACTCCGTTGTCATAGATCGCGGATCGTGACAGAGAGTTATCGCCTACACACCCGCATCACTCCGCATCGTTTGCGGTTTCGTGGGAATAGGTAATGATGTTTCCACCCCATACTATGTACGACCACCATGGTATCGGGCAAATGACGGTCATTAGCTAGCCTTACCCCAGAGGACGAGGCGAGACAGATATGAGTCTACCGTGGCCATGAGTACGAGGATGTTTTTCCCGACGAGCCACGGATTACTCCACCGAGAGATAGACTCCATCGAGTCGCACTTTATCGCCGCCTGCTCTACGACTCCGCATAGGACGGCCCGCTGGAGTTACAGGAGCTCAAGGTCCAGATACGTATTACCGGGCAAGGGCTCTCATTAGACCAAGTACTTCACCACGGGTGCTCCCGCTCTATTTGCGTAAAAAGAAGGATGCACCTTCACTCATGCATCGATTACGCATAGCTGAACATGGTTACAATCAAGAATCTGCATTCATTACCGAGGATTGACATTTCTGCTTGATCAACTGGCGCGCGAGTCTACCTGCAAAGATGTAATTCCTCGCACCGTTACCATCGCTGAGAGCCAGGAGGCAGATATCCCTAAGACAAATAAGCTCAGACGCAGATGTGGGCACTTTGAGCTTACTGCGGATGCCTCGATCGACGAATGCACCACAGATTCACGATCTCATGAATGGCAAAGCTGTCTAAACCTATTTAGATCAATCTATGGTCTTTGTCGATGACATCCCTGATCTACCCCCAATCTGAGGCGGCTTGATGATGATCACTCGAGAATCGTACCACAAACTGAGGGATCATCGCTATATGCCAAGTTCGCAAGTGTGAGTTTGGGCTTCACGAGGTGGGCTTTCGGGGACACGCGGTGTCACCAAAGTGTCGGGCCGGGACCCAGCGTCGAGGTCGTAATGAGTCGGGAGGAGACTCAAGTCGCCCGAGATACGTAGTTTCGATCAAGGTGGTATTACAGAGGTTTATAGAGGATTTCTCCCGACTAGCGCCTAGACAAGATTGACCCTAAGGAGGTCAGGGTGCTCAGATGATGACCTACGCGAGCGCTAGCTGCCTGCGAATTGAAGAGGAGTTTACTTCAAATTCTATTCTAATAGTCCCTGAAAGGGGATACAGGCAACACAAGTGTACGTGAGATGCTCATGACTCGACTGTGTGTGTCTCCGATGCAAACCGGAAGGTCAGGGCTTGTTCTCGATACCAAGAATCACGAGCAGACCACCCCGCGCATGACACGGAGTTACCGCCGTAGTCTTCGCCCGAAGATTCGCGCCACTACTTATAATGGGTGAGCGCCGAGGTGTTTTCGCACTACAAAGTCTCAATACATCTTCACGCAGCCGAGACCTCACCATGAGGCAAACAGAGTGGATGGAGTTTTGAAGATTATTTACTTCACTTGCATTACCATCCCAGAAGGGGCAAATGTGGTGGTCGATGCGCTTAACCGAAAAGGCACGTGGAGTACCGGGCTAGTATAGCTTCCAGAATGGCGATGCTCGAGATAAATGCGCTCGGGACCAGCATTTGATGAGCGTGCCTGGGTGGCACCTGATATGATAGCTACGCCGGTCTCTACTGAAAGGCAGCCGATAGGAACCCTGCGCAGGACGCAGAACTAGTATCCATCAGGCCGAGGTTACCAGTAATAAAGCAGACGAAGGTCATCCACACAGATGGTAGTCTTCTATGCTGTGGACTCGTCAGGGTCCCCGCCGATGGATTCCTGGTGGAGGAGGTCCTCAAGGAGTTCCATCAGCCCCGATCAGGCATCCAGTGGCACGGCGATGTATCATGACCTTCGCCGCCGACATCGATCGATGAAGAGGCATGTCGGGGGATTCAAGTCCGGACGGTCTCACGCGTCATTGTGTCAAGGTCGACACCGCAGACGCCAGGCTACCCAAATATCGAGATAGCGGGAGCGAAGTGTGAGCACATCACGCATGGACTTTTTGCGGACTCACTTGCCACCGACATCACTAAGTATGATGCGATATGGCTATAAGTGGACCGACTTCATCAAGCTCAAGACATTTTCCTCGCCGCAACAAGATGACCTTCACACTGAGGAATTCAAGCAGTTGTGGCTATACTGAGATAAGACGGCCGCATGGAGTTCCAGCCTCCATAGCATCTGGACGGATCCCCACTTACTCGCCGCCCCGAAGAGTTTCCGGGCGGCCACGGGGACGCAGCCTTCGATGAGCATCAGGCCATCCCTCGAGACGATATCAACGAGCGACCATTCAGATTTTTTAGAGGACATGCTACGAAAGCACAAGGTCCCCGGATCTCAAGGGTACTGAGGAGCACTCACTCTGGTAGAGTTCGCCTACAATGTTTATCGTTTAGTATTCAGATGGCACCTTACGAGGCTCTCTACTGAGGCCACGATCACCGATATGTTGGATGCAGGTGGGAGAGAGTTCCATCAACGGGGTCCGCATTTGATTAGAGACACCCCAAAGAAGGCGGGTATGATCCTACATCTCCCACGGTCGAGCCGACAAAAAGAGCTGTACACCATATACCTAATTTACCTAATTCTAGAGCCCGAGGCGGGCGATCATGTCTTCAAGGTGACGCCTAAGAGAGGAGTGATCGATTCTGGAAACGAGGGAAGTTGTCACGAGGTACTGGACCCTTCCGAGGTACTCGAGAGGGTGGGCGTTGGCTAGATCTGTCGCCGGGCTGCCACCCCAGCCTGTCAAGCCGCCCATGAGGTGTTTCTTACGTCCCATGTCCTACACACCCGCATCCAAGTCATGCTGGATCGTTGCGCTTGTCATGTTGATGCGATGACCTTCGAGGAGGACCACATGTGATCATGGATAAATGAGATGTGCTCATGTAAAGATCATGAGACTCGCTGGCGTAAGCCATGGCAAAGACCGAGGAGTCGAGGAGGCGCATACGGAGCGAGGACACCGCACGCCTAACCATCCCTTCTTGTTTGAAGCGGGAAGGTGTGTTTTCTGGCCATTAATGTTTTAAATGATCACAGATATGTACGTGGTTGATCGTTTAGGTATGGTGAATTTCGACTAAATTCTTTTAAGTGTGGGAAAATGTGAACTTAAAAAAATAAAAAAAAAAATAAAATTTTTTTGAAAAATGAGCTAATTGATACCCTTACCGGACCCGCATGCACAAAACCAGATCTTTTCTCTGTAAATTCTGATGACGAAACTGATCACGCCGTTAGGAATCATCTCGCGAAATCTAATGAACCAAACGAATCGCGCCGACTCGAGACCGTCTGGCTTTTGCACCGTGATTTCACACTTTAACGCCAATCAGCCGGGTGCCATGTGGCACTTTCAGACGGGAGACACTCGCACATGACGCTGGGCGTCATGCCCCAGGATCGCATGAGTCATGGAGCCAATGTCAAGCCACCATGCATGAAGCATGAAAGTGGCTGAAGTTGAGAGATGGAGAACACTCTCTGTCTCTTTGAAGCCACTCAAGTGTCAAACAATGGATGTTAGGTGGGTTCCCCTAGGTCAAACTAATCGTAGTTTCGAGAGAGATGGCAAACACCAGAGAGAAGAAGAGAAGAAAGAAAGAGAGAAAGAAAGAAAGAAAAGGAAGAAAGGAAGAAAAGAAAACAAGAAGTAAGAGAAAGAAAGGAGAAAGTGGAGGAGGTGCCTTTTTCCTCCATTGTTTCAGATTCGGGTGGATCAAGAACTGATCCTACACACTTCAAGAGTGTGAGGGATCTTTCCTCTTGGTTATTTCCTGTTCGGGGCCATGGAATGGCATATGGTTGAGTTTTCTATGATTGTTTGAATGAAAAACATGTTGGAATTGTGATGTTGTCCATACTGAATTTTCTGAGTTTTAAGACTGAATTTGTGATGTTGTCCATGCTGAATTTTCTGGGTTTTAAGACTGAATTTTGATGTTGTAATTTGCGAAATTTTCTGTTTGAAGACTGAAATTGTGATACAGCTGACGTTGTTTTTCTGGGCTTTTTAGACTAAAGAAACTCAGTTTGGTGTATTTCATTGTATGCATGAAAAACATGCAGAATTTTATGGGCTTTCATGCATGACTAACATGCAGAATGTTTTGGGGTTTTAGATCAAAGAAAACTCAGTTTGGTGTGGCCTTATGTGCATGACTAACATGCAGAATGTTCTAGGTTTTTAGACTGAAGAAAACTCAATCTGGTGTATTATTTTATGAAGAAAACATGCAGAAATTTCTGGGCTTCCATGAATGTTTTGGGTGTTTAGACTGAAGAACTCAGTTTTGTATCCTTGTATGTGCATGACTAACATGCAGAATGTTCTAGGTTTTTATAATCGAAGAAAACTCAGTTTGTGTATTATTGTATGCATGAAAACATGATGAATTTAATGGGCTTTCATACATGACTTAATATAAGAAATGTTTTAGCTTTTGCATCAAAGAAAACCTAGCTTATGTATCCTTGCATGCATGACTAACATGCAGAATGTTCTAGGTTTTATACTCAAGAAAACTTAGTTTGGTGTATTTTTGTATGCATGAAAAACATGCAGAATTTTATGGGCTTTCATGCATGATTATGCAGAATTTTTTTCCTGAACTGAGTGATCGATGAATAATATGCAGAATTGTGAATATTAATTTAGAATTGTGGGGAATGTTAACATGCAGAATTTTCTATGAACTGATAACTCTGACAGAATAACATGCAGAATTGTGAATATTAAAATGCAGAATTTTCTGGAAACTAATCTGGTTAGGTGCATGCTTATGTGATGTACTCGATTTGAATATGTGGAATATTACATGATCGCATGTATGTTAAATATATGAAATGTTGTGTGCATTAGACATGAGTATTCATAGCACACACATAGTGTACAAGTGTAGAATGTCCATGTAGAGGTTTTCTATACATTGGTCATGGGTTTATGTAGTGGCATGGCATCGTGTGCGTAACACCACATTACATGAGAGGTGTATGAGAACATTTGGCACCGCATTTGTGTCAATCATGTGGGCTCGAATGGGACGGTCAAATTGAGTTCCATGTTGTTAAACGAAGATGGAAAATAAAATGTCGCATGAAAGGCGGATAGATACCCCTCAAAGCGAAAACCCGAAACCCTGCGACAATGATCCACCCCAGCAAAGCCCGAAAATGCTCTGAGGGTGTAAAGAAAATTCACATGAAAGACCCCAAAAGTTCTTCGTTGCCCAAAAAGACACGAAACGACAAATAAATATCACATAGACTGTGAGTTGTGAGATAGAGCTCACCACTCCGCATCGATTTCATTGGCACTCAAGGCTAGGTGGTGGGTCTGAGGTCGACCCGCAGCTGGCCATGTACAGTTGTCGCCTCATACATGCACACAGATTTTTCCATGATAGGATAAATACGTACGCATCTGATTACATGTTGCCTGACTGAAATGATCATTTGCATGCGCACTCAGTAGGAAATAAATTTTTATAGGATTTATCTCTACCTGGCCGCTAGCTCACCCTGGCCATGTAATCTCTTTCAGGTACGTGACAGTACAAAGTGCATCGACGCTCCCAGAGGTCGATTATGAAGCCGCCGACCGTGGCCTTGATTCTTACTCTTGTATATATTGTGAATCCACCTAGTTTTAATATATGTTTCATAGACAGAGCGATGTGAATAACCTTAGATCTATAGAAATGCATGGTCTCAGAACTGACGGACGAAAGTGTGACGATGGCCCTATCACCATTTTACTCATGCATGGGTCTCATGATATGAGACATACAAATTTCGCAGTCGATCAGTCAATGGGACCCCTACAAAATCACAAAAAACAACAATATACTCCAAATTTATGCATCCCAACTACATGGTAATACATACAAATCAATGTTTCCATTTACACATATCCAAGGCCATATTCTTCATGTTATTCACAAATAATTGGTAGTTTTGTGGAAATCTTGAGGAATTATAATGTTAACTAAGAATCGAATACACATACACACACACTCTTGAGGCATGAAATAATAATTCAAGAATGCACAATATCAGTTGTATTACATGCAAATACTTTTTAACATGTAATAAAACAAATACATATTAATAGAATACTGCCAAACAAGTAAAGTACATATGATGGAATTGTTCATGTACACACTGCGGTTAAAACAAGTGATATGCAAAGATTAAGAGAAAGGCAAGAATGCGTAAAACAAATTTAGATAACTTACATCATTGTTTTGGGAGGAAATTTTGATTACTATAGAAATAGCCAATGCCACCTAACATATTTCCAAGAGCAGCCTTACCAACAACCAAAGATTCAGAATCAACTCGAAAAATACAAAATGTGAATCAGAGATTGCTTTACAATAAGATCGTACAACCAAGGATCAAACTATCAAGAATCACGTATATATTTGGTGACGGGATTTTAATCGATATGTTCGAAATATCAAGAAATATCTATGGATATTTTGACAAAAATATTCCATGATATTTCGACAAAAAATATCTGTGCTGAAAATTAACACAAATACTTTGAAATTCACTAAATACTAACTATAAAAAGACATAAATAAAGAAATATACACTTGTTGAAGCATTTATATTTATTATAATTTATCGAGAAATACATTACAATCGCTTTTTAAAACCAAACGAAGACCAATGTGCATCTACTACATTATTTGACGGTTTTATCCCATCTAAACAATATTTAAACCGCATCTTCAAAATATTGAGATAAATCACAAAGAAAAATAATTTGAGAAATTAAATGGAAGTTTTGACGTTGGATTACTTAGCTTTATAAAGAAATTGTATGATTTAGAGGTATTTATAGAATTTTTTTGAGTCAAAATACCTAATACTGATTGTCAAAAACCATTGTGATTTAATTTTAACCGTTGGATTTGATTTTGGTTCAAATTTGACCGTTGGATTATCATATATCCGTTAGAAATTAATCTAAACTGTTAGATCAAGCTTCAAATTTAAAATCAACCGTTGAATCCAAAATATAGCCTTTGGATGGTTTTAAAAGTTTCGATGAAATCCGGATCTTTGATCAAAGCAGAATGGATCCAGCCATCGACATAGTCAAGAAGTCAAAGGCATGGTCGATATTTTTAAAATATCGACGATATATCTCCGATATTTTACCGATATATATATATATATATATATATATATATATATATATATATATATATATCGAGGTTTTCGACGCCTATAGTTTGCCTGAAATTCCAGCCTACTCAAAGTAGACTTGCCGAAATATCCGATTTTTAGCAGATTTTTTAGGCAACCGACTTTTGGTTGGCAAAATTGTATCGGTATTGGCCGATATTTGATATTTTTAATTGCCTATAGAGGTACAAATCTTCTTAATTTTGGGACAATGTTCCAGAATTCTTTCAAGCACAAAGTAAAGATGCAATTTACTATTTATCGCTTGACTTATCATAGTAAAGCCAAAGGTAATCTTGTCCAAATGGTTTTTCTGCTTTGTAATTGCCAAAATTAGAGAATAAAAAAGGAATGAAGTATTTGCACAAGTCAATTTTAAGTAAAAGAAAAAAAAACCAACGTAAGTCCACCAAAAATTAATTGCATCCAAGTAGCCAGATAGGATCAGGGGAAGACATTGCTCAAAAAGAAAATTGTTGATCTCCATAAGTCCCACACGCGACATAATGATTATGCAGTTGCTTGAAGTACTCAAATTGTTAGACTGGATTACTTACTTACCAAGTTTGAATCAGAGCTTCATGACTACAGTCATCATTCTAACACATTATTCAAACTAGAAACAAGATCATAATAGGGAATCAATCTGTTTTTTCATTTCCATCAGGTCATGTATATGACTACACAAAGCCACATGCTGCTGGCAACAAGACAATCAAATGCTAGGTATGATGTGGCAGTTCATCATCCAAGCATCAAATTTTCAAATGATAAGAAAAATTTCCAAGACAAATAATTGCTAGTAAGATTGAAGCATATCTCAAATTTGTTGTCAAATTCTTTTTGCTTCTCAATTAATTCTCTTGTCAGGGAGGTACCTTACAATTACAAAGTGAATATAAGATATTCAGAAATCTAGAGATGTTTCAAACTTCCAAATGTTGAAATAAAAAAGTTGTAGTAAATAAAAAACAAGGAAATTCCTTACAAAAGTTCACTACACTTGGAAGACCTGGAAATAATGAGTAAAATGCAATACGTAATCTCTAATAGTATCATTTAATGGACCTAGAATCTGAAATTTTGCAATAAAATTGAAATTCTAATGAGATGGATTAAATGGGCCCAGAATCAGAAATGTTGCAATAAATATGGTTTTCCAAAGCTTGTGTGTGCATATGCACGTGTAGGCATGGGTGTGTGCGTGTGAGAGAGAGAGAGTATTGTCCATGTAAAATAAACATAGAAGATACCTGTAAGGCTTTTGAGACGTTCTTCTACCCTTGAGCTTTTCAAACCAATTCCAGATAGAAAAGGAATGTCTATTTTGAAAGGAATCCTAGCAGAAATCTGTATAAGAGCAATGATCCCACAAGGCAGTTATAGAAGTCAAAACCAAAGATGAGGACTGCAGTCCTAAATTTAAAAGATGTTGACGATATTTATCCACTGCCTCTTTGACTGCATACCTGAAAAACTAAAATGTTTGGAGAATTATCAGATGCGTCTGGAAGCTGCAGACGACCAAATTTTCTTACCTGGTAAAATACACATCCAATGAGTGAGTGAGGAAGGGTGGGAGGGGAAGAGGGATGCACAAGTCTCTTAATCACATGATAGAAATGTGGGATTGAAAACTGAAATGTAGATGAAAATTTAAGCAGATGCAGTGAAAATTAAATTTTTTTGCAAAGATCAATAAATAAACATTAAATCTTACATACTTCCTCTCCAAGACTTTCCTGGACAAGATCAGATAAATTGTGAATGTGAGGTGTCTTGAAACCAGAATAATGGACTTCCAAATCATCCTGCAAGAGAGAACACCAAGAAACTAGATTCAGACAACATTTGATAAATGGAGAAAATACAAATGAATAATATATGGCCAAACTATAAAGGACAGGTTGGAGCAGGCCAAATAATTGATAGACCTTGACATTGTAGCATGCAAGCAATCCACCGTGAATTTTAATAAAAAACACAGAATTGGATAAGTAGGGTCAGTTCATTAACAGGTAGACTTTCTAGTTCATGCAATTTCCACAACAATAAAAATTAGAGATTTAAGTAATTATTATTATCTTTGCAGAATTCCACGAAAGAGAATAAACTACATACAATGGACAACCTAGCAGATGCCAACAGTGAAAAGTTAGCTATTAAAACACTAAGAACCTTACAGTAATTCATGTCTCCCGCATACATAACTGGAGCACTCCTTAAGTTTCAAAGATAACTTAGATAAGGCTAGCATACTGCACAAATGATAAGTTGTACTCATCACGTTTCTGTGCACTGTGTATACTTATACATGCATATACACACACACACACATATATATAAACCCCACCAACTCTTTACCACTTGAGACAGATCTCAAGGGTTGTAATACTTATATATATAGTATGATTTAAACATTCCCATATTAAAGCACTAACACTACAATCCAGTGGGGGAAGTAACAAAATGACAGACCCTGACATTCCTTTCAAAACATTACCACTGATTCTAAATGCAGCTGCCAATCTCCAACATCCATTCTTGAACCATACGCCAGAAGAGAATTCTCACGAATGTCCAGGACATCTCCACTCAAACTTAGAGCATTTCCCTCTTCATCAGCCAAATAGAAAAAAAGGTGTGCACTTCTCAACATTTCCTCACTCCACCTGGACATGTGAAGTAGACCGTGAAAACAACAATCTTATAAAGTGCAAATCATTGGCTAATACACAACCTGATTCTGGCAAGCAACATGTTCAATCTACACAGGTTATAGACTGGATCTATGAAAAAGAAGTGTCCAATTAAATTGATTGTAGAAAATTTTTAAAAAAATAGACATGTAAATTATCAAAAGGCAGAGTATATATAGGTAATTACCAACTGGTTGTCCTAACTATACACATAACGTAAATGCATGGATATAAACCCCAAATAAGGAATTTTGGCTTATGTTTCAAATTGCAAAGAATCTACCAGGCATAGAAGTTGGACCAAATACAGAACAAATATGTGTTATACATCAATCTGGAAGTAAAAAAAATCTTGATATATGTACAAAAAGAACAAAAATTTTGCTATGTTTATTGATAGGCAGTATGAAATGCATACTTCAGATGACAAATTAATAATTCATCAACTAATCAATGCATTATTATTATTATTATTATTATTATTATTATTATTGTTTTTTGGGCATATGTGTTGACTATCAAGTTGAAGTTCTCTTTGTGAGACCTACAAGTTCTAAGTTTTTGTTTTGATGGTAAAAACGATGTTGTTGAAGAGGAAATATGGGGTGTATGCAGAGAGAGACCACAGGGCACAAATAAAAAAGAGCGGAGGGAAGAGAGTGACAAACAAACCCAACCCCAAAAAAAAAAGTCACACCACAAGCTTATGGAACACTAAAGACGATGAATAAAATCGATCTAAGTTTAGGAACCAAACTATTGCATGGCGTGATTAGATCTTCAAAAAACTTTAGTTTCGAATTAAAAATGTGTAGTCAAAAATAAATTTTGTTTCCTCTCTTTCCGGATATTGAAATAAGGGGCAGCTCTCAAATGCTTAGCTTTTTTTTTCTGTAAGGAAACATCTGTGGCTGGGATTAGATCTTTGCTTGAGAAAAACCGTCAGGCGTGAGTCAACACAGGCGGAGAAAGTGATCCACATTATATTGTATGATTGGATTAAATATCTTACAGCTCTTCTTCCTTCTATCAATGAGATAGGACACATCTTTGTGTCAGACCGTTTATTCTGGGTTCGAGGTAAGAACACCCACCTCTGGATAAAAACCAACTTCAGAAAGGTCCTTGTTGGTTCATAACAATTTGTAGGGTCACTTTATAGGAAACTCTTCATGAGTTTAAATAAAGCTTTGCCATTGAGTACTTTAACATCCCCCTTGACAGTTATCTATAGAGGAACGGTGTTGCTAGTCATTTCGATGAACTCTGGACTATTCAACCGATCATTAAAGATTGTAGAAACTTTAGGTCCAGGGCTCGCCACCACCACCTAACCCAGTCAGCGTTAACCCCTGGCAAGTGTCTTCCCATATGATTTTCTGAGTCCCGGACCCCTTTGGTCTTTCTAAGGTGATCAATCTCTTTTGCAATAGACTTTCCAAAGACCAGCATAGCTTCCTCTAGGGTAGAGTAGACGGCCCAGTTTTGTAGACACATTAGTATTAATACCGATCTCAGGCCAGTTATCCTCAGCGGCCAACCTCCGAAGCCCACTTTCCCATTGCTCTTTAGGAGTTGGCGGCTAATCCTAAAGCACCATTTTCCTTTCCACGGCTTATGGGTTCAGATTTTGGTGGATTTTTTCTAGCGTGGGCCTCACTCTGAGAAAATCTCTCTAGATTTTCTCGATATGTTTGACACTGGGCATCCTATGAAGTGTGATAGGTATGTGAGCATAACAGACGGTGTGCTTAATTAGCGAGGAGTGTTCCCCACTTTCGAGATATTGTCTCTTCAAGCGGCGAGCCTTCTTAAGATCCTCTGATCCCTTCCCATACCATGTGAATTTAACTTAAAGCGAGGGCGGGTAAGAGGAGGGAGGGATCTATTCTACACCACAGGCTACATGCGGTTGTTCATTCTCCTATACACATAGCGGAATGATGCTCTTATCGAGTTGATTCTCGGCCAAGAGAGCTAGTACAGCGAGGTCCAGCTTAGATACAACATTTTTTCATCACCAAGAAATCTTCGAAAACCAAGATCATGCGACGACAGAGTGGGTGTATGTTAGCGACATACTAAAATTGTTCTGAGAGTTGTAGCTTTGAGATGCCTCCACCCATGGCTTTGTCAGTGGGGATGATATACTATATGAGACAAAGAAAATAGGGGATAACGGATCTCATAACAGCAAACCCCTTGTGAAGAAACCTCTTTGGACTACCATTGATAATCTTGAAAGGAGGATGTGGAAATGTGCAGTTGTATCATTTATCCTTTGCTTCTTGACCAAAAATTCACTGGTGCCATGGGAAAACTTCCCAATTAAACATCATGGCTTTGTCATCATTTACATAGGATTCCTTTTCCCTTCCTCTCGTCAGTGAGATAATCCTTCATTTTATACGTGAGAGGCATCATTTTGTCATACATATAAAGGCATTTGGGCTTTGTTGACAATAGTTCATCTTTTCTTTGCACACTAAACCTTTGCACTATCAACATGAGACTTACAGGCTTATAGGTCTAAATCCTTAAAATGTCACCCCTTCCTTCTTTAGAACCATCACTATGAAGGTGGAGTTGACTTTTCTGATTGCGAAATAAAGAAATCCTTGAATATCGTCCATCGCCTCACATGACCGTCCGCGATTAGTTGCAGCTATTGTATACCCCATTTGGCCCGGTTTCTCCCCATTTAGCTCATGAAGAGACAAAAACACCTCTTCATGAAGGCTTATCCGACTACTTGACTTCTTGATCTTCCGTTTGAGAAGATGGACCCTCCCATTGTCTCAGTCCCAGATCAGCCAGCGAGTTGAAGGCATAACAATGCCTTATTTACCAAATCTTGGCCTTCCTTGTGCAAACCCTAGTCAATTTTTAGACCTGTGATTCACTTTGTGCTCATGAGTTTACCATTTTGTGAAAGAATTTTGTATTTCTATCATATGCCAAGCCAATTTCTGACTTTTGTCTCACAAATTGTTTCTCTTGCGGTGCCCATCTTTGAACTTTATCATTCTGTGTTTTCTATCAAGCTCACGGTTGGAGTTAGGGTCTTACAACTCAGTAGTATCCGTATTATTTTCTTGAGCTTCTTTTTCATTAATTACCCCAGACACCTCTTATTCCAACCTTTGACTTTTTAAATCTGAGACATGTTTTCGCCACCACAACAACTACTTTAACGTGAAGCTCTTCCACCTCCTTGATAAGAATGTTAAAACCTTTCGTATTCGCCCACGTGTTTCAGCGAAAGAACAGGGCCCACGAACAGCGCCTCTTCCAATCAACAAGATGGAAAATGGGTAAAAGGGTCTTGGCGAAGTGCTTTGGTAGCATTTTAAAATAGTGCCGGTCATCACGTGATCGAAAATATATTCAGTCCCCCGACATTCCAGAAAGATTTGATCATTCATTCTAACTTGATGTGCTCCACTGCCGCACAGTAGAACCCTTTTGACTCTTCTCTTTCTGTTATGTTCCATTCTAATTTCTTTCTTTCTCTATCAAAACTTTGTTGTGTCCCATGAACCCACCCACGCTGCAGGTTGATCTTCCTTTACAAATACTGTTCATCAGATTGAAAATTTCATTATCTACATAACCATCAATAAAACCAGTTACTACCAACGAAGTAGACAATCATATATATGTCCTTATATTATTCCTTCTAGCAAAGAGATGATTTTCTAACAAGAAGGGCCAAATTTTGTTTCTAAATTACAAAAGTAAAATCACCATATCAGTTAAATTATTTGTCAGCTTTTAAGCATTCATAACAAGTCAGAAAATTTACGAAACAAAAATTTAACCAATGGCATGAGTTATCTTACTCTTATGCTTCACATTTTAGCAGTGTCACAGCAGGGTTATAACATCGATTTGAACACATATAACTAACGGTAGTTTAAGCATCAATTATAAGTGTGTTCCAAAGGCATACTTTTGTTCATAGACAGATTTGCTAACAAAAAGACTGGTAAACTCATTATAGATAAAGGTGAGGATATTTGCTTTACTTTTCACATCAATTCGAACTGTCCGATCTCACTCCACCCAGCCCTGCCTGCATCCTCCTTGGTTTCAAGGAAACTTGTAGCCAAGGTCATGCCATCAGTCAAATCAGCACCTGATGTCCATAATCTCTTCCATTGGGTGAAATTCAGCCATGTGCTGGGCTGTGGATGTGAACATGTCGCCTTATCTTTTATCGCTCCAGTCCATCAGGCCAGCAACCAAAGATTTGGGGGCGTCCTGCAATTACAGTTCGTCTGAAGCGATGGAGATAGAGGATCAACAAAAGGAAAAAAAGAAACAAACAGAAATCAACATGTAACACCAGTTCAACATAGAAATTATATACTTCTGCCTTGTTCTTCAATTGTAAATGAAACTATTGGATAGATGGCAGATATCACCAACCACCTTTTGTCATCTGTTGACAGTCACGTACTCAAGTTATCTTTCAAGCTTGATCTGACTTCAAAAGGAATTAACATTTTTAGAAATAATTGTTATATTTTTAATAAGTAAATAATTAAAAAATTTATTATTTCTTCTTTTACCATAACAAAACAACTGACATTTTTTGTTGTTGTGATAAGAAGCTTTAACCTCAATTTATTATTTCATGATACTCATTGCTATTACTAGTGGACTTCATATTAGCATAGGATACAACATTGTGTTTTATTAGAACGCCACGTTCTTAGTTTTTTCATCACCATTTGTTAAGTGACTGCAATTTTGCTTAACTACCTCATTGTCAATCATCGATTTAAGTTGTCTAATGCAGTGTAAGTACAATATATCTATTTTGTAATTAACTCTAAATGCTGTTGCGAATTAATTGGACTCATCTTTTCAGTTGGCAGAAAAAAATGATGGTTTATATTTTACATTTTAAAAGAAAAACATGAAAAGTAAATTTTTTAAATTCAAAAGCAAAAATATAAGTAAACATGGTTTTAAAATTTAAAGTTTGGATTGAGAAAACTCAAACTCAAACACAAAAGTGTGCTAAATGTCAGAATTTTTTTAATTCTTTCTCCAACTATATTCAAATAATTTTTATAAACAAAATCGTTTCCCCATAAAATTTCAAGCTTTAAACTAGGGATAAAATTTCATCAAAATGTCAGAACTGTGGTAGAATAACAAACAGAATCTAAAATTAAAATTGGTGTTTTGAAATTAGCAGAATAATACCTGGCACTTGATTCAAAATAAACTTGAGGGCGATATGTTCCCCAATACAAGCTCTCCTTGTGCTCGCCTTGGAACTGCAATACTCAACTCATTCAAATCTCAAAATGAGTAAATAAAAATCGAAAAAAAAATTGAAAAACCAAAGGCTAATTTACCTGAGGAAGATCCATGATCTTTGGGGTAGGAAATGGCGTAACAACCCTAGGTCTCTGAGCATCTTCAACTGGTTTCATTAAGTGAAGAATCAGGAAGATGATGAAGAAAGAAAAAACCCACTAGCTTGATCAAAGCCTTGGTATTAAAATTTAAAATCCTAATGAAGCTTTGATCGCCGATTCCGTTCTTCCGGAATTTTCAGAATGAGTTTTAGTCATAAACGACGATCTAACTCATCGACATTCGTGGAGGATTTGATTCTGCTTCGAGCACTTCTTCTTCCATTTCCTCTCATTTAGCGGAAAACACGGATTCACGGATGAATTCAACGATGAAGTGAGGTTTTCGAGCGGGGATTTAGGATGAAAATTCAAGTCTATTGCAGTTTACAGGAACTGAAATTGAAAACCGGCTGGGTGATGACTGATGACAGTGGAGGCAAATGTGCTGAATCCTGGACTGAGAATTGGGCCGGTCCACGACTGGGCACAAGATCCATTTCATAGGTTTAGGTCAAATTGGCCCTTCTAAAGTAAAAATTATGAATAATTTTTGTTTTGAAAATAAAATTATTTTATTGATTATTGGCCCAGCCAATCGTGATAAATAGCGTATATAAATATATAATTATTAAAAGCGATAGAAGATGAAACAATATCAGGTTTAATATATAATAAATATGTTGGCGCATAAATTTGATATCTCTGATGTAAAATCTTATAAGCTCAGGTTCGCGAGTCGAAATTTAATTTATTGTCAACATGCAGTTTAATATGTTTCACCAAATCTGAATTGTCGTAGTATGAATAAAAATTCACAATGAGACGGTAATAGTCATCGTATTAAGGCTGACATGAGCTAAATGCCCTAATAAAATATATGAAATCAGATAAATAATATAAAGCTTGGGTTATGTGGAACCTCTTATTTTTAAGGAATAGAATTGGTAGAAAGATCATTAGATGAGTGATTTAAGTCTTTAAGAATAATAAAAAATTACACACTCTTTACTTAAGAAAAATGAGTGAATAGAAAAGAAAGTATAAAGAAAATGAGACTAAGGTTCACATTTTTACCTTTTGTAAAAAAGCAAATTTCAATATTTCAGGAAAAAGAAAAGGAAAAAGTTATGTTTTTGTGCGCTAATATGAGAATATTTAAACCGTAAGTAATGAAAAAGCGGAAATCAGTGTGGCAAACGCTGAAGGAAAAATATTTTGATTGAAGGACTAAAATACCCTGCCCTTATCCATGTCATCTCCACATATGAAAATGTTGAAATTTAAAAGAAAATTTATTCCTTAAAAAAAATTATTGGGAATGCAAAAAAAAATTCCATCGTCTCGTTTCATTCCCAATAATTTTGGCCCAAAATTCTCTTTCCAAAGTCAAACTGACCGAAAAGAAAATTTCGATAAAATTTCCCAACGAATAGAAGAGAGAATTGAAAAAAAAGAAGGAATATATATTAGTCTACTGTATGAGTTGGCCATGGAAATATCTTATATGTAGACTTTGGAGCTCAAGGTTGTTGAAACTTGAAGTGGCATTCATTTTCTTATGACAATTACGGTGTTTCTAATGCTATGCAGTATGCACCTTTCCTGGAAAATACCAAAGAGATAAATGCTATTTGAGATTGATTTTAGTCTACGAGGCCAAATCCTAACAAAATGAATTTAATATAGTTCCCTATTTGGAGTGAAGCCTCTACTATTTAAGCGGCCCAATAATAATATTTTTTGAAATTTTATTGTCAAATTGCCAACTGCCAATTGCCAAAGTTTCTTTCTTTTCTCTCAAAAATTTGACCTCTTTTGATGAAGATTGATGGCAGGCTGAAAGTCTGTCTCAAACGTGAAGGGTCATAAGCCGGACTAGCTCAACTGCATCTTTTAGGTGCCCATCTGGGATTGGAATATAGTTGAATCAAATAAGAAAAATAAATATTTTAATTTTTTTGATGATTAAATTTGAAGATGGGGATTCTGTATTATGTTGTCAAAATATTTTAATTTTCTGATAATTTGAATATTAGCATAGCAATTCTGTATTATATCATCAAGATCCTTGTTATTAGGATCCCAAACAAATTTCTGGTGATTTTTGAATTTACGTTCATATGATCCATTGCAGATTATTATGTCCTTCTGTACAATGGAAGTTACAGGAAGCTAATAGCTTGTTGTGCTTTATGGCCTTGACTGGTATGGTTTCTGCATCTCCTCTGAATTTATGGGCTTTTAAGGTTTTGTTTATTGTTTGTTTTACATAACAATTATTGGAAGCTGGATTGATAAATTTGTATTATTACTTGTAGATATTTGGGGAATGTGTGGGGCCACAAAAAATTCAAGGGAGATTGGGAAATACTCTGCATAGGACAACAGAGAGGCGCGACTCTAAGAGCAAATCATCAGGAATGGAATTTGAATCAGATTGGACAAAGCATAGAAAATCTTCGGCATTTACAGCTCAAGTGATCCGTTCTGCAACTTCTTTCATGCCTTGGTCTTGTAGAATCCCTATAGGTGAAGGATATCACGAGTTTCTTTAGTTGAGTTTAAAATTTGCTTCAGATAGATATAATTGATCAAAAATAAGAATTTATCCATCTCTCATAATTTTATTTGTGTAGCTGCTTAATCTAAAAATGCCTGGTATTGTATTGAAAAAAGGGTTCACCCAATCAATTATGTGTTTATCAACTCCAGTTCAGGAGGGATAAGCTAGCTCTTAAAAGCAGCCCTGTTTAACATCTCAATTCTCTGACGATTCTTATAACCCCATTTTGCCGGGGCTGCCTGATGATGTGGCAAAATATTGCCTTGCACTTGTTCCTCGTCCGAACTTCCCAGCTATGGGTGGCGTCTCCAAGAAATGGAGGTCATTCATCCAAAGCAAAGAATTCATCACCGTAAGAAAACTAGCTGGGATGCTTGAAGAATGGCTGTATGTCTTGACTATGGATGCTGAAGGAAAGGGCAGCCACTGGGAAGTATTAGATTGTTTGGGACGCAGACACCAGCTTCTTCCCCCAATGCCTGGTCCAACAAAGGCAGGATTTGGGTTGTTGTTCTCAACGGAAACTTCGTCATGGCTGGCTACTCGGTCGTTGGTGGGAGGCGCTCTGCCTCGGCGAAATATACGAGTATGACTCTTTCCTCAATAAGTTAATAAATCGGTGCGACTATTGATCCGATGCGACTCGACCCGATCAAGTGCATTTCTCTTAGATTCGTCTCGCCTCGAGCCTCCGTCTGGAATTCGGATATCAGATACTATACCCACTAGTAAATCGGTAAAATGTCGGACCCGAATAAGTAAGGATTCAGGAAATTAAACAGTAGACTCGGTAAAAAATTACAAATTTTGGGTGATTTCATATATCCAACATTTTCCATCCATGATGAAATGCAAAAATATTATCAGAAATGAGCCAAAATTCCACGAAATAAAAAAACTACGAATGCGAAATAGGGATTTGAGTTTATTGAAGATGAAGAGAGAGTTGTAAGCTTGTCGGAGGGAGGCGAGAATCGGTGTGTAAGCCGGCTGAAGGATATCGGCCCATCGAGGATGGAGCCGTTGCGAGGGGTGGGGCGGGTTATCGGGTGTCGTCGGTATGTGGGTGTAGCGGTGGAGGAGGGAAGGGAGACGGGGAGGAGAAAGGAAACATGAGATTGGGAGGTGGGTTGATCGCAGGGGGGAAAGGTAAGCGAGAAGCAGGAGGATTAAAGAGAAGAAGAGAGACTTGAGGGTTAAAACCAAAAAATATCTTTCCTTTATTTTCTTAATTTTATGTATTTATGGAAAATAAATATAAAATATATGATAAAAATTACGTTTTTCTTTTAACGTGATTTAGGATTTTAAAAATCTTGGATTATCGTATTTAATAAGATAAAAATTCTGTTGCCACATCATTTACCTACTTGTGTGAATTTAAAAACACGTCTGAAATCAGTTCTGCTTACGCGCAATTTTATATTTCTTTCATACGATTCTTCATCTCTCTGCACTGACTCCCTTCTTCCTCCTCGTAGTGGCTCAAATCTTGAAATATAGTGAGATGGTGCGGAAATTGGCTCCAAGTGAAAGAACATGGTAATGATAGGCGTTGACAAATAAGCGAGAAGGCGTTGAAATTAGGCTTTAAAGCGATTGGAGAAGGAAGGCGAAAGTTGAGGTTCATTTTTTGCACAATGTACTTAATCCAGTTGTCAGGATGCTCATTACTATCATAGGATATTGAAATCGAGAATATCTTTGCCGGATTTAACAATCCGGATTAAAATAATATAGGGATATCAAAATGGGATTTTATTATTATTCAGGATTTGTGATGTCCAGGTAAATAATATCTTAGGATTTGAAATGAATTTTGACTTATAACTTAGGATTTAAAATGCGGTAGATCGACTATCGGCTTTCATCGAGAATAAACTGAGAAAATTATTTTACATTTGTTTTTTTAAGAATTGTTCTACAAAATTGCATTTTTGATGATTATTTTCAGTCATGTCATAAGCTTTGTATCTCCATGGTATCCTAGGGAAACAATCTTTTATTTTATAGATCAAGAAATTTGTCCTAAAAGAAGGTTGTATTATTAGAGTGTATTACGGTTGTGATATCATTAAATGGAAAAATATATCGGTTGGAAATCCGGTAAGATCGTTGTTGAGGAAGAGTTGACCGATTTTGATTAATAAAAATATGTTTTCCCCATGTATGCCATTAATAGTGAGTACTAGCTACTACTTGATTATTAACAATTAACAATTCTAGGGAACCAGTGATAAATATAATGATTAGACGCTTGTTACTGCTTCCTGTTTGACGTTGAGAATGCTCCCTCCCTTTTGGTTATTAAATTATCGAACACAAAACGTTACCTATTTGCATAAATTCTAGAGATCTTTGTCTTAGGAAGACAAAGATCTTTGCTCTAAGACATAAATTCCAATGATTCTAGAGATCTTTGCTCATTCCAGAAAATAAACTTGTACAGGTTGGTGTTTTGAAATAGCAATAACTGATTCCAGAAAAAAAAAACTGATTGAGTTTTTCGAAGTTCAGGAGTAGTGTTTCAACATGTATCTGGCTTTTATTGGTAAAGCGAGTTCATCAACGTTTTGCTTCAAGAGCAAACTTTACTAAAGTAGGAAGTTCATGTAGTAGAATTTATACATGCGAATTAGTGTTATAGAATCAGGATCCTATAATTTTTCGGATTCAATCCAGAGTAAGATCATTTATCCGGCATGGTTTTCTTTGGTATTTTCTGACATGGTGCTGCTGCGTGATGGCGCAACTAGTCAACGGTGCCAACCGGATCGATCTGCGATCTAATCACGAGGCCTCTCGCGTCAAGCTCCATGCGCTATGACTTTGCACCATGATTTACCAATTTCAATGGTGTTCGATCCTGCAATATAAATGCCAAATAAATTACAATTCAAGTTACGTAACTAAAATTAACATAAAAATATATATATATATATATACAACTTTGGACAATGATTGTTTACCTCCGTATGTCTTGTTCTTGGCGTGGTTGTGAAAACTCCATGATATAGATACATCGATCGTCGCCAGCCCAGAGCACCTCGAAGACCTCATCAGTCTCATGCCTATCATGGTGAGGATGCTCAACCGGATCTCGATCTAATGCTGGCTCAACCTCTCTCGATTGCACTCGTCGTTTACGCTCCGATCCCGTAGGTCGTCTACGAGGTGCACTAGATATACCTCCTCCTCGAGTACGTGATGACATATCTATTTCAAAGAAAAAAAAGATTGATAAGTTATCCGGATATCATGAAATCCAGAATGCAATATTGGAATTTTCCAAGCATCTGTGTGCATTTCCTTGCCTACCCATTCAGAACCTTGCCTCTGTAACAATTAGAAAAAGGAGACAAAATAACCAAGTAGATAGATAAAGAAATATTGACCTTCCAGCTTTTCCTAAACCAAATACAAGAGTTCAATCTTTACATGATCAGCTTGTCCCACACAAGAAAGTGCAAAGGAGTGAAGCGTCTTTTCTTGGGGCCTCTCAGGAAAACTCTTTCGCCCAAATGCCTGAGTCCCCCATGAACCCCCACACACCAACCTGTCCTTACGCCATAACCTCACAACATAAGACCCTTCGATCTCTCAACAAAAAGAACAACTTTATCTCAGGTAAGACCTATGAAATCAGATACCAAATGATGACAACATAGTCAACTTTTTCTTTGTAGAACCAGCACTCTCATTGTCATCCCCAGAGACCCTGTATGCCTATCTTGTTCCTATATCCCCTAAATGACCAAAGGAAGGCTAACCAAGTTCATTCTATAACAATCTTCCCTGCAATCTGAAATCTGATAGGGAAAAGGCCCCACAAAAGAAAAAAACCTCCAAAGGGAAAACTGGATAATACTTAACAGAATGTGCAAAATTGAATATGGAAAAGACTAATCCATAGTAAGAAATAGGATGATGAACTCATTCACATGCTTCTTGTGAACATTACAGAAACATGAAAAAAAATTCCATGAATTTTCATTTCTAATACAAGACACTGAACCAGCTTCCATTATTAAATTATTTAGTCAATAGATTGCTTAATAGAAAACACCCAACAACTATGATCATCTATGATGATCATTCCATCCACTCTGGCTCAATAAAAATAATTTACAGTAACAAAGTTTTTTATTTAAATTTCTCCACATAAATTAATGTACTCGCTCTCTTCACTAATAATAATAATATCAACAAAAATTTTTAAAATATTCAAGCATATCCTCAAAACCATCCTGTGTGGTCCATTAAATTTGTAAATGGTCTCGAAAACACCTAGGAAGCGCAATTTGAGAACCCAAACTAGACTCTCCACCATAAGTTTCATAACTTACTGTCAGAGTGAGAATTCTATTCAAGGAAAATTGATCTTCCAGAGTGTTAAGTTTTAAAGAAAATTTCCATGAAACGTCTATTAACTGCCCACTACAAGGCCCATTCTAGTGCTGGAGGTCAGTCTTTTCAGTCATCAAAGCTACGGGCCTAGAGAGCATTAAGAAACAAGGAAACCCATTGCTTCTTTATATAGACCACCCATAACCAACATCCCCAGGAGTTCCCAAGGCACACAAGAATAGAAAATTAAACGATAGCTTGACAGTTATTAAACAGGCCTCCTCATACATGTTGTCCGGATTTCGTGAAATATGGACTTCCTTTAAACCGGACATCATGAAATCGATTAAATCAAATTGCTCAGGACGTCTTAATCCAGAAAATAAGATCTACTTAGGATTATTAAATCCAGGAAAAAGAAACTCATATTCGGATTTGAGAATCAGGGAACATAAATCAAAACAAAAGCAGGCAGAAATTCAAAAATTTCAGCAATAAACCCATATTTAACAGTGAAAATGCAAGAATAAATACAACAAATCAAACAAATAAGCATACTTACTTGATATTTTTGTCCTTGGTTGAATCTCTGGATTTGGGGTTGTCGGATGGGTTTTGGGGAACAAAGCGGAGATGGAGTTTGGGTGCGAGGAGGATGGAGAGAATTTTGGGTTCTTGTCTTGGTTGAATCCTCGGATTTGGGGTTCTCGGATGGGTTTGGGTAACAAGGAGATGATGGGTTTAGGGGGAACAAAGCCGGCTTGGGTTCTCGTATGGGGTGTAAGGGTAGGATGAGAATGTTATGTAATGGAATGAGATGTAAAGAGTCTATTTTGGGGTGTAGTTAGTAATGGGGTGTGTAGAGATATTGAAGGGGTGTAAATAGAATTACTCATTTAATAAATATAAATTTAATGGGTTTTACTTGTTATGCAGTTATTTTTTAAATTACATATTATTTATTAAATGTAAGTAATTTATATTTTAAAAATAAGATTTATGGTTATTCTTGAAAATTTAAATATTAAATAAGCAAATATATAAAATAAATAAATTTATTTGCTTTATTTAATATTTAACATGAAATGATAAATATTTTTTTTTAAATCTATCTCAATACACTTTTACAAATACATTAAAAATTATAATTACATATATATTTTTAGCATGAAATGACAAATAATTTATTTTATTAAATTTTTAGCTTCCTTAATTATATATATATTTCTAATAATTTATATAAAATTTTAATAATTTTAAATATTTTAATCGTCTTATTTGCGTATCGGCCGATATCGACCGATAAGTCTCGGGATGGAAGTCGGAGTTGATTCTGGAGTACCGCGGCAGACCATGGTCGAGACCTCCATTTAAATCAGCTAATTCTCAAGTCTCTGCACATTGTAGAGATCCTCCATTTAATTTAAATCAACTCCAAATGAATTCAGAAGTGGATGATTCCAGCATATCATCAGTTGCATTTCTTCTTAACAGAGATATCATCTGGAGTTGTTTCTTATTAGACGGTTATCGATCTGCATTATCATTGATTTGTAACAAAAAAAGCACCTTTCCAATCCCACTGATCCCCCTCTGCTGTATTGGCCTTCCCAAAACGAATTATGCAGGACAAAATGAAAAAGGGGTCATAGACACCAGCATCTGCATTTGCTCAACAGAATCATCATTATGGTTGCTGCCTATTACCTGGTGGTCTCATGAGCATTGCCACGTTGTCTTCGAACACTTTTTGTTATTAAAACCCTTGGGGTAAATTTCAAATGTTGCTAACGACGCCCTATTCAAGTTTCCTGGTTCGTAGAATTTCAGTGCATGTCTGATTTTGATTTTGAACTTCCATCATACCTAGGGGAATCAAATAGACTTGAGGTTGGGTTTTGGTTGTTTTTTTCCTGGTTCTATCAAGTGCAGCTGTGCTTGCTTGTATGTCCCTTTAATTTGGTGGGTTGTCCATTCGCTATTTATCGTTAGATTAGATTTGTTGACATTCCAACTACAGAGTTATGGCAACTTCAGTTAGTCAAAATCAGAAATGCCTACAATAATTTTGCTGTGAAAGCTGCATATTTTTATGATTCCATTTTTGTAAGCCTAAGAAGCTGCAAAATATCAGCGTTTTCTGTACTCTTCTCTGCTAGTTCTGTAACATGCTCTTTGCTACTGCAGCTGGAGAAAACTATTAAGAGAAGCATCAACAAATACTATGTGAATCATTATGGAATTGAGAGGTGATCGATTCAAGCATAGCCCGGGTAATCCTATTGTATGGACTGAAAAATGACCAATAGGAGTCCTAAGGTGACACTTGTATAAGCAATGTCATACTTTGTAGGCTAGATGGACAGAAAGGAGAATAGGAAATGAGTGTGATAAATTGAGGGGGGACATGAAAGTGTTACCCCCATATCAGTCTCCTTGGGCAAGTACAAGATTATTTCCACCTAATTGGTACTTAAGGAGTATAAATCATAATTGCATCAATGGAAACAATTAGCTTTAGTATCATTTTTTTAGAGTGTTTCTTGCAAATCATCCCATTTATTTGTGAACTCCTAAAAACCAATCTTAGTTTAGTTTTGAGTTAGTTTAGTTTTATTTTCATTTAATCATCAATCCCAATCATTGTTCCGCTCAAATAGTAAAACTATCAAGTAGTCGGGGTACTTAAGCCATCTCTTCCCCATGGGTTCGAAATTTAGGGTTTTTAATTTGAAAACCATTGTATTACTTGTGGCCCGTGCACTTACGGGTTTAGGTTGCTTTTATTAAATTTTTATATAACATGCAAACAACGTAACAAGTTTTTTTACCGAGGAAGCACGGTTTAAGTTGAATAGATTGATATTCTAGAAAAAGGAAGATTTCCTAATTTGAGCATAAATCTTTTTGTTCAGGAATTTTATTTTATTTCTTTTATTTTCATTTTTAGTTTTATTTTTTCTTTTATTTTGTATTTAGTTTATTTACTTTGTTTTCTAGTGGTGTTTTCTGATTTCGAGTACTTTATTACATCATTAGAGCCCCGAATTCTAAAGTGTACTGCTCGGCCAGAATTGAGCAGACTTTACACAAGTTGAAAAAGTCAAAGGTCAAGAATATCATAATGGAAGATCCTAATAGTGATAGATATAGTGAAGGCCATAGTGATTAGAATGAGATATCGGGAACGAGAGAACCTATTCTTAGGGATTGTTGGAAGACAATGCTGAATGAGAATTATTCGGGTATACGACATCAACCGGTTGATGCCAACAATTTTGAATTAGAGCCTTCTATCTCTATGGTGCAGCAACACTTAGGTTTAGGGGGACATCCTTAGAGGATACGGGCACTCACCTTGATAATTTTTTTGAGTTGTGTGGGACCATAAAGATGAATGGAGTTGATCACAATGTCATCAAGTTGAAGTTGTTTCCTTTTTCTCTTAAGGAAAAAGTAAGGGGATGGTTCCATAACTTGTCTACTGGTTCTATTGACACATAGAGAGAAATGGTTAAGGCATTCTTGACCAAGTTCTTTCCACCCCAACTTACTTCTCAATTCCGGGTTGCAATTACACAATTAAGGCAGGCTGATCAAGAAACCCTGTATGGTGCATGGGAAAGATTCCGAGAAATGGATAGAAAATGCCCATGACACGGGTATGAGTTAAGTGTTTTTTATAATGGTCTTAACTACTCCACAAGAGCTTTGATTGATGTAGCGTCTGGTGGATCAATTACTTCTAAGACCGTAAGAGAGGCAAATCGGTTGTTTAAGGAGTTGGCAAAGAACAACCAAGCTCCTTCAAAAAGAGTTTGTGGGAACTATGTGAACAACATAAGCTATATGTTCCACCCCAACAACAACTTACCCTCTCACTATCATTTGGGGTTCAGAAATCATGAAAATTTGTCATCTGCAGGAATCGAAGCAATGGTTCCCCTGAACCCCATCAATTAAGCACTACTATGGCCCCTCTCATATTTCAAGATCAAGGAGCTTTGAGCTCGAATTATCAAGGAATCTGAAACGCTTGGTTTTGATGAGTTGTTTCTAGTGATAAATGATATAAAGAGAGATAATGTTGTTCGCATCACTTGAATGAAACGATCAAATTACCTTGTGCATGTCAATGAAAGGCTTAGGAAATTTTCAAGCAACCACGGGGACTTGGATGAAAAATCTGGAGCACAATAAGGCCAATATAGACACATGTATGAAGAATATGAAACCCAACAGGTTAAGTTGAGAGCATCTTTGAAGAATGTGGAAACACAAATGGGACAAATTGTAACGCCCCAAAAATACCCTAGAATTTTTATAATAATTTATTATTATATATCCCGGGTATAAATTGAGCCAACTTGGGTTTTTCGGGGAAAACTGATAAATTGTTAAATCGTGAAAAGTGAAATGAAAATGTGAGCATATGATTAAGTATTATGCTAAAAAATGAAATTGATGGAACAGGAAATAAACCCAGTGAAAAAGGGCAAATTTGGAAATTTGCAAAATGAGAACGAAGGGTGAGGATTAAGCTTAAATGCTAAAGTGAATTAAATGAAAAATGAAAGTGAAATTAAGACCAAAAAGGAGAAAAATGAGAAATAGAAATTGTGTGTAAGCCAAACATGGCCTTACACTTAATAGGAGGAATAAGACCAAATGTGGTCTTAGAATGCTCATTTGGAGCAAAACCGTATTTGGAGAAGAGAGCGAGAGGAGATGCTAGGGTTTTTCAAAAAGAAGTGATTTTGGTGTGATTTCTTCCCATTCATTGCTTCTAAATGATCAATCATCTTGGGTGAAGAAGATTCAAAAGGATTTAAAAGTAAGAACCAAACCCTAGAGTTCTTTAAATGATGTTTGGGTTAGACAAACCTAATCCATCCATAGGTTTTGCTAATGGTTGGTTTAGGAAGGAATTATTAGGATGTTATTAGGAATTGATTCCCATGATTTGTTTTGAGTTTTGATGATTTTGGAAATCGCAAAGGGAGAACAGAAAATCACGGAGCCACACGAGCCCCTTCGCCCATGACGTAGTCCTTTCTTGAGTAGAAAGGGTTGCCTCATTGTGGCCAGACGAAAAGAGCCGACCCCTCACCCACATCGTCTGTGCGACGTACTTGATGCTATCTGCATAGCATAGACACTTTTCACAGAGGAAGTTTTGAATTTTGTTTCAGACACCTTATATTAGGTACACGATTGTTTGGAACCTAATAAATTACTAATAGGGGTTCGAATAAGAATGAAACTAAATGAAAACGTGCGGGTACCTTCTTGCCTCGGTGAAGCTGAGTTCGTCTTTGGCGGAACTTAGTGTCTTAACCTAAGGCGGATTAACGAAGATAAATTTGTAATTCACTAAAAATGGCCAAATAATTGTTTATCCTTAGAGTGGCCGTAATTGTTATTGGTAGGGGCAGTGAGGTTCACATAACCTAGGAGCGAGATCGAAGGCGGAAAATCGAGCGACAACCGGTTTGTTCTCGACCTCTATTCTTATTTCAAGTGTTTTGTGGTAGTATAATAAATAAATACGAAATGATTATATGGAGATAATTATATCTTTGAAATGATATTATGAAGTGCATATGGATTTGAAAATGTTATATTTGAAATGTTTGTGATTAATTGCATGTGAGTGATTGATCGAATTATAAGCCAATTAATTGATTCTTGACATCTTGAATTGAATTGATATCTGAGATGACCCGACATGGCGGGATTCTGGTGGATCCATCATGGCGGCCGAATTGTCTAATGTCAAGCAGTGGGATGCACCAATCGACATCAGATCATGATGGTATATGACATTGAATAAATGTCAGCAGTGGGATGCACAATGTCGACATCGTCTTGATGGTGTATGGCATTTTAAATACCACATGTCGGGGGTGCGCAATCGGCAGCCAGCATGATGGGAGGCGAGGGTAATGAAATGTGTAAGCACATTACCGAATGATAAAAGGACGGGGGGATTCAGCAGACGGAATCCGTCATGAATGTAAATTGCATAGACAAAGAGAAATAACGAACTTGATGAGCGTAAATGGGATTTGTAAACTAAACACATCTTTAAGAGTGTATGTTTAAATCTCATGAATTGAATTGTCGAATGATTTGTTGCATGTTAAAATGCATATTTGATATGATCAACGATTTGTAAAATGAAAGCATGTGAAAATGAATAAGCATGAGTATAGCTTGATATAAAAGGCATGGTTTAATGATAATTTCATGTCATATTAGATTGAAGGTGGAGATAGAAGCGTATAAAGTACTAAGCATGAAAATGCTTGGCAAGTAGTTACATCTATGTGAGTTTCGAGTAAACAGGAAAGAAGACAAGATCAAGAAGAGTAGAGTCATAGAGAAAGTTGCGGCGTATAAGCATATACCCCGTCATATGCATATCATATCTTTTGAACATGTGATGTTTTGTGAACAAAAGAGTTGAACTTTGAACCATTGTTTTGTATATCATTTGTAAAGGCATGATCATGTTTTGTACTTAGTGTATAAGAGTACATGTTTATGGGACCACTTTTGAAAATGCTTTCGTAAAATGAGAACTCTAAAGAAAATGACATAAATAAAATGTTTTGATAGATAAATGGCGTCGGGTAAGCGGGCTCTGTTCGAATCAGCCCTTGGAGTTGGGCCAGGATTCGGGTTGCAACATTTTTGAAAAAGAAAATTTAACAAAAAGGTAAATAAAAAGAATTAAACAAGCATCCCCAGGAACTGTTCGGATCCTTGTCCAATTCGAGTAGAAAGGGTGCCTGATGTGAGTATCTTTAAAAGAGAATCCTCCTAAGTCTTTCCCAATTGATATTGAGAAGAATCTGAAGCAATGCATGGCTGTAACATTAAGAAGTGGAAAAGCGCTTGATCAGCCCCAAAAGAAAGAGAATGAAAAAGAACAAGTTGATAAGAATTTGATAGAAGCTGAAGAAGAAAATGGTGAATCTGAAAATACTCTGAGAGGTTAAGATAAACAAAACGAGGAAAATAAGGTGAAAGATATTGACTTTGTTCGAAGAATTACTTTCAAGCCTCCACTATTATACTCCACCCTTGACTTTTCCACACAAGATTCTAAAGACCCGAGGCTGGATGAACAATTAGTAAAGTTTCGACATCTTGAAGCTTGAGGTCGATATTTCATTTCCGTGCTTTGGCTCAAATGCGATTATGTACTTAAAATTTATGAGGAGATGTGATTATGAAAAGCTAGATGCACATGGGACGTTGACATCGAGAACTATAGTACAATCATACAAAGGAAACTCCCCAAAAACTCAAAGATTCGGGTAGTTTTACTATCCCTTGTATTATTAAGGGAGCAAACCTTTTTATGATCTTGGGGTGAGTATTAATTTGATGCCCTTCTCATTGGCTAAATAGTTGAACTTAGGGGAGATCACTCCTACATCTCTCTTACTTCAAATGGAGGATAGGTCAATGACTTTTCCAAAGGGTATCATTGAATACATCCTGGTTAAAGTTGATAAGTTCATCTTCCCAATGGATTTTGTGGTATTAGACATGGAGGAAGATAGAGATTCACAGATAATTTTGGGAAGGTCGTTTCTTGCTACTGGTCAAGCACTAATCGATATGAAAAATGGAGACCTAACACTCATAGTAGATGAAGACCAAGTAAAATTCAACTTGTATAAGAGCACGAAATTTTCGAATGAGGCAAATGCGAGTTGCATGAGGATTAATACTTGATCCCTTCTCAAACTGAATTGATTTATGATTTCGGCGAAAGAGATTTAATTGAACAATGCCATGACAAAGTCGCTCACTACAGTTGAATTGGATTGTGAAGATGTATCATCTACACAAGAAGTAATTGAGACAATACTTTCCCTTGAAGTAAATCAGGAAGAAACAGTTTTAGAAGAAGAAAAAAATACATTGGATGGCCTAGTGTTGAAAGAATTACCAAAGGGTCTTAAATATACATTTTTGGGAAAAAAAATGAAACAAAACCTATGATTATTTCTTCAGCGTTAGACAAGGATATGGAGGCTAAACTATTGAATATTCTTGAAAAGAATCTAGAGGCTTTTTCTTGGTCTATAGATGATATAAAGGGAATTAGTCCCTCCTTTTGCATGCATAAAATTTGATGGAAGAAGACCATTCACTGTCCATTGAGCATCAAAGGCTATTAAATCCCACAATGAAGGAAGTCGTAAAGAAGGAAGGTCTTGAATGGCTCCATGTTGGGTTCACATATGCTATTTTTAACTGACCGCCAGGTAAGCCCTTGCAGTTATTACCCAAAGATGGTATAGCGGTGGTAATAAATGAAAAGGAATAGTTTATCTACCGCCTAGTCACGGGTTGGTGGGTACACTTGACTATAGAAATCAATAGCTGACGAAAGGATCATGGTAAATCTCAGGATATAATCAGATTATGGTAAATCCGGAATGCCAAGAAAAGACGACTTTCACATGCCCATATGGAACATTTTCAAGAGAATGCCTTTCGGGTTATGCAATGGTCTAGGTATATTCCAAAGATGTATGACAGCATTTTTTACGGATTTGATAGAGAACATCATGGAAGTTTTATGAACGTGTGAACCCTCAACCAATCCACGGGCTGGTGCGACTCGCTAAAAAAAAATTATTTTTTCGAGTTTTGGAAAATCCGTCCCTTATGAGGAATGGTTTTGTTTTGGAGTCACATAAAATGGGGAAAAATTAAGTACGAACAAAAAAAAACCCCAAATGACTCTACGTTTGGAAAAAACAGTCCACGAAACTAGATTTCTGGGTCCGGAGATCAGGTTACCCATCGGGAAGGTACCTCATACAATGTAGCACCCCTCCAGGCCTGGAACATGGTCTCTAATAATGAATTGGGTATGTTGGAGTATGTGGATTGAAGATTATTTTACCTTAGGCTAAACAGATGATATGATTCACACAAACCTAGGTGGCATCTGCATACATTTAATCTTAACAAATTATAAACAAAGGCACATACCTGTGGTCCTTAGCCATGAGCTATCAAGGAAGGTTAGTCCCTCAAAATCAAATGTCAAGAACAAGGTAAACCATGAGAGATCATACATTGAATCCCAATCATTAGTGCTTTGTAACCCTCTTTCACCCATATAGCCCATAAGTCTCATGAATCCAAAATGAACCCATTCTAATTTGAATTGAACCCCATTTAAGACCCTAAACATAGCCCTACACTAATATGGAACGAGTGGGATTAAACCATAAAGGTTATGGGCTCAAATTATGATGAAATCGAAATTGCTTATGAAAAACGACAAAGGTGACACGATTCAGCAGAATTAAGTCGGATGAAAATTTCTCAAATTATGTCAGAAAATTCCTTAAAGAGTAAGGAATCCAAAAAAAAAAGGCGGTGCATGATTCAAAGTCCAAATGAGTGAGAACCAACAAAAACAAGGCAAAGTGTTCTAAAATGACGCCACAACCATGCCACCCCATCCTATTAAAATGAAGGCCATGGAACCCATTATCCCATAAGAAAAGTGGCTACTCCAACCCAAAGAGCCAAACTAAAATTCAACTACTTAAAGCCTCCTCCTATAGCCACTTAAGTCCCCAAGATCCCAACTGTTTAAAGTGCACACTTATCTAAAAAACACAATACCAATGCTATGGGCTATGATAGCGACATAAAAGCGAGGAGTTTATTTTTGTAACAAGTGGCAAAACCTTAAAGACCCTTACCTTCCCAAACAGAATGTGTCCTAGATGGTTAATTAAGAATAAATTTTTTATATGCTTAAAACAAACTTTGAATAGAGGGCCAACAATATGCGACAAAAAGCTAAAAGGATTTTGATAATACCTTGACTCCTCTTTGTTCCTTCTACACACGTAGTGTCCTATGAGAGTGTCACTAGCTCCAATCCTCGAAGCTTTCAATCAAATGTAAACCTCTTCTATTTTACTCCTTTCTATGCCACCCTAGACATAGAGATCTCCTCAAATGTCTCGAGACTCCCATGGGTAGGACCTTCACTTTCAAGACCAAAAAATATAAAACAGAGTCTTCCACCATTCTGAAAAAAAAAAAAAAAAAAAAGGTCTTCCTCCTCCCTATCCTTCCTCTCCCCACAGTTTTTATATATTTTTCCTTTCTTAAACATCCGAGCCTACTACATTTTGGACACCTTCAGTCATGGGAACTCACCCCAATCAGCCTTGGACTTGCCCAGCTACATAAACACCCCTCTGTTCACGAGGTCAGCAGCTAGCCACATTTACTCATTTGCTTAACCACCAAGAATCCAAATGGACTCAAGGTGGGTTGCAAGAAACCAACAAAATGACCTAAAACTAGACCCAAACCATGCCTAGGACTGATTTAAAGTGAATGGGCTTGAACCACAAAGGTTATGGGCTCCAATTATCTTGAAATCGAGTGCATAGAGAAAAAACGTGTGGCCCAGGTAGTGGTTTCCAACTTGATTGATCGAGTTGAGAAAAATTCTCAAATTTTGTCAGAAAAATTCTCAAAGAGTAAGGAATCCAACAAAAAAAAAAAAATAGTGCATAAGTTCAAGTCTAGATGAGGGAGATATGAGTAAAACAAGATCAGGCGCTCTGAATTTGAAAGTGTTCGAATGTGAACTCCAGTAAAACGATAGGCAGTAAGTAGATTCTAACTGTTAATTAATTTGAAAAAAATCTAGGTACATTTAGAAAATTCCTCAAATAATAAGAAATCCAAGAAAAAAAAATGGTGCATGATTTCGAGTTTGGATGAGGGAGATATGACTAAAACAAGCTCGAGCGCTCTGAATTTGAAAGTGTTCCAATAATGAACTCCACCCGAACCGAAACTTTTTTGGATGCCTCATTTCTATCCTATAGAAAAGTACGACCTAAGGATTTGACCATGATGGAAATTCAAAATGACCAAATGTACGCATTGAACTGAACCATAGATGATCTCATGCGAGGTTCGAAAATCAATAAAGCTAAACAAAGGGGTCCCAAGCTCATGTCAATCAAAATAGGTGCAAGTGACACCCCTAGGAAGCACACAAGAGTCATGGGACAAAATTGGGGGTCTATAGGATGACTTTTTTTTGTGTATGGATGCTCATTTGACAATTGCCTTAAAAATCTTGAAGTGGTTCAGCAAAGGTGTGTAAAGAAAAATCTTGTATTGAACTGGGAGAAATGTCATTTCATCATTCAAGAGGGTATCGTACTTGGACATCTCATCTCTTCAAAAGGGATAGAAGTTGATCGAGCAAAAATATACACAATCAAAACCCTTACTTCACCAACTATAGTGAGTGGAAATTGTAGTTTTATGGGACATGTAGTATCGAATATTCATCAAAGACTTCTCAAAAATCGCAAGACCATTGTACAGATTGTTGGAAGAGGATGTGATCTTCAGCTTTGATGAATCTTGCATGAAAGCATTTGAGGAGATAAAGGAACAATTGACGGAAGCACCTATTGTTTTTTCACCTAATTAGGGTGAACCTTTTAAGATAATGTGCGATTCTAGTGATTTTGTTGTTAGTGTCATATTGGGACAAAGGCTAGAGAATATCATCAGATCCATTTATTATGCAAGTAAAATGTTGAATGAGGCTCAGGAAAACTACACAACTAAAGAGAAATAAATGTTAATAGTAGTGTATTCATGTGACGAGTTGAGATCATACATGCGTAGGTCTAAAGTAATTCTCTATACGGACCATGCAGCAAATAGATATCTCATGATGATGAAGGACGCCAAATAGAGATTTATCTGATGGGTTTTATTGCTTCAATAATTCGATATGGAGATCAAAGGTAAGAAAGGAAGTGACAATGTGGTAGTTTACCACTTATCTTGTTTGGAGTCTGATAAGGAAAGTGAAGATCTCACGGAGATAGAGGAATCCTTCCCGGATGAACAATTGCTAGCTATGGATGCACATTTACCTTGGTATGCAGACTTTGTCAATTACTTGGCTTGCAATGTGTTGCCACCCAGGCTTAATTCTCAACAAAAGAAAAAATTCCTTCATGATTTTAGGTTTTATCAATGGCATGACCTATTTCTATTCAAAAGATGCATGGATCAAGTAACAAGAAGGTAACAATGTGAAGTCTGGCAGTGTCACTCTTCTCTCATATGGAAGGCATTTGGAAACAAAAAGAACCTTTCAAAATTCATGATCTGGATTTTCTAATGACTATTTAAGGATTCCCATATATTTGTTCAAAGCATGATAGATGCCAAAGAGTTAGCAACATTGTTCGGTGTGAATCATACCTGCATTTTGAGTGTGTTTTTCATGTATTTATATAGCACCGAATGCTAGATTGGCCTTTTTATTCATCAATATTACACTAATCCCCCATTTCATTATCTTTTGCAGGATTAGAAGGAAAATAAAGCAAAGTGATAGAAGAAATCAAGTGAAGATACGCTTCTCTATGGCGACGAGGTTTGCCAAGGTGAAGAGGAAGCTTTGCTGATTGTTTGATAATGAATGAAAAATCAAGCAAATGTAGAGAAGAATGACATGAAGGAAGAATCAAAGCTGAAAAGAAAGAAGGCGGAAAACCTCTCAGGTTCGCACAGGCAAAGGCGGCATCGCCCTAGCGAACTAACCACTTTAAGTGGACTGACACTTTGCCATTGAAGCATGCAGGGCCACTCTGAGCTCGCTAGGCAACCTTAGACCTCGCCTAGGTTTAGGTGTTCATTTCGGAGAAGCCTGCCTGAGCTTAGGTGAAGGGCCAATACATTAGGAGAAAACACGCCTCTTCGCCTAGGCGAAGCTCAGTTATCCAAGGTGAAGAACGACAGGCTAGATAAGCAAACTTCGAGTTTTGAGCCCATCATTATCCCATTTTCCAATGCACATAAATAGTAGTCTTTTAGACTTGTTTAAGCTAGGGGGTTTTGAGGGAGAACACCGTCCTTAGGATTTCTCCTCTCTTCTTCGTGAATCATTTTTTCTAAGGTTTTTAGTTTTTACTTGAATTTGAGCTCATTTTTGGAGCTATATTGGAAGATCCAGCTGCTAGGGGATACCTTGTAGCATTGGAGCTGAGTTTTGTACGAGATTAATTGCACATTTGTTTTGTATTACTTAACTCTACTCTTATTCTTAATTTTTCAGTATTTTATTTGGTGCAAATATGATATTGTTAGGTTTTGAGGCTTCAGCAGGTGGAGTAATTTCTCTCTGAAATTTGGTTGTTGAAATTGGTGGTAGACTTAGGGCTTTTATTGAATGATTTTTATGAATCCATGCTTGTGTTGAGGTTGTATGTATGTGGTTCTTTGATTTTCTAGGTTTTTATCTAATTGTTGTATGCTATAGGGTGAAGTTGAGACCTAGAGCTCAAGGGGTTCAGTGACAGCTGACAACCTTTAGGAATTGATTTCTACGTCTAATGTCCTGATTGTTAAAATCGAATTAGCTTGTCGAGAGATCTAGGAAACTAGGAATGCCTAGTACTAGGTGGATTTTATTAAGAGGGACATCATCCAACCTTATGTGACGATCGTAAGGACCTAAAGGAGATTGATTGAAACATAACCTGAGATATTCTATTTCAAGGACCAAAAGGAGACCAATAAAATTCCCAATGACTGATTCGCCTTAGAACTAGTATCACATTATCTGACCTAGAAGGACGGAAAGGAGAATAGGAATGAGGTGTGAGAAATTGAGGGGAGACATGAGAATGTAAACCTCATATCAAGTTCCTTCAGTAAGCATGAGGATATATTCACGTTAATCGATATTTTATGGTTATAAGTCATAAAACCATCAATGATGACAATCGGCCCTAGCGTTAATCATTAAAGTTTTCTTCCATTTCACTTCAATCATTTACTTATTTCTAAGATTTAGGTTAGTTTAATTTAGTAAAGTCTTAGTTAATCACCATCCCAATCAGTCACATTGCTTAGATAGTCAATTTCTTTAGTAGTCGGGGTACTTAATCCCCATTTAAACCAATTTTTCCCTTTGGGTTCGATACTTTGGATTTTTAATTAAAAAGCCACTATATTATTTGTGGTCCGTACACTTATGGATTTGGTTGTTTTTATGCCAAAATTAATATAAGTGAAAATAAACGAACAAGTTTTTGGCACTGTTGCGGGGGAGAAGCGCGGTTTAAGTGGAATAAAATAATATTCCGGCAAAAGAGAAGTTTGCTAATTTGAGCAAATATTTTCTTTTCATATTTTCTTTTGTATTTAGTATACTTCATTTTTTTTTTTTTTTGTATTTTTTCTTTCTTATAGGTGCTTGCAAATGAACAATCTATTGATATATGAGCCCCTATCACTTGAGAAAAATATTGAAGTCTCCTCCTGAACCTCGTGACCAAAAAATTCCAAGAGCACCCTGATGATTTCAGCTGTGGAAATTCGTTATTTTCCAACTGACACATTATGTCAAGCTACCGTATTCGAGTTGGAGAAGGGTGGATTTCTCTATAGAGCAAAAATTTCAATGTCGAGGAATTTCGAGTTACAATAATCAAGAACAAATCCAGCAACCTTTTGATGAAGAGCGATTTTATGTCTTCTAGAATGAGATAAAGAAGGACCATGTCGCATGGGAAGCTAAAATGAAATATCAAGTCACCAATGAAGAAGCTCCTATGACAAATGTAGAAAATCCAATTGGGCAACTAGCTCATGCATTAGAGGACCAATATTCAAGGACACTCCCAAGTGACATAAAGGATGAGGACAAAAGAGAATGTAACTTTGTGCCTATGAGTTTTAAGGAGGAAATCAAAGAACCAACATTGGTTGAGGAGAAAAAGAATGAACTTGCTAATGAGAAAGAGCTATTAGTGGAAAAGAGGCAAGTTGAAGAGCACCATTCGCAAATAACAATTGAAAATGTTTTGGATGGGATTTACTAGCTCAATTTCCCCATAGATTTTGTGACTTTGGCCATGGAAGAGAACCAACAAGTTCCATCTATAAGAACTCCTTCCAATGCCATAAGTCAAACATGGATTGATGTAGAACACGGGGAGATGACCTTACTTGTTGGTAAGGAAAAAGTGAAGTTCAACCTCCACTTAAACAAACAACTTACGGATGAAGAAAAGATGACGTGCATGCAAATAGAGAGCTAATTTCTACATTTTGAGGAGTAAGTACCCAAGATCCTTCAAGAGGAAACTCTTGAAAGATATAAATTTGAAGCCAACTCTTTTCCCACCGAAGAGTTGGCATTTTAGTTTACATCACCTATTTCGAAGGTTGAGGAAGTTATCCTCACGAGTGATGAGGATGAAGAGAGAGTATTGGCCACCATGGATGAAGGGCCAAAGCAAAGATCTCGGACTTCCCTAATGAGTCTAGTTGGACTCTAAAAATGGAGCAGCACTTGGGAGGCACCCCAAGCAAAAATAAGGATTTTTATCCATCTAATACTTTAGCTATTTTTGTTTAGTTATTTTTAGCATATGTTGCATGTTGATTTTATTTTAAGTGTTTGTTGGTTTTGCTTTCGGGGCATTGAAGATTTGAATCATATTGAGGAGTTTCATCAAGACCCTTTTAGCTTGATGGTCACACTTGATCATCTAGGGGAGTCCTCTGTTCTTATCTTTCATATTTCATACATTGAGGAAAATGCAAGCTTTAAGTTTGGGGGTATTGGGAGATTTCCCTTTGTTTTTAAATTTTTCCAGTAGCTTCAATGATCCTATCTTTAGTGTTTTCTTTCATTTGTTTATTTGCTTTACTTGCTTTTATAGGTTTTCAGTTTTTAGGTTATTTTTTTCATTTTTAGGTTGTTTTTGTTTTGGTTGAGTCTGTTAAGATACTTGGAATGCCTATGATGATATCAAATTTTGTTGTACTTTACATATGAATAATGTAAAAGATAGTTGAGCTAAAATTCAAATAGGATGACCATATATTTGTACACATAGCTATAGGTTTACATAAAATTAAACAAGTCTCTTGTACCCTTGTTTGCCAATCATGCTTGGTTTAGAGACAAATTACTAGAAAATCTATAGATTTAAATCTCATAAGACTTTAGAACGTTTAATTACCATTTTAATTGAAATCTAGGTATCATTTTTGGAAATGAAATAGGCCATCCTTGGAATGAGTTGACCTTATCTACCCAGGTTATGCATAGTCCATAGCCACCCTGGCCCGAGCCATAAACCTGTGTGTCTGCTCTTGAGCCAGAGCAAGCCACTATATCACTTTTGTTTTATCGCGGTAAGAACCCATTTTACGCAACATGTCAATTATAAAATCTGATCATGAGGACATGGTTGGTGGGAATTTTTGAGATGAAGGAGTTGCATAGTGAAATGTCGAGAGGTTGTTTGAAAGAGCAGAAAATAAAAACAGTTAGAAAAATAAATGCAAATAAGAAAAGAACTCAAGGATGAGCAAATTTAACTCGTAGCCTTCTTACCTTGAGCTACTAAGTCCGTAGGGGTGTTTTAATACCTAATACCAAGATCAGCCGTGCAAGGTTCATTAGACTAAAACACGTTACATAGGGTAATTAAGCTTAAAAGGGGTTTGAATCTTTACACACTTGCTCCTACCTTGATGTTCAGAAAAAGCAAAAATTCTTGGTGATTTTGAAGAGAGATAGAAACAAACAAGTTTAGGGGTGAAGCAATGTGGCAGGCATAATGATGCTAATGGGGTTGAGTTTGAATGATTCGATTTGAGATATAGTGAAATTTGAAAAGATGAAACATGACAAAGGAAAGTGTGCTTGGTGTTTAGGTAAAAGCTGAACCTAAGTAACCTTGTTAACACCACCCTCTCACCTAGCCACTTTTCACAATCTGAAGAGACATTGAGAAGTTCAATAGTGTGTAATACATACATTAGTGGAGAATGGCATGCAAGCAAGCCTATAAAGTCTTGATCACTCCATTAAAACTGGAATTCTTTAGGAGTGAGAGATCATTTATTGCATGCATTTTCCTATTTTAATCTAAATTGCACTTGGTTTAATGAGTGTGAGACTTCATACACCCAAGATAGAACCTCAATCTAAGTGCATTTTAGCTTATGGTCAGCCCATTAATTTTAAAAGAACACTATCTTGAATATTATTCAAGTGTTAGAATGCATAATTCCTAAGGCAAAACATTGCAAAATTTTTATCTCGATGGACTCACGTTTTATTTTTAATAAATTGGGAAAATATGTCTTCGTTTTTGCTTGAAGACAAGAAAAATGTTAAGTTAGGGTGTGTTGTTCGGTGTGAATCATACCTGCATTTTGAGTGTGTTTTTCATGTATTTATATAACTCAAATACCAGATTGACGCCCTATACATCAATATTACACTAATCCCCCATTTGCTTATGTTTTTTAAGTTAGAGGAAAAATGATGAGAAGTGATGGAAGAAATCAAATGAAGATCGCTTTCTGCAGGTAGCGATGAGGTTTGCAGAGGCAAGGAAGCTTCTTGTTGTTCGATAATGAATGAAGAAATCAAGAAGGAAGAGCAAAATGACACTTGAAGGAAGAATCGGAGCGAGAGAAGGCGAGAAGGCGAGGAAAACCTCTGGAGGTTCGCTGGCGGGCTTGACCCGCCTAAACTAATTTATGCTTGCCATTTGAAGCATGCCACGACCATTCTCGGGTTCTCCTAGGTGACCACTGGGCCTTGCTAAATGAATGCGGGCTTAGCGCCTAGGCGAAGAGATACCATCAAGAGAAGTATGGAGTCTTCTCTCTTAGGGAGAGAACACCCTCATAGGGTTTCTCCTCTCTTCTTCAGTAGAATCATTTTTTCTGGTTTTCAGTTTACTTGAATTTGGGCTCATTTTAGCTTTATTGGAAGATCAATGCACAAAGGATACATGCTTGAGTGGAGCTAAGTTTTGGATGAGATTGATTGCACATTTGTTTTGTATTCCTTAACTCTACTCTTATTCTTAATCTTTCAGTACTTTATTTGGTGCGATATGATGTGTTGGGTTTAGGGGATGCTATGAGGTTAATTTCTCCTAAGTAGTTTGTTGAAATTGGTGGTAGACTTAGGGCTTTTATTAAATTATTTTTATAAATCCAGCCTTGTGTTGAGGTTGTATGTATGTGGTTCTTGATTTTCTAGGTTTTATCTAATTGTTGTATGCTAGGGTGAAGTTAAGACTAGGCTCGAGGGTTCAATTGGCAGTTTGTAAGCATCATAGTAATTGATTTATACAATGTCTAAGTGTTAAAATCGAGATTAACTTGTAAAAAGATCTATGGAACTAGGAATGCCTAGTCTGAGGTGGATTTTATTAAGAGGGCATCATCTAACCTTGCTGTGATGATAAGTAAGGGGCCCAGAAAGGGAATCGTCGAACATAACCGAGATATTCTATTACGGGGGCCAGAAAGGAGACCAATAGAATTCCCAAGGACTTATTCGCTTTAGAACCAGTATCACCTTATCTGACCTAGAAGGATGAAAAGGAGAATAGGAATGAGGTGTGAAAAATTGAGGGGAGACATGAGAGTGTAAACCTCATATCAAGTTCCTTCGATAAGCATGAGGATATATTCATGTTAATCGATATTTTATGGTTATAAGTCATAACCCATCAATGAAGACAATCGGCCCTAGAGTTAATCATTAAAGTTTTCTTCCAATTAACTTCAATCATTTACTGATTTCTAAGATTTAGGTTAGTTTAGTTTAGTTAAGTCTTAGTTAATCACCATCCCAATCAGTCAAATTGCTTAGATAGTCAATTTCTTTAATAGTCGGGGCACTTAATCCCCATTTAAATCAATATTTCCCTTTGGGTTCGATACTTTGGGTTTTTAATTAAAAAGCCACTATATTACTTGTGATTCATACACTTGCGTATTTTTTTTTGTTTTTATGCCAAAATTTATATACATGCAAATAACATAACAAACATCTCAAAAAGAAATGAGATGTCTTTAAACAACATTCTTAAGGTAGAAATCTTCGATGTTTGGGGGATTGATTGCATGGGGCCATTTCCTCTGTCATTTGGAAATATGTATATACTTAACTTTGCGACAGAAAATGATGCCAAGCGATTAGTGCAAATTAGATCCTGAACGCCTCCTTTAGTTTGGTAACCCCACATATGCATTCTTAATGATGAAGGAAGTCATTTTTGTAATAGAATGTTAAAACTAATTACTTGAGAAGTGTTCTTTTGGACATGGTGGATCTTTATCATGGAATCAGTGGGCAGCAAAGTTTTAGCATACGATCAGGGAATCTTGGAAGACAGGCGGTTCATCTAGGAGGGTATCAAAGGTTGGGAATGGTGTATGAAACGAGTATGACCTCTGTTGGCGTAATCTTGGTGGTACTCAAACCATCATACCATATAGTTTATCTATGTTTAAACCAATTTTATGATTAAATCAGTTTTATGACGAGTGGTCCTTTCGTTTTGTGTGACTCATGGAGGTGGGCAGTGATTAGATCTGTTTGGGGGGAGGAGAGGAGGAATGGCGACAGGAATGTCGTGGCGTCCCCGTCGTGACGTCCCAGCGTCGATGACGTCAGAGTCAACGAGAAGAAGTCGTAAGTGGCCAGCGTCGCGGCGGTGTTGTGATTCTGCCTCACCATCACTAAGCGAGAGCCCAGGAAATCGGGGAGGATCGCGCTGAGCGAGGGGCCTGGCTGATAAGCAACAACTTGGTCGGCGGAGAAGAGACCTACTTTTGTATTTTCTTTTTCTCTAATAAAAATGTGTATGTTTTGCGATTGATTCATTATTGTAATTCGTCCAGTATGTTTTAGATTCATATCTAGGGTTTTGTCGAACCCTGTCACGATTGCATGGATTAAAGATTTGGATTTTATATTATTTAGTTATTTATGACTTGTTAGTATCTGCTCTATATCAGTGATTTATATACATGTGATGTTTGGCCAACATTGGCATGATTTTCTTGATTATGAGATCGAGATGAGGATGCCCAAGGATCTAGATAAGAGTGACCCTTAGTCAATTAAGTGCGTAGAGATATCCAGGGTGGAGATTAGGTTAGAACATTTGGTTTGAGCATTGGGTTGGGTAGAGATACACTCAAATCACCTTCTTGAGCTAGGCGGATACCTCGAAGAGGGTATCTCGTAGGCACAGCCACCCGATCATGATAATTATTGAATGGGTAGAATAGTAATTTTCTAGGTAGTAATAAATCAAAATTGGCGGGGGAACCATAGCTAGTCTCATAATCTGTTAATTTACTAAGATAAATTAGTTTATTCAATTTCACACATTAGTTAATTTGTCACTCAAAGCTTACGTCCAGATAATATTCAAAGGCTAAACTCAATAGTCAAAGCACTTCTCCCCGTGGATTGATATCATGTAGAATTCCTGCTTGTATTACTTGATCTGTGAGCATGCGTACATAGGCGTATACATTTTACACATCACGCTTTCGGCTTATCAAGTTTTTGGCGCCGCTACTGGGGAAAAGTTTTAGAGTTGATATTGAAAAACAACAATTAGATATTACTCTGGAATTCTTATTTTGTGTTTTTATTTTATTTTTACAAGTGCTGGTAATTTGGTCTTTCTGTTTCGTGTGTGATTGCAGCTAAGGTTACAGTGAATGCATGCGAAGACGTGGCCAAATTGCACTACATCCATTTGATCACAGTGGAAAGAACCTTGCTAAAACACACGAGGCCCAGAGCTTGACATAAAAACGAAATCTAGCAATCATGCGAAACTGATGAAGAGCACGATCTTGGCCATGACAAAGCTGAGGCCTGAAAGGGCCAGTAATGGAGTCGCGCTAGGAATCATGCCTTTAAATGGTTTATCGGCCGGATGATCCATTCATCTTTGCTAGAAGAGTTTGCCCCTCACAGCCTCTGAGTTTGTTTAGGCGGTATCAAGAAGACCACTGTTCGGGAAAACAAGTTCGAGTTGAGTCGGTAACTACGGATGCTTGAGACATCTGTTCCACAGTTACTGATGAGGAATCAAATGACATTTGTGACTTCCTCGATGCAGCGACGATCAGTACAATGGAGTCAGAAGGGGCTTTTTCAAGTTAGATTGTTCCCACTCTCACTAGGGTGATAAGTGAAGACATTGGTTTCTGAGTCAATACTTGGATTCCATTACTTCATGGAACTACTTAGTGTAGAAGTTCCTCACGAGTTCTTCCACGCGCAAAATTGCACGGTGGTGCAGAGATTAATACTTTGGACAAAAATTTGGGAGAGAACTTGGCAGAAGCGTGGGATAGATTTCACGAACTATTGATGCCCATCGCGGGAGTGACCCGGATGAATGCGAGGTCCACACTTATAATGGAGTACACGGAGTGCTACTAGAATGAGCGTTGATGCTTCGGCGAGAAGGGGCTGCAATGAAGAAGACCACGGACCCGAAGCATAAATCTTGGAGATCTTGCTACTAATACTAATCGTGGCACAGAGATAAGACTACACTAGTGAAGGCGTGACGCGATATGAGGCTCTCAGCCAAATCTGGTTACTCATGTGGCACAACTTATTAAACGGTAACTAAGACGGTAGTGCGCGAGATACCCGTACGAGACCCGACTATAGGAGTTGTGTAAATTACGTGGAGGCGACAAACACGGGGAATTCCACTTTCGGGACTCCCAAGCGAAGTAGAGCCGGGCGGTATGTGTCAAAGGTTTAATCAGAAGTCAACCACGAGCATGGTCGATGGGGCGACCATCAAAACCAAAATCGAGACGAGTGGGCGTAATTCTCGAATAGTCGGAACGGTCGAGTTATGGATGGAGGGACAGTAGAACAACAGTGCCTGCCACCACAGAATTAGCGAACCACCTCCCGAGAAAAAGGTGGACTTGGAATAAGCCCTTGTGCAATTACTCACCTCGCATACCACCTTTAGGAATGAGGCAAGCGAATATCGACACGAAGCCGCAAATTGAGCAATTAAATGAGCGAAAACATACATCTTTCACCTGTATGCTCTTCACTGTGACCCTCAGTTTCTAGTTGAAATTTAAGTACGAGATGGGTCGAATGGTCAATCTATTGACGAGAAAAGATAGCTAGTTCTCTTAAAACTCATAAAGTGGGCAGGCAGAGGGAATAGGCATATGCGGTCATTGAGAAGTGGTAAAGAATTGGCGTCTGAGGGCGACCCGGTGAGAGGAGGTTGGCGAAAGTCGCCCCAGCCAGAGTCGAGAATGATAATATAGAGAGAGCAACCAAAGAGAAACAATTTATAGGAGAAAGAAAGAAGCAAGAAGTTACTTACAACCAGCCCAATTTCGTATCCTCGGCGTCTAAGAAGCATAAAAATTTGGATAAGCCGAGTTCACCCGAGTTTATGGAAGTATTGAAGCGCACATGATATTCCATTTGCTGATGCTTTGGAACAAATGCCAAGTTATGTAAAATTTATGAAGGACATCTTATCTCAGAAGAGAAGACTGGCAGATTTCGAAACAGTTAATCTAACTAAGGAATGTAGTGTCATCCTTCAGAGGAAGCTGCCCACAAGAAAGCTAAAGACCCGAGGCGGGTTTCACTGTCCCTTGCACCCGTGAAAGCGTTATCTTTGAAGGCTTTGTGTGATTTGAGTGCGATAATAATCTCATGCCCTATCCGTATTTAGAAGTTTGAGATTGGGGCTTCTTGACCTACGATCCACCTCCGACTAAGCGAGATAGGCCCTTAAAGCATCAGAGGGGTGATAGAAGATATGCTTAGTGAAGGTTAATGAGTTTATCTTGTGATTTCATTTTATTAGATATGGAAGATGAAAATACCGTAATCTTGGATAGATCATTTCTTTGGCGCAAATGATGATTGGCGTTGGAAGGGAATTTAAAATTGAGAGTGCACGGGATGAAGTCGAGTTCAACGTGTTGATTTGTGAGACATTCGTGGAGAGTGATACATGCTTCGTAGCGAGAGCGAGTAAGTATAGTGTCTAGCCAAAGTGGTCTCATCGATCCTTTGGAGGCTAGCCTAGTATAGAGTGATTCAGAGAATCTGGGCGAAGAGGCAGAGGAGTATGTAAAATGGATGGATTCCTTCAAACCCAATAGAAGGAAATATTTTGAATCATTTGGGTGAAAATACTAAAAGCGTAAGTGTGCATTAAATGACCACCTAAGATGGATCAAAAGCCATTACCTAGCCATTGAAGTATGCTTATCTTGGGACTGACCTCCACGCACCGATGATCATTTCGCGTCCTTGACGAAATAGGAAGATAAGTTATTAAGAACAGAGATCCGCAAATGCGCTCGGATGGTCTACGACGATTTAAAGGATTTGCCCTTCACATGTGCATGCATCGGAATTTTGTTGGAAGATGGTCATAGCCCTGGAGTGGAAGCCTGAGAGGATATTGAATCCAGCTATGAAAGAGGTAGTCAGCGAAATTATTAAAGTGGCTGAATCACAGGGTTATTTATCTTATTCCAGACAATGCTGGGTAAGTTCGGTCTAGTAGTACAAAGGGAAGAACAAATGATCATAGGCGAGAATATCACATTCACGCGCTAGAGCAGTCTGAACAGGTTGGAGAATTTGTATTGATTATCGGAAACTGAACAAGGCTACTCGAAAAGATCATTTCCCATTGCATTTCTGGATCAGATGTTGGATCGATTAGCCGGACACGAATACTATTGCTTTTTGGATGGATATTAGGCTCTGATCGGATTCTTTATAGCCTGAAGATCGGGAGAAGACAACGTACATGTCCCTATGGTATTATTAGGCCGGATGCCCGCCGAGTGTCTGATGCGTGAACATTCAAGCTATTTGTATGATTGTCATATTCTCCGATATGGTTGAAAAAGCAATCGAGGTCTTCATGGATGATTTTTCTGTCTTGGGTAGCTCCTTTGACAATTGTCTAGAGAATTTGAGGTCGGTGTTGATCAGATGCGAGAGACCTGACCTTTGCCTCAATTGGTAGAGTGCCATTTATGATGAGAGGCGTTGTACTTGGGCGTAGATTGAGGGTGGGGTAAGGCAGCGAATATTGGAAGCAGTGAGATAAATGTTGATTTGTTTGCAGAAAAGTGGTTAATTAACTCAAATTTCATTTTGCAGGAAAATACTGTAGAAAATCAAATCTTAGCAAAAATCAGAAGAAACCACCTGCAGCAGAATTGAGGTCACAACCAAAAATTTAAGTTGCGACAGGAAGCTCAGTTTCCGGCCATTCCAGTCACGACATCTGACAAATTCGGCTTTGGGAAGAAATAGAAAACTTGAACAAGTGAAGTCGTGACTTGAAGAAGGAGGTTGCGACAAAGAAAGCATTAATTAGAGACTAAAGGAAGCGATCAAAGGAAGAAATTCATGTCGCGACATTACTTTGATATAGCGAGGATATGAATGATGTCGCGACACCACTGCGAGCGCGACAAGGATCAGTTAATGAAAGCCCTGAGAGTCTTCACGAGTAAAAGGCGTTGCAGCTAGTTTTTAATGAAGGTTCCAATTGAAATTCGCGACATCTTTGTGTGTAGGTCGCGACATGGCGCGAGCCCAGAGTTTTGGCGAAAGCGAGATTGCGACCGTTGCTCTGATCAAGCGCCAAGCGATGTCGCGAGCCACTTGCGGGTTGCGGCTGAAGAAGAGCTAAGCGGACAACAAAGAATTCGCGACATCACCTTGAAATTACGTGGCCCAGGAAACTCAGGTGGGAAGGAGAAATATAATGCAATGTAGGCGGGGTTGCAACCCGAGGAAGAAAGAAATGGGGAAGCAAAGAGGTCGCGACATCACCGTAATTCGAGAGACATAAAATTGAAACATAGGAAAGCAAGAAGACCCTGACACAATTCGACGAAATCGAGAATCCGCAAACATGAAGTCATCATACAAGCGGAAAAGTGGTGAAACACAAGCGATGTCGCCTTCCGGAAGGTGGAAGAATAGAAGAAAACAATGATGTGCTGACGTATAGCGAGTCGCGACATCAAGCATAGGAACGAACAAATAAGGTCGCGACCCTGGCGATGTCGCGACCAGCGATCAAAACGGTTAAGAGACAAATTGGTTGCAACCAAAGAAGAATTAAGTGATGATCATGGGCGATCAAGAGAGTCCATGTCGCGACATCAACGGGGTCGCGACACGGGACGGTGAGAGTGGGCTTTCTTTGGAGTTCCACCTGAAGCATTTTGGGGATTCGGCTAATTCTTTTTACAGTATAAATAGATAGCTTTAGAATAATGCAAAGTAGTTTTGTCTTCGCTCTGAGAAAAGGAAAGGAAGAGGAACTCAGTGTATATTTTAGAGTAGATTTTTTTTTAGTTATATTATTTTTCTTAAGCATTACTGCCTGAAAATTTATGAAATCTAGACAAATTTCTGGAATTCATTTCTTCTCAGTTTTATTGCAATTATAGTGGTTGTACGTGATCGGTGCTCCATTTCTTAGTTAAGCGATGCGGTAATCGGAGAAACTATTTCGGTGGATTGATTTGTTTAAGATTAGTCTTTCTGCTAGTATGGAAGAATTAATTTGGGTTCGGTTTTGCTTAATCGGTATGCGTTTTGAATGGATAAGTTCCCAATAGTAGTACCGAATACCATTTGAGGGAATGTATCTTGATATCCGGGATGCACACTCTAACGTGACACGAGAGGCAGAAGATTCGGTGAGAGCATTCTTTTACGGGTATGTTCATTATAATTGAAGAGCTATTTGAGCTACGAGTTCATTTGATAAATCCACCGCTCATAATTGAAGTTGGATGGGTGTATTTAACAATATAAATAATCAGAGAGTTCACCTTAATCTAAAGTTAAGTTCAAATCCCCGTGTTAGCTTAGATCTAATCAAGGGAAATGGATAAACCCATAGATCTGGAGGTTGAGCCATCAATTAAGTGGTAGAATCTTTACGAAAATCCTGAGAAGGAAAAATAAAAGTTCTTCCGTCAACAGGAAATGGGTGTGAAGTATTGAGAAAGAAAAATACCCAGATCTTGCAAGATAATTTGGAATACAGGTAGATGGTTTGATCTTGTCTTCGAGAGGAGCAAGGATATATAATCAGTGAATATGGATAAATCCAATTCCAATAATTAGGAAATCTTGGACAAAATCAGATCCATACATAGAAACGAAGGAATTGGTTTTAGTCTTTGGAATTAGCATTTCCATTTTATTTCATTGATGGTTTTCGTTTTCCATAGGAAACTGATTCAATCCATTCTTTTATATACAATTTATTTTTAGTCATTCACTTTTGTTTTAGTTTAGTTTGAACATATTCAATAGTATAGGATTTTTAATTTTTATTGTTTAGATAAAACCTTCACTATGAGTTTTGAGTCCAAATAGTATGAAATTTTAGTAGTTGGGGGTGGTTGATCTGTAATTATTTATCAATCTCTATGGGAATGATACGGACTTACATTGAGGATTTTCTGCTTGTGGCATGTGCACTTGCGGTGTCATAGACTGAACCCTTATTTTAAATCCTGAACATTAAGAGAAATTATTTTATATCAATCATCAGTAACATGGATGCAAGAGAAGTGTAAGGCTCTTGTAATTATATTAATTTGAGGAGTTTTTTTTAAAGTCTATATAGAAAAAAGACAAACAAGTTTTAGCACTTCTATAGGCGTAAATTCTTGGGGTTGGAAAAATTAGTAAGATCCAATATTAAGACAGAAGGAAATGCTAATTTAAGGCATTTTATAAATGAAAGAACAAAATAGCTTTGGCGGTGGCTACATCGATGCAATCTTTAACAAACCATGTTGAAAATATTTGTTTAGTTTGACTAATCCTATTAATGCGAGTGTGTTTGATTTAAGAAAACATTTAATCATAGGAAAAGCAGGATTTTGACTTGATTCAAAATGGTCTTGGAATTGGAGAGGCCTTTTCGGGAGCTTAAGAAAGAGACAAAAAGGTAAGCCTTGTGGTTATGAAGATGAGAGACATGACGGACGGAGAAACGAGAGGGATGCGGCTAGAAGGCCTCCATTGCGGCCAAATGGAAGATTTGGAGGCCTATTCGAGAGAAGAGTATTGCAGTACGAGACTGACCTCTTTGTGGATGCAAATAGTTCCAGACTAAATTAAGCCTTGTTCTGTGGTTCGGCAAGCATTAGGTTCTTTGGTGATCATAGGAATGAAACGACACACAGGAAGATTTCGAGGATGGCGGATCTGGTGAAGCTGAATGGTGTGAGACCCGGAGGAGGGTGATAAAGTTGCATCTCTTCCCATTTCTTTGAGAGATATAGACCACATGGTATGAATCATTACCATATGGATTCGATTGATGGGAAGAGTTGGTAGAAACCTCGCAGTGAGATTCTTTCCCCATCTCTTGCCCGGAGAGAAGAAGAGAGATAATAGTATTCCAACAAGGGGAAGATGAGCCTATATGTAGCTTGGGAAAGATTCAAGAGGTTGATGAAGAATTGATACATGGAATAGATTTGAAGACCCGGATGGACATAGTGTATCATGCTTTAAGTAATGAAAGTACATCTAAGGAACATTATCGATGCTTCATGTTGTAGACATTCAAACACAAAAATCTTGTAAGAGGTGAAGTCGATGAAGACTTGGCAAAATGCAATATAGAGAAGCTCCATCGGAGTTTTCCGAGGGAAATCGCGAGAGGAAAGGGGTCGTATTAGAGTGACGAGATGACGGCCATGGAGCAAGTTGGATGCCATAATGCATAGGATGAGCGAGAAAAGATGCACGTGCTCGTGAAGTAGGGCAGGTGGAAGAGAACTTATGAGGAAGAAGTGTGATGTATAGCCAGAAGAAGATTCTTACGTTCTTTGAGGAGGGTTAAGTCATTAAGGCAGCCTTTAAAGTTGTCATTTCAAGCCAAATCTAACTGTCCACACCTTTACAATCATTTTTGAGGAACCATGAGAATTTTCATATGGTGGAGGCATTCTGAAACTAAGGCATAGACAACATCCTCAGCCAAAGGATATGATACAGGTTCCGACGACATCGAGGTGAAAGCGAAGTAGATATCGGGGGTAAAGAGGACTCGACCATTTGAAGGGAACAAATCACTCATAGTTCTCATTGAGGGTTCATGAGGCTATTCTGATTCATGGGCGTGTCGACTTGGAGCTTTCAAGTTTGATACTCAAATGTGTTTCGGAAGAGATGCTAGTGCCTCGTTGAAGATTTGGAGACACAAGGATATGCATGGCACTGTGATATTGCAGATTAGAGCAAAGGGTACATTCCACTGATGACACTCAGAGGAAGAACTAAAAACTGCGTGCAAATTAAATTAAGAAGTGGGGAAGGATTTGAAGCGACAAGGGACCAGAAAGGAAAGAAGAGGCGAGGAAGCTGAAGAAGAGAATGAAAAGGAATGAGAGAAAGAGCACCAGTTGAATAATGAGAAGAGTAATGACGAGGAAAAGAAGAAGTTGTACCGGCTTATACACCTTGAGTGCCATTTCCACAGGAGACTAGGAAGTCGAAGAAAGAGCAGTTTTCTAAATTCTTGGACATTTTCAGAAAATAGAAATAAATATCCCATTTGCGAGTAATCAGCGAATGCCTCTTTATGCATTTTCTGAAGGAAATGCGGGCAAGAAAAGGAAGATAGGCGAGGAGGAATAGTAAACGACACTGCGGTGCATTATCTCATTGGCTGCCGGCAAGATGAAAGGACCACGGCGGTTTCACCATTCCCACGCTCCGTAGGATATGAATTCAAGAAAGCATGTGATTAGCGCTAGGTATAAGTTTGATGCCTCTATCAGGTGTGCGGAGACTTGGAACACTAGCCAATGATTACATTGCGGATGGGTGATGGGTCGATGACCTGACGGAAGGCATTCTTGAATATCTTTGTCGAGTTGGGGAGAATTCACTTCTTCCCGGTGGATTTTGTTATCATGCGAGATGGAGGAAGAGATACGAAGTTCCTTTGTTCTTCAGGGAAGACCTTTTTAGCAAGCTGGGTAGCCACTTGAGTAGATGTGAGAAAGGTGGTAACCTCAGGTTGGAAATGAAGCGGTCATTTAATATTAATAAGTGCAGACGTCCGATGTAGATGCGGATAGTTGTGGTTGTAGGAAGCGATAGCCTTCTCGATGTTGAATTGGATTTTGATTGTATCCTTCAACACTATGAATGAAATTGAGATGAATTTCGGTATCTTGAGAGTCTTGGTTGTGAAGTTACGCATGAATTTGTTTAACAAAGGAAACGATAAGTATAAATGAAAGCGGTCGAGATGAAGTATGCGCGACCGGAAAGCGGCAAACTCATGAGTAGGAAACTAGTGCGAAAGGGTTTAACATTAAGAAAGATTTCCTAGTCATTTAAAATATGAGTTTTAGAACAAGAGAAAAAAAGAAAACTGATTTATCTATATCGGTACATTAGTGAAGTGAAGAGCAGTTGATGGTAATTATGAAAATCTGAGGAAGTAATTGGCAGTCGATTGAAGATCTAAGGTATCGACCCTCCATTTGCATGCACAAAATATTGTTGGATGATAATGTAAGCTTCTTGAGCATCAAAGGAAATTTGAACCTAGTGATGAAAGGATTTATTCGAGAAAAGAAGTTCACGGAAATGGTTAAATGTAGGTTTAATATAATCTTTATGGATGGTTCTTGGAAGATGGGTGTGTGTGGTTCAGAGAGGTTCAACGTGATCGGAAATGAAAATAATGAGCCGAGTTCCTCTGAAGCGTGTGACGGGATGGAGGGTGTGTGTGACTCTGAGAAAATTGAATCACTATGACCGGAAAGGATCATTTTCCCACGCCTTTCATTGATCGAGATCTTTGGATAGGTTGGCAGGACACCCTCATTTTGTTTTCTTGATGGATACTCTGGATATAACCAAATTGCTATTGCACCTGAAGATCAGGGGAAAACCACTTTTACATGCCCATTTGGTACTTTGCTTTTAGGAGAATACCATTTGGTTGTGTAATATCTGGTACCTTCCAAAGATGCATGATGTCTATATTTTCGATCAGCGAAGAAGTTATGGAGATCTTCATGGATGAATTTCTGATGTATGGATCCGGTTTTGAGCTGATGCACGCATAACACAGGGGCCGGTACTTCAAGGTACGAAGAACCTAGCTCGATTGGGAAAAATGTGTCATTTGTGATTCTGAAGGAATTGTCTTGGGGCACATGAGTTGATTTCTGATGAGGCTTGAGGTAAACCAAGCAAAAGTTTCAATTATAAGAAATTTGATGCCACCCACTACAGTCAAGGGAATTAGACTGGATTTTATAGAAGATTTATCAGAGATTTCTCAAAAATTGCTAGGCCACTATTCAGATTGTTGGAAAAAGATACTAAGTTCTATTTTGATGAATCCTGCAATAATGCATTTGAAGAAATCAAATCAAGACTAGTTGAAGCTCCCATCATGGCAAAACCAAAATGGAACAGAGAATTTGAAATCATGTGTGATGCCGGTGATTTTGCAATGGGATGTATTGGGACGAAAAGGAAAAAGTGTTTAAAGTATACTATGCTAGCAAAATAACTAATGAAGCTCGAAAATTACTGTGAAAAGGAGATCTTGGAAATAGTATTTGCATGTGAAATTTTAGGCCATATATTTTGGGGTCCCATGTTGTTATACCTTTGATCATGCGGCAATTAAGTATCTAATGGCAAAAGAAAGAAATGGCTTTAGGCGATAAAAGGTGGGTACTATTATTATAGGAATTTGATTTAGAAATAAAAAAAAAAAAGACAAGAAGGGTTGTGACAAATTGTGATAGGCGATCGCGCCAGTGAAAAACCCAGCATACGAGGAAGGAAGGAAGAGAAACAGAAAATTACACCAGAATGGCGATTTGTCAGTTTGTCTCCAGTCGACTGCGCGCGGCTGTGAGCTTTGTAGCTTGTGGAATAATGCCACGAGTCGACCTGTGAGAGAAAAGCTAGGGAGCGCGAGGCGGGTACTAAATGCAGGATGACCACTTTATTGTTTAAAAGAGGAGATGATCGATTATAAGGAGATGTGTCAGGAAGGTGAGCAAAGCAAGATTTTACAAGAATGTCATGCATCACCATATGGAGGACATTTTCACGGAGATAAAAGCATTACAAATTCTCCGGTCGGGTTCTTGGCCCTCTTATTTTTAAGGGTTTGTTTTGAATGGAGTAAAGTTATGTGATCGATGCAGAAAGAATGGGAATGCTCGGCCAAAGGCATGAGATGCCCCTGCCAGTATCTGGTGGTGCAATTGTTTGATGTATGGGAATGGATTTTATGGGGCCTTTTCAGTTTCATTTGGAAATATATACATACTCTAAGCGTAAGTTATGTATCAAAATGGAGTGAAGCGTGACTTGTCGAAGAATGATGCCAATCGATTATTCAGGATTTTTACAAAGAAATATCTCAGTTGAGACCGCAGAACTATAATTAGTGATGGAGGGAGCCATTTTTCAAATAAGGTGTTTGTATTTCATGAGAAGATATGGTATCAAACATATTATGAGCTTGGCTTATCATCCTCAAGCGAATGAATGTGAGAATTTCAACGGGAGATGAGAATTACGGAAAGAGCTGTGAGTTCGAGGAAGAAGGGTTGAGTCGTTGAAACTTGATGATGCACTCTGGGCATCTGGGTGCCTTTAAAAATCCCATTGGAATGTCCCCATGCGAGGCTTGTCTTTGGAAAACCTTGTCACTACCTCTTGAGCTACAGAATATAAAGCTATGTGGGCCATCGAAGCTTGTTTTGATTTTAAAATTTGCTAGGAAGATAGGCTACTCAGGTTAAATGAATTGGAAGAGTTAAAAAATTAAGCCTATGATAGTGCGGAATCTACAAGGATAAAAGCAAAAAAATGGCATGATCGAGAATTTTGAGGAGGGAATTCAAGAGCGGAGATCAAGTCTTGTTATTGACTCAGGGCTAAGACTCTTTCGGGAAAGAGTGAAATCCAAATCGAGTGGACCGTTCTGATGGTATCAAGCACAGTTTAGGGGCGTGACACTTAGGCAAACCAATCATGAGGAGTTGAAGTTAATGGTGGAGATTAACCTTTACCTTGGGAGAAAGCAATTAGAAGAGTAACCCTTAGTTTTGAACAAGGGAAATTGAAGAAAGCGAGAACAATGGCGACGAGAAAATTAAAATTTAAGACTAAAAATTGAAGCGAGAACTTTTGTGGAAGGCAATCCACACCGAGTTTGTTTAATTTTCTTGTTATAGTTTAAAATTTATGTGTTTAAATTTCTAATAGCATATTGTGATTTATTCATTATTAGTGAAGAAGAGTAAGTAAATATTTTTTTTTAGTTTTACAGGACAATGAAGATTGTGCAAAAGGAGAGCATCTGCAATCAAACTTCAATCAACATAAGAAACCAAAAAGGGGTAGTATATTCTTCTTGATTTGATTTTAAAATTTGTCTTTGATATAGCATGATTGAAAGTTTGGGGGAATTTTTATCTTGTTTTGGTGCTTAAATCTTGAATGTGATGCATTGTGGAAGTTGTTGAATTTTTGCATGATGAAGATGAATTGAGTTGTAGTTGTTTTGATTGGAATTGAATAAATTGAAATTGATGTGAATTTGAGTGTTTATGTTTTGGTGCGACATTAAATCAAAGTTGCAAAAGCCCAAAATCTTGGATATGAAAAAATAAAAGGTGGAAAAGAAAGTGAAAATAATGGCTGAGTCACGGCGAATTAAAGAAGGGAAAGAACATTTTATGTTGCAACATCAAATTTCCTATCGTGGCCACATTTAGATATGACAAAAAAATCTTGAAGTTGCGACGGAAGTCAAGAATGATAAAAGAGGAATTTTAAACCTCTCATTTTTGGCGTCCCAGCATTAAAAATAAAACTCATTGAAAGTCATTAATTAAGAGGATTAACATTTAATGTCGTGACTCCCATATCACAATCATGACATTGAACCCAGCGTCTATCCCACTTCAAATTCCATTAAGCTACAATTCACCCAAACCTTTCAGTTATGCATCATTCATTCAGAATCTTTGAAATAAATAGTTATTAATGCATAAACAGAAATCAATGTCTTAATTGAACGCATTGGTTTAAATGCTCAGTTTCAAGGAGAATAAATAAAGGGAATTTCATAACTTCAAGAAAAATGATCAATATTCTCCACCAAATTCCCTGAAACCTGTGGAAATATCGAGAGCAATAGTCGAAACACTCATTCAATTCATTCATCAAAATTTAAAAGAAAGGAATAAATGGCCTTGTAGTTCAAAGAGACCCTTAAATCACTATAAAAGGATGGGATAACAAAGGAAAAATAAACAAAGAGAATGAAGAGAAGGGAGAATGAGAGAAAAGAAGAGTTCCAAGGCTGTGAACACAGAGTTTATGGAATGAATGGAGTCGGAAAACAAACAAATTCCATTCCTTATTAGATAAAACGTTGTGTAATCAAGAGAGTGGTTGATGGGAAGGGAATTGGAAGAAGGGTTAATTAGAACCGTAACCGAGCTCAAAAAGGAGAAAGGGCTCGATTTGTTGAACCTTGTTCCTGCAGTAGAATCGCTCTTGGAGGCAGCTGAGTGCAGTGAACGAATGGGCGGGTACTTGACCCGGAGGGAAGAGATATGATTTTAGATCAAGAAATAGAGAGTTTTTTCTCTAATTTGGTTTATAACCCATGGCCCAGCCAGAAGCGGGATTATCGATATCAAAATGTTTGAAATATTTGAATAAAATTCTTGTTGATTTGGGTTGGGCGACTTGAGAAATTTTGTGTTAGGTGTTATTTTTACGTACGAAAGTCAAATAAATAATTATGTTCTTTCCAAGAGCAGTGATTCGGGAAAGAATGTCGAGCGTGAATGATTAAGCTGGAAATTAGGAGTATTGCACATTGTTTAATTTCGAGTATAGATTCTGAAATTTGAAATTTGGTTATTCCTGATGGAACAAAATACTTGGTTGACATAATGTAAGTAGACAATAAATAAATACAAGTCTTGCAGAAATAATACACTTTGGTCAACAAAACTTATGAAACTTTGAGAGAAATTCACATATTCTGGGAAATTCAAGACTAAGAGTCCATAGTCATAGAACTTGTTAGATTATTGATTGAGGCAAAATCTTAGGTGAAAACATCCAACAAGAAATGATAGAGGCCATCCTTGTCAGATTGAGCTTTCTAAGCCTACCTAAATATATAGTAGCGTATTCTCTAGTTCCTTGATTTAGCCAAATAAGCCTTATTTCTTCAATAAGCATTGGCGAAAACCTAAATTCCATTCCTTGCAATTAACTGACAAAGAGCCCAAATTATCAGGTTCCATTTGAGAGAAAAAGTTTCGCATAAACAAAGAAACAAGTTTGGGGAAAAATATTTCCAATTTTTTTACAATGAAGGATGAAAGAAGTAAGACGAGAAGCTAGTGAAATAAGGGAATAAGTTTTGTCTTGTGGCATATTTCCCTTGAACAATTAAGCTCGTAGGGTGTTTAACACCTAGTACCCTAATACTGTTGGTATGGGAGTTGGTAGCTGAAGTTCTCTAAGAGTAATAGAAAGCCTAAGAGAATGAGGCTTGTTGCACTATTCCCGATCCTAAGAAAACAAAGCAAAGAGTAAAGAAAAAAACAAAGGAACTAGCCTGAATAAAGTGCATATGGAAATTGGAATTCCCTCAAAAGGAATTCAACATGAAGATTGAATCGAGGGCGAGATTGAAGAGAATCGACAAGAACAAAAGAAGAAAAAATTGAAAGTTAGAGCGACAAGTATAGAAAAGGTGGAAACTAGGTGGTTTACAACTTAAAATTTTCCATTATCTACCCAACATTACAAGCCTGAAAGACCTCATTGATTTTGAAAGTTGAATTTACCTACATTAGTGGGGTCGATATGAAAAACAAGCCTATGGGACTTTGACAAGCAGGTCTAAGAAAACTCCAGAAGATTAACTAAATTCAACATGAAGATGAAAAGGATTGAAGACACACACACACACACAAGAAACAGGAGCTTGTTGAATAAATTTGTTTAAATACATTAGTTCACCAAGAAATTTGTGATAGAAGTATACCATTTCTTATTCTTGAATCGAAACTGAAATTTAAAATGATGCTGATATCTCTTAATTCCAGATCAGAAGGTGGAAAGAAAGAAACTATGGTATGAATCAGAAAAATGTCCTTAAAAATTTTAAAAACTTATTTGTTTAGAGAATGACAATTATTTCTTTTCTTTTCTCGGGACGAAGCAAAATTTTAAGTTTGGGGAATTTGATGAGTCCTAAAAAACTCATTGAATTTTAATCCATTTTAAGTATATTATGAGATAAATGTTGATTTTTTTGCGAGAAAAGTGGATAATTAACTCAGAATTTTATTTTGCGGAAAATCATCGAAAATCAAATCACTTAGCAAAAAGCGAAGAAACCGACTGCGGCTGGGGTTGAGTCCATGACTAAAATTTAAGTCGCGACGGGAAGCTGGATTACGGCCATTCCAAGTCCGACGTAAACAAATTCCGGCTTTGAAGAAAGAAATAGAAGAAAACTTGAACAAGTGAAGTCGTAGTGGAAGAAGGAGGTTGCGATAAAGAACGTGGTCGAGACTAGGAAATAATCAAATGAAGAAATTAGTGTAAGCGACATCGCTTTGATGTCGCGATGCAGGATATGAATGATGTCTGTGACACCGCACTGAGGGTCGCGACAAGGATCTAGTCGATAAACCGCAAGGGTCTTCATAAGTAAAGGCGTTGCAACTAGTTTTTAATGAAAGGTTCGATTGAGGTCGACATCTTTGTGTAAGGTCCACGACATGAAAACGAGGCGAAGTGCAGTGAGAAAGGCGAAGTTGCGACCATTTAATGATCAAGCGCATGAAGCGATGCTTCGCGACCAACGGCGAGGTTGCGACTTTGAAGAAAGAGCTAAGCAGGCAACAAAAGAGGTCGCGACATCACCACGGGGTTGCGACACGGAAAATAGGTGGGAAAAGGAGGAAATGTGTTGCGTAAAAGCGAGGTTGCAACGGAGAAAGAAAGAAAAAGAATGGGAAGCAAAAGGGTGAGCATCACCATGTGAAATTCGCGACATAAAGTGAAACATAGGAAGCGAAGACCACCTTAATTGATGCCAAGAAATCAAAGTCCGCAGTACATGAAGTCATCATACAAACAGAAAGTGGTGCATGACCTAAAGCGTCATCGTAACTCGGAAAATTTGGAAGAATAGAAAAACAATGATGTCGCGACGTATGGCGAGTCGCGACATCAACTACTAGAAAGCTGAACAAATAAGATTAACGACCACAAACGATATCGCGACCAGTCAAAGCGATTCTGAGACAAATTGGTTGCAACTTAAAGAAAGAGGTCGCTACTGATCACGGGCAATCAAGAGAAGTCCATGTCGCGGCATCAACTTGAGGTCGCGACATAGGATAGTGAGCTGGGATTTTTCTTTAGAGTTCCACCTGGAGCATTTTTGGGGATTCGACCCAAATTCTTTTTACATTATAAATAGATAGCTTTAGAATAGTAAAGTAGTTTTCCGTCTTCACTACCGAAAGGAAAGGAGAAGAGGAACTTCGATCTTATATTTTAGATTAGATTTTTTTTTTTTAGTTTCATTTACGGTTTGAATCTGTGAACTGTATGCGAGAGACAGTATTTGGATTTTTAGTTCTATTATTTTCTTAAGCATTCTGCACGAAAATTTATGAAATCTGGGCAAATTTACGGAATTCATTTCTTCTCGGTTTATTTGCAATTACCAGGTGGTTGTGTTGATCGGTGCTCCCATTTCTTAATTCGCAATGCGATGTCGAGCACGGCTCATTTGAATTTGATTTACATTTAATTCTGATCTTTCTGCGCACAATTATGGAGAATTAATTTGGGTTCGGTTTTTACTTAATCGGTGTCGTTTTGAATGGATAAGTTCCCAATAGTAGTACCTAATACCATTTGAGGGAATGTATCTTACTATGATATCGAATTAACCTGCGTGACCGCGGGACGGAGATTCACGAGAGGCTGAGGCATTCTTCTCTCTGCAGGTATGTTCGACTACCATTGTGAGCCTATTTGAGCTACGAGGACTCATTTTTGATAAATCCCTATTAAGCTCATAATTGAAGTTGGATGGGTGTATTTAACAATATAAATAATCAGGAGAGTTCACGCCAAATCTAAAGGTGAGTTCACGATCCTCGTGTTAGCTTAGATCCCAATCAAGGGAAAGGGATAAACCATAGATGCGGGAGGTTGAGCCACCAATTAAGTGGTAGAATCTTCACGAAAATCACGAGAAGGAAAAGTAAAGGATTACGATCAACGAGGAAATGGGTGTGAAGTATTGAAAGAAAAATACGAGATCTTACAAGAGGAATTTGGAATAAATTATTTAGTTTAGGAACTTGTCTTCGAGAAAAGCAAGGATATATAATCAGTGAATATGGAGAAATCCAATTCCAGTAATTAGGAAATCTTGGACAAAAATCAGATCCATACATAGAACAAAGAATTGGATTTTAGTGCTGGAATTGACTGTTCCATTGTATTTCATTGATGGTTTTCGTTTCTCACAGGATATTGATTGAATCTATTCTTTTATATACAATTTATTTTTAGTCATTCACTTTTGTTTTAGTTTAGTTTGAACATATTCAATAGTATAGGATTTTTAATTTTTATTGTTTAGATAAAACCTTCGCTATGAGTTTTGAGTCCAAATAGTATGGAATTTTAGTAGTTGAGGTAGTTGATCTGTAGTCGCTATCAATCTGCATTGAGATGATACAAGACTTACATTAGGATTTTACTACTTGTATGTCCTATGCACTTGCGGTGTCATAGTGAACCCTTATTTTTAAATCATGAACATTAAGAAAATTATTTTATCAAGCAAAATTATCAAAGTAACATGGATCTACGAGAAGTATAAGGCTCTTGTAATTATGTTAATTTGAGGGTTTTAGTCTATATAGAAAAGGCAACGAGATTACCTCCCACCCTCATGCAGCAAAAGGAATAGAAGCTTTTAGGTAATCTTTGGATTATAGACGCTACATATCAGACTTTCTCAGTTACAAAGTCGTTGTCTAATTCTGCGAGTCGAGGACACCATTGAGTTTGATGCACCGGTGTATGCGTGCATTTCGGTCTTGACGAGATAAGTGGTATCGCTCTTTGTGTAGTAGCACCAGATTTGGCCTTTCCATTTGAGCTAATGTGTGACGCAAGTGACTATGCGATTGGAGCAGTGTTAGGGCAGAAAAGAGAAAGAATATTCCAGGTGATCTACTATGCTAGTCGAACCTTGAATGATGCCCAGCTGAACTATGCCACCACTGAAAAAGAACTATTGGCCATTGTCTTTGCCTTTGACAAATTTAGGCCTTATTTGATTGGCTTATAGTGATTTGTCCACACTAACCATAACGCCATAAAATACTTGATGACTAAAAGGACGCCAAACCCGGACTAATCCAGGTGGGTTCTCTTCTTGCGAGTCGTTGGAGATTAAAGGAAACGAGAAGGGAATGGAGAACCTAGTTGCAGATCATCTATCATGGTTAGAAGGGGCAAGTGATGAGGTCCATGTGAATGATGACTTCCCCGATGAGCAGCTTTTAGCTATTGAAGATAAAAGGGTGGTTCCATGGTTTGCCGACTACGTGAATTATTTAGTGGCCAAGGTGATCCCTCCAGAATTTAGCTATTAACAGAAAAAGAGGTTCTTCGCACACTTGAAACACTACTATTGGGAGGAACCTATTCTATCCTGACATTGTGACAGTGATCGAGGAGATGTGTGCTAGAAGATGAGAAATGGACAATGATGCAGACCCCTTTGCCACACTTTACCATGTGGGGGGCATTTCGTGACGAGGAGAACGACAGCTTGGTGCTTGATCATGCTTATCTTGGCTAGCATATTCAAGGATGTATCGAGTTCGTATCCACTTGCGACAAATGCCAGCGAATGAGGAGCATTTCTAGAAAGGACGAACCGCCCATGCACACAATTCTGGAAGTAGAACTGTTTGATTTATGGGGAATGGATTTCATGGGTCCATTTCCCCCTTCTTTTAATAACCTGTAGATCTTGCTGGCAATAGATTACGTCTCTAAGTTGGTTGAAGCAATACCGACCTGCACTAATGATGCTAGGGTAGTGGCCTAGTTTCTTCGTAGTCACATATTCTGGTTCGGCTCCAGAACGCGATTATAGTGCGGTACTCATTTACGCAATAAGATGATTGTGAGAGTCCTGGTATGGGGTGGGCATCGCGCAACCGCGCATACCACGGACAGATGGGCGAGCGGAGGTGTCGAATCGAAATCAAGTCCGATGCGGAGAAAGCGATCCACTTGACTCAGGGGAATGGTAGTACAAGATTGAGAATGCTTGTATGGGCATCACCAAGACAGCATTTAAAAACACCATTGGAGTATGTCTCCATTTCCAAATCGTTTATGGAAAAGCATACTGGTGGAATTGGAGCATGTCAGAGCATCTTTGGGAAACTTCATTAAACATGGACAATACATTAGCCGGAGAGACGGAATGCTATAGCTCAGTGAATTGGATGAATTCCGCAACGAAGCTTATGAGAATGCTCGCATAAACAAGGAAAAGAAGAAAGCCTGGCATGATAAACATATTTCCAGGAAAGAATTCGAGGCGGGACAACAGGTCCTCTTGTTTAATTCCCGACTCAAACACTTTCCCGGAAAATTAAAGTCAAGATGGTTGGGACCATTCACTATGACCCAAGTTTTTCCACATGGAGGGGTGGCAGTTACGCATCTAGAGAAAGGAACATTCAAAATTAACACCCAACGGTTGAAGCCGTACTTTGGTGACGAGTTCCATGCGAATAAGTAGACCATTCCCCTGAACACACCAGAAGGAGTATAGTAAGCAATCATTAAAGCTCGGGTTCCCGAGCACATTGAGATTCAAGGCTGTCGAGCTAACGACATTAAACAAAGTGCTTCTTAGGAGGCAACCCAAGCTTTTCTAGAAATTTTTCCTTCCATAGTTTAAGTTTTATTGTTTGTTTTAATTTTGGTTTGGTTCTCTGTCTCCTTCCGTAATAGGGATTTTATTTTGGTTGTTTGCTTTCAGGGCTGACGAAATTAATGTGAGATACGCTCAAGAGAAACTCATTTCAGCGGTTTGAAGGGGTCAAATATTGCACTAGGGGGGTTTTTCTCATACCTCAGAACCTTGTTGAAAATTTTGCATTTTGGCCTTCTCTGTCACGTCGCGACGTTGGCTCTCAACGTCGCGACGTTGCAGCCGTCGTGGCGTCTTAGCGATGCGCTGTACGAACAATGAAAAAAATAGGTCTCGGTAGCGTCGCGACATTGGATCTGTGATCGCAAGCGTTGGCGGTTTCACCATGGAGCATTAGCGGCGTTAGATCTGTGTCGGCGTGGAGTTTTGCCACCACCATTCTATGGAGCGTCGCGGCGTTGGATTTATAACCTCTACGGAACATTGCAGCGTTGGATCAGAATGTCATGGCCCGTTGGTTGTACCTCTTTGTCCGCGTCGCGACGTTGGATCGCCGGCGTCTGGCGTTGGGCAGTCCACCTTCGGGAACGTCGCGACGTTGAGCCCGAACGTCGCGACGTTGCACCTATTTTATGCCTAGAAGCCCTCTTATTTTTTGTGGTGCCCTAACCCTTGCCCCTGTCAGCTCCCGATGAGTTCGGCATTTTGGTGGCTCGACACTGACTAGTCCCCACTGTTCGGTCGAGTTAGCGCCTGCGGACACATTAGGTGCCCTAGAGGTCGTGGCAGTGTCCCTGTCGCCATTCTAGCCTGTGTTCCCATTATGCACCTTAGGTGCTCGATCATTTGTCAAGGTCACCTGGGAGTGGCCTCCTCTGCGTATTAAGCCTAGCGCCTTGGTGATTAGGGTCTAGACCCACCTCTACACCTATGTCAGAGCGGAAAAGGATGGCGGCCAGCTAAGCGGGGTCGAGCCGGTGAGGACCCGGAGCTCAGGTGCTGACCTCCTGAGTTTGTGATGGGGGTCTTGTAGATGGGTTTGGCACCATTTGTAAAAATCAGTCCTTTATCAAAGGGCTTCCACCACGAGCGACTTCTTTTTGCAAGACCATTGTGAATAAGGGATGGCGAGCACTATACCCGACCACCTCGTCGGTGACGAGTGTGAATGCGGGAGTGCGCGACCTCGCCTCCACGTGTCATTAAAAGGTCAGGAGTGCGTGGCGTGTTGGTAGACTTGACACGTTCTATCCCAGCCGAGTTTTATTATCTTGACCAGTTCCCAAACCTTTTGATCGGCTCATGGGCGGCTGGGCTACCACGGGATCCTCGGGGCCACGACCAACGAATTTGGGTGAGTGGAGGCTTCGATAGTGAGAGGAACGTCGTGCATTTCAAGGCGAACATTTGGCCTTTATTCTCAAGGTATGGCATCACTTCATCACGTCGCGTCTCATTTGACTGACGAACATGTGAAGTAGGCGCAGCGTGCCTGCTCGGCTACGCCATCATCGAGACGCTACCAGCCGGTGTTGGGCAGGTTATCGAGGATGCTATCCTCCATAACCGGGACACGAAAATGCATATGGGGCACCCTTTTCTCATATATGGTCTATGCCAGTGTGCCGAGGTGCCCTTAGAGGATAATGAGGCGTGGATACACCCTATTAAAGCTATAATGGTCAAGCGTGACAAACCGAGTGTACCATGACCTGAGGGCATGTACGACTCAGGAAATGAACCCTCAGACGAGGATGAGCTTCCTGAGTATCAGGCTCGTTTTGGACTCCCGGACAATCCCCAGGGTGACGTTGGGCAGTCCTCCACTCCGCCCTGCCCAGCCCGCAGGCCTCGGCGGAGGCCCGTCAGTCCGGCCCCGTTCTCGGGGACCGGTGCTCGCGCTCCTTGGCCGTTTCGATGCTTTACGGGACCAGACCCGGGAGCAGAGTCCTCATTACCCGGACATGGAGGCTCCGCGGCGAAATGCATATATTGTCTTGGCTAACCCGGGCTACCATTCTGAAATCGCGGTCCCTCCAAGAGACCGGCTACGCTCGGCTTCTGGATTCTCCACCGGCCACCAGCCGTGCGAGTGACCGTGATCACGGGAAGTTTCTTTCACCCTCTCTTGTTCTTTTATAGCCAGTGGGGACACTGGACCCATCTGTTTAGGGGGTTATGGGTGGTGATCGGGTTTTGATAGATTAGTATAGTCTTGTGTTGGGCCAGTTTCTTTTCGCGTCTCCTGCTTTAGTTAGGTTTAGTTTATGTTTGGTTATTTTAGTATGCCAAGTCCTGTGTTTAGTTTATGGTTTTTTTATGGTCGGTCATTTTTCTGTTTTGTTTATTTTAGTCACTAGGAGTCCCTGGTATTAGGATATGTTGACGTTGAGAGTGTTTAGGTAGTGTGTGCGTGATGTCATGCTTGAGAGTCAAGGATCTCTTTTAACCGAGTCCTCAATCATCATGAATGAACATAGTCAAAGTGGCGAGAAAGGATTAAGTAGAGGTGTTGATACTCAGAGTTTCGGGTTGAAAAGGTAGGAGACCCAGTGAATCACCCAGAGATAGCAAGAACCATTTCTCAGCTTGAGCCTATCACCCTTTCGCACCTGAATGACTACAGGGTGTGCCTAGGCGCCCAGAGCGGAGCTACTAGGTTTCAACAAACCTTGGGAGTCTCTAAACACCAAAGTGATGGGACACCCTAATTAAAAGAGGATTGCCTTCGAGCCCTAAGTTAGTAAAAAAAAAAGAGAGAGAGAAAGAAAAAAGAGAAGAACCATAGAAATATAATAAGTGAGATCTTCTAATCGAAATCACGGGCACATTCCGAGGGCCTTTGATGCGATACCCAGGCTTGGTAGGCGGGGAGTCATTGACTTCTTTGCCGGAATTCTGAGGGGGCCAGAAGATGGAAGTTTCCAGCAGTTAGGGCCTTTAGGTTTTAGTTGAGTGTTCGGGGTGGCGTTCGAGAGGCCGAGATGCGATGCATAACCCGGTGGTGGGGAGTCACTGACTAATCCCACCACATGAGCAGCAGCATAAACTTACGGGCATTAGTTTTTTTTTTTCTCTTATGCGAAGCTATGTTAATGACTACAAACGGTGCATTCCTATCCTTCCGTAGTTAGATTCTCCCAACTAGGTGAGTTGAACTCAAGTTTAGGGGGAGTCGGAACCCGAGGTATGCGCTGGGAGTCATTTATTCGATACCTGTAGGGTCCTTGGGAAGGCTATTGAATACCTTGGAGGTTTAGAGTACACATCCCAGTGCAGGAGTTCAAATGAATTCTCTCGAAAGTCGAATACCCTTACAGATCCTCTGAAATTCGAACAAAAAGGCAAGAGTGGTGAGTCGGTCCATTTTGATCCTTCGTATATCAGCATGTGCATCATAATCCTAGTGTTAGGTTATAGTATGTAGGGTGTGTGTCCGGTTTAGAGTTAGTTCTTGCTTGGGGACAAGCAGAAGCTAGAGACCCCAGAGGGAGTGTGATGAATGCCTAAAACCTCATACCATACCCAGCTATATCTTATGGTTTTAGCTTAATTTTATAGTTAAATACGTATTTTATAACCGTCTCTGATCCTTGCATTTTTGTGTGAATAGTAGGTGGGCAAGGCGATTTTAGATCATTTTGGAGACGAGAGAGAGAAAGAAGCGGCCCGAGAATGCGACTTCCCAGCGTCGCGACGTGGGTCTGAAGAAGTCGACCATTATTGGCGTCGCGGCGTCGGGTCAGCGAAGAGGAAGTCGACAAGTGGCCCGTCGCGGCTCGGTCTTGATTCGCCTCACCATCATTAAAAGCAAAAGGACTTGGCGAAATGAGGAGGATCGAGAAGCATTGCTAACGGGGGCATGGAAAGTCGCGACCAGGATCAACGGAGGAAGGGCCCGACTTTTGTAATTTTCTTCTTGCACCTAGCCAGCTACGCGAATGTTTTGCCGGGTGATTACGTGTGTAATTACGTCCAGTATGTTCTAGATTCATATCTAGGGTTTTGTCGAACCCTGCCACGATTGCATGGATTAAAATTTGGATTTTATATTATTCAGTTATTTATGACTTGTTAGTATATGCTCTATATCTGTGATTTATATACATGTGATGTCTGGCCAACATTGGCATGATTTTCTTTGGGTATCAGTCCCAGAGATGAGGAGGACGCGGGGATAAATGACGACCCTTAGTCAGTGGTGCATAGAACCATCTAGATTCAAGGGTGGCGATTAAAGGTTCGGCTGTTTAAAAGCGTTCAGACATTAGGTTGGGGTAGAGATATACTCGATCACGCTGCTTAAGATGAGGTGGATACACCTCGAGAGAGGGTGCCTCGTAGGCACGATCACCGTATCAGTAAAGGTAGTGAATAGGTAAATAGTAATTTTTCTGAGTAGTAATCCATGAAAATTAGCGGGGAGACATAGCTTTAGTCTCCACATCTGATAATTACTAAGGATAAATTAGTTTAGTTCAATTTCACACATTAGTTAATTTGTCACTCAAAGCTTACGTCCAATAATATTCAAAGGCTAAACTCAGTAGTCAACGCACTTCTCCCCGTGGATTGATATTCGTACTTAGGTACACTGTATTACTTGATACAACGTGTGCACTTGTGTACATAGGCGTATACATTTTACACATCACGCTTTCGGCTTATCAGTCACCCTTTCGTTTGATCTTTGGAAAACCATATCATTTGCATGTGGAATTAGAACACCATGAAATGCGGGCCATCAAAAATCTCAACTTCAATTTCAAAGAAGTAAGTGAAAGAAGACTCCTCCAACTAAATGAGCTTAAGAGTTGCGGAATGATTCTTATGAAAAATCTAGAATCTACAAAGAAAAAAAAAAAGAAATGGCATGACAAACACTTGTTGAGAAAAGAATTAGAGAAGGGTGATAAAGTCCTAATCTTCAACTCTAGAATTAAGTTAATTCGACAAAAATGGAGTCATGATGGACCCGGGCGAATTCTGATCCTAATGGTAACCCCTTATGGTGTAGTTTGTGTTCAATCAAAAGTGGGCATGAATTTAAGGTAAATGGCCAAAGGCTCAAGCACTACCATGGAGAACAAATTCATAAAGAAATAGTCTATCGCATTGACATCTAATTTTTCTTAGTTTTTGGAGAACCATCTTCAAGATGCGGCTTGGTCGAGCTATCAACATTAAACATAGAGCTTCTTAGAAACTGGCAGGAGTTTTGTGAAATCCATTTCAGTTTCTTTTTTTTATTTTGTTTCTTTTTATTCAATTTTACTATTTCAAGATTCTTGCTTTGTTTGATTTATTATTATTAGTGTTTGAACATAAGAATAAAGGACAATCCGCAGTGCATGAAGGCTTGGAAGGGAATCGATTTTTTGAGAGTAGACTGATTAATGATGTAAAACGGGGTGTTTTTCAAAGGGAAGAGCCATAATCTCATTTTCATTTAAGAGAAATAGGAATCAATTTTAGGAGCAAGAGTGTGATGTTAGAAAATTTTGGGTTTTGCATATTTTGAAAGAACCATCTTTGTGGTTCATCGTGGCAAAGCACTTCTTCTCCGCAGGCGAACAAACCCAAAATTTGGCATTCTTACTAGTTCACTACTGTGAAGCAACCCTTCACCGCAGAAAACTAACATCACCTCTTTGCATTCTTTCGGGTTGTCCACTAGGAAGAAACCATTCGTCGTGCCAAATGTTGGAGGACCAAGTTATCAGCGTAACTACCATAGATTATTTCTAAATCTCAAGCAATTGTGTCAAAAACTTGTTGAATATCCAACTTGATACTTTTTTACCTTTAAACTATTTAAACTTCAACTTGCTCCTTTTTGGTGCAAGTGTAAAGACCAACAAGTAGTAAAGTGGATTTTTAAGTCCAGATATCGTACCCATAGGGATCTAATGAAATTTCAAAGATTAAGTACTCAAACTACTCAAGGACATCACTATTTGAATTCTAGTTTTAAAAATTGTGAACTAACTATTTAATAGAGTAAAATATTATTTTATGAGCTATTTTCTTTTCTCAAAAGAAAATGTCTCGATCTAAAACAATTAAAAATGTCTTTGAGAATGAGTAAAACACTGGGAATAGAATTAGTAATGCAATAATTAGTTTCATCTTGTTCAAAAATGAAATAGTTGGAGGTTTAATCCTGGATTTGTCCAAGGGTATGTTAGTACAATCTTGAAATACCTTCAACCATCATACATTTCACAATTTAGACCACGATGTTCCTAAACCAAGACATCATGTGTCTAAAAAGCTACTTTTAGGATTTGATTCCCTTTAAGCCTTGAATGACTTCCTAAACCAAGACTCTTTAACCAATACTTAGGACTGAAGTTAGCTTTTCCCCATAGACAAGGCATCACAGGCTTCCTCCAACATAATTAGTTCATCACTCGGCAAATTAACCAACAAATCTACTTCCATCAACATAAAAAAAATATTTTGATTAAAATGAGACAAGCTCTCGAAATATTAATTTCATAGACCAATAGATCACTATCCTTAACTCTTATAGCACACCTCAACTATCACTTGAAGGTATCCTTAAAGAAAGGGTTCATAATGCATCCTTTGGTTTATGGAATGAATAAATCAAGCATAAGAAAATACACTTTTGAACCAATTATGTCAATTCAAAGTTCAACCCCAAAAACTGCATTAGATCCTTGCAAACATAATCATCACAATACCAATTCCTTCCCAAAAGGTGTCTATCCTTCCATCACTAGATTACACATAACAAGAACAAATCGTTTAAACAAGTTTGTTATGATTATAATCAAGAAAATAAGAAAAAGGAATTCAAACAATGATTTTTGCTTCTCTTCAAGTTCTAACAGTAATGGAGCTTAGATTTCAATATTTTCCCACACAAACTCAGCTCATATCAACTATTCTAAAGAAAAATTATGAAAAACTCTACTCTAGATGTACTAAAAATAATCTAAAAATTCCTACCAAAGAAAAATCTATTCTACTCTAGCTAACTTTCCTGCTACTACCATTTCCATTCCACTCTCCTTTTTCCTTATCGCTTACTATTTATAGTCTAATCATTGTTGGGCTGAAATTCAAGGCAAATTTTGTGGACTTTTATGCAAGCCCACAAAATGATGTGTTGTGACATTCTGATCATGTTGCGACATTGTCGCCTTTCAAATGTGTCATAGGGCATTATTGTGATGTTGTCGAGACATTGTACAAATGATTTTGATCTTGAAATTGAATTTAGAATGTCGCGACATTAGTTTGAGTGTCGTGTCCTTCCCTTTGAGTCTTGAGTCACCAACGTCTTTCATGATGTTGTCGCAACACTGTACTTATGCATTGTCTCTTGAGATTTAATTAAGACTGTTGCGACATTATTTTCATTGTCGTGACATTCCCTTCAAAGTCTGTCATGACATTGATCTTGTGATGCATAGTTGTTGGCCTCTATAATGAATGTCGCGACACCAATGTGTGTGTCACGACACTGTGAGTTAATGATTGGTCTTTAGAGGTGTCATGATATTCCCGCTTGACACTTCTTTTGGATGAATGTCGCGGCATATTTTTTAGTGTCGCGACACTATTCAATTGTTTCTTCAAGGATGTCACGACACAACTTCTGTGGTTTGGCCTCTTGCTATGTCGCGAGATACATTGAGGTGTCACGACATTGACTCTTTCTGTAGTCATTTAAGCATTTCTAGCTCTTCTGCTTTTGACATTGGTTCCACAAGCGATGGCAGTGAAGATTCCCTAATTTTGCATTAAATTAAGCATTGAAGCCTCAAACATACATGAAAAAATGGACTTAAAATTATGAGTTTCATACTCATCAACACACTATCATCACCTCTTTGCATTCCCTCGGGTTTGTCGCGGTAAAGGCTCCTTTGCCAAGGCGAAGCCATCGTGTCTTTTCAAATTCAAGGCCTTCGCAACAACGAAGGCCCACGATTTTCGAAGCCCTATAAATTGAGACGTTGATGAGTCCTAAACTTATCTATTTTTTAGTCCATTTTTCTTACCATTTTTAGAGATTTATGATTCATTTTAATGCAGAATTATAGAATAATCACCAACTTTGTGTTTTAAAAGATTTGAATGAAAAATAAACAATTCCAATAAGAAAAGCATAAAATATGGCTAAGGAAGAAATGTTGTGACGCATAGCGGAATGCCAGCGACATAATTTAAAAGGAACCGGCACATACTATGTCGCGACAAAAGATAAAGGCGAACTGAGTTAGAGGTGAAGAATGTCGACATTTCACAGCTTTAATTGCGACGCCAAAATGAAAGAGGATTGAATGATAAATGTTGCAACTAAGAAGTGAATGTTGCGACATAATGGTAATCAGAAAACAAACTTTGTCGCGACAATGGATTTTTATGATGCGACATTGATTGAGAAGTTCTTGAAGAAGAATGTCACGATATTATTTTGCTCTCTCGCCACAAAGATCAAGTAAATTGCAGTAGAGTTTTGTCATGATAATCAAACCCATGTCGCGACATAAAGAGCTGAAAAGGGAAGAAAGAATGTCATGACAAAAGAAAACTATGTCGCGACAGAAATTGGCGGGCGGAAGAGGAGCAATGAGACAAAGTGAGACAAGTTGGTTCACGAGCAAGGTTTTATGTTGTGATAAGCGAGTTTAGCATTATGATCAAGGAAGGAAATATGTCACGACATTTTCAAAGTATGTTGCGACATAAAGTCAAAGTCAGCATTACAGGGCAACAAGAGTATGTCATGACAGAGAAGTTTTATGTCTCGACAACAACAACATACGATTGAAAGAAACTCTGTCACGACATGGGAAATTATTGTCACGACAAAGGTTTTGAAGAACCACAGAAAGAATGTCACGACACAGTAATTTATGTCGCGACATAATGAAAAGCGAAGGCAAAAATATTTTTCGCGGTAGCAGGGGAAGCTATGTATACATGACTTATAGAAAGTTGAAGAGGCGCGGATAGACCGAGAAGCTATGCGACACAGTATGAGCAAAGAATTAATTTATGTCAGCGACAGCTTCAAAATAATGTTATGACATAAAACAAAGTTCAAGGGTGAGAAACTCTATTGCGACAAATAAATTTTATGTCGCGACACAATCAAGAACAACAAGAAGGAAACTTTGTCACAACAAAGCTTTTATGTCACGACATACCATTTAAGTATTCAAGCTGCAAGGCAATGACGTATGTCACGACACAAGACACTCATGTTGCGACAATTACAAGACAAATTCAGCAGAACTATGTTACGACATTTTCAAAGTATGTCACGATATAATTCAATAAAAAGGCATGAAACTATGTTGAGACAAAACACTGTAAGCAACAACAAAGCTGGAAGACAAAGATGGCAACTATGTCATGACACTTGTTTTCAATGTCACGACAATTACCAACTAGGCAGATTTTGGGGATCGATATTTTCAGCCTCGGCAAGGCCCAATCATTTGAAAATCAATAAATATAAGTATCTAGGGCAGTGTGAGTAGCTTCCGCCGAACCTGGAACTTCTAGGTAGTTATAGAATCCTTTGTATATTATTTTATTTTTTATTTTTTACTTTTTTCCTTTTATTTCTTCTCCGTGAATTTAATTTTAGTTTAACTTTTCAATTAGTTTTTCTTGGAATTGAGCAATGATCTGGTGTGAAGTTTCGAGCTGGTTTATTGTAAAACTTTAGTTTTCATTACTATCTAATTTGAATGAAATTTGGAAATTTTCTAGAGTTCATTTATTTTAGTTCGTTTGCAATCTCAGTGAATTTTCCTGATCAATTAGTCACTGTTAATTGTAATACAATTTTGAATGACTGAGCTCCCACTGGGAATGGATCGATGTTAATTATTGTTTTCTGTGCAACTTGAAAGAACGTCGTAGTTAGAAATCTTGAATTTATTTAATTGGTGTTGTTCTTTAAATTAATTGTTCCGAATATTAGTAGCCAGAGAAGGACTATATCTTGCTCTGATTTCCAAGAGGCCCTCTGAGTGACATAGAAATGGAGATTCCTGAGAGTATGGATTTGTTACTTGGGGGAAGGGTAGGGGTATGCTAGACTAATATTATGGAACTAATGAACTCTTCGAATATTACTCGATACATCACTTTACCTACTTCCATGGTGAGGACAAATGGATGATGTATCGCTTAATTGATCGAGGTTTCTCCTCGCCTGTTGAAATGATCTTGATCCCGTGTTATAGAGATCTAATCAAGGAGAAATAGAATTTTATCAAATTCAAGGATGAGATACAATTAGATTGGAAGAAGGTTTGCATTGTCCCCGCCATGGGGGCAAAAATTCTAGTCCCAAGAATCAGAAGTAATGGAAAGGAAAAATACCCAAATCTTAGAAAGAGGATTATAGTCTACAAGTAACTTATTAAACTCATGTATCTGGATGGAACATGGATCTCTAATTAGTGAAATGTATGGTGTATAGAGGAATCCAAGCTATATTACTGTGCATCTTTGACAAATTCAGATTTCAAATTAATAGTTGACCTATGTTATAAAATGATGCAAAAATTGATAATTGTACACTGATATGCTTCCCATTGTTAACTTACCCAGTGAACCTTCCAATCCAAATATTTTGAATTCTTTATGTATAATTATAGAATTTTAATTAGTCTAAATTCTTCTCTAGTTTAAACAAACCACTTTTAAACTTTGGAGTTCAAATAGTAAGGATCTTTAGTAGATGGGGTAATAGATTTTTAGGTTTCTCATCAACCCTCGTGGGAACGATAACTGGACTAAAATCCACTTTTATTACTTATATGACCTGTGCACTTGTAGTGATCTAGACCAAAACAAATTTTTGAATGAAGCCTTCTCAAACAAAGTAGACAACATATTTTATATCTTTAGTCATTAACAAGTTCTCACAGCCACGGACTAAATGGCCTCGTGGCAAGTACAACTTGATCAAATTGGTCCTTAACAAGTTTTTGGCGCCATTTCCAGGGACTTAATTTTCTTTGGTAGTTGTGTTGAAGATTTGGTTGAACACATATTTTCATCTTAACAAGTTTTTGGCGTCATTGCCGGGGAATTTAGTTAGCCTTTGGTAGCCGTGTCGAAAAATTGGTTAACAAGTTTTTAGAGCTGATGGGCAGGGATTTGAATGGAGAATTTAAATATCATTATTCCAACCAAAGAGAGAATTGCTAATTTCAACTTTTTTCTCTGTTTTATCAAAAATTTCAGAAAATTTACAAAATTAGTTTTAATCGGCAGAGATGAGTGTTTTTTATTAAAAAAATATTTTATGAGCTTAAATGGATTTAATCATAGAGATGTTTTTTCAAGCATATTTCATTTGATCTTATGTTCCTATTTGTGAAGATCTGCATGCATAGAAAACTAGAAGCAAAATTGCTGCCTTTGGACACATTACTGGAAAGAACACTGAGAAATCTAAGAAAAATAAAAAGTACTGAATCAACAACTATGTAAGAGCAGAGAGTGATATTACAACCTATTCCAGAAGAAGCAGTAGCAGAGAGACCTCAGAGACAAATGGCTATGGAGGACTTTTTTAGGCCAATTATTCAAGATTAATATTCTACTATGAGACAACCTGCTATAGAGGCCAACAATTTTGAGCTAAAGCCATCTTTGATCACAGTGATTTAGCAGTATCAATACATTGGACATCCTAGTGAAGACACTAATAAGCATATGGGAAGATTTCTGCGGATGGAAAATACAATGATGTTAAATGGGGTGAGACCTGAGGTGATCAAGCTGCAACTTTTCCCTTTTTCATTGAGAGATGTGGCAGTAACTTGGTTTGAATCACTACCTTATGGATCGCTGAATACCGGGAAGAGTCAGGAGGCCATATGAGCTGATTCTTCCTCCCTCCCCGCCTCACATCAGAAATGAGAGGGGAAATCATTGTATTTACACAAGGAGATGATGAAAGTCTCTATAATGCATAGGAAAGAAATAAGAGATTGATGAAAAAAAGCTCAATGTATGGAATAGATTTCACCACCCAGATGGACATATTTTATCACTCTATGAACTACACCTACAAAGGTATAATTGATGCAGACTGCTATGGAGCATTCAAGAGGAAGAGCGCTGAGGAGGCAAAACAATTGATTGAAGATCTTTCCAAATGCAACTATAGAGCTCCATCTGAAACAAGGAGCAGCAGACTGAAAGGAAGTGGGGTGATAGAGCTGAATAAAACAACTGCCATAGAAGAAAAACTTGATGCATTGATGAACAAGATGGGAAACCAATATAGAAGAATGCACTCAGCACATGAAGTGGGAACGGTTGAAAGAAATGGCAAAAAGAGTAGTGTTGATGAGGGACTGACCATGAGGTTCCTTATCAAGTTGAAGAGGCATAGTTTCTCAATGCTAATAGAGGCTACAACTTCAATCCAAACCTCAACTTGCCAACTCACTACACATCGGCACTCAGGAACCATGAGAATTTCTCATATGGAAGTAGAGCACATCAAGGTCCAAGACCAATGTAGAATTTTCAACAACAGTATGCTCCACATGGGTTCTAAGGACAGCAGCAGCAAGGGCGTCAAAGAGTAAAAAATCAGGGACAAAGGAGATCTCAATTCTTTGAAGATCAAATGTTGACATTCATGGGAGAACATAAGAGGTTACTGAATATTCATAACAAGAAATTTGATGAGATAGAAGCATTTCAAGCAAACACAAATGTGTTTCAGGTCAACACAAATGCCTCTCTTAAAAATTTGGAGACACAAGTAAGGCTGCTAGCCCTAGCAGTACAAAATCAGTCCAAGGATGCCTTCTCAAGTGATGCAAAGAATAATCCTAAGGATTGTATGGTGGCAACTCTTAGGAGTGGCAAAGAGATAGAAAGCAGAAAATAAGAGGAGAAAAAAAGACTTAAAAAGTAAAGAAAGAAGAAACTTGAAAAGAGACCAAGTTGAGTAGTTCAGACTTGGCTGAAAAGACTGAGAAAGAAGAGATGCGGACTAAGGAGCGGGTGAAGAAAGGAGAAAAGAAAGAGGAAGAACAAGCTAACATGCCTGTTGTTCCATTTCCTCAAAGGCTTTAGAAAGCAAAAATAGAGGAGCAGTTCTTTAGATTCTTGGATGTCTTCAAGAAAATAGAGATTAATTTGCCCTTTGTTGAGGCATTGACTCAGATGCCTAACTAAGCCAAGTTTCTAAAGGACATTCTAAGTAAGAAGAGAAAATTTACTGAAAAATGAGTGGTGAGTTTGACAACCACATGCAGTGCAGTGATCCAGAGGGGATTACCAGTGAAGATGAAGGATCCTGACAACTTCACCATTCCCTACACCATAGGGAATTACGAATTCAAGAATACTTTGTGTGACTCAGGAGCTAGCATCTACTTGATGTCATTATCAGTGGTGAAGAGACTTAGTTTGAGGGACCTCACTCCCACAACTATCACTTTGCAAATAGCAGATAGAACAATAAAGGAGTCCTTGATGATATACTCATCAAGGTGGGAAAATTCATTTTCCCTGTGGACTTTGTAGTTATGGATATGGAGGAAGATACACAATCTCCACTGCTACTTAGAAGACCTTTCTTAGCCATTGGAGTTGCCTTGATAGATGTTAAAAATAGAGAACTCACTCTCAGGGTGGGAGAAGAAGTAGTACACTTCAACTTGAACTAAAGCCCGAGTCAGCTTTGAATGTGAAAAGTACATACAAGATCAGAGAAACAATAGTTCCATTCACCCCGAACTAAACTTTTGGTTGTAATTATCATAATTCAATCTATGAAAATGAGATGAATTTCCAGTATCTTGATGATCTTGATTTTGGATTTCTAAATTCCAATTTTGATTTAAAGGAAACAGTCTTAAATTTGAATGAGAACATCACAAAAAAAAAAAAAATCAAGCAATAATGAAGAAAAGGCAAGAGAAACAAAAACAAGTTTAGAAGGGTTAACCTTTAAGGAATTACCCAGACAGTTGAAGTATGCTTTCTTAGAACCAGAAAAAGCAAAACATGTTATTATATCAACTGCATTCACTGAACTTGAAGAACAACAACTACTGGAGATTCTCAGAAAATACAAGGAAGCAATTGCTTGGTCAATAGAAGATTTGAAAGGAATCAGTCCTCTTATTTGCATACACAAGATCCTCTTAGAGGATAATGTAAAGACCTCCATTGAACATCAAAGAAGACTGAATCTAGTAATGAAAGAAGTTTTTAGAATAGAAATACTGAAATGACTGAATCCAGGCTTTATATATGCAATCTTAGACAGCCCTTGTGTGAGCCCAGTTCATGTGGTTCCCGAGAAGGGTGGATTCACTGTTATCAAAAATGAGAATAATGAATTGATTCCTATAAGAACTGTGACAGGATGGAGGGTGTGTACTGACTACAAAAAACTAAATATTGCAATAAGAAAGGATCATTATCCTCTACCTTTCATTGACCAAATGTCAGACAGATTAGCAGGACACCCCCATTACTGTTTTCTTGATGGATATTCTAGATACAACCAGATTGCTATAGCCCATGAGGATCAGGAGAAGACTACATTTACATGTCCTTATGGCACCTTTGATTTTAGAAGGATATCATTTTGATTATGTAATGCTCCTACCACCTTTCAAAGGTGTATGATGTCTATATTTTCAAATTTGGTAGAAGGGGCTATGGAAATCTTCATGGATGACTTCTCAGTATATGGATCCAGTTTTGAGAAATGCTTAGAATGTTTGGAAACAGTACTTCAGAGGTGTCAAGAAAAAAAATTAACTTTGAATTGGAAAACATGCCATTTCATGGTAACAGAGAGTATTGTCTTGGGGCACAAGATTTCTGCAACTAGGTTAGAAGTAGACCAAGCAAAGGTTTCTAACATAAAAACTCTCCTGCCACCTACAATAGTTAAATGGATAAGAAGTTTCCTAGGATATGCTAGGTTTTACAGGAGATTCATAAGGGACTTCTCAAAAATCTTTAGACCATTATGAAGATTGTTGGAAAAAGATGCAAAATTTGAATTTGATGAATCATGCAAAGCTGCATTTGAAGAAATTAAGTCCATATTGGTTACAGCTCCCATCATGGTAAAACTTAACTGGAAAAAGGAGTTTGAAATAATGTGTGATGTCAGTGACTATGCAATGGGAGCAGTATTGGGACAAAGAACTGAGAAGATATTCAAGTCCATATACTATGCTAATAAAACCTTCAATGACGCACAAGAGAACTACTTTACCACAGAAAATGAGATGCTGGCAATGGTGTTTGCTTGTGAAAAATCCAGGCCTTACATATTGGGTCCCATGTTATAATACACACTGATCATGCTACAATTAAATATCCAATGGCAAAGAAAGATGTCAAACCAAGACTGATCAGATGGGTATTACTACTGCAAGAGTTTGATTTAGAAATCAAAGACAAAAAGAGTAGTGAAAATGTGATAGCTGATCATTTGTCTAGACTAGAAAAGACTATTGGAAAGGAAAAGGAAATTGAAATAGCAGAAAATTTTCCTAATGAGCAATTGTTTTTTTATCAGCCAAAGTACCCTGGTATGCTGATATTGGGAATTACTTAGCCTGTGGAATTATGCCACCTGAGTTCAGTTACCAGCAGAAAAGAAAGTTGAGAATTTATAGCATTTTATATTTGGATGACCCACTACTTTTTAGAAGATGAGCATATATGATTATCAAGAGATGTGTAACAGAAATAGAACAAGGTGAAATTCTTGATAAATGTCACGCATCACCGTATGGAGGACACTTTGCAGGAGATAGAACAACCCATAAAATTCTTCAATCAAGTTTTTATTAGCCTATCCTATTCAGAGACTATTTTGAATGGGTGAAACATTGTGATAAATGTCAGAGAAGGGGAAACATAAGCAGAAGAAATGAAATGCCCCTGTAAGGAATCTGAGTGGTGCAATATTTTTATGTATAAGGGATAGACTTCATGGGACCTTTCCAATCCTCATTTGGAAATCTATACACTCTCTTAGTTGTGGATTATGTATCCAAATGGGTGGAAGCAATAGCTTGTCCTAGAAATGATGCCAGTGCAGTGATTAGGTTTATTCAAAGAAATATTTTGAGCAGATTTGGAGCACCCAGAACAATCATTAGTGGTGAGGGAAGTCATTTTGCAAACAAGGTTTTTGTAAAACTCATGAGTAGATATGGAATTAGGCATGTAATGGGATTGGCTTATCACCCTCAATCAAATGGGAAAGCTGAGATTTCCAATAGGGAGAAAAAGAAGATTCTATAGAAAACAGTGAAGTCAAGTAGAAAAGACTGGTCTCTAAAGCTAGATGATGCATTGTTGGCTTATAGACTGCTTACAAAACTCCTATTGGAATGTCCTAATGAGTCCTAAACTCATATATTTTTATCCATTTTTCTGGCATAATTTTAGAAGTTTATAATTCATTTTAGTACTGAATTATGGAATATTCACCAACTTTTTGTTTTGCAGGTTTTTAATAAAAATAGAAAACTCAAGCAAGAAACGCAAAAAAATTAGCCAGGGCATAATCCTCTGTCGCGACATAGTTCCACAATTTCGCGACAGAATCCCAATGGACCAACAAGAGTTATGTCACAACAAGGATCAAGCTGAACTCAATCCATAAATGAAGACTATCGTGACATAATTTGTGATAGACTAACTGATTATGTTGAGATAATGGATTTTTATGTCACGACAAAGCTGGAGAAGTTCATAAAGAAGAATGTCGAGAAATTCCTCACTCTAACGCGACACTGGTCAAGCATATGGCAATGAAACTCATGTCACGACATCTCACAACTCTGTCGTGACATAAATATTTGAAGATAGCAAGAAAGCTCTGTCGCGACAAAAGACAACTATGTAGCGACACAAAATCCACAGTCAACAATGAAGGATAAAAAGACTTTGCTACGAGAGAGAATTTTTAAGTCACGTCAAACACAACATGAGGTTGAAGAGAACTCTGTTGCAACAAAGACGTCTATTGTCGCGACAAAAGTGGAGAAGAAAGACACAAAAACTTATGTTATGACACAATAAAGAAAACAAGGCAAAAATCTCTATCGCAACAATAAAAATTGCTGAGTAAGAGATTTATGTCACGACAGAGAATTTTTATGTCAAGATGGAAAATGGAAGAGACATGAGACCAACCAAGACAAGTATGTCGTGACAAAGACTTTCATGTTGCAACAAACAGTTCAGCCAGCGAACAGGATCAAAGACAATTACGTCTCGACAAAGAAAAAGCATGTAACGACAACAGACCCATAGAACTATGAGAAACTCTATCGCAACAATGCTTTACTATGTCGCGACAATGAATGAAGAACTCAAGGGAAAATTCTTTATCTCAACAACTAGAAGCTAGGTCGCGACATAAAAGAAAGCAGAAGACTCATAAACTCTGTCGTGACACAAAAATTCTATGTCGCGACACAAAGCAGTGAAGTAGAAGGAAACTTAGTCGCGACAAAGAATTTGTTGTTGCGACATATTGTTCAAGTATTCAAGCTAAAGGTATCCAATAATTGTCACAACACAAGAAAAGCTCTGTCGCGACATAAACCAGACAACCTCAACATAACTATGACGTGACATTGCCAAATTATGTCGTGACATAATTAAAGAAAGGAGATGAAAACTATGTCACGACAAAATTTTCTATGTCGCGAAAAAGTTACTAATTGGGCTAGAATTTTTGGGGATCCCTAATTTGTGCCTAGAAGTGCGGCCCATCATTCAAAAATCTATAAATAGACGCATCTAGGGCACTATGCGTATCTTCCGTAAAACCATGAACTTCTGGGTAGCTGAAGACTCTTGTGTATTGTTTTTCTTTTATTTTCTTTTATTTTTTTTGTTTAGTTTTAAGAGTAGCATTTTAGCTATTTCTTTATTGGATTGAACAATAATCTGGTGTGAAGTTTCAAGCTGGGTTCGTTGTAAAAAAAATATATTTCATTACTGTCTGATTCAATTAATTTGGAAAATTTCTAGAGTTCATTTATTTCAATTCGTTTGCAATTTCAATGAATTTACCTGATCAGTTAGTCACTGTCATTTGTGATCCAGCTTTGAAAAACTAAGCTCCATCTGGGAATGGATCTATGTTGATTACTATTTTCTGCTCAACTTGAAAGAAGGTCATAGTTTGAATTTTCAGATTTATTTAATTGGTATTGTTTTTGAATCCAGCTGTTCAGAATATTAGTAGCTTATACAAAAAAAAAATGACTATATCTTGCTCTGATTTCCAGGAAGCCCTCTGACTGACACAAATATGGAGATTCCTAAGAGTATGGAGCGATTACTTGGGGGTATGCTAGACTAATATTATGGAACAATTGAACTCTGAAAAATCACTTAGATAGATCACTGACTTACTCATAGTGTGAGGATAGTTGGATGATGTATCAATTTAATTGATCAGAGGTTTCTCCTCACTATGATGAGAGGATCTTGATCCCGTGTTAGTATAGATCTAATCAAGGAAATAGATAATCTCATCAAATTAGATGGATGAGTTACTAATTATATTGGAGAAGGCTTGCAATATCCTGTCTATAGGGGCAAGAAGTCTTCAGTCCTAAGAAATGGGTATGAAGTATTGAAAAGGAAAAATACCCATATCTTATAAAGAGGTGTCTATTCTACAAGTAGCTGATTAAACCTATGTATCCGAAAGAAATATGCATCTCTAATTAGTGAAATGTGTGGTTTATGGAGGAATTCCAACTATACTACCTTGCATCTTTAACAAGTTCAGATTTCAAACTAATGGATGAACAATGTTGGAAAATGATGAAGAAATTCATAATTATACACAGATCTATTTCCCAGTGTTACTTCACCCAATGAACTTTCCAATACATTTATTTGAGTTCTTTTCATGTAGTTATAGAGTTTTATCTAGTTTTATTGTTGCTTAAGTTTATAAACAAACCATTTTTAACTTTGGAGTTCAAATAGTAAAGATCTTGAGTAGATGGGGTACTTGATCTTTAGATTTATCATCAATCATCCGTTTTATTACTTGCATGAATAGTGCACTTGTAGTGATTTAAACCAAAATCAATTTTAAAGTGTCCCTTTTTCAAAACGGGCTAAACACATATTTTTATCAAAATTTAGTCAATCAAGTTTATGGAATTCCAATTGGGGACTAAAAAGTCTTTGGATGGAATTGTTAATTATTTCATTAGATTTGGTCTATGTTTAAAAATCAGTCAAACAAGTTTTATAGCGCCATTGCTAGGGATTGAGAAAAATATGAATTTAAATATCAATATTCCAATCAAATAGAGAATTTCTAATTTGGACATTTTTCTTTATTTGATCATAAATTCCAGAAAATCACAAAAATAGTTTTTAACATCAGTAGTTGAGTAAGCTACTGAAAATTTTTATGAGCTTAATTGGACATAGCTGTTTTTCGCAGATTTAATATGATCTCAATGTGTTTCTATTTCAAGAATATCTACATGCATAGAAAACTAGAAGGAGAGCTGCTACCTTTGGATACAAAATTGGAGAGGCATTGAGAAATCTGAGAAAATTTAAAGGTGTTGAATCAGCAACTATGGAAAATCAGAGAGAAAGAATGCAACTTATTCCAGAAGAAGCAGAAACTGAGAGACCTCAGAGGCAAATGACTATGGAGGACTTTTGTAGGCTAGTGATTCAAGATGAATACTCTGCTATGAGACAGCCTACTATAGAAGCCAATGATTTTGAACTAAAGCCAACTTTGATCATAATGGTGCAGCAACACCAATTTACTGGGCATCCTAGTGAAGATCCCAACGAGCATATGGGAAGATTCATGAGGATGGATAATACAGTCAAGTTGAATGGGTCAGACCAGAAGTGATCAAGCTGCAACTATTTCCATTTTCACTTAGAGATATGGCAGCAACATGGTTTGAGTCACTGCCTGTTGGATCAGTGAACAATTGGGAAGAGTTGGTGGAGGCTTACATGAGCAAATTCTTCCCCCTTGCCCTCACTTCTGAAAGGAGAGGGGAAATTATAGTTTTCAAGCAGGGAGAGGATGAAAGTCTCTACAATGTATGGGAAAGATACAAAGGATTGATGAAAAGATGCCCCATGCATGGAATAGATCTGACCACTCAGATGGATATTTTTTATCATGCTATGAATTATACCTCCAAGGGTATAATTGATGCAACCTGTTGTGGAGCTTTTAAGAGAAAAAGTGTTGGGGAGGCAAAGCAGTTGATAGAAGATCTTGCCGAATGCAACTATAAAGCTCCATCTGAAACTTTAGGGAGCAATAGCAAACTGAAAGGGAGTGGTATGTTAGAGCTAAACTGGATGACTGCCATAAAGGCAAAATTAGATGCATTGATAAGCAAAATGGGGAATCAAGAGAGAAGAATGCACTCAGCAAATGAAGTGGGAACAGTTGATGAAAATGAGAAAAGGAATAGTGCTAAAGAGGGACTAGACCTTGAGGGTCCCTATCAAGTTGAGGAGGCACAATACCTTAATGCTATAAGAAGTTACAATTTTAAGCCCAACCTTAACTTGACAACTCATTATAAACCAGCACTCATGAACCATGAGAATTTCTCATATGGGGGAGGAGCACAGCAAGGTCACAGACTTGGGCAGAATTTTCAACAACACTATGCTTCACTTGGGTTCCAACAACAACAACAGCAAGGAAGTCAAAGGGCAGAAAATCAGGGACAAAGGAGATCTTCTTCCTTTAAAGATAGATGTTGACTTTCATGGGAGAAAATAAGAGGTTGTTAAACATCCACGAGCAAAAATATGCTGATCTAACAGCATTTCAGGCCAACACAGCTGTGTTTTAGGACAATACTAATACCTCTTTGAACAATCTGGGAACACAAGTATGACAACTAGCCCTAGCTATGCAAAATCGGTCCAAGGATGCATTTCTAAGTAACACAAGGAAAAATCCAAAGGATTGTATAGTGGTTACACAAAGAAGTGGAAGAGTGATAGAAGTTAGAAAAGAAGAAGAGAAGAAAACTAAGGAAGAGAAAGAAGAAATTGGAAGAACTCAAGCGCAAGATGCCTCTGGAAGTGATGAAAAGAGAAAAGTGCAAAAATACAAAGAAAAGGTTGTCGAAAAAGGAGTTCTAGAAGAAGGAAGAGGTTCAAGCTACGTTTCTCAAGTCCTATTCTCAAATAATGGGAAAAGCTAAGTTTGAGAAGAGCACTTCCGCATTCTGAACATGTTCAAGAAAATGAAGTTAATATCCCTTTTTCAGGCATTGGCTCAAATGCTCTCATTATGATAAATTCATGAAGGACATTTTGAGCGTAAAAGAAAAATCGGAGGAAGAAGGAGGTTGAGTCTAACAAAGAACCCAGAGTGCGCTTATTCGCAGGTCCTACCGTGAGAAGATGCTTATCTAGGCAAAATGCCTTTTACTATCCCGCACAATACGGAATTCTCGAGATGAGAAAACATCAGGTGATTTCGGGAGCCAAAGATCAACTTGGTTTTCTGAAGCAGACATAGATGTGCTTATCTCAGAGAAAAAAATCAACTCGACTGCCTTTATCTTAGAAAAACAGGTGACTGGAGCGCATCAACCTCGAGGGTATTATTGGAGATGTGCTTATCAAAGTGGGAAAGTTCATTTTTCCAGTGGACTTTGTGGTTATTGATATTAAAGAAGACAAACAAGTCCCTCTGCTGTTAGGAAGACCCTTCCTTGCTACAGGAGCAACTTTGATAGATGTGAATAAAGAAGAGCTTACTCTAAGGGTTGGAAATGAGGCAATGCACTTCAATTTCAATCACAGTTTGAAACAACTGCACTTTGACAATGTTGATCAGAAGATTTAGAAACTAGTACCCATCGGGCTCGAACCGATAAATGATTATAAGATTCAGACCAATAAATGAAAATGATGAATTTTTCAAGATCTTGATGATCTTGATGTTGAATTTAACCCACTTCAATCAAAAGAAGCAAGATCGCATTGATGAAAACAAGACAAAAAATGCGCACGAACGTAAAGCAAAAGAAACAAAAACAAGCTTAAAAGGGCTAACCTCAAGGAATTACCTAATCAATTAAAAAGATAAGCCATAGAACCGTAAAGAGCAAAACCAAGATATTTCAACTACATTGATTGCATCTCGAAGAACATAAATTGCTTCAAACTCGAAATACAAGGGAAGAATCGCTGTGTCTATAAAGATTTAAAAGGAATCAGCTCATCTTTCATGCACAAGATCCTTTTGTGAGGATAATGCAAAGACCTCTGCCAACATCAAAGAAGATCAATCCAATAATGAAAGAAGTTGTCGAAAAGAAGTACTTAAGTGGCTGAATGTGCTTTATATATGCAATCTCGTACAAACTGGGTGAGCCTGGGCTCATGTGGTTCCCAAGAAGGGTGGATCTTACTAGACGTAATGAGAAGAATGAATTAATTCCCTTGCCAAGAATCGCGGATGATGGAGGGTGTGTATGTACTTATGTGAAAACTAAACGCTGCTACCATAAATGATCATTATCCCTCTACCTTTCATTGACCAAATGTCGGACGTGTTAGCAGACATCCCCCATTTTGTTTTCGATGATTATTCTGCAACTTATTGCTATGCTAGATCGAGAAAAACTACATTTACATGTCCTTATGGCACTTTTGCTTTCAGAAGGATGCCATTTAGATTATGTAATGCTTATGCCGCCTTCTAAAGATGCACGATGTCGATGTTTTCAAACTTGGTGGAAGAGGGTATGGAAAACTTTATGGATGACTTCTTAGTATATGGATCCAGTTTTGAGAATTGTTTGGAAAATTTAGAAACAGTACTTCAGAGGTGTCAAGACAAGAATTTGGCCTTAAATTGGGGAAAATGCCATTTCTTGGTAACAGAGGGTATTGTCTCAGGACACAAAAATTCTGCAACTATATTAGAGGCAAACCAAGCAAAGGTTTCTATCATAGAAGCTCTCCTGCCACCTACAAAAGTCAAAGGGATAAGAAGTTTCCTAGGATTACGTCAGGTTTTTATCAAGATTCATAAAGGACTTCGTACCCTAAAACCATTATGCAGATTACTTGAAAAATATGCAAAGTTTGATTTTGAAGAATTATGCAAAGCTTCATTTGATGAAATTAAATCCAGATTAATTGGAACAAGGAATTTGAAATTATGTGTGATGACAATGATTATGCAATGGTAGTTGTATTGGGACAAAGAATATAGAAGATATTAAAGGTCATATACTATGCCAGAAAAACCTTCAATGAAGCATAAGAGAATTACTCTACAACTGAAAAAGAGATGTTGGCAATGGTGTTTACTTATGAAAAATTCAAGCCTTAAATATTGGGGTCCCATGTTATAATACACACTGATCATGTTGTAATTAGATATCTGATAGCAAAGAAAGATGTCAAGCCAAGATTGATCAGATGGGTATTATTACTACAAGAGTTTGATCTGGAAATTAAAGACAAAAAGGGTAGTGACAATGTGATAGCTGATCACTTGTCTAGATTGGAAAAAACTACCGAAGAAGAAAAATGAAGTGAATTAGAAGAAAACTTTCCTGATGAGCAACTATTTTTGTTATCGGATTCAAACACCGATGTCGATATTTGCGGAATTACTACCAGGGATTCTATGCCATATGACTTCAACTACCAGTAGAAAAGGATGTTGAGGAATGGAAACATATTCTATATTTGGGATGATCCATCACTTTTCAGAAGAGGAGCAAATATGATTATCAAAAGATGTGTAACAGAAACAAAACAAGATGAAATCATTGATAAATGCCATGCATCACCATATGGAGGACATTTTTCCGGAGACAAAACAGCCAATAAAATTCTCTAATCAGGTTTTTATTGGCCTAATCTATTCAAGGACTATTTGAATGGGTAAAACATTGTGATAAATGTCAGATAATTAGCAACATAAGCAAAAAAAATGAAATGCCCCTATAAGGAATTCTGGTGGTGTAGATTTTTTATGTTTGGGGAATAGACTTTATGGGACCTTTTCTATCATCATTTGGAAATCTATACATTCTCCTAACTGTGGATTATGTATCCAAATGGGTGGAAGCAATAACTTGTCCCATAAATTATGCTAATACAGTTGTTGGGTTTATACAAATAAATATTTTGAGCGTGATTCGAGCGCCCGTATCAATCATCGCTGATCGTGAAGCCATTTCAAATAATGTTTTTGTAAACCATGAGTGATATGGAATAAGACATGTAATTGGATTGGCTTACCACCCTCATTAAAATGGGTAAGCAGAAATTTCCAATAGGGAGATCAAGAAAATTCTGGAGAAAACTGTGAATACAAGCAGAATTGACTAGTTTATAACATTGTGGGCTTTTATAATTGCTTACAAAACTCTCATTGGAATGTCCCCATACAAAATTGTATTTGGAAAACCTTGTCATCTCCCTCTGGAACTGGAATACAAGGCTATGTGGGCCATCAAGAAATCGACCGTGACTTCCAAGCTGTCAAAGAAGAAAGACACAATTCGAATGAATTGGAAAAGTTGTGGAATGAAGCTTATGATAATGCCAGAATCTACAAAGATAAGACAAAGAAGTGGCATGATTAGAAGATTTTGAGGATGGAATTCAAAGCAAGGGAACAAGTCCTATTATATAATATCAGGTTCATGCTTTCTAGGAAACCTGAAGTTAAGATGGAGTGGTCCTTACACAGTAGTAACAAGTATGCCCTTTGGAGCAGTGACAATAAAAACTAATTCTGGATGTGAATTAAAAGTGAATGGTCATAGATTGAAACATAACCTTTTTAGGGAAATTAAATGAAGAGTGGGCCATATTTGGAAGAGAAGGAAGAATTTTGCTAAAATGAAAACATTCTACAACAAATGTCTAACTAAAGACATTAAACTGAGCAGCTACTTAGGAGGCAACCTAAGCAATTTTTAATTTTCATGGAACACTTGTTTTTGTTAAGTTTTTTGTGTTTACAGTTAGTTTTACTTTTGTTTGAAGTTTTATTTGTTTTTTTTTGCTAAATTTTCAAGGACAATGAAGCTGAATTAGAAATATTAGAAAGCACACACTCTCAAACTGATGATGTAGAAATTGCTACAAGGGGGAGTATTTCAATTTCCCTAACTCGTTTTTTTTAATGATAGTGCATAGTTGAAGTTTAAGGGAATGTAATTTTGTTTAGAGAAGAAAATGAATAATAGCTTTGTTGTTCTCATTACTCAATACCGACTATCATCTTGTTGAATCATCTTCGGAGCTAAGAAGTGAAATGTGATTGAGTCTGCGATTTGAATTGAGGTTCTTTGATGATTAGATGTGTTTTCACAAGTATGTTTGATTTGTATGAATGAAGGCATAGTGCTTTGAATGTTGATTGATTGAAAAACGTGAATTGTGCAACTCTGAGAAAAAAAAAATTCTTCATTGTCACAACATAGTTTTCTTTGTCGTGACATTATTACTAAAACTCATGTGCAACATTGTTTCTTAATGTCGTGACAAAGAATGGGTTGGTCTTTTAGAAGCCGTAGGAGATTTTGTCACAACATAATTTTTCTATGTCGCAACATAATTTAACTGGAAAAGCACAAACTATGTCATGACATTGTTTTTCTCTGTTGCGACAATTTCTCTCTTTGTCATGACATAAGTACACATGAACATCACATTTTATGTCACGACAATTTTTGCTTTGTCGCAACAATGGACTGACCTAGTTTTAATTGATTTCAAAAAATATGTCGCGACATAAAATTAAAAAGGGAATAAATCCTAAGCTAGTTTTTGTCACGACATTTAATGATGGTACAACCAATAGTGAGCCTATAAATAGATCATGATTGAAACCTGAAAGGCCACTTGCCTCATCAACCAATCAACCAACTCAACCTTCTTCACCAAATCTTTCCCTCCTTGAAAAACCCTAGATCTCCCAAACCCTCTCCTACAATGTTTCACAGCCTTAACCTGAGTCAACCTAAAGAAATCATGGAAGAGTATGATGAGAGGGAGGAAGAAGCAGTCCAAGCGACTCAATCTAAATAGAAGAAGAAGAAAGAGTTGAAGCTAGAGTAGAGTCTGACAACCAGTGGAAGAAACAAGAAAGAGGAAAAGGGGAGCTGAAGAAACTGGAGTAGAGAACAGTGAAGAAAAAGCGAGAAATTGGGTTTCAGAGCTGACTTATGTCGCCCGAGAGCCAAATCAAGAAGACAAAGATTTCATAAAAGTAAAGCGGGTTTCAGCAAGTGGACTTCCCTTCCAAGAAATGGCTAAGAAGAGAGGATGGGCTTCTTTTGTGAAACAAACCTTCGTTTCAGAATGTAGTAAAGAATTCTATGCTAATATGGTGGGTATGAAGGATAAGACGCTTATATCGAGGTAAACGGATCTCTTTCAGAAGGAGCAGATAGGATCAAACTCTGCCAATCTGAACGAAAAGAATAATGGTTCAAAATTCAAGAAACTAGTGAAGGAACCAAATCCCGCAAGATCAGATTTGCCGATCGACTGCGCGGAAAGAGAATGCAACCGTGAAACCCACATGAGTCCATTGCAAGGGGGTCGTTAACTGAACAAACCAAGGTTTGGTTTTATTTCATTTGTTCAATTATTTTTTCAACCAAGCACTTGAGTACAATTAGGGAGAATGCGACAGTACTATTGTATGCCATCCTAATGGGTTACAAGTTCAGTATGGGGAAATCATAGAAAACTCAATTTTGAGTTATTACAGAGGTGGATTGGGGAAATGGTACATCACCCAAAGACTAATCACTAGGTCTATCTGGTGATGTGGAAGGAGAATGGAGGAAGAAGAACCGGCTTTCCAGAACTCACCTCGATGACCGATAGGAATCACAAAAAGGCCTAAGAATAGAGGCAGAGAGAGAGAAGTAGAAATTGATAGAGAGAACATGATGATGAGAAAATACATCAAATGGCGTATTGAAAGTGAAGCTCCGTGAGCAACAACTGAGGTAGAGAAGTGTGAGGCCAATTCTGACCCTCTCCTGTAAGTGAGACAAGTCCATCGAGCAAGTCGAAGCCCGCAGAAGGTAACACTCTGTCAATTAATGGGGATATGATGAAAACAATGAAGCAAGAAAGGGACAAACAGCTGCAAATCATACTCCAACCGAGAGATGAATATATGGATGCAGAGCTCAGAAGAAGGGATCATAATCTATAAAAAGCCCTAAAGCAGAGAGATGAAGAGTGGAAGAGTAGGTGGGAAACAAGAGAAAGAGAACTGAGTGAAGAACTCAAGGCAAGAGAAGATGCCTTCATCTCATATCAGCTCAGGAGGGATAATAAGCTAATAAAAATAATGAATAAGAGAGAAAATTCCATGGAGAAGAACTTGTTGCAGAAGGCAGATGCTTTTGGGTATCTGTACAAGGAACATTAGAAATAAATAAGACTCCTTATAGAGAAAGGGACAAGGAAATGGAGGGCACCCTAAACTATAGGGAGAAATGTTGGACTGAAAGCTTAGGGACAACAACTTGATAAAATGTACTCTACCCAAAAGGTGAGCTCGAGGAATCTTGAAATCTATCGCGTGAGACAAATGATCTCATCAGCAAACGACTCATTTCCATGGAGTGGTCTACATTCAATGTGGCGGAAGAAGGGCAAACAGAACTCAAGCAAACTACAAGTCCAAATTCTCGTAGTTCTCTTCTTCGCAGTTACAGTTTGGAACCGCCAAATAATCTCGCATTCCTCCCATAGGCATAATAGAAGAAGAAAAGAGCTTGCCCTATAGTTCTTCCCCTTTTCCCTCTTTGTAACCAGATTCCTTACACTTAAATACTTCAATAAAAATAATTATCAAGTAAAAATTGCGGTTCACTCATTTTTCATTTCTTGTCTGTTTATTATCTATTTCCTTTCCTTTGATGAGATTTAGTAAATAGCTTTGTTGAATAATGAAGAACCCAGTTTTCTTGGTTTAAATTGATGAATAACTGAGAATTGTTTGGTAGACTTGGAATGATTGTGAATCAAATGCTTATTTGTTAGTTTCTTCGAACTAAATGGTCTAATGTAAATAAGCTTTGCACTTGTAAAATAGCATAGCAACATATTTAGGTACCAAACAAGAAGTTGATAGATAAATTGGGGTAAGATGCATTGAACTGAAAAAGAAAGTTGTGAAGATATTGATGAATGTGTTGAACTTCAAGAATAAGGAACATTGTAACCAATTAATGGAACAAATACGAATGTAATTATATTTTGTAAATAGCTTAGTTATTATGAACCTTGATAAACACTGTACTTGGTCAAAAGTATCTCTGAAATAGATTGTGCTAAAGATTAGGGACATCTTCTGGGATCTATCACAGTTAAATCTCCAAATGTCTTAGAATTTGTTAGACTATTAGTCAGGGTGAAATCCTAAGCAATACCACTAACAGAAAGTGATATAGGTCATTCTTGGAAGATTGAGCCTTTCAAGCCTACCTTATTAATATGCATAAGCACAAACAACTTAGTTCCTTATTTGAGCTAATAGCCTACCTCATCATCAACCAGCAAATGAAAACCCTAGATCCTCCCTTGAACATAATCCTACAGTAAAGAACCCTTATTTGCCTAGATTACATGACAAATACATCCATGATAGAAGATGACAAGTTTGGGGCAATATTATTTAAAAGTACAAAGAAGGATAAGAAGGGTTGAGATAGAAAAATCGATTGAGATGAGAAAAAAGGAAAAAATGAGGAAAAAAAAGCTATAAAAAGAAAAGTGTCAAGCTGGAATAAGTTTGGTCTTGTAGCCTTCCTCCCTTGAACAATTAAGTCCTTAGAGGTGTTCAACATCTAGTACCCTAATGCCAACTGGTATGGGAGTTACTAACCCAAAGTTCGTTAAGGGTGGTAGAAAGCTTAAAAGGGAAAAACATTGCACTCTTCCAAAAATCTTGATAGAAGATGGAAAGTAAAAAGCTTCTAAGATAAGAAAGAGAGTTTATAGTGTGAATGTGGTTAAAAAAAAAACAACACAAGAGAGAGAATGCAGAAAGATGCACCAAAACAAATAGGGGAGTTAGAGAGTTGACATGAATGGAAAAGTCAATAATGACATGAAGGCAAGTATGTCAAGTGTAAATGAAACTGCGAAATTGAGCATAAATTGCCTCATTACCTACCCAATTCATTCTCTAAATTTCATATTATGCTTTTCCAAACACCTAATTGATTCTAAAGGTGGTATATGCTTACATTAGTGGAGATTAATATGGCAAACAAGCATATGAGACTTTAAAGAATAAAGAAGAAGCATGCTATCTAAGTAATATCCCAAAAGATTAACTAATCTGCCAAGGAAGAAAAGAGAATACCATCACACACTCACAAATCAGGGTTGAATAATTGACTTGTTTACACAATAGAAATTACTTGGCTTTTTAGTGAACTTAATTGAAAACCTTCCTGATTCTAGATTGGAAACATATTTAGAAATAATTTTACAACCAATTTATGTTTCTTGCAAAATTGTGGATTCTACTAGAAAAATGTCCTTAAAAATCAAGAGCTAAATTGTTTGAGGTCAAAAAAAAAATTCTTTTCGTTGCTTGGGGATAAGCAAAACTTTAAGTTTAGGGGAATTTGATGAGTCCTAAACTCATCTATTTTTATCCATTTTTCTGGCATAATTTTAGAAGTTTATAATTCATTTTAATGTTGAATTATGGAATATTCACCAACATTTTGTTTTGTAGGTTTTTAATAAAAAAGAGACAATTCTAGCAAGAAAAATTAGCCGTATGTAATTTTCACATGACAAGCTTCGTATCGTTGTGATAGAATCCCAATACACTAAGAGGGAGTAATGGCAACAAGGATCAAGCTGAACTGAGTTTAAAATGAAGATCAAGCCAGTGACATAATTTTTTATAGACTAACTGATTTATGTTGCTACAATGGATTTTTATGTCTCGACAAAGCTATAGAAGTTCATAAAGAAGAATATCACGACATTCCTCACTGTGTCGCGACACTGGTCTAGCATATGGCACTGAAACTCATGTCGCAACATCTCATAAATTTGTCGCGACATAGAGATTTGAAGATAGTAGGAAAGCTCTGTCGTGACAAAAGACAACTATGTCGTGACACAAAATCCACAGTCAACAATGAAGGATAAGAAGACTTTGTCACGACAAAGAATTTTTAAGTCGCGACAAACACAATATGAGGTTGAAGAGAACTCTATTGTGACAAAGACGACTATTGTCGCGATAAAAGTTGAGAAGAAAGACATAAAAACTTATGTTGCGACACAACAAAGAAAACAAGGTAGAAATCTCTGTCGCAACAATAAAAATTGTTGAGTAAGAGATTTCTGTCGCGATAGAGAAGTTTTATGTCGCGACGGAAAACGGAAGAGACATGAGACCAACCAAGACAAGTATGTCACGACAAAGACATTAATGTTGCAACAAACAGTTCAACTAGTGAACAGGAGCAAAGATGATTAGGTCATGACAAAGAAAAAGTGTGTCGTGACAACATACCCAAAGATCTGTGAGAAACTCTGTCGTGACATTGCTTTACTATGTCACGACAATGAATGAAGAACTCAAGGCATAATTTTCGTTTCAACAATCGAAGCCAGTCGCGACATGTTGAAAGCAAAAAGACTCGAAACTCGTCGCGGACACAAAGCAACATAGCAGAAGGAAATTTAGTCGCGACAAAGAATTTTCTATTATGACATACTATTCAAGTATTTAAGCTACAAGGTATCAAAGAATTGTCGCGACACAAGAAAAGCTCTGTTGCGACATAAACCAGACAACCTCAGCAGAACTAAGTCGCGACATTGCCAAATTATGTCAAGACAAAATTCAAGAAGGGAGATGAAAACTATGTTGCTACATAATTTTCTATGTCGCGACAAAGTTACTAATTGAGATTGTTACGAATTGATGGTATCACTTTCCAAAAGGCACCCATTTTCCTCTCACCCACACTCTTATCAAACCTTGATTGGCAAGGTTAGCATATAACTCTCTAACTATTGAGATTGTTATAGGCTTAGGTGGTTTGCAAAGCTCCTTCCACCCCTTAATAGCTTTGTCCTTCATAAAAATTCATAATTATGTTCATAGCTCTTCTCCTTATTGAAATTTCTATTTCTAGCAATAAGTGTGTACCTTCTTGAGGTTTGTAAAGTAGTGCACTTATCATGGTTATACTCTTTAGCGGGTGAAGCATTAGAAGCTCTCTTAGATAAAATTTTACTCTTTAAAGATATGATGGCTCTCAATGCACAAAGTTTCCTTCTTGCCAAATTTGCACTTACACCTTAGATACAAACCAATCCAATTCACTTCTCAATCAAATCACAACCCCTCTTGAAGAACTGAAGCCTTGGAAACTGACTTAGGCAATTTAACAAACACCTTTTGGTCAATCTCTATCCTTCAAGTGTTTGACTCTATTTTTAATCCTCAAACCTTACCCAATACACTCAATAGTGCTTAGTTGCCCCAAACAACAACTGAAGAGTAACAAACAACCAAAGAACACAATGTGTCTTTGTAACGCCCCTTTTCTCGATAGGTGGTACGACATGTAATCCTAAGGTCACGTAGGTGCACCAAGGGCTTTCTTAATTATTCTAGTGCCATAATAGAATTTTTGAAAGTTATTTTTAAGGGTGAAATTGTAAAGTTTTCAAAGAATTGTGGCACTTTTTCAATTAAGGAAAGTGGAGGGGTGAACGTGAAAATTATGGAAAAAAAATTAGAAAATTTCAAAATTGGTAAAATGATAATAAATTCCCATAATGGTTTAGGGAAGACTAGAAAATTCTCTAGATCTCGGATGATGAACGAAATCTAGTAACCCGTGGGTTAACGACTCAGGGAGGCAGAAGATTTATTATTCGGTGATAAGTCATCAATGACTCCAGGGACAAGATTTTTACCAAAATCTCGGTCGAAATGGCTTGAGTTAAGTTCAGTTAAAATAAATTGAACTGAAAAGAAATAAAAAATTTATGCTAACACAGAGTCAGGAACCTCGCCTCAGATTAAGGTGAAGTCTTTGATTATTTACATTGATAAATTTTCCCCTCCAACATTAATTATGAGTGAATAGGGAATTTATCGAGGTGAACTTTCAGAGCTTAATAGTTCATCAATGGTAGTATATCATACCCACAAGTGGAATGTTCCCAACTCTAAGGAATCTCCATCTTTGTGTCACGCAGAGGGCCTCCTGGAAATCAGAGCAGGAAACAATCCTTGAAATGGTATCATATGCTACCATTGGGAACTGATCTATTCAAGAACAACATCAATCAAATAAATTCCAATCCAAGTATTTCTCTCTAAATGATGCAAAAAAGACTGTAACTAACGGTAAATCCAATCTAGTGAAACTGCATTCTAAATACTGCATTAAAATCGATAATGGATCATTGATCAAGTGTACCCACTGTAATTGTAATAAACTGAAAAGATCGAATTCCAGAAATTTGTCGAGCTCCCATTAATTTAGGCGATAGTATGAAATCAAAAATTTAAATCCGACTTCATCGTTTCTACAGGTCACGGTTGGCGAGGTCAGAAAAATAAAATAAAAAATAAAAAAATATATTCTAAAAATATACAGTGAGTCCTTCTCCTCTTCCCAGTTCTGGGTATCGAAGACAGGAGCTGCTTTACTAAAACTTATAAGGGCTATTTATAACTGTCCAAAATTGGGCCTGATCCAAAGCTCCAGGTGGATTTCCTAAAAGAAAGGCCCAGTTTATTGTTTTCAAGTCACGACCTTAAAAAATGGAGTCACGACCTGAATTCTCTCATTTTCACTTGTTTAGTTGCGACCTGACATCCTCAGTTGTGACTAGATTCCTTGCAATTGCCTTGATTAGTGGTTGCGACCTCAAAATGGAGTCGCGACATATCTCTTTTTGCCTTCTGTTGTATTCTGCGTCGCGACCTCTATTTCAGGTCGCGACCACATTTTTGTGGCCAAGTCTTCAGTTCTATGTCATGACTTCTTTTAAGGTACGTGACTTCTTTGTTTTAAGCACGTCCTCATACATGTTGCTCGTCACGACGTCGATAAGAGGTTGCGACTAATTAATTTCTCTTATCACGGCTTTTCTGGTCGTGACCTCAGAAGCACGTCGCGACCTTGAATTCTTTGTCTTAGTCAGTCTCAGCCTCGGCGTTTGTACAACGAGGTCGCTGTTAGTTAGGTCGATGTTCTTGGTCGCAACCTTAGAAGCACGTCGCGACCTCTTTGTTACCTTACTGACTCTTTGTCTTTGTCTCAGTTACATTTACTTAGTTGCGACACCGATCATCTCTGTGGCAACCCTCTATCCTTATCAATACCGAATTTTTAGTCGCGACCGGAAAACTGGGTCGCGACCTCAATTGATATTCCTCGCCTTCCTTCTGGTCGCGACCCCTATTTTTTTAGTTGCAATCAGTTTCCTTGCTTCAGCCTCTATTTCAGGTCGCGACCACAAAATGACGTCGTGACCTTATGGTTTCTCTTTTTCTGGTAGGTTTTTGTCCCAGTTGCATAAATGTAGTTGTGACCTAAATGATTAGTCGCAACTTGAAAACCCTCCATGTAGAGACCCCTTGTCTTTGTTTCATGTGGCGACCTCAAAAGCACGTCGCGACTTCGATTTGAGTCTTTCAATTAAGAACTAGTTGCAACTTCAATTTTCCTGAAGAGACCTCATCTATGGCTTCATCAACTGATCAACGTCGCGACCTCAAGTTTATGTTGCGACTTGCGTTGTCTTCCCGATTAGCGTCGCGATCTCAGTTCTTCCTTGAATATTCATACATCTTGCGACTCTTCCTTGATGCATAGCGTCTATTCTTTGAGTGCTTTGGTATTTTTGGTCGCAACCTCACTTTCATGTCGCGACTTGGTGATTAGTGCCCAAAAAGTGCTATTTTGAACCCTATTTATTATAGGTTTTGAGTGCTTTTTGTGTACACTAATCATTAGTCTTAGATTGTAGATTAAGGTCCCTACTATTCTACTGATCGCATTTTGTGGCAAATTTTTCAATTTTGCTAGCTAATCGTTCCAAAATTGTTGAGTCGATCTAAGCTTGAAGAATTCGGTCAAGCTACGACGTACGGTCGGATACGAAGGGAAAGAAATCACCGAGAAAATCTGAAAAGTGGAGCTGAGAATTTTGCACGTTGAGAAATTGCTCACCGCCGCCACTATTCAATCACCGCCCTTTGTTCACATTTAAATATTGTTCTCTTGCTATTTCACGCTTTTGTTGTTTTTGCAATTTTTAGATTTCTTCCATTTTGTCCTTGTAATAGCTTTTAGTTGGAGTTTTTTGTAATTTCCTATACAGCTCTTGGTCGATCTGCCCACAAACTATCAATCACTTATCAATCAATAAAGTAAAGGGAGAAGCTTTCATCTCTCCCACTTCTGCTCTTCTCTGCTTCCTTTTCCCTCATTTTCTTGGCACTTTGCAGGCGGCAAAACACCACCGAGGATGTGACTCGGAGGATGGAGTGGATAAAACCCCGTTCCTCCTTGAAGCGAAGCGGGGTGCGAGGATCCCGGAGGCTCTTTGGGGTCCCTGTTTTCACGGTAGTCACTCTGAGTACGTGTTCTCCTTTTTACTGGTGTAGATCCTTTCGATTCATGTTGAATGGTCATTACTTGGTAATCTTTTAGTGCTCACTTGATGCTTATTACTAGATCTCGTGATGTTCATTAGTTATCATTTATTTCCCATTTTAACGTGAGTCAAGGAGACTCATTTGAACTGACTGAGAACATAAATGGCTAATGAATGCCATTTTCAAAAGGATAATTATTTTGGGTTAGGTTTTATAGCTAAATGAAGATCCAGTTCGGGAGATGACTATAGGCCATCCTCCCCAATGCGAGGAAATAACCCCGAGGACCTCTCAATGACCTGTAGAACTCGCATCCAATAGCCTGACAGTTCAAGGAGTTCTATTTTACATTTTTTTAGTTTATTTCATTTTATTTATTTTCTAATTTCATGACATCGACTCCACACACTTTTACACACGAGTCACAATCCAGAAACAAATTCACCATTTGAAGAAAACCCATCCCTATGTTCGATCCTAGAGCCGCTATACTGTAGTAGTTACGCTACGGCAGTAGGAGTAATTTAGGTTATAAATTTTGTTGATTCATAACACCTACTGTGGCACTAATTGTAACGCCCCAAAAATACCCTAAAATTTTTATAATAATTTTATTATATATTCTGGGTATGAATTGAGCCAAACTTGGATTTTTCCGGGAAAATTGATAAATTGACAAATTGTGAAAGGTAAATTTAAAGTGTGAGCATATGATTGATTATTATATGCTAAAATGAGAAATTGAGTGAACCCGGAAATAAACCCAAGTGAAAAAGGGAAAATGTGGAAATTTGTAAAATAAGGACCTAAGGGTCAATTGTGATAAAGAATAGATGTTTAAGTGAAATTGTGATAAATAAATGGCCAAAAGTGTAATAGGAGACCAAAAATGGAGAATTGGATTTATTGTGTGGCCAAACAAGGCCTTATGAGAATTAAATGACTTAAGGCAAAAAAAAAAAGGGAAATGAGAAAAGGGGTGTAGGCCAAACATGGCCTTACACTTAAGAGAGTTTTAAAAGACCAAAATTTGGTCCTTGAGTGCTCATTTTTGGAGCACATCACGTTTTTGGAGAAGGGGAGGAGAAAAGGAGGAGAAAAGGAGGAGAAAGAGCTAGGGTTTGCAAGAGATCAAGCTTTGGTGTGATCCTTTCCCTACTTCTTGCTCCCAAAGGATCAAGAAACATACAAGAAGAGATTGGAAGAGGTTCAAGGTAATAGATCAACCTCTAACCTCATCTTCTATGATTTGGATTTTTGGGAGGGAGAAAAAGAAAGTCACAGCAGGGAAAATGGTTTCATTGATTCTAAACCACTTTTGGAGTTGTTTTGGGAAATTGTGATTCCATGGTGGATTTTGATATGGGATGTATTGGAAGATTGGTAAATGAAAATCACGAAAAAATTGCAAAATCTTGAACATCGAAGCGACTTGAGCACGCAATACGGTCTGAGTCAAAACGTACGGTACACCTTATCTAAAAATAGAGGTGGAAGCGGCTGTCTGGAGTCTGGAGTTGAACACATGCTGGAATACACCAATGATGAGCAACCTATACCGGTACAAGTCGGTTGTGGAGTATAGGTTGTTCAGTGACCATGTTTTGACATGTTTTCGCGTCGTTAGGTCCCGTATTCGTATCCCGAATGTTTAGGGACCCTAAGAAATGATTAATGAGAGTTCAAATAAGGTTAGAGCTAGGTGAAAAATGTATCGTACCTCGGCGAGTTTGTCTTCAGCCAGACTTAGTGTCTTAACCCAAGACCGTTAAAGGAAATAAACTTGTAATCCACTAAAATTGTTTAAGAATTGATTATCCACTAAGAGTGGCGTGATTGTTATTGACTAGGGATGGGTGACGATCGCCTAACCTAGGACCGAGATCGAAGAAGAGGCTAGATTCGACGACCGGTTTGTTCTCGACTCTATCAGCAATTCAAGTATTTTGGTAGTTTACCAATTAACTATGAATGAGAACATGAATCGAGTACATGAATGAGTATGTGATATAAGTACGTAGATTGAGTATATTTTTGAAAAGATAATACGAAAGTGAATATTTAATTGAAATATGATATTTTAAAACAGAATGAATGTGAATGATGATAAGGACGGGATTCATCAAAGCGGGTCGAGTCATAAATATGAATTGAATGATGCTCAGATGAACCTTTGTGGGATGCACCAATCGTCGAGTCTTGAAGGCGCCCAGAAATGATTCCCGATGTGTGTCCCGATTGGAGGGATGCACTAATCGACGCGAATCATGATGGCGTATGGCATTGAAGAAATGTCCTACTTGGCGGGATGCACCAATCGGCATCCGTCATGATGGCGTATGGCATTTAATTGATACCACGTGTCGGGGTGCACCAAACAGCATCGTCACGATGGGAGACCGAATAAGTGATACCACATGTCGGGATGCACTAAACAACATCCGTCATGATGGGAGACCTAATAAGTGATACCATGTGTCGGGATGCACCAAACGACATCCGTCATGATGGGAGATCGAATTGTTAAATGTATAAGCACATTACCGAATGATAATAAGGGCGGGATTCATTAAACAGAATCCGTCAGAAATGTGAATTGAATAGTCAAAGTGAAATAACCAACATTGACGAGTGTAAATGGGATTTTTATGAATATGCTTAAATCTCATGAATTGAATTGTGAAATGAATTGTTGCATTGAAAATGCATGATATGATATAGTAAATGATTTGTATATTGAAAGCATGCGGAAATGAATAGCATGAGTATATGTTGATGTATTAGGTATGGTTTAATGATAAATGCATCTTAGGAGTTAAATTGAATATTGGAATAGAAATTGTATAGAACCACTAAGCATGAAAATGCTTAGCGTGATTTATCTATGCGCGGTGCTCCAGTAGAGAAAAAGAGAGAGGGCGAGATGTGAGAGTCATAGAGAGGAGTACGGCGTATAAGTGTATACTCACAATTTTTGCATATCATCTTTTGAACAAGTGGTGTTTTTGTAAGCCAAAAGGGTTCAACCACGAAACTTGATTTTTGTATATCATTTTGAAAAGGGCATAGAATGCCTTTCCTTGTAAATGTATTTTGTTAATGTTTATGGAGCTACCCGAATTGCTTTGAATTTTGGTAAATGATTATGGAAGCACTTGAAAGCTGAAATCGTTTCGCAACTAAACAAATTAATAAAATGTTTTGATAAGATAAATGAAAACATCGGAGTAAACCAGGCTCCGGTTCGGATCCTCCATTCGGGTCGGGCCTGGGATTCGGGTCGCGACAAATTTTGAAAAAGAAATTGCTTTGAATTTTGGTAAATGATTATAGGCTTGCCCAAAACTGAAACCGTTTCCGCAACTAAACAAATTAATAAAATGTTTTGATAAGATAAATGAAAACATCGGAGTAAACCAGGCTCCGGTTCGGATCTGCCATTCGGGTCGGGCTTGGGATTCGGGTCGCGACAAATTTTGAAAAAGAAAATTTAATAACATGGAAAATAAAAAGAAATAAAACCGAGCGTCCCCGGGGTTTCGGTTCGGACTACTTGTCGGGTCGGGCAGACCGGGGGTCGCTACATGAATCCGCAGCAGTCTGACCTTTCATTTCTCCCTAAATACTAGTCTTGGTGGTGTCATGACCTAGAATTAACTGAACTAAAGAATTCCTTGTTGCGACTTCAATTATGCTATTAGACTGATTTCTTCTAATTCTTGTTGGGGCTTTTGATTATGCTGTAATTCTCTACAAAATTATATTTGAGTAAAATATCCATATTTCTGCATATTAATCAGCATTTATATTGTCATTGAAATTAGAAAAATGGATTAAAAATCCAATGAGTTTTTTACTCATCAAATTCCCCCAAACTTAAAATTTTTCTTGTCCCCGACAAGAAAAGAAGAATTGTTTGTCCTCCCGACATTGAGCTTTATTTTAAGGACATTTCGATTTAAACCACAGTCTTTCTTATTTTACCATTTGACTTGAACAAGAAGGTTGCGGCGTTATCTGGTCGGTCGTGATTGAGAGCGAAATGTTTCAACATCCATCACAAATAAGTGATGAAATTTTCATGTAAACATATGGTAAACAAATCTTGTGTGAGTGTGTATGGGTCTTCCTTCATTCATCTTTGTGAATTAGTTAATCTTAGGTTCTCCTTAGAAGCTAATTTAAAGTCTATAGGCTTGTTTTCATATTGATCTCCACTAATGTAGTCAAGCTTCGACCCTTAAAATCAAAAGGTCTTTTGTGCTTGTAATGTGGAAGCTTGGAAGCAATTGGGTAGATAAATGGAAAATTTTAGGATGCAATTGCAGTTCCATTCTTTCTTTGTATAATGACCTTCATCTTTCATCCTTTTCTTTCTTCTTAGCATAAACTCTCATGACTTATCGGTTCGGTTCCTTTTCAAGCGACTCAGTTCAAAGGGTGGAATAGTGCTATGTTTTTGTCTTATTAGGCTTTCACTCTTAGAGAACTTTAGGCTACTTAACTCCATACCGGTTGGCATTAGGGTACTAGGTGTTTGAAACACCCCTCACGAACAATTATTCAGAGATAGGCGAACCAAACTTATTCCTTCAATTTCTTTTCCTTTATTTACATTTCTTCAATTTATTTTTTTCTTCTTCATCCTTGTAGTCCAAAGAAATATTTTCCCAAACTTGTTCCTTTTGCATAGTAAACTTTCCTTTTACGGCCCAGGTAATTATTGGGTTCTTTCTGTGAGTATTAATTCTAAGAAGGGATTCAGGTTCTTCAATTCTTTGTATTTGAAGAAATTAGGCTTCAGGCTCAATCATGGAACTAGAGTGTATGCTTTTGCATATAATATTAGTGAAGCAGAGGTTCAAACTTCGAGGATGGCCTCTATCATTTTTGTTAGTTGTTTCTACCTAGGTTTCGCCTCGACCAATAATCTAACAAGTTCTAGGACCCTATGCTTTTGAATTTGGGTTATTCGAGAAGATGTCCTAATCCCTCTTAAAGTAAGGATTTTCGGACCTTAATGCATAGTTTTCCAAGATTCTGTGGACTTAGTTGTTTACACTCAAAATTCAATCATTTTATTTGCTCTTTCAATCGTGTATTTTTTTCCTGATTCTGCAATTTAAACTTGGTTCAAACTAAAACTGCAACCTCTTAATCAGGTTCCAGGGTTCCAGCTCTAACCTTTCTCTTACAGTGTTGTTCTGGCTTTCATTAGTGGTAATTGTGTCATTGTACAAAAAAGCTCAAAGATATAGATTATTTCTTGTAGACACATAATGAATGACACAAACAACACAATTCACTTAATCAGTTCATGAATCCAAAACAAATCACTTTATTAAGCAACTGGAATTTCATTTATTCAACAAATTCAAATTTCAAACACTCAATACTGCATAATCTGATCTCTCTATCTATACAAAAACTAATGCAAAAATACAATAAATACTGTTTCTAATCCAGAGGGAAGATTCTCTATTCCTTGATCTAAACCTAACCTTCCTCTAAAAGGTTGTATCTCCTGCTTAATCAGTTCCCCTTATCACGAATGTGCGTAGGAAGAAAGGGTTGATAAGCGAGGCGGGCCCAACAAGGTGAGCCTTTTCCTTGCCTCCTCTATCTAAGTTCCTCTGGATGATGGGAGTTCCAGTTAACACTTCTTCCAACCCATCATCCATTTTCTTCATGATAGAGCATCTTTTGGAATCATGACTGGAATTGGTTTGTTTTCCGACTCCATTCATTCCATACGCTCTGCATTTGCACCCTTGGAACTCATCTTTTTCCTCATCCTCCTTTTTCTTCATTTTCATTATTCATTCTATCTATGTCTTCCCATCCTTTTATAGTTACTTTGGTTCTCAAGGGAACGAAGAAGCTCTTGAATCTCTTTTTAATATTCCCAATGAATGACTTAAGTAAAATTGTCTGGATCCGAGCGCTTTGGCTATTTCCAACAGGAGATTTTTTTAGAAAGAAGGGGAAAAACCTTAAGGAAGTTTGATCGTTTTCTTTAAGAGGCATTGAATATATTTTGAATTCCTCTTTTGAAAATATGCGACATAAATTAGTTCCTTCAATTCCGGCTGGTTTTTTGGTTCTGTATTAATAACAGTCTCGGTTAGAGGTTCCAAATGAACCTTTTCTTCCGCCTGGACATACTCACGTAGAATCTCTTGATCATTCCATTAAGATCCAGAGTACCTTGTTGATTTGCATTCATGAATTAAATTTTTGGAGGTTAACTGGTTCGCACTCTAGGCTTAGGGTTTGGAGATTCAAAGAATTAGGAAGTGGAAGTAGAAGAGTTGGAAAGAAGTGAAGATGAATTGAAGTTTTTGTATGAAATGGCTTTTTGGATTCACACTTGTTTTAATGGGCTCGAGGTTATGATTGCTGAATGTAAGGTTGCAACATTAAATTTTGAGTCACCATACTAACGCGTTTCATTAACTCCACTCGTAACTGTCACTACTCCCTATTCGAAAAGTTAAGACTTAAATTTATTGGGAGTTAACCATTTCTAGTCGCGACCTACTTAGCTTTGTTGCGACATGAGATGTGGTCTCAATAGAAGAATTGATGTTGCGACCTGACATTTTCTAATCCTAATTCTAACAATTCCATTTCAAACAAATTTCAATTCAATAAATCCAATCAAAACAAGTACAATTCATCCTCAACATTCAGACATTCACCAAATCAACTCTATTATGCAACAGATTTAAAATTGAATCAGAAATTAAATTTTTTCCCCAAAATTCAATCATGCTTTATATGAAACAATTAGCATTAATCAGAGAAGAGTATATTGCCCTCTTTTTGTCTCGTGTGTAGACTGGAAATTTGGATGCAGAGATTCCTCCTTGTATACACTTTTATTGTCCTACAAAAAACATGCATACATTAAACGTGTAACTTATCACACAAGCTTCTTAAAAAATCAAAATTTCTAACAAAAATCAAAACTTAAAACAAGCATTTGTAGTGTGGGTTGCCTCCCACCGGCTTCTCGTTTGAGTCCTTATTTGGACTTCGCTATTAAATCCTTGCTTTTCCTCAAATTTTTTCTCCTCCAAAACTAGGAATCATTTGTTATCTAAATTTCTCGAGCGGTGCTTGATTTCGACCATTGACCTTGAATTCCTCTCCATTGCTGGTTCTTAGTGTCACTGCTCCAAAGGTTGTATTTGATACTCGTATGGTCCTCCCATTTTGATTTAAACTTCCTGGAAGAGTTCCCGGTCTGGAGTTGGATAACGGGATGATCTCTGCTTTAACGCTCTCCTCGAAATCCTCTGATCATGCCGTTTCTTATTTTTATCTTTGTAAATTTAGCATTATCACTTAGGCTTCATTCCTCGCTCTTCAATTCATTATTCAAGTATCCTTTCTTCTCTAGCAGCCTTGAAGTCAAAATTCAGCTTCTTGATAGCCCACATAGCTTTATATTCCAATTCTAGAGGAAGGTGACAAGGTTTACCATAGACAATCTGTATGGAGACATTCCAATGGGAGTTTTATAAGCAATCCTATATGCCCACAATGCTTCATCAAGTTTCAAAGACCAATCTCTTCTATTGGAGCTTACAGTTTTTTCTAGAATTTTCTTTATCTACCTATTAGAAATCTCAGCTTGCCCATTTGTTTGAGGATGATAAATGACTCGTAATGTGTTTGATTCCATATACGCTCATGGAGTCTATCAAACACCTTATTTGCAAGTGGCTTCCCGTCAACGATAATAGTGCAGTCCCAAGTCTGCTCAAAAAGTTCTTTTGTAATAACCCCACGACTATATTAGCATCATTTTAGAACAAGAGAATTTGCTGCCTCGGCCTAGTTGGATACACAATCCCGGCTGGTAGGAGTATGCATAAATTTCCAGCGAAGGTGGAAAGGGACCATCAAAGTCTATTCCCCAAACATCAAATAGTTTGCACCACCCGGGATACCTTGTAGGGAGCATTTCATGCCTTTACTTAACATTTCCCATTCTTTGAAATTGATCACAAAATTTCACCCATTCAAAACAATCTTTGAAAATAGTAGGCCAATAAAAACCTGATTGGAGAATTTTGTGGGTTGTTTTGTCTCCTACAAAGTGTCCTCCATATGGTGATGCATGACATTCATGTATGATCTTGCCTTGTTCACTTTCTGGTACACACCTCCTGATTATCATATCAGCTCCTCTTTTAAACAATAGTGGGTCATCCCAGATGTAAAATCTGCTGTCAGTCCTTAATTTTTTTCTTTGTTGGTAGCTAAGTTCTGGTGGCATAACCCCACATGCTAAGAAGTTCACAATATCAGCATACCAAGGTGATTGGAGTGACAATTGAAATAACTGCTCATCTGGAAAATGTTCTGCTATTTCTTTTTCTTAACTGTATGCGATGGAAGCACTGACTCTTGATGATCAGCTATCACATTATCACAACCTTTCTTGTCTTTGATCTCCATATCAAATTCCTGTAATAACAATACCCACCTGATCAGTCTTGGCTTTGCTTCTTTCTTTGCCATCAGATACTTAATTGCAGCATGATCAGTATGGATAATGACATAGACCCCCCTAATATGTATAACAAATTTTCACATGCAAATACACTGGCCAACATCTCTCCTTTTCGATAGTTGAGTAGTCTCTTGAGCTTCATTAAAGGTTTTTCTGGCATAATATATGGCTTTAAACATCTTGTCAGTTCTCTGTCCCAGTACAGCTCCCATTGCATAGTCACTGGCATCACACATTATTTCAAACTCCTTGTCCTAGTCTGGTTTTGCCATGATGGGGGCTTCAACTAATTTTGATCTGATCTCTTCAAAATATCTCTGGCAAAACTCATCAAACTTAAACTTGGCATCTTTTTCCAACAATCTGCATAATGGCCTAGCAATTTTAGAGAAGTTTATGATAAATCTTCTGTAAAAACCAGCATGTCCCAAGAAACTTCTTATTCCCTTGACTATTGTTGGTGGCTTAAGATTTTTTATAATTGAAACCTTTGCTTAGTCTACTTCCAGCCCTGCTGTAGAAATCATATGCCCAAGGACAATACCTTTTGTTACCATAAAATGGCATTTTTCCCCGGTCGAGGCTAGATTCTTGTCACAGCACCTATGAGTATTTGTCCCAATTATGCAATCAATTTTCAAACTAGATCCATACCTTTTGTGAAATCATCCCATGAAGATCTCCATAGCTTCCTCTTGCCGTCGAGAATATAGACATCATGCATCTTTGGAATGTAGTAGGAGCATTACATAAACCAAATAGCATTCTTCTAAAAGCAAAAGTACCAAATGGGCAAGTAAAAGTAGTTTTCTCTGGTCCTCAAGTCTTGATGGAAATTTGATTATGTAGTATCCATAAAGAAAGCGAGAAGTGAGGGTGTCTACTAGCACTGTCTAACATCGATCAATGAAGCGGGGAAATGATCCTTTACAGTTTGCGAGTCGGTTTCTGCCAGTCTATGCACACCACTCCATCCTATTAAAGTTCTTGTAGGAATTAACTCCATTCTATAGATTTACGATCATAGTAAATCCACCTTTTTTGGGAACTACATGGGTGAGCTCACCCAGAATTTGTCGATAATGCATATATAAAACCTTGCATTCAACCATTTCGACACACCATTTCGACCAGCCTCTTTCATCCACGAGTTATTCTTTGGTGTTGATAGAGTCTTTGCATCGTCGTTCAACAATATCTTGTGCATGTGCAAATGGAGGAATTTGATACCTTTAGATCCTCGATTGACCAAGTAATAGCTTCCTTGTACTTTCGCAGAATTTGCAGTAGCTTTTGGTCTTCAATTTCAGTCAATGCGGCTGATATGATTACTGGTTTTCCTTTTTCTTGTTTTAAGAAAGCATATTTCAAGTGACTGGGCAATTCTTTTAATATTAACCCTTCTGCACTAGTCTCTTATTCAACAGCTTTCTGTTCCTTGCTGCATACATGTTCTTGATTGTTTTCATTCAAGCTCAAGACTTCTTCTGTATTTTTCCAACTGGAAGGTAATAATTCATAATCAATACTCTCAAGATACTGGAAATTCATCTCAATTTCATTGATAAAGTGGTGAAGATTACAATCATAATTCAGTTCAACACTAATAGGACTACTGTTTTCCACAACCATACAAATCTCTGCATCAACATTAGGTTGTTCCAAGCTCTTGTTAAGGTTAAAGTGCAATGCTTCATCTCCTACCCTTAAGGTCAGTTAACCCTTTTGCACATCTATTAAGGCAGCTCCAGTTGCTAAGAAGGGTCTTCCTAGCAATATAGGAACTTGGGTATCCTCTTCCATTTTCATGATCACAAAGTCCACAGGAAAGATAAATTTCCCCACCTTGACAAGTACATCTTCAAGAACACCTTCTGGTCGTGCCATGGATCTATTAGCCATCTATAATGTAACTGCTGTTGGGATGAGTTCCCCCAAACTCAATCTATGCACTACTAATAGAGGCATCAAATTGATACTGGCACCAGAGTCGCATAAGGCCTTCTTGAATTCATATTTCCCTATGGAGCAGGGAATGGTAAAGCTACCTAGGTCCTTCATTTTTGCTGGAAGACCTGCGGATAAGCTGCATTGCAAGTGGCGATTAAGTTCCTCTTCTTTCCTCATCAATGCTTCCTTTTCTGTACTCGAGTATCTCCTTGAAATTTTTACATAATTCGGTTTGATTGATTATACAAGGGAATATTGATTTCTACTTTCTTGAATATTTCAAGGAATTTAGAAAACCTATACTTCCCTCCTTGCTTTACGAAGCCTACGAGGAAATGGCTGCAAGGAGTGTCATAGCTTGTACTCTCATACATTTTTAGCTCACAACTCTTCTCATTTGCTTTCGAGTTAGCTTTTCTTTTACGCATACATTGTCTTTACGACATATTTTCTCTTCTTTCTCTCTTCCGGTTTGCTTCTTCTTCTTCATCGGTATTTTCCTTATTTTCTTTTAGCTGCTTCTTTGCTCACTTCCCTTCCACTTCTCGGCCCGAATTTCCATGCGATCCTTTGGGTTTCTTAGTATCATGAGAGATACCCTTGTTGGTTACGCATGTCGGGCCAGTGCCTACTTGTGTTTCCGGGTTTTTAGTAGGCTTTTTGTGTTTGCTTAGAAACATATGAATGTTGGATTTGAAATTTTCCAACTTCGTTAAACTACGTTCATAGAGTTTATCGACTTCTTGTTATCCCCAAAAACAGGCTGACATACGCTCTTTAAGGCCCAGGCCCTCTTTTTGACCCTATATTCATTTCTACTCTCTCCTTTCTACTGTTGGAACCTTGTTGGCTGATACCCTTGCTAGTAATTCTGCCCTTGTCTTGGGCCCTGTGTTACTCCTCCGCCATATGAGAAGTTCTCATGGTTCCTGAGTGTCGGATTATAGTGTGTAGGTAAGTTGAGATTAGGCTTGAAATGATAGCTCCTTTGTTCATTCAAGTATTTGGCCTCCTCAACTGGTAGGGATCCTCTTCGGCCTAGTCCCTCGGCACTTCTTCTCGTTCCTTCTGTCTCTTTTACAGCCTATCATGAGGCGGGGTACGCCTCTTCTCTTGTCATCCATCGGTGCATGATTGCATCTAACTTTTTCTTCACGGCTGTCATTTTTGTTGAGTTCAATGATCCTCCCCTTTGCTGTTGCTCCACGAAGATTCGGATGGATTCTTCATATTGCCGCCAGCGGAGGTCCTCTATCAAGTCCCTTACCTCCTTTGCACTTTTTCTTTTGAATGCCCACAGCAAGAAGCATCAATAATACTCTTTGAGGTATCATTCATGGAGTGGTAGAAGATGTCCATTTGTGTCTTGAGATCTATGCCATGCATAGAACATCTCTTCAACAGTCTTTTGAACCTTTCAAATTTGTATATAGGCTCAGCTCTTCCACGATTGAACCTGCTTGATCTCCTTCCTTCTCTCAGAGGTGAGAGAATGGGGGAAGAATGCACTTGAATAAGCTTCCACCGGCTCTCAGTATTCTTGAGCCGTATGGTAGGGGGTCGACAGTGGCTGCAATGTCTCTTAAGGAAAAGGGGAAGAGATGTAGTTTGATCACTCCTGGTCTTACACCATTCATTCTGGTATTGGCCATCTGAGAAATCCACCTGGTGCTCATTGAGATTCCTCGGTAGGGTGGCACATGGGGTGTGTTCTTGAACCATTGTGATCAAGGTGGTTTATTTCGAAGTTATTGGCTTCCACAGTAGGTTTTCTAACTGCTGAGTATTCTGCTTGGATGATAGGTCTCCATAAATCCTCCATAGTATCTTGCCTTTGAAGTCTCTCTGCTGCTGTCTCTTGTTGGTAATAAGTTAATTCTTTCATACGCCGCAGATTTTGCCTTGCGCTCTTTTTACCTTCCTCAGAATTCCTCGGTGTTCTTTCATTTCGATGTTAAGAGTGACGAGGTCATTTCACGGCTTCTGTGCATGAGATACCTTCTGAAATGGAGAATACGCTAGATTACATGAAGTCGATTAGGTATTAGTAAATAATTCTCGATTCGCTTTCTAAGATAGTGGTTTGTACAACCACTTCCGGTAAACTATTTTGTGTTTCTTTTATAAAATTCAAAGAAAAATGTCCAAATTAGCATTTCCCTTTTTGGTCAGAATATTGATTTGTCCAATTCTTTTAATCCCCGGAAACGGTGCCATAAAACTTATTTGCCTGTGATTATATAGACTAAAACCTTCAAATTAACATAGTTACAAGAGCCTTACAATTCTTTTGCATCTTTGTCTACTTAGGTGCTTGGATATAGCGATAAAATTACTTTATATTGCTTGAATTTGAAAATGGTTTTAATACAAGACACTACGAGTGCACGAGATCATACAAGTAGTAAAATGGATGTAAGTCGTATATCATTCCTGAATTGACAAAATTTGGAATCAACTACTGATTAGTGCCCAAAAAGTGCTATTTTGAGCCCCATTTTTAATAGGTTTAGCTTTTTGTGTACTAATTGTTATAATTAACCCAATTGACATGTTAGGGTCCTATTTGTACTTTAATCGCATTAAAGGGCTGTTTGTAGTTTTGTAGGAATTGGAAGCCAAATCGCCGTGTCAATCAATCATAAAAAGTCGGGTTGATTTCCATCAATTTTCATGGTTTCTATCAATTTCCCGACTAATGGGAATCAGAAGAATATCAAAGTAAGAAGCAATGGAATAGTGCAAAGGGAATAGTAGCAGCAGGGAGCAATGGAACAGTGCCAAAATTTCGCTACGCTGGAATTTTCGCTATCATAGAGAAAATTACTTTGCATAGCGAAATTTTCAATTTTTGCTATAGTTGAATTTTCTCTATGATAGCGAAATTTCGCTATCCTAATTTTAAGCTATGATAGCGACAGATGCGTATAGCGAAAATTATATGCTCCTGTTTTTGTGTTTAAACGACTCCGTTTTGGTTTTTCTCCTTTCTACCCTTGTAATAGCTTTTGTTTTGGTTTGTTTTTGTAATTTACCTTGCTCTGAGTCGTATATAAGCTAGAGTCAAGGCTTGTAACGATCAATCACTTCTGCAATAAATTTTTGGGGCACCATTTCTCAGCGTTTTCATTTTCTCACTACTCTCTCATTTTCTCTCTCGCCAAACACCCTCCAAGGATGACAACTTGGAGGTTGAGCGGCTAAATCCCTTCCTCCTTGAAGCAGAAGGCTGTTGGGTGCAAGATCTGAAGGCTGCTGAAGGTTCCCCTGTTTTTCTGCAGTGCCTTGCGAGTTTGTGTTTATTTGAACTCTGGGTTTAAATCCCCTAGATTCACCTTGAATGACCCCTTTATTTGGTAATCTTTTAGGGTTCGGTGGATGCTTGTGCTAGATCCAGCTGAGATTCGTCGAATTACCCTCATTAATCATTGTAAGGTGAGTCGGGGAGAAGTGTTCTTCAACATCGGTGTGCTTCTCGGTAAAGCACACCATCTTTCAAAGGATAATTATTTTTTGGGTTAGGTTTTTATTGCTAAATGAAGATCCGGTTTGGGGAGATGATAATAATATCCCTCCCCAGCAGCAGAGAAATGGACAGGAACATCTCAATGACCTTTAGAACCAAAATCCAGTAGCCTGACACTTTAAGGAGACTTCTTTTACATTTTATTTTATTTAAATTTTAGTTTTCAAACCATTACACCCCCTGTTTTTATCAAAACCCAAAAATCCAAATTAAATTGACCAGTTTAAGCACTTCACTGTTAGTCATTTACATGAAGAAAACTCATCCCTGAGTTCAACCCTAGACCACTATACTACAGTAGCTTTGCTACGGCAGTATGAGGAATTTAGGATACAAATATTGTTGATTCCGGATCTTTTCTTTATTGTACGAATCATGCTGACTACTTAAGGTCCACCTTTATTTGAACTCCAGAGTGGATAGTGATGGTTTAATCTAAGAGAAGATAATAGTCTAGAAGATACATAGGAATGTAAAAGGAAATCAAATGTACCAACTAAAATAATAAAAATCAATTCTTTGGATTGAATGGGTTTCTCTATGAAATGAACACTATCAGGAGGTACTTTCTGAAACGACCCGATTCTGCATTAATATTCATTACTCTGTTTTGTTGCTGGTTGTGGTTTCAAGATGCCTTACAATGCAATTGGATTTCTCCGTATTCCTTTGGTTTAGAGGCCCTGCTTTTCTCAAAGACAAGGATCTAACCGGAGTTACTTGTATTTTTACCTTCTTGCAAGATGCAGGTATTTTCTTTCTCGATACTTCACACCCATTTCTTGAAATTGCCCAGTTTCTTGCTTCCTTTTTCGAGTTCTTGCAAAACTTCTACAACTCAATTGATGACTCATCCTTTAAATCTAATGGTTCTTCCCTTCCCTTGATTAGCTTTATGCTAACACCGGGTCAAGAACCTCAGATTAAGGTGAAGTCTCTGATTATTTACATTGATAAATTTTCCTCAAACATCGATTATGAGTGAATAGGGAATTGCTCGAGGTGAACTTTAGAAAGCAATAGTTCATCAATGGTGATATCATACCCACAAAGTGGAATGTTTGCTTTCGGGAATCTCCATCTGTGTCACACGAGAGGGCCTCTGAAATCGGAGCGAAACAATCCTTGAAATGGTATCATCACAGTAGTAAGGAATGATCTATTCAAAGAACAACATCAATCAAAATAAATTCCAATCAAGTATTTCTCTCTAAATGATCAGAGAAAAATTTGTAACTAACGGTAAATCCAATCTAGTGGCCCCAGGTTCCTAAATCTTGCATTACAATCGCTTGATGGATCATTGATGAGTATACCATTTGTAATTGTAATAAATTGAAAGAATGAATTCGAAATTTGTCAGAGACTCCATTAATTTCGATGATAATTGTAAAGAAAATTAGAAATTTAAGTCGGCTTCATTGTTTCTACAGTCATGGTTCGGATCAAGAAAAGAAAATAAAAATAAAAAATAAAAAATTTATTCTAAAATACGAGTGAGTCCTTCTCCTCTTCCCGATTGAGTATCGAAGACGAGAAATTTGCTTTACTATAAAACTATAAGGGCTATTTATAGCTGTCCAAGAGTGGGCTGATTCCAAGCTCAGGTGGATTTCCTGAAAGGCCAGTTTCTTTGTTTTCAGAAATGCACGACCTCAAAATGGAGTCAAGGCCTGAATTCTCTCATTTGCACTTGTTTAGTTGCGACCTGACATCCTCAGTTGTGACTAGATTCCTTGCAGCTACCTTGATTAGTGGTCGCGATCTCAAAATGGAGTCGCGACATGGCTCTTGCCTTATCTTTGTATTACAGCGTCGCGACCTATTTAATTAGCGACCATTTGTGACCATGCATCTTGAGTTCTAATGTCGCTGACTTGCTTTTAAAGCATGGCTTCTTTGTTTGAGCTTTTGTCCTCATACATGTTGCTCGTCACAACGTCGATAATAGGTTGCGACTAATTAATTTCTCTTATCACAGCTTTTCCGGTCGCGACCTTAAAAGCACGTCGCGACCTTGAATTCTTTACATTTGGTCTCAACCTCAACGCTTTGTCACAACAGGTCCTTCTTAGTTCCGTCGATGTTCCTGGTCGCAACCTTAGAAATACGTCGCGACCTCTTTGTTACCTTGCTGACTCTTTGTCTTTGTCTCAGTTACATTTACTTAGTTGCGGCACCGATCATCTCTGTGGCGACCTTCTATCCTTAACAGTACCGAATTTTTAGTCGCAACCGGAAAACTAGGTCGCGACCTCAATTGATATTCCTTGCCTTATTTTGAGTACGCCTTTATTTTTAGTTATGTCAGTTTCTTGCTTCAACCTCCTATTTCAAGTGCGACCACAAAATGAAGTCGCGACCTTATAGTTGCTCTTTTACGGTAGGTTTTTCCCGGTTGCTTAAGTAGTAGTTGCGACACGAATGATTAGTCGCAGCACGAAAACCCTCCGTGTAGAGACCCACTTATCTTTGTTTCGTATCCACGACTAAAAGCCGCGTCGCGACTTCGATTTGAGTCTTTCAATTAAGAACTAGTTGCAGCTTCAATTTTCTTGCAGAGACCTCTTCTATGGCTTCATCAACTGATCAACGTCGCGACCTCAAGTTTATGTTGCGACTTGCGTTGTCTTTAGTTGGCACCGTGACCTCATATTCTTCCTTGAATATTCTTTCTGTCTCAGCAACTCTTCCTTGGTCGCAACGTCTATTGCTGAGTGCTTTGGTATTTCTGGTCGCAACCTCACTTTCCTGTCACGACTTGGCTTGATGCAGCCTTCCATTTCTCCCTCAAGACTAATCTTGGTGGTGTCGTGACCTGGAATTAACTAAACTGAAGAATTCCTTGTTGCGACTTCAATTACGCTATTAGACTTATTTCTTTTGGTTCTTGCTGGGGCTTTTGATTCTGCTGTAATTCTCTGCAAAATTATATTTGAGTAAAATATCCATATTTCTGCATATTAATCAGCATTTATATTGTCATTTAAATTAGAAAAATGGATTAAAAATTCAATGAGTTTTTGACTCATCATAGACCATATTAGACGGGTGATGAGTGTTCAGGGTTCGCTCTGGAGTTCCGAGCCAGAGGTTACACGTGGCGGCACGTCTAGGGGTATTTAGTATAGATACAGTGGTTGGCTACCGATTTCTGAGTATAGCACTTTCAGATATTAACCACCATTGAAACAATTTTCAGCAGCATAAATAGTTTTCATAACAGTTTTCAGAAATAGTTTTCATAGCAAAAACTCAGTTTTATTATAAACAGTTTTACAACCATTTATGTACAGATTTTGATATAGGGAGGTACACACAGCAGACAACAACATTTAGAACTTATAGCACTCACTGAGCCCGTTTGGCTCACAGTTTTCTGTTTTAAAATAATTTTCCAAGTGTAGGTGTCGAAGACCTTTCCAGGATCCTCAGTCCTAGACGTTGTGTTGTATTTATATATAAGATAATGTGTAATGTAAACGTTGTAAAAGATAAAATGTGACATTTTGTATATGTAAATATCTTTTGTAAAATATGCATGCATGGTTTTGAGAAAAACAGGTTGCCATGAATTTATGTTGGATTGATTCTTATCTTATATTTTGATGAGGATCAGAGGTCTTTTATGGTAGTAGTTGGATTTTTTGGAAAATATTGGGAGTGTATTTTTTTATACAGGTGATTTTTATGAGTGCAAAACTCATCTATGTTTTGAGTTCATTTCACATGCTATTTTGTGTATTTTATATCCATATTCATGTAAAACTCATAAAATTTCCTCTAACTTGGTTTTGTAGGATTATTGATGAAAGCGAGTGATTTGCGAAATGGGCAAAATTTATTTAAAGAAGAGTCGCCAGAGTCTCATAGAGCACCCTTTGGAAAGATGAATTTTCTGTACCATCTGGAACATCAAATGGTTCAAATTCCCTCATGGCTGCATTCTACATTCAATATCTTTCAAACGAGTACTCCTGCAGCCCAAATACGAGGTTAAAACGAGAAAGTTATGGCCCAAACAAGTTAGAGAAGAAAAACCGGAGTTCATCGGAAAATTGAGTGTGACGAAATGGTGTCGCGACCGAGAAGAAGTTGGTCGTGACGAGGAAATTGTGTCGCGACCAGGAAGAACTTTGATAAGCTACGAAAACTTGGTCGCGACCAAAAAGCGCTACGAAACCTAAAAAGGCCGAAAAGTGAGTTTTGACCTAATTTCATTCATTTCACCCCTAGGACCATATATATAATCGTTTTCTAGGTAAATAGGGTAGCGGGAAGATTAGAGAGTCTCTCTCATGGGGTTTCTCTCTCTAGACTGCCCATTTTTCCAGTTTTTATGTAGATTTTGATTTGTTTTAGATCTTAGAGTAGTTTTAGAGCAGATTTTTCTTTCCATTGAAGAGATTTTAGTGTTGTACTCAGATATTCAATTTGAGCTAGCATTGAGGCAAGATTGAAGCTCAAATCTAGATTTTCTCTTTTTGTCTTTTGATTTCTTTCTTCATTTCTTACTTTTGTGTAGATTAATTTGATGATTGGAATCCGGTAATGGAGACATTAAACACCCTCTAGGGTAGGGATTAATTGTTGAACATTCAGTTTGCGGTTTCTCGGTTATTTTGTAGGTTTGAATGCGAATTTATATAATTGAAGATGCATTCATATAATGAAGCTGTTTGGAATATTAGTAGCTTATACACATAAAAGAGCTGTATCTTTGCTGCGATTTCGGGAGGCCCTCGGTGACACGAGAGATGGAGATTCATGAGCAAAGAGCGGTAACTTAGGGAGTATATTAGATTAATATCTTGGAACTAATGAACTTTGAAAAATTACTTTGATGAATCCTTTAATTTACTCACGGTGTGAGTTAATTAGATGATGTATCAATTTAGTTAATCGAAGGTTTCTCCTTAGTCGATAAAGGATCTTGATCCGAGTGTTAGCAAAGATCTAATCAAGGAGATAGAAAAATTTTATTAGATTTGAAGGACGAGATACCAATTACATTAGAGAAGGCTTGCATTTCTTGTGCATGGGGCGAGAATTTTTGATCCTAAGAAATGGATTTGTAGTATTGAAAAGAAAAACAATTAAATCTTAAAGAGAGTCAGATTTTACATGTAGCTATTTAGACCCATTTGTCCTGAAAAGGAATATGGTGTGTTAGATAGTGAAATTTATAGTGTCAAGAAAAATTCAAGCTATACTACACTGGTCTTGGACAATTCTAGCATTCAACTTACAATTGTTGCGCTTTCAAGGAAATGCAAAGCTGTTTTTGTGAATAATAATTATCCCAAATCCCTAGTGACTCTCATATACCTTTTAGAGAATTAAGTAGTTGTTTATTTGGTAGATTTTTAGGATTAGTTTTAAATCGGTTTTTGTTTCAATTAAATTGATTTTATTCGACATCCTACTTGGTCGCCTAAATAGTGAAGAGCCCTTGTAATCGGGGTGATCAAATTCCAATTAGAGAGAACCTCCAATCCTCGTGGGTATGATATCCAGACTCCTAGAGTCCACTTTGTGCTGTATGACCCGTGCACTTGCGGAAGGGTTGAGTGTTAATTAATACTTTTCATTTGATTTTAGTACACTTTTGTTTTAGTCGGTTTTGAGTGTTCCATTCAATCCCTTGACTATATTTTCACATATACATCATTTGGTCACCTTACAAGTTTTTGGCGCCGTTGCCGGGGATTGACGCGGTTCACTTTCTCTCATTGGAAGTTGACATTTTGAAGAACGAGTAATTTGCTAATTTAGACAATTTTAATTTTTATTTTTATCTTTTTGGTTGTGATTTGTTTCTTAGTTAATTTTTTATATTAGTATTTTGTACTTTATTTTCTTTTTCTTCTTATTTGTTGGTACTTATGGAGGAACATTCAATAGAAGATAGATTTGCCTCCATAAACCAAGCGAACTACTTCTTCATAAATTGGACAAAAAGAATTCACGATGACTCACTCATGGAACAAGGGTATTGCCTTATCGAGGAGTTCAAATCCCACATTTCAAGAGGAAGAAGAGTTGTCTTTGTTAAGGAGTAGATTTTTATCTACATGGAGGGAACAAGAAGATGATTAATCTTCATGGCTTGAGAAATTCCAGTTTAAGATGCCTTCCAAGTCAACACTAGTGCTAGATTGAAAAATGTAGAAGCTCAAATAGGACACTTAGTCGAAGCATTCAAGGAAAAATTCTCTAGGACCTCTCTAATGTGTAAGACAGAAATTTCAATTTAGACAGAACAAAATCGTAATTTTAATTACAAAATTGTAATTACGAGTTAAAAATCAAGTAATTTATTCTCTAGATCTCTTAGGATGATGAAGCGGATCATGCAGATTTGGAATCGTCTCATGAAAATCTAGTTAGCAAACGTAAAATTTCGTAATTTTAAAGACCGGTCGGGGTCGTGCGGCTTTTCGAGGGCATCGCGTCTCGAGGTGCGTCAAATCCCGGTTAGTGCGACGAAAGCCGCATCTCTTTTATGTACTCATGTACCAGAAGTGGTATGGAATAGAGAAATGATGAAAATGGACGGTAGAGATAGTCTTAGAATCTCCAAATCAGTAAGAGAGGGACATATTGGTCATTTAGGATTTGATTTAAGTGACTAAAAGCCAAAAATAGTGTATAGTGGTTCATCTCTTACATTGATAAGACAAAAAACGTGGGAGGCCATTTTAGGATGCAGTGAGCTTTGGGTTAGAGGTTTTAGAGAGGTGCTTCTGCAAGATCCGGCGTTCGAGCCAGTTGGATTTCGGCCAGACAAGAAGGGAAACGTTCTACGCGGAGCAGGCTACGCGTGGACCCCGGGTTTGCGAGTTTTTGACAACTCCAAGAAGTAGGATTTTCTCCCTACTTGCGTTTTATTCCCATTTTTAAGGGTTTTTCGATGTTTCGGTTAGTTTGAGGCCGTGAGGGGCCGTTTGATCGGTCCCAAAACATGGGACCGAATTGTTAGAATTTTTTTGAGATTTGTAGAGATGGCCGTGACTGTCCAGATTTAGTGGGCTGTTGGTGTTGGAATTTTGCATTAAAATGTATGCTTTAAATCATGTAATTATAGGAAAAAGGCCGGGAATGGGTTGTTGTCCGGTCCCCGAAACATGGGACGAATTATGGAAATATTTTGAAACGTTTGGGGTGTCAGTGGCTCACTTGAACTGAAATTAGACTGTTTGTGTGGAATTTGGCATTAAAATGCAAGTTTGAGATGATAAAGGCGGGAATGGGCCGCTGATCGGCCACTAAAACATGGGACAGGTGTTAAGATTTTTGGGGAGCCGATTTGGGCAATCTAGACAACATTACGGACTGTTATGGGTCTTTTGTGATAATTTATTCAATAAATGATGCTTGGGTGTTTATAAGATAGAAAATGGGTAGAAATTCGGTTACAAAAGTGGAACCGAGGTTGGACCCATGTGGGCGCCCATTGGACAGCCCTTACTGTTGGGACGTAAAACAGTCCCGGGTTTGTGTGAAATGGATAAGAATTGTCCATGTGTTGTGTGCTCGAACTTGTATGAAATGAATGGCTTGAGTTGATGTGATATAACAGGTTGTATAATTACATAACATGATTGTGATTTGGATTTATGCGAGTATATTCATGTTTATATATTTGCATGTGTTGTATGAATTATTGAAATGGCATCATAATGCATTTCATATGCAAGGTATCTAGAGATAGGGTAGTGCATGGTATAAGTGAAGGCGGTTCGAGGAGGATAGTCTAAAAATGTTAATTATCGGAGGGTAGTCCACAAACTTAAAATATCAATCGTGGACGATTGTCATCGGATGATCTGGCAATATATATATCAATCGTCGGGCGGCCCAATTGATATATATACATGGAGAGTTGTCCATTAATAAAATAATAATTCTCATACAAGGCTTAGGCGGTGTGAGAGAGTCGGTGAGGACTCGGGATGCGAGTTGGTCATGCAAGACATTCCAGTAGGATCATGCATTTGCTTGAATGTGTGTTTAAATTGGAACATTGCCTTCGCGCTTAGGTGGTGGAAGTGGCCCACTTGGGGCGATTCTCCTACGAGCTTTGGCTCACCGATCGTGGGATCCCCTTTTTACGGTCAGGACGTGCGAGGAGACGGCTCGATCTAGAATTTGGCGCTAGAAGAAAGCCGAGATGTGGCTTTGTTGATGTTTACATGTATTAGAGATGCTTCGTTTAATATATGTGTTGTATAAGAGTAAATCATTAACTCTTGCATTATGGATATAGTTGGAATATTGTAAGATATAACTGTTTTGGATATAGTGTGATTAGTATTGGTTTTTGGGCCCAAGAGGCCGTTTGTAATTAGGTGATTGATGTTGGGACAGGTTTTATGAAGATTTTGTATTTAGGTAGGGGTACCGTGCAAGGAGGCTACTGCTTAGATTTTAAGTGAAAATGTGGTCTTTCGACATTCACGAGTATTCGCGGGTTGTGGGTAGTCAAACGGACCCCGGGTTTTGGGCGTCACGGTAACACTTTGCCAAATCCCAGTAGATGCATTGATACCTCAACTGACGATGGGCGAAATTTCCTATCCTAAATGTGGAAGAAGGTGAAAATGAAATTTTGGAAATTGAGAACAAGGCACTCCTAAACAACTTAGATGATGAAGAGTCATTATTGGATATTGAAATTTGAAGAAGTAAGTCAAGTAATGGCTATTGAAAATATTTTAGTGAAAGATTGACACATTTACCTTCCCCATGGTTGTGAAAGCAGGGCATTGAAGGGGATCTACAAAATTCTCATATACTAAGAAGACTACTTCTTTCCTCAAGCCAAGCATGGATTGACATCAACAAGGGAGCTCACCTTGCTTGTGGGTGAGGAGAAAGCAAAGTTCAATCTTCTGCCATTACCTTTGAAGGAGTAAGAAGAGCCATGTGTAGAAAGTGCGACTTGCTTGTCAAGAACACAGTTTAGACAGTCCTTAAGCATAAATGTGTTTACATCTACATCACATAGGGAGTGTTTTGAAGAGAAGTAATGGCTGAACCACCAGCCATAATTAGGGGATTTTGAGTTTCTTTACCCTCTTCAAGGTGCGAGAAAACATCCTTGAGCTGAATGGTTATGAAGAGGAAGTGCTTTCGAGATGAATGATTGGTGAATGGAAGCATAATACTTTTCCAATGAGTCTATATTTGGACTCTAAAAAGCCCAGACATCTTCTTGGGAGGCAACCTAAGCTAAGTAATAAGGATTCTATCCACTTTTTTTTTTCTTTCTATTTTTAGTTATTTTATTTGTTGATGTTTTTCTTCTTTGGGATGAAAATTCCGGCGTTTTTCTTTTGTTGTTCGTGTTTTGAATAAGATAAGTTTTGAAGCTCAACATGTTGTCATGACTAGTTTGCGAGCGAAGGCAAGAAGTTGGAAAGTGGTTGATGTAATTATGAATTAGCAAGTGTGAAAAAAATGGAGTGGAATGTTCATCAAATTTCGGGTTTGAGATGAAAAGAATCAAATTGGCGAAATATAAGTTGGAAGGTTCATGATCATGCTTGGGAGGGTGAAGACAAGAGATGAGAGTTTAGCATGAATAGAAAGCATTAGGGTTGCTATTGGAGGGAATTTGAGAGAATATATAAGCATGAATGACTTTTTGAAGGATGAGTGATATGGGCAGAGACGAGCAAGGAGACACAAAGGAGTCAAGAAATCATCACTCTGGACAGCGTGAGACATTTCTGATTTTCTGTAATAATTGGGGCTCAAATGGTTAACCTCATCCCATGAGCACATTCTACATTGAAGAGCTTTCCAACGAGTCCTTGCATCAATTAGAGCTAAAATGAAGGGATATGAGTATAACAAAGTGGATAAAAAATAGGGGTCTTTGACGGGAGTGTGACGTGATAACACCACAGTCACGAAAGCAGAGGCTTTTTAACCCTTTAAAACCCAATTTTCTTCTTCCTACTTTATACTCTATCTTGCCATACTCTTTCCCTCCAACCCTTGTAACTTCTAACCACTTTCAAATTCTTATCCCATCCACTCAAATCCTAAACCACATTCCTCCCCAATCCATCTCCATCATTTTCAAGCTTCAAAACCCATCACAAACACAAACTTACCTTTGTTGAACCCAATTTCCATCCATCATTCCAAGCATCAAGAGGTTACAATGGAAGAAAATATTTGTGCTTGGTTGTTTTGTTGGGTTCTTTGTGGATCATTGTTGATTGTGGAGTGATTTGCATGTATTGAAGGAGGTCTTTTGAAGACTCAAAAAACTCACTCATTTTAGGTGAAGGAAGTTGGTGCACACAAGTGTTTGAGAAGATTCCAAAGCCACTTTCATGGCCCCAAAGTAAAAGGCTGTATCAAGGGTGAGTACACCAATGTCAATGCGAAAATTATCAAGGTTCCTATTCACGAGTGGCCCGAGACTACGAAAGGGAGTTCACTTTCCCGACTCTCTTTATTACCCTTTTACTTTATTGCTTCCTTTTGCTCATTGCTAGACATTTAGGACAATGTTCATCTCCAAAGTTTAGGGGGTGTTTATTTTTGTTAGTTTATCATGTCACACCGCATGTTGCAAAATGACAACTTTGAGGATGAAATTTTCTGGTGCTTTTCTAGATAATGACTTTGTTTGATGCTTCCTAACTTACATCTTAGTTTGGTATATTTTTTTAGTTAGAGTTTATTGAGTTAATTGAGTTTTGCTTGGAGTTGTTGTGATGTCAATAAGGACCATAAATGAATCCTTGGCATATGGACATTAGAGATAATAGGACTTAATGCTTAATGAGTTATCTCTTTAATAGGCTATTAGTCATTGGTTTCTCAAAATCCATGCACGTGGTCACTAAGTACCCTTGACGGTTTTGCTTGGGTTGAAGAAGGTTTATGAGAATCCATCTAATTTTGATCTCCATAGGTTCTAGAACTTGTTCTATTATCAGGCACAGGAGTGAAATCTAGGCAACACAACAATTGAAAATGATATGGGCAATCCTTGGAAAGAATTATTTGCCTTCCAAGCTAACCACTGATAATATGCATATGTATTCCTCTGAAATGCAGATGTTGAGCCTTAAGAGCCAAAATTCTGTTTTATAAAAAAAAAAAGCCAAGTTTGGCTTGATAACCTTCCATGCATCACTATCCTCAATAAAGAACCAAACTCACCCATAACGTGAGTTTGAACATAATTGAGAAATGTGGTGAGGAATGCGAAGTTTGGGGAGTTATTTTTCCATAGGAAAAATAACTCTAATTAATTGAAATGAGTTAAGTTGAGAAAATCAAAGAGTTGTCAAAAAAAAAAAAAAATAGAAAATATCAAATGTAAAAGAAGCAAAAATACAAAAAAGTCTCAGGAGGAGTGAGTGTATCGTAGCCTTCCTTACAAGCCCGGAAGTAAAATCATAAAGAAAGGTGTCTCAGCACCTATTACCCTAGATAATTAGTGCAGGGCTATTGATTTAAAGCTCGCTAAGGGTTGGTAGAAGCTTAATGGGGTTTGACATTTGCACCACTCTAATAATCTTGTCTTAAAGAAAAGGCTTCTTGGTGTTTGTTGAAAGAATACGAAATTTGTGCGAGAAAAAGTGATGAGGACTATGGAAGGATGCCTAAGATTTTTGGGGTGTTTGAAAGTGTACTATGCGTGGTAAGAATCGGGATGGTGGGAGTTGTCAATGCAGAAAAATATGAATGTTTGGGTAGTTTGGCCTAAAATGACTACTTTCGACTACCCCTTACCCAAGCCTTACATTATTAGGTTATAAAGACCTACTTGATCTTGAGAGTTGTGTGTACACCACATTAGTGGAGAGTGATAAGAACAACAAGCCTATGGAACCTAAATAAATTATCTTAAGAGGTCCGGCGTGCTTTATCTCAATTCTCATAAACTCAGCTCTAGCTTGCAATTTTGGATAGGGAAGACCACACACACACGCACTAGTGAGAACCATGATCAATTTGTCTATTATGAAGTTAATTCACTATTAAAATAAATAAATTATCTTGATCATATTCTCTAGTACCTTGTAAGGTGATTCTTGAGACACATATCACATACCCTTGCAAAGCAGTTACTCTGTTTTGGTTAAATAAAAAGAGAGTGAAATGAACTCTTAACTCCATGCTTAGGGATAATCAACTTCTTTCTTTCTTTGCTTGAGATAGTAAACTTTGGTTTAGGGTGTTTGATGGGTAAAGCCTTTCACATCCTATGTTTTGAAGTTCATTTCACATGCTATTTTGTGTATTTTATATCCATGTTCATGTAAAACTCATAAAATTTCCTCTAAACTTGGTTTGTAGGATTGATGATGAAAAGCAAGTGATTTGGCAAAGAAATAGGCAATTTATTTCCAAAGAGAAGAGTCAAGCGAGAGTCTCATAGAGCACCACTAGAAAGATGAATTTTATATACCATCTGGAACATCCATTGATTAAATTCTCTCGCGGCTGCATTCTACATTCAAAGAGCTTTCAGCAGTACCCTGCGCCCAAATCCGAGTTAAAACAAAGAAGTTATAGCTATGACAAGTTAGAAGAAAAACCGAGTTCTTGTCCGGAAAATTAGTCGCGACCGGAAATGGTGTCGCGACCCGAGAAGAGGTAGTCGCGACCGAGAAATTGTGTCTCGACCCGAGAAAGGCACGTAGCGACCGGGAGATTGTGTCGCTGACGAAAGCTTTAATTACGCGACCAAAACGCTACGAGGAAACCTAAAAAGGCGAAGAAATTGAGTTTTTGACCTAATTTCAAGCCCATTTCACCCTAGAACCATATATATACTCGTTTTCTAGGTAAATAGGGCAGCGGGAAGATTGGAGAGCCTCTCTCATGGAGTTTCTCTCTCTAGACTGCCCATTTTTCCAGTTTTTATGTAGATTTTGATTTGTTTTAGATCTTAGAGTAGTTTTAGAGCAGATTTTTCTTTCCATTGAAGAGATTTTAGTGCTGTACTCAGATATTCAATTTATTTACTGTTGAGGCAAAGATTGAAGCTCAAATCTAGATTTTTCTCTTTTTGTCTTTTGATTTCTTTCTTCATTTTCTTACTTTTTGTGTGATTGGTGATGATCGGAATCCAGTAATGGAACATTAAACACCTACAGGGTTGAGATTAATTGTTGAACATTGATTTGCAGTTTCTCGGTTATTTTGTGGGTTTGAATCTTGAATTTATATAATTGAAATCTTTATTCATATAATGGCTATTTGGAATAGTAGCTTATACCATAAAGGCTATATCTTTGCTCGATTTCCGGGAGAGGCCCTACGGTGACACGAGATGGGGAGATTCTGAAGCGAAGAGCGGTAACAGGGTATATTAGACTAATATCTTGGAACTAATGAACTTTGAAAAATTACTTTGATAGATCACTAATTTACTCACGGTGTGAGGATTAATTAGACGATGTATCCAATTTAGTTAATCGAGAGGTTTGTAGTCTGATAAAGGATCTTGATCCGTGTTACTTGAATCTAATCAAGGAGATAGAAAATTTTATTAGATTTGAAGGACGAGATACCAATTACATTAAAGAAGGCTTGCATTTTCTTGTCTATGGGGGCAAGAATTTTTCAGTCCTGAGAAATGGTTGTGAAGTATTGAAAAGAAGCAATCAAATCTTAAAAGAGAGTCGATTTTACAGTAGCTATTTAGACCCGTTGTCTTGTAAAGGAATATGGTGTGTTAGATAGTGAAATTTATAGTGTCAGGAGAAATCCAAGCTATACTACACTGGTCTTGGACAATTCTAGCATTCAACTTACAATTGTTGCGCTTTCAAGGAAATGCAAACTGTTTTGTGAATAATTATCCCCATCCCTAGTGACTCTCTTCATACCTTTTAGAATTAAGTAGTTGTTTATTTGGTAGATTTTTAGGATTAGTTTTAAATCAAGTTTTGTTTCAATTAAATTGATTTTATTCGACATCACTTAGTCGCCTAAATAGTGAAGAGCCCTTATGTGGGGTGATCAAATTCCAATTAGAAGAACCTCCGATCCTCGTGGGTACGATATCCGGACTTCTAGAGTCCACTTTATTACATGTATGACCTGTGCACTTGCGGAAAGGGTTGAGTGTTGGTAATACTTTTCATTTAAGTTTTTGAGTACACTTACTTTTGTTTCAAATCAGTTTTTGAGTATTTACCACATTCACTCCCTTGACCATATTTTCACATATACATCATTTGGTCACCTTACAGATTTCTATATTTCGGGCTTAACCACCATGCAGTCGTTATGCTGTTGGATTTTCGTTAAATCTAAAGTTGTGATTTTGATAGAAAAGTGAAAATTTTTATAACCCGACACGAGGCCGGTTTCGGTTTTAACGGCAGCTTCATGGTAACTTGTCGGTCAAGCAAGCTTGTTTTGGGAGTTCTTGTGGAGTTGCCCGAGCGAGATTCCACAGTAATGGGAGGGGGTCTATCAGTCTTTACCAAAAATTTCAAAATAGCACCTTAGATCAGAGAAGGTGCTTGAACACACATTTGAACCTTGAATGCAGTTCCAAGGAATATTAGGAGAGGTGTGAGGGTGATAAATTAGGATGGAATGTGAAATAGAGGTGCAAGCCATGAAGTTTGATCTTCAAGTTAGGACGAAAAAGTGGGAGGGGAAATGCAGTTGTTGAAGTGTTTTAAAAAATGAGCTATTATTAGATTAAAAACATAGTCATGTCGCAACGTAACTTCCTGACATGGCGACATGACAGAGAGTATTTTCCATCACTGCAGTTCACGTCATGATGTGACAAAGAGCTTAATTTATGCATTGCATTCAAGTCGCGATGTTATAGAAGGTTCCCTTTTAACGCTGCATCTAACGTCGCGCCTCCCTTTGCACGTCACGAAGTGACAGAGAGATGTATTCTAGTGTTGTAGTCAAACGTCATGATGTGAGGTTCTCATGTTTCAAAGTGAGTTTCTCATGTTGCGACGTGAGGGCAATTTCTTTCAAAAAAGTTTTTGGTAAGTGTCAAAACATGAGACACACTTAACTTACCCTCACAAAGGATATTCTTCATGATCCTTCCTCAATTTCATGCATAAGATTGCCTTGAGCCTTTGGACCTACAAAATGACAAAAACACACAAAATCAAACTTAAGAAGACTCAACTACCACCTTTCTAAGCAAAAAAAAAAGACTATAAATGTGAAAAGGGAAAATAATCGCTTGGGTTGCCTCCCAAGAAGCTCGTTTTTCTAGAGAACTACTAAAAGAATGATGATTCCCTCCTCCATACGTTCCTAAAAACCAGTAGTTGTTCTCAATTAGCAACTTGGGCACATAGTCTTCCATGCTCATTTTTATGATATTTTTTTCTTTTGTTTCACAATGGTTGCAATCAAATCCTTGTTTAACTAAAAGATGCACTCATCCACTTGGGTCATATGGGTTATTTTCTCATTTCTCAACTATTCATGCTTCTCACCCCATAAAGTCATCTCCGGAAAATTCTCTACAACTTTTCTCTCATTTGGTTATGGAGAAGTTGACTCATCTTCTCTCGCAACTAACTCTTTCAATTCATGTGCATCATCATCCACTCTTTGAAGCTTCTCAAGTTCTCCACCTCTCTTTATGGTGATATCCTCATAATATTCCATTTCTTCTTTTTCCAAATTTTCCTCAAGAATGCTAGGCAAGATCCTTTGTTGTTCCTCATACATGCTTTGGGCCATTAGCTCTTCTATACCAATTTCCATTTTTCTTTTTTTCTTTTTTTTTCTTTTTTTGTGGATGTTTGTCTATCTTAATTTCTAATTGAGCATGAGAAGTGGCCTTTGGAATCATTTTCTTTTCCAAGCTCTTAAGTGGAATGGACTGAAATTGAACATTAGCATTTGTTTCTCCCACGAATAATTCAGTTCTAGACTTAGCCAATTCAGCCATTGAGATTACTTGTTCATCCACTTAATTTTCCAAGATTAACTCCTCTTGTGGAGGTTGGTTCACCTCCTCCATGAATTGGGCTTAAGAGGTTGCAAATTCAGCTTGAGCTCATCTCCATTCAATCATGGTTGCCTCTAGGTTTTTCATATTCTCTTATGGAGGTTGACTAATCTCATTGTGGGTGTGAAAACTAGGCAGACCATTTTGTACATAGTCCAAATCCGCCATTGAATTTTCACTTTCAACTTGAGCCATGGCCAAATCAACTTGACCTCTTCTCGATTTAGCCATGATTTCCTCTAGACTTGATTTGGCAATTTGAGCTCAAGAATTTTCCATTTCAGCCCTTGCTTTAGCCAATTCAGCCATGGTTTCTTCTAAGCTTGATCTTTGGACTTGTGGAGAATAGGGAGTGTTATGGCTTGCTTCACATGAGGTGTGCGGGCGATGATGGTTCCATCCAAAATTAAAATTGTTCAAGTATGGAGTACCTCAATACTGAATATGATCCAAATACATATGTGGGTTCCACACTTGACTCCTCGCTCTTTGATGCTGCTCATTAGCTAATTGCCTCATTCTTAGTTGCTGAGTAAGAAGGGTTATTTTAGTTGTCAATTCCATGAAATGATCCATTGTGATTTAAGTCTACAAAACAAAGATAAAAAAAATTAAACAAAACAAACAAAAGAAATATCCAAAGTAAAGAAGGACTAATTGGTAACAATATTAGGAAAATGCTTAGTCCCAAAAATTGAGCCAAAAACATGATAGTAGGCACGTAGTGTGTGTATAAAATAGTACGCCTATTATGCGCAAGTGCACGCATCACATCAAGTAATATAGAAAGTAAGAGAGTATCATTCCCACTAGGATTAGGTTCTTGAAGTATTGGAAATTGAGTATCTAATATTTATACGGATGGTGGAATTTAGATGAAAATGAAAAAGAAAACAATTAACAAACTGAAATCCTAAACTAACATGCAAATGAATGAAATAAAGATGGGAAAGCCCAGGGTTTAGATTTCATTTAATTAATCCTTATGCATTAAGACTGACTCATTCCCAAATAACATTCTAATCACCTATTAATGGTAAGCCTTACTCTTGCATATGTGAATTTCTCTCGATAACCCATAACCTACTTTTAGGGTTTAGGTATTTTGCATCTCTACTCAACCCCAAAACCCTAGAAGCGCAATAAACCCGAAAAACCCTAATTACCACACAAAACCAATGAGAAACTCTTGTAAATGGTGAATTGTGATGTTCTAATCATTGTCTAATTCAACTCTCACTTCTATGATCTCGAATTGAACCAAAATCATGTGAATGGTAATTAATAATCAACAAGAATGAACAATAGAATATAACCTTAAATAGAAATGTGACTCAAATATCAAATAGAAAGTAAATTAGTGTTCAAATACATAAATCATAACCAAGCTACACCTAAACCCTAGAAAATAAAATCAGTTCATAACGGAGAGAGATAAACCCAAAGAAGTGCAGAAAAACATAGAAAATGGTCTTCTTCTCCTTCAATCTTCCTTTTCCCAAGAGAGTTTTGCCCTAGGGTTAGAAACCCAAGGAGCTTATTCTTGGTTCTAACTAACTACACGTTTTTTTCAAATGCCCTAATCGCCTTCTATTTATATTAGATCTTCAAATGGGCTAGTTGTGGGCTGAAGAGGGAGCTGGGTCGTAGGTGACTTTGCGACTTGCAGATTGTAGTTTTGTTGAGATGGGCGGCCACATCTTGACATCATGGCTCGCACGTCGCGATGTGAGTGCATGGTGACATCGTGACATGGAGAACCAACGTCACAACGTGAAGCAGAAAAATGTCACTTCTTGATCTTCTCCTCTTTTTGCTCCAATTTAGCACCTTTTCACTTCATATTGATCCTTTGCCTCAAGAATAACCCTAAAAGTAATTATGAACAAAAAGTGCATTAGAACCCTTATTAAAATAGTAAAAACACGCGTAGACTAATTAAAATATTGGGATAAAATGAGTATATTGGATACTCATCACAAGAAAAACCAAATCCGACTTGCTCGGTTTTATCCAAAAGATTTTTCTCCAATAGAGTTGATGGTACTTAATGATCAACATGAAACCCACGTCATTGACGTGCGATCCAATGGTCAGTTTTCTGATTTGAAAGTACCTGGTGATCTTGCAAGAAAAATGGTTCAAACAAAAAAAAAACACATTGTTTACTTGGTTGTTACATTTTCCTTGATCCTACCGGTTGCAACTACATTCGTGGAGAGAACATTTTCTACTATGAATATTGTGAAAAATCAGCTACAAAAGTAGATGGGAGATCAATGGATGAATGATCAATTGCTTGTATATATAGAAAAAAATATATTTCATAGCATTGGCAATGAAACTATTATGCAACACTTTCAAAATATGAAAACTTGTCGAGTACAAGTGTAAAATATATTCAATAGTAATGTTATCAATCAATATGACTTTCTCCTTTTTTATATTTATAATTAATTAAATATTATTTTATTTATTATTAAAGGATGCCCCCCTTAAGTAAAATCCTAGGTCCTTCACTGGTTAAGAGACTTGATTGAGTAGGACAACAACAACAACAGATTCCTACCTAGAGAGGACTTCTCATGTGGCTCGTGACTTGATCTACCGACAGAAGAGTTCTAGTCTACCATCTCTTGTACCAACCTTGTGATAACCCTTGTAACACTCCTTCATAGCCTCTATTCAATGACTGAAACATGTCTCAAGGTTTTGCTTAAAATTATGCCAATTGTCAGCTTTGACACTTATTATGACTAAATTAACCATATGATAATGTGACTTGGAATTGTAGGTTTTTTAAGTATTGTCAATAGATTGATTATGATGGAAGTGTGTTCAACTTCTTCAAGTTAAAACCAATTAGTTTCTTAAATAGGATCAATTTCCTTTGAATATATGAATAGGTGAAAATTTTTTATTACAAGTGAAGTAAAAGCTTTGTTCGCCTTTTTCTTAATCTCAATTTAAGTTAAATGATGAGTTAGCAATGAAGATCAAGATGAAATATTAGTACTTCATGAAGAGGGAAAATTAAAAGCCTATCATGTTGCCAACTTTTGATTATGAAAAAATTATATTCTAACAAGAGCAAGTATAGCTAGTTTTTTTTTTTTTTTTTTTGTTAGATATTGCGGGACTTAGGACCGGTATCATATTTCAAGTCATTGATAAGTAACCTTTGGATTGCTCATTCATCCTATGATTAATTTGTTAAGCTAATTTCATTTTCTCCTTTACTTCCAAGCTCGATAAGTCAACGCTCAAATTTGTACTTGACAACATTTAATAGATCCCTATCGTTGATCTTTAAGGGACAATGCAAGAAATTTTTTTAAAAATACTTGTATTAAATCAAGGTATTAATGATAATAACACCAATGAACTCGTTCTCTTTAATATAAAAGATGGTAATTTTTTTATCATCTAAGTATTCAACAGTAAGCATTTTTTTCTCTTAAACTCCGATTTAAAGTATTATATAATGCTTTATATCGAAATTAAAACTTTTATTACTTTAACAATTTGTGGTCTATTTAAGTTAATTTGATTTTGGAATAACGCTAAATTAACACTGGGCTAAATTATTCTTATTACAAGAGCTTTCATCTTTTTTATTTTTTATTTTTGAATAAATATTACAAGAGCTCTCTTAAATAAATGGCCAGTAAAAAGTTCCCAAATTTTTTAGGAAAATATATTTGCCGAGTCCTTTTGCTACAGCTTGTAATTAAAACATTTAAAGGCTAGCTACTATGGACATTTTATAAGCTCGACAAACCTCAAAGCTTTCAGGCTTTCTTAAAAAAAAGGAAAAAAAAAAGTATATGGTTAGGATTTACAAAATAGGGAAAGAAGAAACTAAAAGGAAAAGATGATTTTCCCTTAAGATTAGGAAGATTAAAAATATTTAATAACTAATTATTTTTTATTTATATATTACAACATTATAATGTAAGATAAAAAAATATGGAGACTTTTCAAACATAATCAACCAAATAAATTCCTTAGAAAATTAACAAATTTTGAACTTTCTAATAAAAAACAATCCGCTCTAAAATGTGAAGAATAGTGTATCAAGGCTTCACAATACTTAATTTTATATTTAGGCTTTAAATCAAGGCTTCTTATAAATAGGGTGAGTTTTCCAGTTTGGTAATTATATAAACCAAAAATCTAACTAGTAACGTGGTTAAACATATCTTCGATTAAATATTTTTCAATTAACCATATATTGGTTAACCAAAAAACTGATGTATTAGATACATTATACATTATATCATGCTAATATTATATATTATATACATTGTATATTTATTATAATATATTATGAAAACATTACTATATATTATACTAATATTCTACTAAAATTATATATTATATATATTGGATTTTATAATTTTAGTATAATATTAGTATTTTTTATTTTTCGGTCGGTTAATCGAAACCACGGTTTTTGTGTTTTTTTAAACCAAAATCGAGATTTGTATAAAAACAAAAGCAAAACTAAACCGATCAGTTCAATTAACCTATTTTTCAATTCATTCTCGATTACTTCGGTTTCTTTTTTTTTTTTTTTACTCACATCTACTTTTAAACATGATAAAAACTACCTAGCAAGTTGTTGTGGTGATTTTTGAATCTCAAACAAAATATAAGCTTACGGGCATGCCAGGAAATTAAAGTGTTTCCAAACTGAATGACTCATAAAATCAAATTTCTAATCGGACTATGTAGGCTCCCTGGTTCCCTTGACAGTTCCCTATAATCAAAGTAGGAAACACGTACGAATGGAAATATGGTAGGTACTAATTGCTAAAGAAAAGTGTTAGATTTCCTTAGGAATGAATAAAATAACATATTGTTAAAAGTTGATAGATTTGAATAATACTTGCAACCAGAATACTGAAATTACTGAAGTAAACATTGAATTTTACAGTGAAAACAGTATTGTGCTTGAAAACTTGATAAAATTGAAATAGAAATTGCACATATAATGTTGAAATTGCTAAAGAAAATATTGGATTTCACTACAAATGAATGAAATAACATTGCTATAAATTTGCCATAAACTTGGCTAACACTAGGAATTAGAATGCTGAAATTGATGAAATCTTGTTGAGACCTAGGATTTGCTGATTGACATTGAGTCGATTGATTAAGTTGTTGATTAATTGATTGGTTGATTAGTTGTTTGATTGGCTCTCCATTCTCTTCAACTCCTTTTATAGACGCAGAAGACTTGCTACCCAAGTTTGTATTTCTCTACCCTCTCTACTTTCTAAAGTAACTACCCATGACTTCCATTCAGGAAGCTTGTTCCTCTAGAACCTCTCCACGTCTCCATTGTGGAGTCTTGATCCTCAAGAATTCTTCCACGTCTCCATCATGGAGACTTGTTCACCAAGCATATTCCACATCAGCACATAACTGCCCATTTCTCCGCCACCTTTGATAATTCTTCGTTTGACTTCCAAATTTTTTTAAAAATTCATAATATCCCTAGACTTCTTCTATGAGCTTGTACAAATGGATTTGGGCCTCTTTCTTTTGGGCTTTTATTCATGGGCTTGTAGTTAGGCCTAGCCCATTACTAAATCAGGCCAAATTTTCAATTTGGATGCAAACAATTGCCCCCTACATACATTGTGGCTCGTGGGTCATATTGTATGTTCAGCCCCAAAACATATATTCCTCTAAACATTTCCAACCACGAGGCTTCAAAATCCAGCTTTCCAACCGCGAGTGGCGAAGTTCCAATAGCAAATGACAGTGAATTGAATAAAGAAGCAATTATTAATTCCACAAGAAAAAGTTCCCGCCATCATCAAGTTTAAACCTCCAACGTTTATTCTTCCTACACCAAATGATATTGTTCTTCCAAAGAAAAACCATATGACTTCTCCTCCAAGCAACTTAGAATTTCCTTCTTTCATTCCCAAAAAGAATTTGTTTTCTCTTTCTAAAACAACCCCCACTTGTTTGGATAAAGGAAACCCTTTTACTTTACCTTTTTTATCTTCTTCTTCCTCCATCTTCAAGTCGTCACCGCCACTACTACCAGAGTTGTGCAGTAGATTCTTCATAACGCGTTGACATTGCCTGAATGATAATGTATCGACAAACGACAAGCGCTAAACACTATGATGAAAGTAGAAATGTTGCTTTCTATTCGTCGATCAACTCTGTCGTACGAGTTGTCGTCGATTTTGACGACGCCCCTCCAGTCGGCATTACTGTTGTCGATGACGAAGCTCGCATCATTCGGATCATCGACGTTGCTCAAGGATTTGATTTTCCTCCAATCTCCGTTGTAATTCGTCCATTCGTCATTCGTCCCTCATCGTTGGTCGTTCGCGAAGAATAATGAGTTGTCTCTGGTAAGTAAAAATCAAATCTTTCCTACTTTCCTTGATGATGAGTTTCTTGATTTCGAATTCCTTCTTGAAGAAACCTGTTTTGGATTATTTTAAAGCTTTCTTTATATACAAAAATTAAAAATTGAAACTTTGCCTTGATGTTGCTCGAAACTTTCCTTGCATGTAGATTTTTCGAAGAATCATCTTGAATGCATTCTTGAAAATTTCTTTGAAGCTTTCAGTTTGTGTAGAACCTCTTATGCGGTGTATATTTTGAAAATAATCATGAGTACACCCTTCGAAAAAATTCATTAAAGTTTTTCGGCTTATTACAAAAATTTTCTTAGGTTCAAACTCTGAAGAAATTCTAAAATACACATTCTCAAAATTCTTTGAAGTCATTTTGCTGTTTCAAACACATCCAGGGGTGTATGTTTTGAAAATAATCGTAAGTACACTCTTTGAAAAAAAATCATTTAAGCTTTTCGGCTTATTACGAAAATTTTCTTAGGTCCAGAGTCTAAAATACACCTTCGAAACATTCTTTGAAATCCGTGGATTTGTTTGAACATTTCAAGTGTATATATTTTTAAAAGGTAATCAGCAAGTACACCCTTTGAAAAAATTCCATGAAACTTTAAACTATTACAAAAATTTTCTTATGTGCGGACTTTGAAAATAGTCTAAAATACAATTTCAAAAAATTCTTTAAAGTCGTTTGCCTCTTTCAAAAACTTTCTGAGGTGTAAAAATCGAAAACATTCATTAATACACCTTCAAAAAAATTCTTTTAAGTTGTTCAACTTGTTTAGAAAATTTTCTTAGATGCAGACTCTAAAACGATTCATGAATACACATTCAAAAAAATTATTTGATGTCGTTTGGCTCTTTCAAAAAAAATTTGAGGTACATAATTAAAAAACATTCATGAATACACCTTCAATAAACATTCCTTGAAGCTGTTCGGCTTGTTTCAAAAAATTTCTTAGGTTCAAACTCTAAAAACAGTCATGAATACACCTTCGGAAAAAAAATCTTTGATGTCGTTTGGCTCTTTCAAAAATTTTCTTGAGTGCATATTGAATGATTTTCTACAACCTCGGGTTGACTGACATTTAACCTAAACTTGATATTTTTCCTTAGCAAATTGTAGGTTGTGCATTGCCAAAAAATTTTGCTTTGTATACTGGCGAAAGCAACTTAAATGTAGCTCTCTACCATATAGACTTTTGCGATGATCATTTCTCAACCTTGCAGCTTGAGATTTAAACCTTTGTCATGAGTTTAACTTTCTTGTGTTTGTTTTCTCAGGAGCTTCTTGTGTTGGTTCAATGGCTTCCTACCCAATCCCATCTTCATCAGTGCTCATTTTTCCTTGACTTGTGTGACAAGACCCGACCCGGATACCCTCCAGGGTTCCCCGGGTGGTCCCGCTTAGTGGAGTTCCATTGTACAATCCCTAGGGAATGTACAAAGGGACCCCACCTAAATGAGAAGTAAACACATGCAGTACCACAATACCTCAATTAATATAGAAAAATCCACGATTGACCTATCCAAATGTAGGTCATAACCACAACATACATAATAGGGACCCATATGAGTTTAAAACTAATATCAGAGCATTCTAAGAGTATTTGTGAATTTAGGGTTACAAAATAAAAATAAATAGGTCCAACCAATCAAAGACAAATGGATGGGGTAGAAGTCTTTGCGGTTAATCGTGGAAAGAAGAAGCGGTGTTGAATCGGCGCGAGAGTAGGCCCTCTGATTTGCCAGGACCTAGGGAACAGATTTAAAACAATAAACGTGAGAAATAAATCTCAGTGAGTGGCATAATTTATACGGAAAATAATGCTTTTATTTTTTCGAAAATTTCTTCTCTCAAGACCTTACTTCCACTCTTTTGTAATGTTCCCCGTTTAGCAACCATTTCACAAAACCCAACTTTACCAAATCCCTCATACATGTAAGTCATGCTCAACAATTTTAGCCGACACAATGTCAAGAAAACTATAATATGAACTACACACAACATAAATCCAATCATAAAGCATGTATAACCACCATGTAATAAAGTAACCATGACATGCACCATAACCATAAGTATTAAAATAGTTATACCATATTCAGAAAATCAACGTATATCCATATACCCATCATAAGCGGAGTGATGGCCGACCTCACGACCTTGTGGCAACTAATAAACTGTGGTTACCGGGGACATCACGTGGCAGCTAATAAACCTCAAGTAGACTAGGCTATCACGTGGCAGCTAATAAACCTCGGTGGGGCAGAGGCCCATCACGTGGCAACTAATAAACCTCCGTGGGCAGGCCATCACGTGGCAACTAATAAACCGGCCATATGTATTTATATATTAAATTATATATGTATGCATATGTTAAGACATCATGAAAGTTTAAAAATGTGTAAAGGATGCATATGTATATTTGTGTATATATGTGCTTTAATGATAAAGTAAATGATTTAAAAGGATTTATAAATGTATTTTGAATAAATGTTTTACTGATGGTTACCCTAACCCTATATGATTGTTATGACTGATATCGGCTAAGGTACCTTAAGCGTTTAAGGATTTAGAGGGAAAAGTTATAGGTTGCTAACAGAGGGAGGGAAATAGATTTTTAGCGTAATATCCTTACGTGATAAGGTGCTATATTTGGAGACCACTATGCGGCGTGAGTTTCTCGGCGTAGTGGTTATAGTGGATTAAGCTGTCCTCATCGTCGATGCCGGAGAGCGTTAGGTGTGTTTACCCCCTGGGTTCCATTAGAAAGAAAGTTTAAAGTATAAATTGATTTTTATTTAATAAGTATTCGTACTTTGATATATCACGAAAATGTTGTCTAAATGAAAATGTACACTCATGAGAGCTCCTTTAGCTCACTCTTTTACGTATGTTTCAAAGCGTTTCACGGACCAGGCAGTGCGCCCCGGTGAAACAGCCCCACACGATGTGAGTCGAGCCATCGAGGCAGCGCTTGTGGCGCGTATATATATATATATATATATATATATTTTGCATACTATATATGGCCCGAATATTTTTTGTCATATATTTGTATATGTAAATCTTTTGAAAAGATTCACGTGGGCTTTGATTCTCAGTGGGCCCGAAGTCACGTGGCGGTCGGCTTAAGTCCGGCTCAAGCCCAATCTTTTTATAAAACTGTGCATGGAATTGAAGAAGTTTTGAATGTTTGACGATTGAATAAATGTATATGTGTATATATTGTGCTTGATTGAGGCGTAGACGAGAGTCAGAGCGGAAGTGAGAATGTGTTTTAAATGTTTTTCGCGGATTTTTGTAAATTTGGGAAAGTCAAAAAGCGAGGAGAAACTGCCGATTTTGAAAAATTTAATTGTAAAAAAAATATATATTTACACTTACTTCCGCATTATTTTTCTAAAGATATGTTAGGATTGTAAATGGAGTTAGCAATGGATTTTATTTGATTGTTTTGAGGAAAAGTTTCTATATCCGTTGGAGTGCCAGGAGGTCCCCTCGGGTTCATGAGGTTAATCCGGGTGGGGATCTTTCAAACTTGTTCCCCAAGCATATTTCACATCAGCGCATAACTGCCCATTTCTCTACCACATTTGATAAGGCTTCGTTTGACTTCCAAAATTTTTAAAAGATTTAGAAATATCCCTAGAATTCTTCTATGGGCTTGTAAAAATGGATCTAGACCCGTTTCTTTTGTACTTTTATTTATGGGCTTGGGCTTAGGCCTAACCCATTACTGAATCAGGCCAAAATTTCAATTTGGGTGCAAATACAAGTTTTAAAAATCTCTAACTTTTATTCTTTGAAAAAAAAAACTCTTAACTTTTTCAAAAAAAAGAAATCTCTAACCTAGGAAAGAAACTAAACTCAAATTAAGGGAAAATCTTTATAGTTGAAAAAAGAAGAAAAAATTGAAAACTTGTCAAAACTATATGAAGAATTCCTTAGCTTTACTTCGAGTAGAGATTGTTCGAGATATTCAACTTGTTTTAGAAAAAAAAGTTGTAAACTAGTACCCAAATCAAGGGTGTTACTCAATGAATAGATTTTTTTAGAAACATTTTTTGTCATTTGAGGGCATACTAGAGCATTATCTAAAAAATTCTTCAAGTGCATATTTTTCTAAAATTGTGGAGTTGTTGGAGCAAAGAAATTATTTACTTTTATTCATGAGTGCACCAATTGTTAAATTCCTAATAATTATTTAAACTATTGTTACTATTAATAATGGTTGTAAATGATAAACTTCTAGTTTTCTCTCCCTCTATAGTAAGTGTAGTAATAAGCGCAATCTTAATTTGCAAAGAGCTTATATACAAGTGATTGAAATTGTAACTAATACCTAAATTAAGGTATGCAACGCATAGATTTTTTTTTGTAAAAAACATTTTTGTCATATGAATGGCATATTAGAAAATTATCTAAACCTACCTTTTAAAAAAAATTATTTAAACATTCTTCAAATGCATATTTTTCTAAAACTTGTGGAGTTATTATTTAGAAGGAATTGTTATTTTTTATTCTGGAGTGTCTCATTGTTAATTCTCAATAATTTTTTAAACTTTTGTTATTAATAATCATGGTTAGTAAAGGATAAACTTAGTTTTACTCACTTGGCACCCATAATAAATGTAGGAATGAAGCGTCATCTTAACTTGCAAGATAGTTACAACTGTTTGAAACTCGTTTCATCAAATGGATAAAAGAACACATAAAACTAGTCTTCTCTTCCAAGCATTATCTGAAAATTTTAAAGTTAAATAATATTTTATAGGTATTTTTATATAAAAATAATTATAGGAGTGTATTCATTATAAATACATAAGTGTATATGCATGTCTATAGATATATAAAGTACTATTTCAAGTGACATGATATTTCCTTACTTATATTTTATATTTATATTTACTCAATTTTATGCAGCATTATTGTTGTTGTTGTTGCTACTGCTATTGTTTCAAGCTCATCAATTTCACCTTTGTGATAACTATCTTAGATTTTAATGACTCAACAAAAAGTGATAAGGTTTGTATCTGTAAAGCAGTGTTCAATCTTTTTAATTGCGGTTCTATCTTAAATATAAGGGGCATCTTATTTGTTCACTACATTTGAGGCCTTTCTCAAGGTTTATAGACTCTACATAAAATTTTAGTCAACAGGGAATCATAAATCATTTATTATTTTGTGGAAATTTAATTTTGAGCTTCAATCAATATAACAACATTTAATATGTACTTTGTAATTGCATCTTCAACAAACCTTATTTTTTAGATTCTTAGTTTGAATAAACCTTGAGTTTAGTTCAAATTAAATATGCATAAAATCAAGTCTTGACAATGGCTGATTGTTAAGAATCTATATATATAGTTTATTGTATTAAATTTTATCGCTAGTTATAATAAATACAATTAATTTTTTATAGTTTAGTGTTTTTATGGTTAAATATTACTTAATAAATAAAGTATAATTAAAAAGTTATTAAATTATCAAATATGACAACTAAAAAGATAACTATAGATTAGATGATGATTATAGGAAATGATCATCTAGTATCATATTGGTAATCAAGAAATAGTAAATCCAAGGCAATTCTGATAGTTGTTGACCAATAGTTAAGTATTATCTAAGCAAGGTCATTAAAAGCGGATATCAAAAGCTTGCAATGATGATAAATCTAAAAATGACCATATAGTAACCCAAGATAATGGTTTCTTCTAATCATCTTTAGTCTATCACCTCATAGTGGTTATTCATTAGTGGCTAGAGTATGTATTATTATTTATTTTATTACTTAAAAACAAAAAATTCGACCTTTCAAAAATGCGACTAAAAAAAGTTAAGAATTGAAAAGTTTAAAAATAGGATGTGGGCCTACTAATCAAGTTTAATTGATGATGCACATAAGATGCCCTTAAAAGTCAATTTCACTTACTAAAGGTCACTTAATACATCATAATAAACTAGTTAATCGTTGAAAGTAAAACGTGATGTAAAAACTTTCATCTTATTTGTTGTTGAAACAAACATATAAAGTAGTTGACTTTTCTTTTTCTTTTTTACTTTTTGATTTATTTACTCTTATTAAGGTCTTATCTTGAAAGTTCACCCGGACCATAATTTTCATGTCTGTTCAACTTCTAACATGTAAACTTTATCATGTGAAGACTATTTATAGAATGTCACTTCCATTTAGACACTTTCACTTGCAAGGGAAGAGCCAGAAAATACAGTCAGGGGTATAAAAAATTTTCAGGGAGTATGGTACTATACCTTACTTTCAAACTTGATGTCGAGCGTATTAGAGTTTATTTAGGCTTTATGTTATTTTTTTTTTGTTCGTTTATTGGTATATATATATATATATATGTAACAACTCTTTTAATAATAAAAATAAATCTTTTTCATATTATATATGTTATTAGAGCTCCAAGTTTAACAACAAAACAATAGGCCTAACCCTAGCCGTCGTTGAATTCTGACCAAAGAGAACCACCGCTCACTTTCTTCTCGTATGGTCAAATATTCTTCTAAATGGTGAGAAGAATCTTTTGCATGTTGGTGTCGTCGTCTCCCCGAGTCGTCCAACTATCTTGAATAAGACTTATGCTTCTCAGAATTTAATCGTTCTCAATGTCACTGCTCACGCACCATTGAAAGTCACTACCACGAACTATTCCATGTGGTAGCTCCAATTCACGTCTCTGCTATTTAGGTATGATTTACTTGGCTTCGTTGATGGCTCAAAGTCATGTCCTCTGGCAATGATAACTCTACCTAATGCCTCCTCCCCTTCCCCGAATCTAGACCATACTTTCTTTGGCTCCAACAAGACCAATTGCTTTTCAATGCAATTGTTGGGTCCATATCTACCACCCTTGTGTAGTTTATCTCTACCTCTACTACACCCTGTGCTGCATGGACTACTCTCGAAAATATGTATGCCTCTCCTTTGTGCGAACGGATCATGAGGCCCATCACCCAGAAGCCTTACTAGTCCTCGCGAGAATGCTTAGGCTGTGCGTATATGTAAGATGTCAAACACAACATTGACTCTCTTGCTCTTATGAATGTCTCTACTAACTTCAATGAGCTCTCCATCCATGTCTTAAACGGACTTGGCTTCACCTACTTAAACATATCCCATGCCCTCAAAGTTCAAAAACTCCATTTTCTTTTGAGGAATTGTTTGAGCAACTACTCACTTACGAGGCCCAAATAAATATTTTGGTTCATGCTTCCTTTTACTTCCCTCGGCAGCACCTTGGTTGCCTTGATTATTATCATCAAATCACCAATCGAACACCCGTAGCAGCCAGAACCATAACCGGTCTCAACAGTTGTGGACACCGTCCACCAACTCCCCACAATACCGCTCAAATACTACTAAATGGTTTCCTCGGCCTCCACCTCCACTAACCTAGTTCGACAATAGTCGCTACCTCAACCATTGTCAAATTTATGGTATAACCGAGCACCCTGCTTGCTAGTGCAGTTATCTATCTACCTCGGCACTTTGCATCTCTTTCACCCACCCTTCCCCGTACTCTGTACCCGACCTTCACTGCACCATATGCCCACATTGCAGTACATTACTCTAATACTACTAATTCTCAAGATTGGGTCCTTGATTCATGTGTCTCCCCTAATGTGACCAAGGATCTTGCTACCTTGGTCCTTGATTATTGGTCATGGTACAGGTTTATCTATTGCTCACATTGATTCTTTCACCCTTACCTACCTACACCATTACTATTTACTGATGTGTTACATGTGCCCATAATGTCAAAAAACCTTAATTTAATCTCTACCCTTTTTGCTGTAACCCTGTTATTGTCCTATTTTTTTCCTCTTTCTTTGTGGTGTAGGATCGTCACATGAGGATCACTTTGGTTCATGGGCAGCATAGAGATGATGTCTATTACTGACAGAAGTTAGTTCCCCTTTAGTCTTCTGCCTTAGTTCTGCCATCTTCAACCCAGACTTCGTTTTACTCTATCTCCATGTGGCATAGTCATCTTAGTCATTCGTCTTTGCATATTTTTCGCAAATTTCTTCGTATTTTATATATTTCCTTTCCCGAAGAACACGTATGTTCTTTTTCATGTACCTCATACAATATTAATAAAAGCCACAAATTACCTTTTGCTAAATCCAACAGTACTTCTTCCTCTTCTCTTGGTACTATTTTTTTCTGATGTTTGGACCTCACCGGTTTCATTTTTTTGATGGTTTTAACTACTATGTTATTTTTGTTGACCATTACACAAAGTGTATATGGCTTTACCCCTTACGTAGGAAATTTGATGTTCATTCCACCTTTGTCACGTTAATGCAAATTGTTGAAAACTATTTCACCACCATCATTAAAACAATTTACATAGATAATAGGGGTGAATCATGGTATAGCCCATCTCACTACACCTCCACACACTCCTGAACATAATGGGTATTCTGAACGCTGGCATGACACATTTTCCAAACCGATCTCATACTCCTACATCAAGCATCTATCCCTCTCACCTTCTCACCGTATGCATTTTCTACGTCTGTCTGTTTAATAAATAGAATGCCTAAATTTGGTCTTTCCCTTGGTTCATCTTTTGAAAAAATATTCAACAAAGCTCCTGACACTTCAAAACTCCAAGTCTTCGATTGTTTATATTTTCCCTGGCTGATTCCCTATTCTTCGCATAAACTAGATCCCAAGTCCAGTCCATGTGTCTTTCTCGGATACTCCCTTACTCAGAGTGCCTTTCTCTATTTTGACCGTACCCTCAAAAGAATCTTTCTATCTCGTCATGTTAAGTTTGTCAAAAATGTTTTCTCGTTCGTATTTCCCTCTACCTCCGGCACACCAGAAAGAGACATAGACTTTGCATTCCCCGCTACATCGTTCATCTCATGCGACACTTCGAAACCATCTCCACCTATCCACCTACCCATATCATCGACCTTACCTAAGCTGCTTAGTTCACCACCAGCACCCCATCTGAACTCCCCCTAAACTACATCCCCCACCCAGCTAACAACTTTCTAATCAACACCTATCCTTCCCGAATGCGTGGATCTACTTGTTCTTGGGTTCATCTGCCTCACCACTGGCGCATCCCGACCCAACCAACAATAATTCAATAGGGTTCTACATCTGCTAGATTGTTAGGTCCTACACCCTTCCCATTCGCACCTAATCATCATGTCGAGCCCTTACCCATTTGTCCCATCTCCCCTCTAGAACTAAACAAACGTTCCATGTAAACCTGATGAGTGCCTAAAACACTCATGTCATACCTGTGTCCATTCTACATTTTTAGTCTGATTTTATATTTAAATAAGCGCATTATAGCTCAATATCTGATTTCTAGATCTTATGTGCATTACAGGTGAAGCAGGTGGTTTTCGAGATCATTTTGGAGATAAAAAGAAGAAGGAGAAGAAAGCGCTGACAACGTCGCGGCGTTCAAGTAAGTGACGTCTCAACGTCGCGATGTCTAGTCAACAGAAGAAAAAGTCAACGAACGTCTCAACGTCGTGACGTCATCGCGATTTCTGCCTCGGAATCATAAAAAGCAAGAGAGACCTCACTACAAGAAATTATCAAATTAGCTGATAATCACAACTAATTTGCGAATAAGCGGCTTGGAATAGCAGAGATTTTTATTCTAGAATTAATGACAATTTTACGACGGATTTGTGACGGATTAGAGGCGAAAAATTTACCTTGGACAAAGTCCTATCTAATATTATCGTTGATTTTGTTGTACGTAAAGATTGGCGGCAAATTTAGCCAACAACTTTAGAGGCGGATTTTCCCTAGCTAGTAGCTAAGAAAGTCATCGTCGCTAAAATCATAATCTGAAATATTTTTACAATTTTATATGTATAGCTAGGGATTTTTTCCTAGCTAAAATAACTAGGGGAAAAATCCATCACTAATATTATATAGTTGTTGTTTACAAAATGTATGCATTTAGCTAAGTTTTTTCCTAGTATTTAGCTAGGGATAGCGTCCGTCGTTAAGTCTATATCGAAATATTTTTTTTGTTTTGATTTATGTATTTAGCCAGGGATTAGTCCCTAGCTAAAATAGCTAGGGCAAAATTCGTCGCTATTGGTACCCTTAAATTGTTATTTTCACAAAATATATGCATTTAGTTAGATATTTTTCCCTATCTATTTAGCTAGGGATTGTTTCCGTCATTAAGTTTATACCGAATTATTTTTTGTTTTGTTTTATATATTTAGCTAAGGATTGGTCCCTAGCTAAAATAGCTAGGGACCAAATCTGTCGCTATTAGTGCCCTTAAATTGCTATTATGCATGCATTTAACTAGGGATTTTTCCCTAGCTATTTAGCTAGGGATTATGTCCATCATTAAGTCTATAAGGAATTATTTTTTGTTTTGTTTTATATATTTAGCTAGGGATTGATCCCTAGCTAAAATAGCTAAGGACCAATCCATTAAGCTATTTATGCTTGATTGTATGCATTGGCTAGGGATTTTCTTTAATTTATTTAACTAGGGATAATTAATAAAGTCATTAAGTCTATAGCTAATAATTTTTTTTTTGTTTTATATATTTAGCTAGGGATTGGTCCCTAGCTAAAATAGCTAGGGAAAATATTTGTCTCTATTAGTGCCCTTAAATTTGTATTTCACAAAATGTATGCATTTATCCCTAGATAAATAGCTAGGGATTTAATTAGTCGCTATTCTTACCCCAAAATTCTTCTAATTTAGGAAATTATGTATTTAGGTAGGGATACGTCCCTAGCTATTTAGCTAGGGATACTTCCGTCGTTAAGGATTTTCCGAAATACTTATGTTTTACTCTTTGTATTTAGCTGGTTTTCCACCAGCTAAATTACTTTAAATAATCATTAAGCTTATAATTTACTCTCAAATTATTTTTTTTCAAATTTACTGATTTAGCAAGGGATAATTCCCTAGCTATTTAGCTAGGGATGGTATCCGTCGTTAAGTATGCCTGAATTTTTTTTTTTTTTTGCTCTATATTTATAGCAAGGGATTTATCCCTAGCAATTTAGCTAGGGTTATTATTAAAGTCGTTAGGTTCTTAAACGAAGCGACATCGTTTCTTTCTGTTATACTTAGAAACACGAGTTAATCTTCTCTTCTCTCCTCTGTCTCACCAAAAACAAAAACCATTCCTTCTCTCACGTCTACGACCTAATTAGGTTTGTTCCGCCTCTCATCGTTAATCTCTTATAGTTTTCCAATTGCACACACGTTAAGTCTCTCAGAACCATAGTGAGTCACTTCGCAACGTCATTTCAAAAACACCAGCCAAAGCAAACAACATTTCTCTCTCTCTCTCTCTCGAGTTCTTTCTTTACCACTACCAGAACCCTCCATTTCTAACTCTTCTTGTTGCAGAGTAGATTCTCGCCTTTCTTATCCTTCAAAATACTACTTACATATTTCTTTCTCTCTTGATTTGATTTCAACTGGCGGAGTTTGGTTTATAAAGATTATTGGGGTTTTTCTTTTTCATTTTCCCTCAATTTTTTCTTCTTCTTTCGATGCATTTTCCGTCACTTATATGATTTTGACTCTCCGCCATGAGTGAATCAACCACGATCGGGAGACATTGCCAAATTACTTACTTTGGGGCTTATTGTTTCCTTTTCCATTGAACACTTTGCAATTCTGATTTGGACGAGTGTACCTCTACATCTCTCTCTCTGCTGTGTTCCTTTGCTTATTTTCATTTTAATTTCATGAGAAAATGTAGTGTGAGTTTTCAATTTTTAAATCGGCGGTGGTAAATGGTTCTTTTTTGTTGAAATAACTTTTATTTTGAAAACAATTTTTTTATTCAATGTGGAGTGGTTCAATCTAACTGCATCTGATTGGTGGAAATACATTAACTTTAATATTGAGATGAACTTTTTACAGGAATCACAATAGGGTGTGGAATTTGTTCTTTCTAGTGAAGTCAACATCGGCAAGTAGATTTGTTGCGAGTCATTTTTCCTTATGTGAAGCCATTCACTTGGTGAATCGAGAGGAGTTAGCGGAGCGGGTCATTTTCCAGTTTTCTCATTTGTTTTTCTTTTTGGCATTTTAACTGTGTGATTTTTTTCTTTTACGTTTCATGCTTGTATTATCTTGTGTCCTTCAGTTGTTTCATATTTATTTACGGTGATTTTAACCATTCTTTGTCACTTCTTTAGAAAACTTGTATTCTCATTAATCTTTGATACGGCCTTTCTTTTCACTCAATTGTCTTTTACCATTGCTTGTGTAATCTTTGGTGTTTCTTTCTTTGAAATAGTTTCTTTGCTAACATTTTTTAGCGAGTTCTTTAGTTCATATGTTGGTGTATCTTAGAAATTTGCTTCTTCAATTAATTGTTTTATTTATGCATATCTACGGCCTTTACTCTCACTACAAAAAAGGGTGATTGTTGATATATATTATCTTGACTTATGGTAATATATGTTAATATTACCATTTAAATGAATAATTATAACATATTCAAATTGTAGACTAATAATGACATATATAAAAAATTTCATCACATATATAATAGAACATTGATAAGTCATTATAATTAAATAAATAATCAAGCATTTATTTAATAATTTTAATTAAATATCATAATTTTTAATCAAATTGATTCCAAAAAAATTTTTTTGAATTGAGCCGAATTCAATCTTTTTTATATCAATAATAAAGAAATTTATTTGGATAAACTATATTTTAATTCACTAATTAATCAATACCAAGAGTAAAATTAATTTTTTTGAAGAAGAGCAAAAATTATTTTATTATGATTGATTTTATTTATATCTTTAGTAAAAAAATAATTTAATAAATTTTAAAAACTAATTTATATGTTTAAAAAAATTATTTCATTAAACTACTAAAATAATATTAATTCAATGTTGTAAGGCAGAAAGGAGATTCCGAATTTTACGAAGAAATGGCAAAATCGTAATTTGGTAAAATGCGAAAATTTTTCTAAATCTCGGATGGCAGAAAGCGGATTTTCTTAGTTGGAATCGTCTCGCGAGAAATCGTAGCTCTCGCGTCGCATTTCGGTTAAAATTAGAACAATAGGAATTTGCGTTTTGAATAGCGAGTGTCGGGTGCGTAAACGACCTGTGATGTGAAAAGTCACCTATAACATGTTACTCTTGGCGGTACATGTTGCATGAGTGAGATGATGGAAATGAATGAAGCTGGATTGGTAAATTGTGTCAAAAATCTGAAGGGACACATTGGGAATTAAATTGAAGTTTAATGAGGAAAAAGACAAAACTTAGAATAGTGTTGTCTTCTCCATTTTGAAGCGCAAAAAGGGGCAGTGGCTGGACGTGAGAGAGGTGCAGAAGCAAAGTGGTTCTACATAGTGAGGGCTTTGCGTGGTTACCGGTTTTGGGAGTTTTCGACAAACTCCGTGAGGTAGGGGTTTTATCCTACTTGTTTTACTCTTTGTTTAAGTGTTTTGTTAATGGTTGAGTTGGTTTGAGGCCTTGAACGGTCGTTTGATCGGTCCCAAAACTTGGGACCGAGTTGTTGGAATTTCTTGGACCCTTTTTGGACAGTGTAGTCACTGTTTGGACGGCTAGTGTTGTGATTTATGCAATAAATTATGTTTTGATGGTAAGAGGCCGGAAATGGCCATGGAATTCGTTTCAAAAAGTGGAACCGATGTTTGGTGAGTGGGCTGCCCATGGAATGACCCGCTATTGTTTAGATTTGTTAAAAGCAGTCCGGTTTGTGTGTAACACCCCGAAATATACCTTAGTAGTTTTCGGACATTGTTTAGGGTTTAATAAAAAATAAATATGAATTTTTGGGAAATGAAACGAGAAACCCGGAATTTGTATAGGATAAAACAAGGGTACATATGTAATTTGCCAAAAAGTGGCACATAAGTAATAAGATAAGAAGACTATGGGTTAAAATAGAAAAATATGTTGCTTGATTTGCAAAGAAGAACTTAACGACTAAAAGTGAAATAAATGAAAGCCCAACCCAAAAAAATAGGTTTTGGGAGTCAAACATAGCTAGAAAAGAGATATTTGATTTAAAACCAAATTTGGTCTCATTTTGGAAAAAGAAAACCGTGGAGAAGAAGAAGAAGAAGAAGGGAAGGAGAAGAAGAAGAAGAAGAAGAAGAAGAAGAAGAAGGAAGAAGAAGAAGCCAAGTTTAAGATATGGAATCTAACATTTAGTATGGATCTTTGGATTTTTGTATGGAAATTATGAATTTTGTATGAGATTATGTGTATTTGGACCATGGTAGGGATGTCTATGGTTTTCAAACCTAGGGTTTTGATAGGATTTCATCCCAACCATAGATTTCTTGAAAGTAGGCTTGGTAAAACCCTAAATTGTACAAGAAAACCATGGAATCCTCCCTTTGAGGTTGGACTCATGGTTTAATTGCAAAGTAATGGAGTTTGGAGTTGAATGACTATAACTAGTCCTTGTGTTTAGTTTTTGTATAGGTTATGACCCATATTAGAGATTCATTTGGAATTAATTCATGAAGGTTTTTTGAAGTAAGATAAGTATTTGAAAGATGAATTAGGTATAATAGAAGTTACAAGATGGATATAAGTGGTTTGATGTGTATATTTGATTATTGAGTTGGTTTGGGTAGAAAAGTATATGGAAAAATGGGAGAAAAACCACCATTCTAGGCATTTTCAAGGGGGTGAATTAGGCACGAAGCAGTGAATGCAGGTACCATAAAGTGTTATCATTTTTGTTTTGGATAGCTTTAGTATTTTTTCCATAACTTGGTCATTTCTTATCGAATTGAGGTGATTCAGTGGATGGTTAAACTAGACTTCAAGAAGAACATAAATACCCTGAAATGGAATACGCTATTTCACTTGGCTGTTGGCGAAATTCCTCCAAAGTGGGGCTATGTTCAAGCAAATTTATAGTTCTGTTTTGAACATAGAGGAGTCCCGGTTGTTTAGGACATATCTTGAGTTTCGGTGCTCCAATTTAGGTGATTCCAGTTGGAGAAGAACCCTTAGCACCTTAGATTCAAATGAGTACAAAGACCCAGTGTCAAATATGAGTTAGACCCTTGAAAATGGGTATTTTCAAAGTTGTTCCTAGTGTAAAATAGGCGAAAATGACTAGTTGTAGAAAAGGAAATGCCATAACTTGAGTTTGAATGATTCAATTGGAATGATTCCAATTTCTAAGTAAAGTAGATTCATAGAGGAACAAGAATACATGATTGATGTGTGAATACATAGGTGTCATATTGTACAAGTATATGAAATGCCATATGTAACGAGGCAAACGGGGAAAAATATAAATGCAATACATTATGGAATGTGTTCATGAAACATGAATATATGGTAGAAATATAGGAATTAGTATGGAAAAAAGTAAGAACTCGTTTTTGATTAGTACTTAGAATTTGTCTAGACTTCTGATGGATTAGAATACATGTAGAAATCAAATCCCCAAACCCGTATTGATGAAATTGGGTTAGAAGAACCCCCATTTATTATAATGAATGTTTGTTAGTTTATGTTAAATTTGTTGTGTTTTTGGGCCTTGGGTTGATTGATTGTGCTCCTCTGATTGAGGAATATTTGTATTAAAAATATTGGGGTTTTAGGGAGATCTTTGTCCCCGAATTTCTTCAAAACTCATGTTTTGTTTGGCCATAACTTGGTCATCACTCATCGAATTGAGTGATTCAAATTTACGGTAAACTAGACTCATAGAACATATCTCCTTGAAATAGGTATATCAAATTCGAACCTTTTAGGCTGGAAATTAATCAAGTGAAGCGATGCATGGTGTGCGACGGCGAGGGTGGCAGTTCCTTGGCTTGATTGCAGTTTTGTGTCCTCGACTTAGGACGGCTATAATAACGGCGAAGTCCGTTTTGGGTGTTCTTGGACTCTATGGAAATCCCTTTGAGTCTAGCATCCACCCATATATAGTCTGCTTGTTCGACGCACCAGATTTTCTGGTTGTGTCCTCCAACTTCTGACGGCCATAACTTCTTCGTCCTTTTTACATGAGCTTTCTATTTATCAGAAAAAAAAGGAAAAAAAAAACTTTAAATAAACTACATTTCAAAACTTAAATCAAGATGGTAGAGATGTTTTCATGCACAATTTTGGTGTTAAAAAATACGTAACTATGCAAGGATGGTGTCCATGTTATATTTGTGAAATAGAAATAGAAACTTTCTTCGGTGCTCTGAAATGGAGATGGAGTTAATCATATATGCTTATGTAGGTTGATACGGTTGTTGTGTATTTAATTCATGAAATTGTGGACTATCCTTAGGTTTCCTCGATTAAAAGTTTCTTTTCAATGGTAGTTGAGATTTATGAAATCTTGTTTCTTGTATGTTATTCGATTATTATCATTGTTAATTTGAAAGTTAGGACCTGTTTGTTTAGGCCCACAGTAAGGCAGAAAATTCAAATTTTTCTCAAAAAGAGACAAGTGTACTTCGGTAAAAATCCGAAATTTTCTAGATCTTGGATGGCGAAGCGGATTTCCCGCAGTTGGAATCGTCTCGTGAAATCTAGGCACCACGTCGGAATTTCGTCGAATTAAGGATGATTGGAATTGCCACCGGTTCGAACGAGTATCGGGTGCCATAAAACGATATGTGATGTGACAAAATTCACCAATAACATGTACTCTTGTGACACAAGTTACGAGATTAGAGATATGATGGAAATGGACGGCTTAGAGTGTGCCAGTTGTCAAAAATCCAAAAGAAGGGACATGAATGGTATTAATTAAATTGTTAATAAGGAAAAATACGAAATAAGGAATAGTGGTCATCTCCTACATTTGAAAAGGGCCAAAACGTGAAGGAGAAGGAAAATTGATACAGACAGTTAGGTTTTGGGTTTTTAGTGAGAGAGGGAGTGACTTCTCTCTAAGATCCCGGGCTATCGGACCGTCGAATTTCTTCGAGCCAAAAAGGAAAGTTGCTCTACGCGGCGAGGACTACGAGTGGGCATCGGTTTTAGGGAGTTTCGAAAAACTCTGTAAGGTAGGGGTTTTATCCTACTTGTTTTACCCTTTGTTTAAGTGTTTTGTGACGCTTGTGTTGGTTTGAGGCGAAGTGAGTGGTCGTTTGATCAGTCGAATCTTAGGACCAGTGTTGGAATTTTTGGGAATCATTTGAATGATCCCAGTATTTAATGTAGGTATTTTAGGTGTTGTTTCATAATTTATGCAATAAATTGTGTTTGAGTGAGTAGGAACCGGAAATGGGTATGGAATTCGGTTCCACAGAGGGCCGGCGTTTAGTGAGTGGAAATTTTTATACGGACAGCCTTGTTCTGTTGGAATTTGATACAAAAGCAATCGGTTGGCTTAGATGGACAACGTCAATCCATGTGTGGTGTGTATGAGATTGGTTGAAATGAATGGCTTGAGTTGTATGGGAATTAGTAGGCTAATGCATAAGCTTGAGGTGTTAACATGATGTCACAATTACATGGAATATAATTGTGTGTATAGGCCATTGGAAATAGGATTGTGTTTAGCTCAAGTGAGATAATTTGGGTGATGGTTGATATTGTTGAATTACATGTTGTGATTGTAAATTTGAGAATATATGCATAATTGATATATTTGTATAAATTGTGTTGAAATGGCATAATACATTTTCATATGCCTTTAGGTAACCTAGAAATTAGGTGTGATGCGCGACATGAATTACTACGGCTTGAACATGATTGCGAAGGAATTTCACGGGATGATTTTTCGGAGAATGGGGTTGGGAGACGGTCCAACATATCATTTCGGATGAGGACCATGACTGTTTCGGAAGGTTCTCCAACACATTCGCCTCGGAGGGTAGTCTCATATTTTTACCAAAACTCGGTAGTGTATTTTCGAGAACAACAAGTTTTGTTTTGAAAATGGTATTTTCTCATACATGGCTTAAGCAAGTGTGAGGGAGTCGGTGAAGACTCGAGACATGGGAATGGGCATTTAGACATTCAAGTAGGATCACGTATTTACTTGAGTGTGTGTTTACATTGGAGCATTGCGTATGCACTTAGGTGGGGAGTAACCCATTTAGAATTAATTCACTTCTTGGGCGATAAGCTCACCTGTCGGGAACATTATTTTTCGCTTGGGTATGAGAGCGTTCGAGAAGACGGCTCATCTTAGAGGCCAATTTTGAAGAAAGCCGGGTTGTGGCTTTGATGTTTTTGGTATAACATGTATTAGAATTGAAATTTTAATATGTGGTTGTATTAAGAGAAATGTTATAACTCTTGAACTATTGGAATATAGTTGAGATATTTATTTTATGAATATTGGTTTATGGGCCCAAGAGGCTATTTTTACTCGGGTATGGGTCTCGCGATACGAGACATATAGATTTCCGTGGATTGATGGGTTGTCAATGGACACCTCGGTTTTGGGACGTCACAGCTTGGTATCAGAGCTAAGGTAAATGATTACCTTGGGAGCTCGGTGGGTGTAGAGTTTAGGTAAATGAATACCTAGGGCTTGAGGGATTTGGGTCAAGGCCAAAGTTATTAAGGTGTAAGAACATCACCACTTGGTGTGGCTCGATGTTAGGGTTAGGTATGTGATTACGTAGGAAGTCACGGGACAAGATTAGAACACTGCATGCATGTGTTTTATGTGTGATCATGTGAATTGTTGTGTGTGTATGTGTGAATGGTGTGCATAACATGGATTGTTATGTGTTGAGTGATTGTGTGCTTAGTGATTAGCACATATATGTGTTGGAAAATTTTTGGAGTTTTATAGTGTGTAAAACTGGAAAAGGAAAATAAATAAAATAAATTTTAATAAATTTATTTGGGTTATTGGAAAATTATATATATATATATATATATATATATATATATATATATATATATATATATATATATATATATATATATTAGGGAGGTGTTCCAGTAGTGGGAATGAGAAGAAATGAAAAAAAAAAAATGAATGTGAAGAAAATAATTTTCTAAGGTTTTTACAGTATGTAAAACTGAAGAAAATTAAATGAAATAAATTTTTATAAGTTTATTTGGGTGTACTGGAAAATGAGAAAAAAGAAATTTATATATATATATGTGTGTGTGTGTGTGTGTGTGTGTGTGTGTGTGTGGGTGTTTTTCCAGTAGTAGATGTGTGAAAAAAAAAATGAATGAAAAAAAAAATGAAGCAGGAAGTGGGTTGGGCTACTGCCCAACTGGGTCACGATACAATGGGAAATTGTATCGTGACACAGCAGGTCTTAGGCATGTAGGTTGGCTGGGGAAGAGCATGTCACGATACAATCAGTGTATCGTGACAGGCGAATGCTTGAAAGACTGGAGGAGGTGCGTCACGATACAAGCAATTGTATGTCGTGACGGGGGCTGGAGTTGGCAGCTCATTGGTGTGTCATGATCTGGCAGATTGTATGCGTGACAAGCGGATGATTTAAGGTTGAGCATGTCCGCGATACAATAAATTTATGTCGTGACAAAGGAAAGCGAGCAAAGCGAGAGGCTTGGTCGCGATACAAAAAAATTTGTATCGTGACCAAAAGGTTGCATGAGGCAAGGCTTTGTGTCGCGACACAGGGCCACGGCTCACGACTCATCTGGTAGCCTGTGTGAGCCTGACTCTGGTTGAACGCGACACGACGAGCAGTGCGACCACGGCTGGCGAGGGCTTGTTTCCTGGCCCAATAGCGAAGCGGCTCAGGCGCCTTGAAGTGGTAGTTGTGCACTTAGTGCATGACCGGTTTTGACTAAGTACTAAGCGTTTCCTAGAATCCTTTGTTTGGGACATTGCTCATGAACATTGTTCAAAAGATTTTTCAAAAATAATAATAATAATAATAAATAAAAATCAAATCAAATCAAATAAAAATATTTTAAAATGAAAATTTCAAAAATAAAAGTTTTGATGTTGATTATGATATAATAAAATGAAATTAATTGTCTTGCATTGCTTATGAATGCAGGGACTTAGTATATGAAATGTTTTCTGTGTATGAATAGTGTCTCGAATTTTGTGTTTATGCCTTAGAGATCTTTACATAAAGTCATTGCCATTTGACTTGTGTAGATGGCTAGTCGACCGGGACGTAGGGACGTCCACGGAATGCTGATCAGACTTTCTGATGTTGAACCGACCGGGCTTTGCGAGGTGGTAGGTATTGTGGGCTCTTCTTTGTTGCCTGAGGCTAGTACAGTGGGTAGTCGGGGTCAGGAGTGTCTCGGAGGTTTAGGGCGCATCATCCTCCTACATTCATAGGGGGAGGAGATCCGATGGTGGCAGACCATTGGTTCATGCAGGTCGAGAAGGTGTTAGAGGCTATGGAGATTACCTCTGACACTACCAGGATTAGACTAGATGCGTTCCAGCTAGAGGGTGAGGCCTAAGTATGGTGGAAATGGGCAAAGACCTCTAGAGATCTAGAGGCAATGACTTAGGCAGATTTCCAGGATCTTTTCGTGGGGAAGTATTTTTCGGATACTGCGAGGCATGCGAAGGCTCAAGAATTCCTAGAGCTGAAGCAGGGGACGGTGACTTGTGATGGAGTATGTGGCTAGATTCACATAGCTAGCCCGTTTTTCTAATGACTACGTAGCCAAGGACATGGCCAAAGTCAGGAGATTCGAGAATGGGCTAAAGTTGTCCATTTAGGGCAGGATTGTAGGACTTCGCCTACGGGACATGGACTCCATGGTTGGGACAAACCTGACCATAGAGAGAGAGATCGAGGATGCTCGAAGAACTCGGGGTGTTAATAGCAAGAGGAAGGAGAGTCAGTCTTCTTCTAGTTCGGGGAAGAAGCCTAGGGCTTCTAGTTCACAAGGGTTCCGAGCCCACGACCATCGGATTCGAGGGGGCAGTCGAGTTTCCAAGTCGAGTTTGGACAAAATGGTGTCTTTACCAATTCAGTAGCTGGACGCCTGAGGCAGGATTGCCCAGAGACGAGAGATCCCGGGGTTTGGGACGGCATAATCCCGATTAGCCATAGGGCGGGGAAAGTGCGATTCGTCCCACCGCTTAGTATGGAATTCGGAGGAACTAGTTTCAGTCTCGGGGTGCTATACAAGCACCTTCGGCAGCACAGATGGGCCAAAGGGGCCAGAGTGTGGGTCGAGGTCAAGTACAGAGCCCGCAGGCCAGGATGTCGAGGACCTAGTGGCGTTTCTCTGTAGTCGTGCGGTGAGCATGCGAATCAGTAGAACATGCGAAGTCGTTTATACGCAATTATTTTTGCATCATGTTCATAATTGTTGCACCATGTGTGATAGATTTAGGCTTAGAGGTTGAGGCCTTTAGAGAGATGATGGGAAATTCTTCCCTAGGATGCAGGGTGAGAATTGGTCAAATGTGTCGAGATCATGAGTCAGGGATCTCAGTGATTCTGCTCATGGTGGACCTTAGGGTAGTAGACATATTGGTTGTTGATGTCATTCTTGACATGGATGAGTTGGCGACCCACTTTGGGACCTTAGTCGAGGTTGTCATGCAGGCCTGATCTTGGGTTAGTGAGGTTACACATATGCACGTGGTTGGATGCGTATGTGCGTGGAATTTCGGGACAAAATTTTTTCTTTTTAGGAGGGGAGAATGTAAGACCCGAAAGAATTCAATTTCTCAAAAATGGCAAAATCGTAATTCCCCATTAAAAATCTGAGAATTTTTCTAGATCTCCCGGATGATGAAGAAGCAGTTTCATCGTTGGAATCGTGTCGCGAAATCTAGCTACCACATCGAATTTTGTCAAATTCCGAAATAGTCGAAATTTGCACGTTCGAGCAAGTATCGAATGCAAGTAAAAAGACATGTGATGTGACAAAAGTCACCAATGACATGTACTCTTGTGACACAAGTTACGAGATTATAGAGATAATGGAAATGGACAGCGTAGAGTCTGCCAGGTGTCAAAAATCCAAGAGAAAGGACATGGCTGGTATTAATTAAATTGTTAATGAGGAAAAAGATGAAATAAGGAATAGTGGTCATCTCTTACATTTGAAAAGGGCCAAAACGTGAAGGAGAAGGAAAATTGATACAGAGAGTTAGGTTTTGGGTTTTTAGTGAGAGAGGGAGTGACTTCTCTCTAAAATCCCGGGCGATCGGACCGTCGGATTTCTTCGAGCCAAGAAGGAAAGTTGCTCTACGCGACGATGACTACGCGTGGGCACCGGTTTTAGGGGGTTTCAGCAAACTCCGTAAGGTAGGGGTTTTATCCTACTTGTTTTACCCTTTGTTTAAGTGTTTTGTGATGCTTGTGTTGGTTTGAGGCCGTGAGTGGCCGTTTGATCGGTCCCAAATCTTGGGACCGAAGTGTTGGAATTTTTGGGAACCATTTGACAGTCCATGACTGTGTAGGGACTGTTTTGGGTATTTGTTTCATAATTTAAATATTTGTTTTTGTTTAATCTTTGAGGAGAATTGTTTCTTCCTCTTTTGCTCTTTTCAAGACTTCTTCACCTTGAGCACAAATCACATGATTCCCACATTACACCACTCGAAGTAAGTACAAAACAAAGAGCCCTTCTCAATTGAGGTAACCCATTTCTCCCCTTTTTATGCATGGATTCATTGAAGGGTAGGGTATCTCTTGGTTGGCTTGGGGGTTTTTCTTCGCACTTTTATTGCTTTATTTATGCATAAAGAAGTTAAATTGGCGATTATCGAAAAAGAAGAGGGGGGTCAAATTTTAAAAAGTGTCAATTTCACATCCACCCTTACCCAATGCGAAATTTTCGCATTCACCTCCACAAGACAACGAAAATTTTATAGTCACTTAAAGGCACTGTGAAATCGGTTCTAGAATTCAAATGGTCACCCCAAACAGCTATAAAAAATGATATTTTTGGTAGCCACTCCAATTTTAGAATCACACAAGCTAAGAGTAAAGAAGCTGAGGGAAGAAATACCACACTTTAGAGGGATTCACACCCTCAAGTTTACCTCCCATTGCTTTGATCTCTAGAAATGGTGTGATCCAAGAGAGCGAGTAACTACCTAAGAAACTCTCACCATGCCCAGCCTCCACCCACCTCTCCCTTATCAACTAATCGCTCTAGCAGAGAGAGTTATAGGCCGATGCCATGCTAGGTGTGGCTGATTCCGACCCAACCCCTGTCAAGGAGAATCACTCAGGCTCCTCACCTATCTTATCTTGCACCACCCATTCTAGGAAATGTTGACTACACTTAGCGAGAGTTCTATCAAGAGGAATTCTTTGATGTCCATACCTTCCGAGATCACCCGCAAACCATCAAGAGTTTGAGTTATGCTAGAGGTTTTTTCTAAACCCATTCATGGATCCTAGGAAGTTATTCTACCCTTAGGTGATTCAAGAGTTCATCCATACCATGACCTCAAAGCCTTTACAATCAGGTGCAAGAGGCATCCTAGGTGCCTTATCTCAAACGTAAGCTTGAAAAATTGATGGTATAGAATGTCAACCTGATGAGGGAGTTGGCGTCTTGGACTAAGAACACTAGGAGGCTGACATGGGTATAGGACAATCTTACCCAAGTGCGGAGGGACAACCAACACAACCTCCAACGGAGGGAGGAGGATGCCCAAAAGTTGGCAAAGCTAGAAGGGGAGATGGCCCAGATGTGGAAGGACCATTAGCGGGATCTCAAGCGGAAGGACAAACTCCTTCAATCCGAAGTGGAGCAATCCAAGAAGGAGATACAAACTACTTATTACAAGATGCTCTCATTTGAGATGTCTGAACTACGAGGCCCGGGTATGCGGAGGTATCTGATATCGAGTGCAGTAGCCCGATATTTGCTAGGTTGCGAAGCCCGGATGTACGGCGACGAGGCGACCTAGGCTAGATGTAGGACTGATGAGCAAATTTTACTGATGAATGAGGGAGGAGGCGGTGATTTGTATGTTCATTAAATCGTGGAGCTAGTGTCGACAGTGCTTGATGTTAGAGATGATGGCGAACTTGATGAGTGTGAAACTCAAATAGTTTTAAGTCCATTTTTGCATGCATATTTGAGGCTTTAATGCTTAATTTAGTGCAAAATTATGGAATCTTCACCAAATTATTGTTTTGCAAGAATTATTGTCAAAACAAGGAAAAAGAGCACCAAAAGATGCTGAAAAGGCTAAGGCAGAAGCAGATAATGTCACGACTTCTCAATTAATGTCATGGCATAACTGAAGGGAAATGAAAAAAGATATGTCTCGACATCTCAATTTATGTCGCAACAACAAATGGCAAGAGTCCTGGAGAAGCAACAAAAAATTGTCGTGACATTCAAGTTTTTGTCGCGGCATCTATCTAAAAGGAATGTCAATCACAAATATCATGACAAAGTCAAGACATCTTTGAAGATTAGCCAATGACTCATTGTGTCTCAACACATTTATTTATGTTGCGACAATTATTCCTGAGGTCAACAGTTTCACATCAAGAGGACATTATCACGACAAAACGTTGAAGACATAAGTTCAGAAGACAATGTCGCGACAATCAACATAATGTCGCAACAACCTCCATCTGATATCAAGGAAAATTCCATCAAAGAATTATAGAAACAACCTGAGTAATATCAAAGGAAAATTCATCAAAGAATTGTATGGCAATCTCACAGTAATCACGAAGGCATATGAGGTCTGTGTTGCACCATTTTAACACTGTTGAGATAGAAATCATCCTATGGGCCTGCATTAAAGTCCACAAATTTTGCCTCAAATTGCAGCCCAGTAGTGATTGGACTATAAATAGAAAGAGATAGGGCGCATAAATGTATGTAGAGAGAAGAAAGGAAGAACGGAAATGCAAAGTTAGAGTGAGAGTAGAAAGCAAGTTAGAAGCAGAAAAGTAGAGTATAGAGTTTTGTAAATAGTTTTCTTATTTCTTTTCTTTCTTCTAGGTGTTTTTCATTTTTCATTAGAATAGTTGATCTGAACTGAGTTTTGGAAGAAAGATTATTGAAAATCAAGCTACACTAACTGTTTGAATTTGTAGTAAAGCAAGAAACATTGTTTGAATTCTTCTTCCTCGTTTTCTTGATTATGATCATAATGGACTTTTTTAAACAACTTGTCATTGTTATTTGTAATCCAGTTATGACAAGCTAAACCCCTTCTAGGAATGGATTGATGATGTAATTGTTATGTTTGCAAAGCTTTAAATGTGGGTTGTGGTGTTGAAGTCTAAATTGATATAATTAGTTCAAATTCTTATTTTCTTATGCTTTATATATTAATTTCATGAACCAAACCACAGGATCTATTCCAACACCTGATGTCCAGGATACCCTCTAGTGACAGTTGAGGTGTAATCCTGAGGCTAGGAATATTGATCCCTTGGTACATGAAACTAATATTTTAAGAGCTTCTCTCATTTTAATCAAAATAGGCCATTTCAGTCAATAGAAATGAGTGTATTGGTTAATCTGTAGAGACCATTCCTATAGTAGCAACAGGGGTACCTCAATACAGGCAGAGACCATGGAAGATTTCTTGAGGCTAGTAATCAGAGAAAAAACATTCAACAGTTAGGAAACCACCAATTCAGGCCAACAATTTTGAGCTGAAACCTTCCCTGATCACCACGATGCAACAAAATCAGTTCACTGAGGATCCTAATGAGCACTTGGGCAGATTTCTAAGGATGGCCAACACTGTTAAAATGAATGGTGTCAACCTTGATGTGATCAAAGTTGCAATTATTCTTTTTCTCTTCAGGAGACATTGCTGCTAGCTTGTTTGAATCATTACCTTATGGTTTAGTAAGAAATTGGGAAGAGTTAGTAGAAGCTTATCTCAACAGATTTTTTCCTCCTGCTCTAACTTTTGAGAGAGGGGGAGAAATCATTGCCTTCAAACAAAGAGAAGACGAATCATTATATAATGCTTGGGAGAGATACAAGCAATTTCTAAGGAGGTGTCCCATGCATGGAATTTAACAAATGACACAAATGGACATTTTCTACTATGCCATGAACTACTCCTCAAAAAGGAACAGTAGATGCAGCCTCTAGAGGTGCATTCATAATAAAAAGTGTTGAAGAAGCAACTCAGCTCATTGAGGAGCTAGCAAAGAGTAATTAGAGAGCTCCATATAAAGCTTCAAGGAGCAATAGAAAATATAGAACAAAAGGTGTGATAAAACTGAACAAGATGACAGCTATTGAGGCAAAGCTAGATGCCATCATGACCAGAATGAACAATCGGGAGAGAAAAAGGCATTCAATTAATGAAGTGGGGATTATAAATGGTAATGCTCAAAATAGAATTGTTGACCAAGGATTAGTCCACGAAGGTGCATATCAGGTTGAAGAAATCCTATACTTTAATGGGAATAGAAGTTACAACTTCAAACCCAACAGCAACCTACTAACCCACTACACACCAGCCCTAAGGAACCATGAGAACCTTTCTTATGGAGGTTGGAATCATCAAGGAAAAAGACCATCAAAAAATTACCAACAAAACTATATTCCACCTGGATTCCACGGGCATAACTAAGGAATTTCAGAACATAAAATCAAGGGCAGAGAAGACAACCATCCTTTGAAGAACAGATGCTGAATTTTATGGTTGAGAACAAAAGGTTACTAAACTTGCATGAGAAAAAGTTTGTTGAGCTTGATGTTTTTCAAGCAAACACAAATGCTTCTCTGAAGAACCCAGAAATTCAAATGGGGCAGTTGGCCCAATATTTGCAAAACCAGTCAAGGGATTCCTTCCCTAGTGACACAAAGAAAAATCCAAAAGACTGCATGACAATTACACTGAGGATTGGTAAAGATTTGCAAGTCATAAAGGAAGCTGAAAAAAAAAGTAGACTAATGATGAAGCTGAAAGTGAAAATCATAACCAAGCAAGAAGTGAAAATAGGCATGAGAAAACAGAATTGACAGATGAAAGTCAACAGTTGAAGAGGCAAACTGGAGGGACAAATCAAGAAAATAAGGAGGAAGTTAGAGTGTATTATCCTTCTATACCCTTTCCTCAAAGACTGAAGCAGACAAAACTGGATGGATAATTTGCTAAATTTCTGAACATGTTTAGAAAACTGGAGGTAAACATCCATTTTGTTGAGGCATTGGCTCAAATGCCACACTATGCTAAATTTATGAAGGAAATAATCAGAAAGAAGAGGAAAGTAGATGAAAATGGGATAGTAAGCTTATCTGCAAACTATAGTGCAATTATCCAGAAGAAACTACCATTGAAAATGCAATATCCTAGAAACTTTACTATACCTTGCACAATTGGAAATCATGAATTTGGAAATGCACTTTGTGATTCTTGTACTAGCATAAATATGATGCCTTTATCAATGGTAAAAAGATTAAGGTCCCTTCAAATGGCAGATAGATCAATGACCGAACCAAAAGGTATTCTTGAAAATGTAATTGTTAAAGTGGGAAAGTTCATTTTCCCAATGGATTTTGTGGTAACTGATATGGAGGAAGACAAGAAAGTGTCATTACTTCTTGGAAAGCCATTTTTAGCCACAAGGGTTGCATTAATTGATGTGAAGAAGGGAGAACTCACTTTGAGAGTTGGCATAGAGGAAGTGCAATTCAACTTGAACCTAAGTTTGAAGCAACCTGAATTTGAAGAAGCTCATGGCATGAGAGTGGAAAAAGTAATTCCTGATAGAGAAGAAATGATGTATGAAGTTATGAATAAAGATCCACTTGAAGAATGCATGCTCAATTCACTCTACAAGGAGAACATGGATGGGGAAGAGTTGAATGCAAGTGATGAACTGATTGAAACTGTGTTGAACCTGAGTAAGGAAAATACAAAAGATGTAAAAATCAGTCAAATGAAAGTGCAAGAAGCAAATAAGAGCTCTGAAGGGCTAATCCTGAAAGAATTGCCTAAGCACTTAAAGTATGCGTTCTTGGGAGAGGAAAAATCTCAACCAGTAATCATAGCATCTGACTTGACTCCAGAAAAAGAGGAGAAAGTGGTAGAGACTTTCAAAAAGTACAAAGAAGCTAGAGCTTAGTCAATTGAGGATTTGAAAGGATCATCTCATCTATTTGCATGAACAAAATCTTATGGAGGAGAATGCAAAGCCCTCTATTGAACACCAAAGAAGGCTAAACTCAATGATGAAAGAGGTAGTGAGGAAAGAAGTCCTCAAATGGCTCAATGCATGCTTCATTTATTCCATTTCAGACAGTCCTTGGGTAATCCCAATTCATGTAATACCTAAAAATGGTGGTTTCACAATAATTACAAATGAGAAGAATAAATTGATACCCACAAGAATTGTGACAGGGTGGAGAGTATGCATAGACTATAGGAAATTAAACACTGTTACTAGAAATTATCACTATCCTATGCCCATTCCTTGACCAGATGTTGGACAGATTGGCAAGCCACCCCCACTATGTTTTTCTGGATGGATATTTTGGTTATAACCAGATAGCTATATCTCCTGAAGATCAAGAAAAAGCCACTTTTACATGTCCTTATGGCACCTTTGCTTTTAGAAGGATGCCATTTGGATTATTAATGCTCCAGCCACATTTCAAAGATGCATGATGTCAATATTCTCAGATTTGGTGGAAGAGGTAATGGAGATATTCATGGATCATTTTTCAGTTTTTGGGTCTAGTTTTGAAGAGTGCCTATAGAATCTAGCAGCGGTTCTTCAGAGATGTAAAGAGAAAAACCTAACTTTGAATTGGGAGAAATGCCATTTCATGGTGAAGAATGGAATAGTACTAGGGCATAAAATTTCTACTGCGGGGCTGGAAGTTGATCAAACAAAAATCTCTATGATTAAAACTTTGGTTTCCCCTACTATACTGAAAGGAATCAAAAGCTTTCTTGGACATGCTAATTTCTATAGAAGACTTATCCAAGATTTTCCAAGATAGCTAGACCACTATGCAAATTGCTAGAAAAAGACACAAAGTTTGATTTTGATGAGGCATGTAGGCCTTTGAGGAGTTAAGGGTAAGACTTGTGATAGCCCCTGTCATAGCAACAACAGATTGGAACAAAAGCTTTGAAATCATGTGTGATGCTAGTGACTTTGCCATGGGAGCAGTATTGGGACAAAGAGTTGAAAAGACATTCAAGGTCATCTACTATGCAAGGAAAACTTTCAATGAAGCTCAAGATAATTATTCAACTACAGAGAAGGACATGCTAACAATGGACATTTCTTGTGAAAAATTCAAATCATACATCTTAGGGTCCCATGTGATTGTGCTCACAGATCATGCAACAATTAAATATTTAATGGCAAAGAAAGATGTTAAGCCTAGATTGATCAAATAGGTCTTGTTGCTGTAAGAATTTGATATAGAAATAAAAGATAAGAAGGGAAGTGAAAATGTGATTGCAGATCATTTATTTAGAATGGAAGGAACAACTAAAGATAAGAAGGAGCTTGAAATTGAAGATAGTTTTCCTGATGAGCAGTTATATTAGGTACAAATCCAGCTACCTTGGTATGCCAACTTGGTTAATTATCTAGCTTGTGGTATTGTACCACAAGAATTCACTAATCAGCTAAAAAAGAAGTTGAGGCATGAAGCTAGATTTTACATATGGGATAACCCACTTCTATTCAGGAGAGGTGCAAATCAAATTATCAAGAAATGTGTACTTGAAAGTTAACAAGTTGAAATTCTGAAAAAATGCCACTCAACATAGTATGGAGGTCATTTTGTAGGACAAAGGACAACTCAGAAGATCCTCCAATCTGGTTTCTACTGACCAACATTATTCAAAGACAGTTTTGAATGGGTAAAGTTGTGTGACAAACGTCAAAGAATGGGCAATATCAACAAAAGAAATGAAATGCCTCTTCAAGTAATCTTGGTTGTGCAAATTTTTTATGTTTGGGGAATAGATTTCATGGGACCATTCCCACCATCTTTTAGGAACTTATACATTCTCCTTACTGTGGATTATGTATCAAAATGGGTAGAAGTTGTTTCCTGTCCAAGGAATGATACAATTACAGTTGTTGGAGGTTTGTCCAAAGAAACATGTTAAATAGATATGGAGCCCTAAGAAATTTTATCAGTGATGAAGGAAGTCATTTTGCCAACAAGCTACTTTCAAAGCTCATGAGAAAATATGGGGTGATACAAGCTATGGGTTTAGCTTATCATCCTCAATTAAATGGACAAGTTGAAGTGTCGATAGGGCAAGAACATCTTGCAGAGAAGATGGTGATCTGAAGCGGGAAGAGTTGGCCATTGAAGCTAGATGATGCATTATGGGCTTACAGAACTGCATATAAAGTTCATATTGGTATGTCACCATACATGATTGTTTTTGGAAAAGCTTGTCATTTACCTGTTGAATTGGAGCACAAAGCTATGTGGGCTGAACTTAGATTGCCAAGTTGCAAAAGAAAAGAGACTACTCCAGTTGAATGAGTTAGAAGAGTTAAGGAATGAAGTTTATGACAATGCTAGAATTTACAAAGACAAAACTAAAAGATGACATGATCAGAAAATTTTGAAAAAAAAGTTTAAGGTAAGAGAATCAGTCCTACTTTACAACTCAAGACTCGGACTCTTCCTAGGAAAATTGAAATCAAAATGGAGTGGTCCTTACACAGTCATCTTAGTCACACCATTTGGAGCGGTAACATTGAAGGTAAATTCAGGGAATGAATTCAAGGTAGATAGTTTAAAGGCCCGAAGCACTACATGGGAGGAACAAGGCGGTGACTAGAAGTTACGAAGAAAATTTATCAGCAGAAAAAGTCTTTTATGACGATTATGTGTTTGCCTTTATCTATATAGACTTAAACCCCTCAAATTAACATAATTATAAGAGCCTTACATTTCTCTTGCATCCATGTTACTTGGTTAATTTTGGCAGTAAAATAACTCCTCTCTTAATGTTCATGAATTTAAAAATAAGGGTTCGAGTCCTACTTGACCACTTTGCAGGGTACACAGAAGCCATACAAGTAGTAAAATGAATGTAAGTCGGGGTATCATTCCGCAGAGATTGATAGCGAGATTACGGATCAACTACTGACTACTAAAATTACATACTATTTGGACAAAACTCATAGTGAGGGTTTTATCTAAACAATAAAAATTAAAAATCCTATACTATTGAATATGTTCAAACTAAACTAAAACAAAAGTTAATGACTAAAAATAAATTGTATATAAAAGAATGGATTGAATCAGTTTCCTGTGAGAAACGAAAACCATCAATGAAATACAATGGAACAGTCAATTCCAACACTAAATCCATTACCTTGTCTAGATCTGATTTTTGTCCAAGATTTCCTAATTATTGGAATTGGATTTTTCCATGTTCACTGATTGGATATCCTTGCTTTTCTCGAAGACAAGATCAAAACAACTACCTGTATTCCACATTCTCTTGCAAGATCTGGGTATTTTTCTTTCTCAATACTTCACACCCATTTCTGTTGGCGTGGGACTTTTGCTTTACCTTCTCAGTTTTGTAAGTTCCTACTTAATTGGTGGCTCGACCTCGGATCTATGGGTTTATCCCTTTCCCTTGATCAGATCTAAGCTAACACGGGGATTGGAACTTACCTTTAGATTAAGGTGAACTCTCTGATTATTTATTTTGTTAAATGCACCCCTCCAACTTCAATTATGAGTGAATGGGGGATTTATCAAAATGAACTCTCAGAGCTCAGTAGTTCGTCAATGGTAGTCGAACATACCCAGAAAAAAATGCTCTCAACTCTTAGAAATCTCTGTCTCTGTGTCACGCAGAGGGCATCCTGGATATCAGAGTAAGATACATTCCCTCAACTGGTATTAGGTACTATTATTGGGAACTTATCCATTAAAAACGACATCGATTAAGTAAGCAAGACCCAAAATTAATTCTCCATAATTGTGCAGGAAAGACTATAACTAAATGTAAATCAAATCCAGTTGAGATGCGCTCTGATTACTTCATTGCGAATTAAGAAATGGAGTACCGATCACGCATGACCACTGTAATTGCAATAAAACTGAGAAGAAATGAATTCTAGAAATTTGTCTAGATTGCATAAATTTTCAGGCAGTAATACTTAAGAAAAATAATATAACTAAAAAAAACCATCTCTACTCGTCTCTACACAGTTCGCAGATTCAAAACCAGAAAATTAAACTAAAAATAAAAATAAAATAAAAAAATCTACTCTAAAAATATACCGAGTTTCCCTCTTCCTTTCCGCTTTTCACGGGTAATGAAAACTGGGAAAACTACTACTATTCTAAAGCTATCTATTTATCTTACATAAGAAAATGCAGGCGAATCCCAAAATGCTCCGGAGTGGACTCCAAGAAAAAGCCCGACTCAGCGTTCTATGTCGCGGCCTCAAGTTGATGTATGACATGGATGGCTCTCTTGATGGCTCGTGATCAGTTGCGACCTCTTCCTTTAAGTTGCAACCAGTTTGTCTTGCAAATGTTTTAATTAGTGGTCGCGACATCGAAGTGATGTTGCGACATCATTTGTTCAGTGTTCCTTCAGTGTTGATGTCACGACCTCAGTTACATGTCGCGACATCATTTTCTTTCTATTCTTCCAGCTTCTGAGTTGCGACATCAATTTTAGGTTGCGACCACTTTTCTATTTTTATGATGACTTCATGTTGTGACTTTGATTTCTTGCCTTCATATGTTTCAATTTTATGTCACGACCTCATGGTGATGTCGCGACCTCTTTTGCTTCCCATTTCTTTTCTTCTAGTTGCAACCTCAGTTTTATGTTGCAACAGATTTCCCTCCTTCCCACCTATTTTTCAGGTCGCGACCTCAAGGTGATGTCGCGACCTCTTTTGTTGTATGCTTATCTCTTCTTCAGGTCGCAACCTCAGTCATTGGTTGCAACATCGTTTTCAGTCTGATCATTAAATGGTCTCAACTTCAGTTTTCTTGTCAAGACTTGAGTTCCTGTTTTCATGTCACGACCTGTATAGCATGTCGCGACCACCCGAATTCTCTTTCATTAAAAAAACTAGTTGCAACGCTCTTTACTCGCTAAGACCTCTCGTGGCTTTCATTGACGGATCCACGTCGCGACTGTGAGTGGTGTCGCGACATCATTTATAACCTTTGGCATCGCGAATCAAAGTGATGTCCCGGCTACGAATTTCCTTTCGATTATTTCTTTGCCTCACCTTCATTTTCCGGCTGCAACTTCCTTCTTCAAGTCACGACTTCAATTATTCAAGTTTTATATTTCTTCTTCAAAGTCGAATTTGTTACGTCGTGACTTGTTTTATCGCAATCGGAGCTTCCGTCGCGACTTAGATTTTCAACAGACCAATTTACATAGGCTTCGTTTTTCCTTGATTTTGCTAAGATTTGAGTTTATGTTTATTTCTTCCTAAAAAAGAAACAAATTGTTAATTATCCACTTTTCAAACAAATCATCATTTATCTCATAATATACTTTAAAATGGATTAAAAAACCTACTGAGTTTTTAGACTCATCAATTCCCAACTTAAAATTTTGTTTATTCAAGCAAAAGAGAGAGAAGAAAGAATCATTATTCCAAACAAATAAGCTTAGAAAATTTTAAGGACATTTTTCCGATTCATACCACGCTTCTTCTTTACCCACCTTCTCTCGACTGAATCAGAGACACAACATCATTCCAAATTTCGCCTTTGATCGCACAAGACATGGTATACTTCTATCGCAAACTTCGATGAACCAATGTATTTAAATAGTTTACTCCAATGTCTTGTTTTCGGTAAAGTGTGTGTGCAAATACTCAACCTTTCTATCTTTATGTTGGAATGTAGTTAATCTTCCGGGTTTTCTAGACTCCGTTTGTCAAAGTCCCATAGGCTTGTTTTTTCATATCGATCTCCACTAATGTGTAAATTCAACTTCAAAAATCAATGAGGTCTTTCAGCTTGTAATGTCAATAGTAATTTGGTAGATAATGGAAAAAAATTTCGCCTGTAAATCACCCAGTTTCACTTTTCCGTACTGTTGCCTTCAACTCTTCAATCTTTTTCTCTTCTTTGTTCTTGTCGATTCTTCTACCTATCTGACCATCTTTTCACCCTTTTTATAATTTCACTTCCATATGTAATTTTATTCAAAGTGATTCTCGTTCGAACTTTTTGCTTTTTGTTTTTTCAAGGATTAGGAAAAGTGCAATGTTTGCCTTCTGCTTTCTATTTTAGAACTTTCAATAGCAACTCCCATATCAAGCATTAGGGTACTGTGTGTTAAAACACCCTACGAGCCGAATTGCTCAAGGGGAAATAGCTACAAGACAAAACTTATTCCCTTTTTCACTAGCTTCAGCTTCTTTGGCTTCTTTTCACCTCCTTCATTGTCAAATTTGGGCACATTTTTTCCCCTAAACTTGTTTTCCTTTATAGCCAAAATTTTTCTCTCGAACCGAAACTGGATAATTGGCTCTTTCGCCATGTATTATTGCAAGGAAGGAATTTCTTGCTTTTCTTGCCGCCATCAAGAAATAAGGCTTATTTGGCTCAAATCATAATCCAGAGAATGTGCTTAAGCATATATCGTGGGTAGGCTTAGAAAAGCTCAATCCGCCAAGGATGGCCTCTATCATTTCACACCGCTTTCACTAACATTTCGCCTCAATCAATAATCTAACAAGTTCTAGACTATGGACTCTTAGTCTTGAATTTCGTGAAGATGTTCCGAATTCCTCTCAAAGTTTCATAAGTTTTGCTGACCATGTATTATTTCTTCGGGGCGACTTGTATTTATTTGGTCAGTTACTACATTATTTCACCAAGTATTTTGTTCCATCAAAGAATAACCAATTTTCCAATTTTTTGCAAACTAAACTAATTTAAATAATGCAGTAATACTCTTAATTTTATAAATTATTCACGTCATTCTTCTCAAATTTGTTGTTCTTGGGAAAGAACAGAATTATTTATTTGATTCATGCACAGAAAACGAAAAACGACACAAAAATAAAATTTCATTTTACTCATAAACAATCAATTTGTAAGTAAACAAGAATTTTATTCAAATATCAAAACATTTAGATATCAGATAATCCGCTTTCTTTACAAATAAGATCAGAATTCAAATTCGAGAAAAAATTCTCATTTCTTTATCTAAAATCCTATATCTTCTCATGCCGCTCCTCGCTCAAATTTGGTTCACTGTGATCAGCTCACCCAAGAGTGATTCTGCAGAACAATGTCGCCCAACAAATTGGCGCCTTCCTCCCTTTTCTTTGGAGCTTCTGCCGATGGGTTCTAATTAACTTTCTTCCAATTCTCCCCATCAACCACTTTCAGATTAATAAACACATGGAATAAAGAATGGAATCGGGTTTGTTTTCCGACTCCATTCATTCCATAAACTCAGGTTCATAGCCCTGAGCCTCTTTCTTTTCTCTCATTTTCTTCTTCATTCTTTTGTTTGTTTTTCCTTTGTTGTCCCATCTTTTATAAGCAGGATTTGCGTCTCTTGGGAATCCTACAAGGTCATTTATTCTTTTTTAAATTTTTTGATGAATGAATTGAATTAGATTTCTTGAATTTGCCTTGATATTTCCAAATGTGAGGTTTTTTGGGAATTCGTGAGAATGACGATCGCTTTTTCAAGTTGTTAAATTCTCCGATTATTTCCTCAAACCGAAAGATACTAAACAACAAATTAGTTCAATCCAAGATTATCGATTGCTTTCGCATTAATAACTAGTTATTTCCAAAGATTCTGAATGAGTGATGCGTGAACCAAAGGTCGGGATGAATCAGGGTTCATGTTCTGAAGTGGTATATGTTTTGCTTGATCATGTCATGACATGACATGATCGCGACATTGCTATCGAGTTTCTAAATTAATAGGAATTTTAATGAATCTAATTTTTGGTAATCGCCAGACACCTAAATCTATGTTTCAAAATCTACTTTATTGACTTTCGACAATAGGTCGTGAACTTCAAAATTTTGTTGTAATCGAATGTGTCACGATGTAAATTTGATGTTGCAAACAAAATAAATCATTCTCTTCTTTTATTTCAACAGGACTCTCAATTTCATTATTTTGACTTTCTTTTCCACTTTTTATTTTTCACATCCAAAGATTCTTGAAGGTGAACTTTGGATTAATGTTGCGACTAAACATAATACTAAATTCACAAAGAATTTCAATTTATTCAATTCCTATCAAAACAACTACAACTCAATTCACCTTCATCATGCAAAAATTCATCAACTTCCACTATGCATCACATTCAACAATTAAGCACCAAAACAAGATAAAAACTCCCCCAAACTTTCAATCATGCTATATCAAAGACAAATTTAAAAATCAAATCAAGAAGAAGATGAAGATACTGCCCCTTTTTGGTCTCTTATGCTGATTGAAGTTTGATTTCAGATCCTCTCCTTTTTGCACGATCTTCATTGTCCTGTAAAACTAAATAATGAATAAAATCAATTATGAATAAAATCACAATATGCTATTAAAAATTTAAACACATAAATTTTAAACTATAACAAGAAAAATTAAAAACAAACTGGTGTGGATTGCCTTCCACAAAGCTGCTCAATTTTTAGTCTTACCGACTTTCGTCGCTATCGCTCGCTTCTTCCAATTTCCTTGTTCAAAACTAAGTGGTTACTCTTCCAATTGCTTTCTCTGACCATTAACTTTGAACTCCCCTCATGATTGTTGGTTCTATGTCACCGCCCAACCTGTGCTTGATACCACTGTAAATGGTCCACTTCATTCACTCACCTTCCCGGAAAGAGTCTTAACCGAGTCAACAACAACAAGACCGATCTCCTTGAATTCCTCCTCAAAAATTCATATCGATCATGCCATTTTTTTTGTTTTATCCTTGTAGATCTCCGCACTATCATAGGCTTACTCAACTCTTTCAATTCATTTAATCGAGTAGCTCTATCTTCTTAGCAAACTTTAAAATCAAAATTTACGCTTCGATGGCCCACATAGCTTTATATTCTAGCTTAAGAGGTAGGTGACAAGGTTTTCCAAAGACAAGCCTCTAATGGGACATTCCAATGGGAGTTTTAAAGGTAGTCATGTATGCCCAGAGTGCATCATCAAGCTTCAAAGACCAATCTCTTATGCCGAACTTACAAAGCCTTTTCCGTAACTTTCTTTATTTCCCGCTGAAATTTCAAACATTTATTACTGAGGATGATAAGCCAAGCTCATAATTTGTTTGATACCACATTCAAGCCATGAGTTTGTCAAACACCTTATTTGCAAAATGGCTCTCCATCACTAATTATAGTTCTAGTGTCCCAAATCACGAGAATATTTTCAGAAAATCCCAACCGTATTGGCATCATTCTTCGACATGCTAACAGCTTACCCATTTTGATACATAACTGGCCAACTGGGGAGGCGTATATATTTCCAAATGAAACTGGAAAAGGCCCCATAAAAATCCATCCCATACATCAAACAATTGCTCACCAGGATACCTTTGCGTGGCATCTCATGCCTTTTATCGATATTTCCCATTCTTTGGCATTGATCACATAATCTCACCCATTCAAAATACTCCTTAAAAATAAGAGGGCTAGTAAAATCCCGATCAAGATTTTGTGGGTTGTTTTATCACCTGCAAAATGTCTCCATGATGATGCATGACATTCTTGTAAAATCTTGCTTTCGCTTCACCTTCTCCTCGCACACACATCTCCTTATAATCGATCAAATTTCTCTTTAAACAATAATGGGTCATCCTGCATGTAGTACTCACTGTCGCTCCTTAGCTTTTTTTCTTCTCATAGTAGCTGAATTCCGTGGCATAATTCACAAGCTAAGAAGTTCACATCGCGATACCAGTAAGGATCGAGTGACAATCGGAATAACCGATCATCTAGAAAATTTTCTCTCGCTATTTCTCTTTCTTTCTCACACGGGTTTCTTTCTACTCTCGACAAGGATCGCCTATCACATTGTCACAACCCTTCTTGTCTTTTATTTCTAAATCAAATTCCCGCAATAATAATACCCACTGACCAATCTCGCTTGCTTTCTTTCTTTCCATTAGATACTAATTGCCGCATGATAGGTGTGTATAACATAGGAACCCAAATGTAAGGCCTAAATTTTTCACATGCAAATACTATTGTCAAGATCTCCTTTCGCAGTAGAGCAATTTTCTTTGAGCTTCATTAAAGGTTTTGCTAGCATGTAAGATGTCCTTGAACACTTTCTTTGTCCTAATACAACCCCTATCAGAAAATCAATCGGCATCACACATGATTTCAAATTTCCTGCTCCAACTGTTTTGCCATGACGGAGCTTTCAACAAGTCCGGATTTGATTTCTTCCAAAGCATTATGCTGTGATTCATCAAAATAGAACTGCATCTTTTTCCAGCAATCGCATAGTGGTCTAGCAATTTTGGAGAAGCCCCCGATAAATCTTCAGAAAATCCAAGACGCCCTAAGAAACTTCTCGATTCCCCTTTTATCGTAGCGGTGGCATTAGATTTCTTATAATGGAAACTTACCTGGTCTACTCAAGCCCCGTCGCATAAATCATGTGCTCCCAAGACAATTCTTCAGAACTACAATGGCATTTCTCCCAATTCGCAGCTAGATTCTTGTCTCAAGACCTTTGAAGTAATCGTCCTCAAAGTTACGCGATTGTTCAAAACTGGATCCATACACTGTAAAATCATCCATGAAGATCTCCATAACTTCTTCCTCGCTGCATCAGAAAATATGTATTGATCACGCATCTTCGAAGATGCCAGAGCATTACACAAACCAAATGGCATTCTCCTAAAAGCAAAGTACCAAATGGGCATGTAAGTGGCTTTCTCTCCCTCGATCTTCAGTGCAATAGCAATTTGGCTGAGTATCCGAGTAATCCATCAAGAAAACAAAATGAGGGTGTCCCCGCCTAACCTATCCAAAGATTTGATCAATGCAGCGCGTGGAAAATCCTTTCGCTGCGTGATTCAATTTTTCTCGTAGTCAATACACACCCTCCATCCCCTGGTCACGCCTATAGGAATCAGCTCATTCTTTTCATTCGATCACAAGTGAATCCACCTTCGGGAACCACATGCACCGGGCTTACCCAAGAACTATCCGACATAGCATATATCAAACTCCTGCATTTAACCATTTCGTAATCCTACTTCGACAAATTCTTTCATCACTGGGTTCAGCCTCCTTTGATGCTCATTAGATGTTTTCAGACATCCTCCAAAGAATATTTTCAGGTACGCAAACGACGGGTCGATACCCTTCGTGATCCTCAATCGACCATGTAATCGCTTCCTCAGATTTTCCCCTCGTAATTACCGCCAATCCTATCTCTTCACCTTCACCATGTACTCGATATGATAACTCCGGTTTTCTTTTCCGTTCTAAAACTCATATTTTAAATGACCGGGCAATTCTTTCAATGTTAAATTCTTCAGACTAGTTTCTTGCTCACGAAGTTTCATATTTCGGGCTTTATACTTATCTGATCGTTTTCATTTATACTGACTAAGCCTCGTTAAAACAAATTTGAAGTCACATTTCACAATCAAGACTCTCAAGATACCGAAATTCATCTCAATTTCATTGATAGAGTAATAAGGATACAACGTAATTCAATTCAACATTGAGAAGGCTATTGTTTCCTACACCTATACAATCGTCTCGCATCTACATCGTGGATGTTACAGCTCCTATTAATATTAGCGCATCGCTTCATTTCCAACCCCGAAAGTGTTAGTTCACCTTCAGACATCTATCAAGGCAGCCTCCAAAGCTTGCTAAGAAAGGTCTTCCCAAAGAACAAAGGAATCCCTGGGTGTCTTCCTCCATCCGCATGATAACAGAAGTCCACCGGGAAATGAATTTCCCAACCTCGGCTAAGTACATCTTCAAGAATGCCTTCCGCTGTGCCATCGATCTATCACCCATTTGCGTAATTGCCGCTGACAAGTTTCCAAATTTAAGTCTCGCACAACCGATAGAGGCATCAAATTTATACTAGCGCCTTAATCACATAAAGTTAATTCATATTTCCCTACGGAGCGGTGAAATGGTGAACTGCTGTGGTCCTTCATCTTTGCCGAGCTACTGATAATGGCACCTAAGTAGCAAATAAATTTACTATTCCCTCCCCGCCTATCTTCCTTTTCTTGCTCAAGGTCTCCTCGTAAATTTTGCATAAAGAGGCATTCGGGTCGACAATTGCAAATGATATTTATTTCATTTTCTAAAATGTCCAAGAATTTAGAAAACCTGCTCTTCCTTCGACTTTTGAAGTCTCCGTGGAAATAGTAATCGAGGTGGCTGCTAACTGGCATTCTTCCTTCTTTTTCCGGTCATCATTTCCTTTCTACCGCTCAACTGGGTCGTCTTCTCCTTCCCTTTCGCCTCTTTCTTTTCGCTCGCCTCTTCTTTCCTTTCTCTCGCCCTTGTTGCCGTCAAATCCCCTAATTTAACCGAATTGCTGCGCTGGTTCTTCCGAAAGTGTCACTAGGAATGTACCCTTGCTCGCTGACGCGCTATTCAGAGCCGCCAGTTCTACTTGTCTCCAAATTTTTCAACGAGGCACTAAAGATTCTTCTAAAACATTCAGCATCGACGGCTTCCAAGTCAAAACATTTATGTTCATGGAATTGTAATAGCCTCTTTGTCGCCCCCTGAACCGCAGATTGTTCTTCAAATGGTCGGGTTCTCTTCCGAATTCTCGATATCGGCCGCTTTCACCTCCTCTTGCCACAGCCTGAACTCGTGGTCATTGAGTATCTCACGAGGATCTCTGGCCCATGCCTTCTGCCTTGTAATGCCCCTCCACCATAGCGAGAAATTCTCATGGTTCCTCGCTGGTCGGGTCAGGAAGGTGCAAGGTGTTAGGATTTGGCTTGAAATGATAACTTCTTTGCCTGCTCACGTACTTAACCCCCTCAAGACTATGTTAATCTTCTTCATAAGTACACAAGACTTCTCTTCATGAGCCTTCTTCCACCGTTCCTATTTCATGAGCAAAGGTGCATCTTTCTCTTGTTTGTCCATCCTATGCATTATAGCATCCAACTTGCCTCCATGGCTGTCATCTTGCTCGCCCCCCATGACCCTTCTCCTCGCTATTTCTCTTGAAAACTCGCATGGAGCTTTCATATTGCATTTCATGTCTTCTATCGACTTCGCCTTCAAGATCTTTTCTCGCTTGAATGCCCACAAGATGAAGCATCGATAATGCCTTGAGATGGTCACTGAAGCATGATACACTATGTCCATCTAGTCTTCAATATATCCCATGCATCGGGCAACCTCTTCAGCAACCTTCTCACCTTCCCAAGCTACATATAGGCCTCATCTTCCCCTTTGTTGAATACTATTATCTATCTCTTCTCTCTCCGAAGTGAGAGATGAGGGAAAGAATCTACCCAAGTAGGCTTTACCAACTCTTCCCAAGTATCAACCAACCATGGTGGTAATGGGATTCATACCATGTGGTCGCTTATATCTCAAAGAAAATCGAAGAGATGCAACTTTATCACCTCTGGTTCACACCATTCACCTTCACTCAGATACGCCATCCCGAGAAATCTTCCTGTGTGCTCATTTGGGTCTTTGGTGGGCACCAGAACCGATGTTGGGCCGAACCATCGTAATCAAGGCCGGCTTTAGTTCGAACAAATTATTTGCATCCATTTAGGTCAGTTTAATCGCGTAATACTTTCCGAATAATAGCCTCTAGAAATCCTCCAGGTCACAAATGCAATGCAGCAAGAGAGAGAGAGACGGAAGGTGGCCGGTCGTTGTCCTCTGCTCTCCTGGCCTGGTCATGCCCTCATCCGCCATAGCCACTTTCCCGCTTCTTTGTCTTTCTGCTCCCGAGTGTTCCTTTCCTAATTCGTTGTCCGTCAAATCGGGCCTAACTCAAGCTTCCTATGCATTAAAGGTTTTCCCGAATCAAACACACTCAGATTAATAGGATTAGTCAAACATAAACAAATATTTTAAACATGGCTTGTTAAAGATTAGTGGCTGATGTAGCCACTGCTTGCAAAGCTATTTTTGTTCTTTTCTTAAAATGTCCAAATTAGTATATCCTTTTTTTGTCAGAATATTAATCTAATTAATTCTCTCAATCCCCGACAACAGCGCCATAAAAACTTGTTTGCCTTTATCTATATAGACTAAAACCCCTCAAATTAACATAATTACAAGAGCCTTACATTTCTCTTGCATCCATGTTACTTTGAATAATTTTGCTTGATAAAATAACTTTCCTCTTAATGTTCATGATTTAAAATAAGGGTTCACTTATGACACCGCAAAGTGCACAAAGCATACAAGTAGTAAAATCGAATATAAGTCCGTGCATCATTCCCACAGAGATTGATAGCGAATTACAGATCAACTACCCCAACTACTAAAATTACATACTATTTGGACTCAAAACTCATAGTGAGGGTTTTATCTAAACAATAAAAATTAAAAATCCTATACTATTGAATATGTTCAAACTAAACTAAAACAAAAGTTAATGACTAAAAATAAATTGTATATAAAAGAATGGATTGAATCGCTTTCCCCGTGGTGGAGAAACGAACCATCAATGAAATACAATGGAATACTAATTCCAAAGACTAAATCCATCGCTTCCGCCTATGTATGGATCTCGATTTTTGTCCAAGATTCTTAATTATTGGAATTGGATTTCTCCATGTTCACGATTGATATCCTCGCTATTTCTCTCAAGACAAGATCAAACCAAATTTACCTATATTCCACATTCTCTCGCAAGATCCGGCATTTTTCTTCACAACATCACACTCATTTCCCGTTGACAAGATAACTTTTTTGCTCTTTTAATTTCTCAGGATTTTCAGTTTCTACTACTTAATCGTGGCTCAACCTCCGTGATTCATGGGTTTATCCCTTTCCCTTGATCGATCTAAGTTAACACCTGGATGAACTTACCTTTAGATAAGGTGAACTTTCGACATTATTTATTTTGTTAAATGCAATCTCCAACTTCAATTATGTTTTAACGGGATTTATCAAATGAATCTGTAGCTCAACAGCTCACAATGGTAGTCAAACATACCCGTAAAAGAATGCTCTCAACTCTCGTGAATCTCTCGTCTCGTGTCACGCAGAGGCAATCCCGGATATCGTAGCAAGATACATTCTCAATCGGTATTAGTACTACCATGAACTTATCCATTAAAAACGACATCGATTAAGTAAAATCGAATCAAATTAATTCTCCATAATTGTGCAAAAAAGACTGTGAATTCAAATGTAAATCAACTACTGAAGCCAAGGGCCTGATTCCTCGTGACGCGTAATTAAGAAATGGCGATCGATCACGCACGACCACCGTAATTGCAATAAACCGAGAAGAAATTGTGAATTCCAAAGAATTTGTCTAGATTTCATAAATTTTCAGGCGTAATACTTAAGAAAAATAATACACCAAAAACAACTCTACTCATCTCTCGCATTAGTCAGATTCAAAACCGTAAATTAAAACTAAAAATAAAAATAAATAAAAATCTACTCTAAAAACATACACTGAGTTCCTCTTCCTTACCCTTTTCGGGGCAAAGGGAAGACTGGAAAACTACTTTTACTATTCTAAAGCTTCATCTATTTATAATCAGAAAGAAAATCGGGCCGAATCCCCAAAAATCGCCTGTGTGGATTCCTAAAGAAAAAGCCCAGCCATCGTTCTGCGTCGCGACCTCAAGTTGATGTCGCGACATGGACTTCTCCTGATGGCTCTTGATCAATCGCGACCTCTTCCTTTAAGTTGCAACCAGTTTGTCTTGCAAATGTTTTAATTAGTGGTCGCGACATCGAAGTGATGTCGCGACATCATTTGTTCAGTGTTCCTTTAGTGTTGATGTCGCGACCTCAGTCACATGTTGCGACATCATTTTCTTTCATTCTTCCAAATTTCCGAGTTTTATCAATTTTAGGTTGCTACCACTTTTCTATTTTTATGATGACTTCATGTCAGGATTTTGATTTCGCTTCATATGTTTCAATTCTTATGTCACGACCTCATGGTGATGTCGCGAATTTTCGCTTCCCATTTCTTTTCTTCTGGTTGCAACCTCAGTTTTACGTTGCAATAGATTTCCTCCTTCCCACCTATTTTTCAGGTCGAGACCTCAAGGTGATGTCGCGACCTCTTTTGTTGTCTGCTTATCTCTTCTTCAGGTCGCAACCTCAGTCATTGGTTGCGACATCGTTTTCGGTCCGACCATTAAATGGTCGTGAATCTCAGCTTTTTTGTCAAGACTTCGCCCAAAGCCATGTCACACCAGATAGCATGTCGCGACTTCACTCACCCTTTCATTAAAAACTAGCCGCAACGCCTTTACTTGCGAAGACCTCTTTGTGCTTCTCTATTGACGATCCACGCCGCGAATTCTCGGGAGCGGTGTCGACATCTTTTATAACCTTTTGGCATCGTGACATCAAAGTGATGTCGCGACATGAATTTCTTTCTTTGATTATTTCCTTTTGTCTCGACCACATTTTCTTTGTCGTAACTTCCTTCTTCAAGTCACGACTTCAATTGTTCAAGTTTTATATTTCTTCTTCAAAGCCGACCACGATGTCGCATCAGAATGGCCGCAACCGAGCTTCTTGTCGCGACTTAGATTTTCAGTTATGACCTCAATTCACAGTCGGTTTTTCCCGCTGATTTTTGCTAAGATTCGAAAGCCAATAGATTTTCCTACAAAATGAAATTCTTGAGTTAATTATCCACTTTTCAGAACAAATCAACATTTATCTCATAATGTGCTCTAAAATGGATTAAAAAACCTAATGAGTTTTGCACTCATCAATACGTTTCAAATTTCTAAGGACACTAAATGTAGCAGCTTTCGAGGCAACCTACAAAAATAGGATTTTTCCATCTTTTTATTAGTTTAGTTTGTTTTTTAGTTAAGTTAGTACAGCATTTTGATTTTTATTATTTTTAGTGTTTATGTTAGTTTCTGTTTGTTTTTTAGGACATTTTAGCTGAATCTTTTATGTGAGAATTTATCAAGAACACCTCAAACCAAACTCAATTATCATAATTGATCATCTAGGGGAGTCCTCTGTTCTTAACTTACTTATTTCATACTTTAAGGATGATGCATGTTTTAAGTTTGGGGGAGTTATTCTTATGGTTTTAAATTTGTCTGGCAGCTTCAAATTTTCTTGTTTTTCCTTTTGTTCTTTTTAGTGTGTTTTATTTTCTTTACTGTACAATAGTTAAATTTTTTGTTGAAATTGAAAATATTGAGCATAAATGACATGCTTGAATGTGATTATCATACTAATTTTGTGTTCATAGCATGATTTTATTGAGTTGTTTGATCTGAAATGATGCATGTTGCCTTGCTTTTAAAGTTTGATGAGAATTGTTCAGCATATTGAATTGTTAGAGTTTATGGGAACAGAAATTTTGTCGTGACATGTTTTAAAAATGTTGCGACATTTCAACATTCTGGCATGCCCCACATTGTAGAGATTATTTGTTGCGACATAAAAATTTATGTCACGGCATTATTTCAGCCTAGAGAAATCAATAATTTGTCCCAACAAAAATCTTAAATGTCACGAAACTCTTTAAGCCTAGAGAGACCAATTTTATGTCGCAACACCAAAAATTTTGTCATGACAACCTCAATGTCACGACATAAAAATTATATCACGACATACTCTCAGCCTTGAAAGCTCAATTATATGTCGCAACATATAAATGCTTGTCGTGACAACTTCATGTCACATTCTTTGGCCTTTAAAAGAAAATTTTAAAACGTTTGGAAGTCTAAATTTGAAGTTCATCATTTTCCAACCGTTAGAACCCTAGATCCTTTCCCTTCTCTCAATCCCTCATCTCTCCTTCGTCAAAAAATTCTAAGTAGCAGATGTTAGTGCTAAACCTGAATGAAATCATGGCAGAGTATACAGAGGAAGCAGTAGCTGAAAATGTCGAGAAATTTCCTATGGAGAAATCTCATAAGAAAAATGGTGACAAAGAAGGGGTAGAAGTTGGAAAAGAAAGAAAAATGAAGAGAGGGGAGAATGAAAAGGAAGAAGAAAGAAGTGGAAGTGAGGATGAGGACTTCCTCTCAAATGAGGCATTTGAACTGGTGTAGAAGACATTAATGAAAAAATGATTCATAAGGGAAAGAGGATTCAAGAAGATAATCCCACCCTTTAAGGAAGTCAATGAAAAGAGAAATTAGACTTTTATCTGCACACATCTTCCAGTAGGGCTTGCAGCAATAGTGAGAGAATTTTATGCAAATTTGAGGGACAAAAAGGAGCTTCAATGTTATGTAAAAGGAAAATGGGTGTCCTTTTATAGGCACACCATAAATCATCTTTATGGATTGGGAAAGAAAAGTGATGGGGCTCAGTTAAAAAGACAAAAGAAGAACCCTGATTACCAAAAGATTCTAGAAGTGCTAACTGATGGAAAAAGGGAGTGGAAAGGAAGTAAAAAGAGCCTTAATGCCTCCATAGCCAGAGCATACCTAACTGAGGAAGACAAGGTTTGGTTTTACTACTTCCTCAGTTCAGTGTTGATTCCTTCAAAGCATGTGTGCACTGTGAGGCAATCCTCCTCTATGTTATTTTGAAGGGTTATAAGATCAGCTTTGGAAAGATAATAGAAAATTCAATCCTAGGCTATGAGGACAGCAAATTATGGGGTCATATGCCTCATTCATCAATCATTACCCATCTGTGCTTAAAGGAAGGAGTAACTTTTGATAAGGATAAAGAGGAGAATGCCCTGTAGTCCCTTCTCTCACTCTCACTGCTATTACCAAACCTCAACAAACAAGTGGTAAGAGAGCTTCGAATGTAGTTAAGGAAGAAAGAGGAGACAGAGGAGTTGGAGTGAATATGAGTGAGCCCAATAATCAAGCACTAGTGGTGAGGATAATGAAGATGATGACTCTCTTTATGATGCAATTCAAATTGTTGTATTGTTAAGATTGTTGAACTATCGCTACTGTGAGATTTGTTTAAAATCCTATTAAAGAATGCCAAACAACTCGATTGACTAATAATATTTTCCGTTGCTCGCCATGATAATATACTTAAAATTCAATTTGGTCTAAATCACTGCAAGTGCATAGGTCACATAAGTAATAAAGTGGATTATAAGTCCAAATATCATTCCTATAGGGATTGATGAGAAAATTTAAAGATCAAGTACCCCTACTACTGAAGATCATCACTATTTGAACCTCTAACTTGAAGATTGGATTAACTAGCCTAAAAAGAATGAAGTATTTTTGTATATTTTTATTTAATGAAAAAGATAATTTAAGCTAAATGGATTAGAGGTTTCACTGAGTTGGAATAACACTAGGAATGATATCAGTGTTATGATCATCAAATTGCATGAGGTTCAAAATCAATATAGTCATGGACTTGAATTATGGATTTGTCTTGTACACACAAGGCTCATTTGCATTTTGTGAGAAATCAAACTCTTTGATTGTATCATTAAATTGGATATTTCAACTCTTAGATGTTTGCTTCAATCCATAAATGGATCTATGAAGTTCGCATACTTTATTGCCATTCTAGGTGTGAAGATCTTCGGCTATGTCATACACACATCCTCACTTAGGTTTCCTTTACGGAAAGTCGTCTTCATATCCACTTGCCATATCTGCAATCGCACAGCAACAATGGCTGAGTACTTTATGGATTTAAGCATGGCTACTGGGCTTAAAGTCTCGTCATAGTCAATTCCTTGTCTTTGACGATAACCCTTGGCCATAAGCCTAGCTTTATAGGTAATCACATTACCTTCCATGTCAATCTTCTTCTTGAAGATCCACTTACACCCTATGGGTTTTATCCCTATGGGTGGTTCAACCAAAGGCCATACTTGGTTGATTCACATGAAATCCATCTCTGACTTCATGGCTTCAAGCCATTTTTTAGACTCTTAACTATTCAGAGATTCTTCGTAGGTAGTAGGCTCATCGATCTCTGTGAGCAATACATCCCACTGTTCACTAATGAGCAATCCACATTTCTCTGGAACAATATGTATCCTACTTAAGCTATGATGTGCTTGTGTTTTAGAAGAATCGGCTGCTATTTCATTAACATGAATAACAGCCTTTGGATTAAGTCGATTGATCTCTATCTGTTTGAGCACTTTGAACTTCACCCTTGCTCCCTCTGTCTTCTCTTAGAAGAAAATCTTTCTCTAAGAAGACTGTATACTTTGAAACAAACATCTTTTTTTTCCAAAATGTTGTAAAACTGATCCAAAACTTCCTTAGGATATCCTATAAATAGACACCTGTTAGATTAAGCCTCCATCTTGTCTGACAAAGTTTGCTCCTTATAAGCTGGATAACCCCATATTTTTAAGTGAGAAAGATAGGGCTCCTTGTTAGTCCATATCCCATATGGAGTAACCTCAGCTAACTTGGATTGGACTTTGTTTAACACTTAAATAGTAGTGTCATGTGCATACCTCTAAGGTGACTCGAGTAGATCTTCCATGCCCATCATAAACCTTACCAAGTCTAACAAGGTTCTGTTTGTCCTTTTTACCACACTACTTGGTATGCTGTGTACAGGAGTCCACTTCTGATACCATTATCCCTGAGATAACCCATAACTCTGGATTAAGATTCTGGCCACTTTTAGATCTCATCTAAGTGGGATTCGATTACTTCCAAGTCGTTTCTACTTCATATATGAATTTCTCAACTTTCTTAAAGGATTCAGATTTGTATCTCATCATATTCAAATGCCTAAATCATGAATGGTCATCGATAAAGGTAATGAAGTAGATGAAATCACCTCTAGTATTAATGGACAAAGGACCACAAACATCGAAATGTATTAGGTATAATGGTGCATAAGAATGTGTACCCTTTCCCATAAAGGGCAACGCTGTCATCTTTGCCTAACAAACAAGATTCACACTTGTCAAATGATTCACGATCAAATGACCCTAAGCTACCATGATTGTGTAACTAGTCATGCGTCTCACTTCGGGCTAAGGTGATAGTGCCATGAGAAAGATGATTTCGATTATCTCCTTTGGCCTTTATTGTCAGGCTAACATTTCAAATTGTAATACATATCTAATATGTGAATCCTATCAGCTAACGTACCACCAACATAAAAGACATCATAATGTAAAAAACCATTGTTACAAAATATAAATAAAAACCATTTTGTTCAAATAAGAAACTGGAAAAAGTTCTTCGTCAATGCTGGGACGATGATGATATTGTCTATCACTAGTCTAGGATTCGTTGGAGTGGCTACCAGAGAAACATTAGGCTCCTCAAGGCCTGAGCCTCTAATGGACTAGTGGAGTTGTCCTCTTCGGACCATGGATTCTAGCAACCACTGCAATCGATAGCTTCAATCTGTGACATGTCCATGCTCTTTGTGGTACTCACATAACCTAGATCTTTCTCTCCAATCTACACTGGCCTTTAACGAGCTTGGCCAAACAAAGCCCTCTATAGCCTGAATGATAAGAAGGAGTTGAGTTGGGGTCAAAGTGAACCGAGTAGGCTCCTTGGCCTTAGGATTCCTATCGTCGCCTCGATCATGAATTCATCCTTGGTTGGTCTCTCCCTGACGTCGACTTCTCATAGCATCTAAGATTCCATGCATGTCTTCCATCTTCTATCTCGCCTCTTTTCCCTTGTCGTTAGTCATCTCAAGACCGGGTCACCGGTGACTGATGCTTCTCTCTTAAGGGCGTAAATGAGCATATCATCCTCTAGAATAACATACTAGTTGCCCCTCTTAAACAATTCGTCGATAGTGGTCAGGGGATACAATGTAAGGGGGTCAAAGAATTAAGTGTGATAACGAACAACTTGTTTCACTGCCTACATCACTATGTCAGTATCGACGGTATCTAATTGCAATATCACAGTCGCAAAGAGCATCTTGAAGTCTCTAGTGGAGTTGGATCGCCCCATCCTCACATGGAACAGTCTGGCCATACTCTATTTTCTCTTGATGGAACACATGTATTAGATGACAAAATTTTCAGATAAACTACAAAAAGAAGTTACCGTGTTAGACTGGAGGCGATGGAACTAGGACAGGGGTGGTCCGACTAGACTGGATGGGAACACCATGCAAATGAGGGCATCATTGCCACTTTCTATGCTTCATGACTAGTGAAATTTAATAGATGATCGAAAGGGTCCTCTATTCCATCATACATTTAGAATTTTGGTAACATGAAGTGCAGAGGAGGGTCCTAGTATAAGATGGCAAGGAGAAAGGGTGACACTATCATGTCATCCAAACATTAATGAGGTCTAGATTCGGGTTTCACGGTGGGGAGGGGGTCTAATGCTCATTGTTAGGTTTCCATGGTGGCATCTCATGCCCAAGTAGTGGAAGATTTAAAAATTTTATGAAAAACCCACCTAAGGATCCCTTGAGGCACAAAACCGATTTTGGGGCAAAGAAGGGCTTCATGTTTGTACCTTACAAAGGCTTTATTTCTTCCAAAGGATGGAAAACGAGAATAAACAAATATCAAGGGTGTTACAGCAGATCCAAAGATAACTAAATCCTAGGTTTGCTTCTAACAAATTCCATGCGAAGATTGAGGCCGACAACCTTCAAGGAAATGATGGGAAGGAAGGCTCGATTCTTGCCAAGATTGATCTCCACAAAGGGATGCACAAGGAGAAGATTTTTCTCTCAAAAATCTCCTCTCAAGGGACTAATCTTCACAAGAACACCTCTAAAACCTCTCAAGAATATCAAGACAAATTTTTTTTAAGTTTCTTATTGTCCTTAGGGTTTTTTCACACATAAGGTTCCTTCAGAAACCTCGGGTGAAAATGTCCAAAGAACCTTCACTAGAGACATGTTAAAGTTACATATCCTCATGCATTGTGACATACACAGTCATGGGCCATAACAAGCCCAAGCCTCCCCATCGCTCTAAATGTCTTAGTCGGTGATTCCACTAATCCCCTGATGGTCCATTTCACTTAAGTGCTTCATAATAGTTGGATCTCTATCCAAATACGTTTTATGTCAACTTTACACCTTCAAAGTGTGTGATCCATTAGGTTCCCGATTATGTTGGTCACTTGATTCAACTCTTGAATCCAAGCAAATCATGAGCGGTATCTAACAACACGTCATTACCCCTAATTGACCGAAAAGTCAGTAGTCTGACTACTAACCCTTCCATAGACAATTACCACGCAATTCGTCCTTTCACCAACCTATACCCCACTTGTTTCAAAGCATGGACTAAGTGTAGCTTCCATTAGACTAACTATGTCACATCTAGCCCAGGTGATATTAGTTCTTGTCCCCGAGACTCATTACTCATCAGTCATGTCACTAAAGACTCTCTTCATAGAATTTCCACTTTGGTCAGAGATTCACGAGTAATGTTCTCGACAAGAGGCCTTGGGTATACCCTCCTTCTATCAGGAGTGATGAATCCTTTATTGGCTACTACCTTCGAATACCTCAACCTATACCCAATCATCACCCTATGAGCGACCTTTGATAGGCAACAAGGAATGAAGTCAAAGTACAAGATCAACATCCAAGATATCCTTTAGCACCCTTGCCCAAGGATATTTGCAATCTATCACATGACGCTTAACACCACTACATACCATATAATTCATATTATCGCTCAAGAAGGTGTCTTGAAATGTGCTTTAGCTACCATAGAAAGCATCCACATGTTAACTCTTATCAACTCATGACTATAGTTTATAAGATCCACTGCTTGATCCAATCAAGAAGTATAACATGTGCTAGTCTATCCGGATCAACCATGTCCAGTCTTGTTGATCCTATGACTAAGGATAATTTACATACTAACATAATTGCACATGAAAGGAATCTTATTATCATGATCTCATCATGATTTCCTTCATGCTATGTTATGTATCATGGACTTCATTAATTGATTAAAGATCTTTATCAATTCAACTCATGAATGTCAAATTAATGAAGAATCCTTTTATAAAGAAAAGCATAGAATAAGTGCTAAAGGTGATTTAGAGCACTTCACTAACACTCATCATCCCACTATCCTTTGCCTAAAGTGGTTCTGCTATGGTGTCGGCGTGGTCAGCTTCAACAGTTTGAGCCCCCCTTCCTCTCAGCCTCCATGGCTGAATGAGGGCAATTTCCTGAGTATGATCGGATGTCCATATCTCATGTCTTATTTCTCAAGATAGGTTTAGATTCAGATGTCATAGACCTATAACCGAGCTGGGTCGTAAATAAACAGTTTCTCAAACGATGCAAATGGAAATGTATAATGTAACACTTAGAATTATATTGATCTATCTTTAGTTACAAAGAATTCAAGTGTCTTTATTGGTTACAGAGAGCGTTTTATACTAATAAGGCCTACTACGTGTCACTTTCCTATTCTTATTCTTCCTATAATAGATCGTCATGTAGTGGGTTACAGGTTGTCGGGGTGCTATGACACGCCCCCAACGCCAATAGAACGTGATGATCCGCCTACCGCTTGACTATTTTTGCTCATCTATCTATAGACTGGTCTTATGTTCCTAGCCATTTCGCATGCTATGGCCTGCGGGGCAGGAATGCATCAAGCGATGAGTTGACGTTTCACGACTCCGCCGAGACTGAGTGTCACGGGTTCGCTCGAGATGTCTCGGCTTGGCCTCTGCCACAGCTCATCACATTGGGCCTAACACGTTGATAAGTCTAAAACTCATATATTTTTAAGTCCATTTTTCCATAATATTTCAGGTTCAAAAGTTCAGTTTAGTGCAGAATTATGGAGCTTTCAACCAAAATTGTTGTTTTGCAAAAACTTAAAAGAAATAAGTAGAATTCGGTAGAAAAATGAGTAGAAGTCAACATGGTGCAAAGAAAATGCCTATGTCGCAACATTACTTAGGCAAATTCCCAGTGTCGCGACATTATGTGAAGAAAGTCTTGAAACTATGACAATGTCGTGACATACCGAGAACGGAAAGCAAATAATGTAAACGTCACGACACTGGCAAACAACTCCAAAGTTAGCCAAATTATGTTCACATCCAAAGGTCGTACATCACAACAACATGGTTTACATCACCAGAAGCAAGGATCGCATTTTTAAATGTCGCAACATCAAAACGATGTCGCGACATTTAGCCAAAGCTTGAATACTGGAGACCATCACATCCAATGTCGCGACATCGGTGTACGTCGCTGGTCAGTCAATCATGAAGCCCGAGCGGCGACAAAGTCAACGTCATTACGCACAAATGTCTTGACATCAACTAAAAACACTAGCAAAGGACTTCAAAGCAACCAAATCAAATGTCGCGACATTAGAGCAGAAATTTCACGACATCAACTTAATGGATCAGACCTACAAAGGCAATGTTGCAAAATCAACGAGTGACCAACATGTCAATGTCGCACACGCCCAAAGAGCCTAAATAGTGAATAAAATTAACGCCAGGCGACATCAATAATGTTGGCAACATCAATGAAGTTATAATTAAGAGGACTATAGAACAATAAGATACAGTCGTTATGGCTATCACAACACTGGCCGCAACATCAACTCGATGATCAATAAAGAACTTAAATCACCAATGTCAACGTATGACAGTTCCAAAGAATGTTGTGACATCAATGCAAGTATGTACAAGCAAGGGCATCAGTTTAACCAATGTCATGACTTCAGGGCAATGTCGCAGCACCAACTAAATGTTGCCACACAAGAATAGTAGTGTCGCGACATCTAAATTAATCTACAACAATGTATCTCCATGTCGCGACATCATCACAACATGGACTCAACACTGTAAAATGAGAAGTGTCAAACATTTTTTTTTTATGTCGTGACGTCAGCTACAACCCACGACATTGAAAACTACGATGTCGCGACATCGTCACAACATCATCACCAGACAGCAGCAGCTAGCCTAAAAAGCACTATTGGGCTTTCCGAAGTGCGTGATTCTCCCCTCGTTTTTAGGGCTTAAGACCCAAGCCTATAAATATAAGCTTTTAGGGAGTAGTGCACAGCTTCCAGCGGTTTTCATCAAGTCTCTGTGCTTTTTGGAAAGCTGAAGTCTCATTGTATATATTTTTATTTTTATTTTTCTTTCTTTTATTTTAGTTGTTTCTAGATTTAGTTTTAGTTGAGCAATGGAGCAGTAATCTGAACTGGAATTCTGAGCTTGTGTTCATGTAAATCAGGTTTCATTTCTACCTAAACTTAGATGAAATCTGGAATTTATTCTGGAATTCATTTTTCTTCAGTTTTGATTACAATCTAAATGAATTTGTTTAATCAATTAGTCATTGTGATTTGTGATCCGCATTTGAGCGGTGTCTTACTAGGAAGAATATTTTGTCGGGATTATTTTTTGTAAGAGTTAATGCTGTTTTGCTGATAAAATCGAGTGATTTAATCGTACATTCTACATTGAGTTGTTCTGAATGTTTGGTATCCAAAAGGAGTTTGTATCATTGTTCGATTTCCAAGAATCCATCCGGTTTGGCTACGTAGACGAGACTGCTACGAGAATAATGAGCATTGACTTGTGGATACATTTACACTAATATTATATGAACTAATAGACTTTTGGGATTACCTTGATATATCACTAGTAATGATCTAACCTCTGCTTTCAATGCTCTCTCCTGTGTGACAACAAGAAAGTGTGCCCGAGGCATAAAATCCACTTATTGATCTAGCAACTTAATCCTGAGAGGTTTCACCTCAATTGAGGTTTCACCTTAATTGAGAGGAATAACTTTAACCCAGTGTTAGCTAAGATTCTAATCAAGGGAAGAAGAAATTCTTGTCTAATTGATGGCCGAGATATCTTTATTTTGGAGAGGGCTTGCAATTTTCTATTCATGAGAGCAAGCAATTTCCAGTCCTAAGAAATGACTGTGAAGTACTGAGAAGGAAAAACAGTCAGATCTTAAAAGATGAACAAATCCTACAAGTAACTTTTCAGACTCATTGTCTAGAGATAGAAATGTGATAATCTGAATAGTGAAATGTATAGGGCATGGAGAAATCCATTTCTATACTAATCTATTCTTGGACAACTCCAAGGTTCACATCCATTAGATTATCTTAATCGAACTCCGTGAAGTGATGACCACAAATAATCGTTTTCTCCCATATGTTTCCACCAGTAGCTCTCTTAATCAAGCAATGAAACTTCATTACACGGTTTATTCTTTCATTTTTACTTAAAACGTTAAATCTATCTTGAGAATCGGGAAATTCAAATAGTAAGGATCTTTAATAGTGAGGGTAGTTAATCTTTAAATTTTTCTAATCGATCCTTGTGAGAATGATATTTGAACTTAAAATCCATTGTATTACTTGTATGACTTATGCACTTGCAGTGATCTAGACCAACCCAATTTTCAAATGAAACAATTTACATACAAGACAGAAAAACATATTTTATATCTTGGGTCTCAACACGTTAGTTTTTTAGGCACAACTCCCGGGGACTTCAGTTAGTCTTTGGTAGCAGTGCTAATTATTTGGATAACTCTAGTCTATAACAGTTTATTGGTCTATTTACACACGTCCCATTCCAACAATGTAATTCTTCTTAATCCACATCATATTTTTATGTACGATTATTTAGTGAGATACTAAATTTCATCATTAATACTTAATTTTCTCATGGAAAAATGAAAGTTCCGTAAACTATTAAATTTTAATGACGAACTTATATCCATGAACCTCATAATTGTGAAATTTTTCTTCTCTTTAAAATCCACTGGTAGTGACAAATTATTGTTTACCTGTGAAGAACACTTGCATGATAAAATCTAATATTTATTCTAGCAAAGTACTAAGAAATCTTAGTAGAATAAATTCCCATTTCTTCCCATATACCAAAATGAATAAAAATAATTTAATGGAATTTCTTACATAAAAATAAGCTTCATTCAATAAATTTTGTAATACTAAAGAAGACAATAAATTTTGTAAAAGTTATGAAATATGATCACCCCTTACTTTTTTTTTTTTTTACATCTAAACACTTTAGTTACTATTAGGTATGCTTTAAGTTAGCCTTTATTAGTGCAAAACGTAACATAATTCATATTTTTTATGCTAACTAAGCACCCTTCTTACTCAATTTCATGTCTAACCCCCTACATTTGTGTATTTTGTAGAAACAAAGAAAACGAGACGAAAAGCAAGCAATTTGGACAAGAAATGAAGAATCTGTGCAAGAAAGAAGTTGTGGTGCCGCCACAACACTTATGGTCACAACCACAAGGCAAAGTTGAGAAGTGACTACGCAGCCAACTCTCAGTGTGGTCCATAGAACCTGTTTTTAGCCAACTTAGTATGGTTGCAACCATGGTCTCGACCATAAAGCTCCCTTGCATCAATTGAGAGTAACAAAGATTTCCACGTGGTCGCACTCATAAACCGTTTCCCCGTATAAAATTGTCTTGCATATTTCTCGTGGTCGCCGACCATACGCTTTTCCGCATAAAAATGTTCAGATATTTTTGTGTGGTCGCGACCACAAGCCCTTTATGGTCACGACCACGTGACGTTTTAGCCTAGATTACTTCCATTTTTGGGCTCGTTTTGACCCATTTTTTAAAGTGTATTTAAGGATCTTTTTCACTCATTTTTTGGGTTCGAACTTTGAGAGAGGGAGGCTTTCTCCTAGGATTTTCCCTCTTCAAGCTTTGTTCCATTTTTAGGTTAGGTTTTCTTTAGATTTCTTAGATTTAGGTTTTGTTTTGTTGATACCTTGGTTTGTAATTGATTATTACTGAGAAACACGACCTTATGGAATGTGGATTTCACTTCTGGAGCTTGATCAAGTCATTTTGCGCTTAAACCCCTGTTGTATTTGCTATTCTCATATACCAAAATAAATAAAAATAATTTAATAGAATTTCTTACATAAAAATAAGCTTCATTCAATAAATCTTGTAATACTAAAGGAGACAATAAATTTTGTAAAAGTTATGTGAAATATGATCACCTCTTACTTTTTTCTACAGCTAAACATTTTAATTACAATATAGTAAATTGTTTCCACTAGAACTCGAACCCGAGACCCCTCCCCTTCCTATGCCCTGCCTTCTTGAAACACGAGCACTCTACCACATAGATAGGCATGATCACCTCTTTAATTTATGGAAATATACATAAGGAGGCTAAGAGCCAATTTGGCAATGATTTTTAAAAGTTTTTATAGGCCTAAAAACACTTTTGAAAGTTTGGTAATATTTTGATAAACGCTTTTAAAAGTTTAAGAAAACACTTTAAGTGTTTTTTTGAGAAGCACTTGGGAAGTGTTTTTCTAAAAACACATTTTACAAGTTTTTGTATATGCCTAAAATATCTATTTATTTTATTATAACATGATATACTTTTAAAATTCAAATAATTCAAATGTTTTTATAAATAATTTATATAATCATAAAAATGATTATTTTATGTTTTTATTAATACAAATGTTTACATTATTTATCCATTATACCTATCTCATGTGGTAGAGCGTTCAACGTTTTAAAAAGACAGGGCATAAGGAGTGGAGGGATCCCTGGCTCGAGTCCTAGTGTTGTTGTTTACTATATTGTAACTAAAGTATTTAGTTGTAAAAAAAATCAAATGTTTACATTATTCATTAATTCAAATCTTTTTGTAAATATTTCTTATAATCATACAAATAATTATTTTAGGTTTTTATTAATACAAATATTTATGTATGTTCATTTATTAATTCAATTTTTTTGTAAATATTTTTAAAAATGTTTATAATCATAAAAATCATTATTTTTGTTATGAAATACATAAATGAATATTCATTATATGCAACGTAACCTATACATTCGTAACCTATATACATCAATGTATATTCAATGTACTTATTATGGCACATTCGTAACCTACACATTCGTAACCTATACATTCATAACCTATATACATCAATGTATATTCAATGTACCTATTATGGCACATGCATAACCTACATTCTAATGCATTTAACGCCCATCTCCTATTCAATGTATATATAAGAGAATGAAAGGAAAATAAAATTGTTCCTCCGACTTTCTACCATTTCGTGTGCTTATCTACTTTCTTCTTAATCTCTCTCTATTCTCTCTATTATATTCTGCATAACGAATATTTTACAATACGTTATCGCTGACGTAAGATCTACCAATCGAAGAAATATTTCATAATGTGAGTATTTTTTATTAATCAACTTATACTTCATCTTTTCTATCAATTCTTCCTTTTTTTCTTTTTCTTGGTCAAGCCAAATTTCCAACCAAAAGTATCCTTCATTCCACATGGATATTTGAAAATCCTAATTAATTAAGGATTCATTTGTTTGGCAAGAATTATGGCAACATTAAAATCCTAAATTCCACATCCTCAAGTGAGTGGAAATAATTATCTATCCCGGTGCCTGACATGGAAATGCACCTCCAAGGGCAAGATCTTCGCTAACGAATTACGTGGTGAAGATCATCTTCAAATGCAAAAGATAAAGCAAATGCACTGATTTTTATTCGTCATGATTTGCATGAGAGCCTGCAGACTCAATATTTATCCATTCGAGACCCTCAAACCTTGTGGAAGAGGTCAAGGATAGGTAAGGATCATACTAAGATCAAGTATCCTTCCTCAAGCACAATATAATCGCAAAATATCGACTACAAGATTTTAAATCGTTGTCCGACTATAACCCGCTTTATCGATATTTTTTCTCACTCGAAAGTTACGCTGCATCGGGCTCACGATGAATTCGTTAGAGAAAACTTTCTCCACCTTCCAGCCGAATATTGTATTGCAATAGCACACGGCAACGCCAATTTTCCACATACTCGATTTAATTTCGTTTTCCTCATCAGCTGAAAGAAACTAATGAATTGTCGCTTCAAAAATCATGATCTTAGACTCCGCTGCTCAAAAGAATGGTCAAGCACATGCAACTTGAGAAAATTATTGGCCATTTTAAAGGGGCTACAAGCGCAGTAAGAATTATAATCCCCGGGCGGGTGGCGTAAAACTTGAACCGCCCTAGGAAATCTAACTTTGCCCGAATCACACAAAGAAAAGAAGCCAAAGAAGGTGACTTAATGAGTATTTGTCATCATTGCAGACATCGGCACTGTCACATACTGGGCTGCACGCCAAAGCACTTTGTTGATCTATACTGTGCATCTTTAAAAATACGGCAAACGCAGGAATCTCACGCCATTGAAATTAATCCGCTATAACCACTGCTAGCCAACAATATCTCTCGTCATGGGACTCCCTCACTCCCAAGAGCAAATGCATCCATGGATGTCTCCGATTTTTCGAGGACCTTGATTACTTTGATGAAGCATCAGACTGGTGGATGACATCTTTGATTTCGAATTTTATGATTCTAATAATTTTTTTTTCTAGTTGTGTTTTTCTTTAAATGTATTACTTTTTATTGTTTTTTAATATGGTTATGCAATGAAATGCTTATGAACTCGATATAATATTTATTATTTTGAAATTTTACTCACCCTATAACTAATATGAAAATTTATGATACTTGACACCAAGTTGTCAACATAAATGCAAATGGAAAACACCGAGAAAGGAAGATGTTTGTTTGCTTGATAGTGCATCAACGCATACCATATTTCGTAGTAGTAAGACACTTTTCTTAGTATGACATTACATTAAGACACATGTCCATACAATATATGATCTATTAGATTATTGATGGTTTGGGGAATGCACCACAATTGTTTTCAAAGGTACCGTTCACGCATCTTCCAGGTAAAACACCAAATGATAGATCGAAAAGGTCTACTTAGCTTCAGAATGTCTGCGTAATGGGTGCATGTTGAAACTACATAGGCAAAATAAAGAATATATTGGCATTACCTCTTTATAAGATGGCCTAAAGACCATCCATGAGGAAATGAAGCTTCTTCTATGGGTTTGTATTATGTCATGATTAAGGTTTGACAAACCCTCTCCACCATATCTTGATTGGTAAATCCTGATCAGTTTGGATTATGGCATGATCCTTGAGTCTTAGCGCTGCAATGATGCGTGGGGTAATCCGGAATACAAAAGGAGGCACCCTTTAAAGGATACAAAGGTATTGTTGTCCAAAGATTATAATTTGAAGTTTGTTCACTAAGGAAAACTTAATTATCAGACATATAATAAGTTAGATCTTGAATCCCCTTTATTCTGTAAGATTAGGGTGATATTTGTGGACCCGATACAACCACGAGTGGACTACATTTCGATATTTTATGGTACTAGTGGGCCGCATCCACAGCAGATGGTCCCATGTTTTATCTTATTATATCGCTGGTATCACCTTTGCACGTTTACTTGCTTGGATTATAAAGCAGACACGATTCCACGATTATCGATTAAAAGGTAAGGATGGATAATCTTTGGTAATTACATCGAAGTTTTGATACATATTGTGCTTCACTCGGAATCGAGTTGAGCACCGATCGCTATATGTTCATACTCAAAAATGGATTAGCGAATCCTTGGTCCAACATATACAAATCATTGCACTTTATTGTGAAGCGAATCTCAGCGTCTGACCTTAGGGTCATGCAGATTCTGCGTCTGTTTGCCACTAATAAGATTGCGCCCCCTTCTTTAGTCTCTGATCTCACGAATGGTTCTTGGATATGAACACGATATTTCACATTCACCTTTTCCAGTTTGTCTGATCTGGTACTGTTACCTGCGCCAAAAGAGCGAAAATGGGTCTGCGCCGTTTGTTATGTTGGGTTTAATTCACTTAGTCCATCATTAGGTTCTTGGGCAAACTCCCAGTGATTTTCTTTACTTGGTCGCAGTTGTCATTTCAATGAGACTATGTTTCCATCGATTGGGACACTAATATTGAAATGGCTACGAAGCGAAAACCGATTAAAAAGTTTTCTCTGGAATGAGAAAAAATTTATCACCAATTAATTTGAGAACTCACAGTCACGAAAATGAGAGTGCGCATAATCATTCTGATTACTCTTGATAATTCTAATACATTTAATGATGCTGCTAAGGTAGCAATCTCATATTCATTTGTAAATGCTCAGTAGGATAAACATTCAGAATGACTAAAATGGATGAAAATCCCCCATAGTTGAAGCGTGGTAGACGATAGGATCAAAGACAACGTTCCTCAGCGAAGGAAAGAATCGAATCCCTCCCGGAAGAGCGGTCTTTATGCTTGCCACAAGAGCAATGCCCTTGAAAGAGCCTGAGCCGAACACTAGGAATCTTGAGAATTCCATTACATATTGTAATGAGATTTGGGATCGAAATAAAATCATCTAAAATTGATGGTATTTTTGCATTCTCGATTGCTCATAAAATTATGGATGATGATTGCTGATGCGTAATCATTGACGGATGTCGTCAGAGCGAGATTGGTCTAAGTGGGAGAGAGGCGATTAAAAATTTGAATTGGCTTACTGGCATCTTGAGAGGTTTTGGACCCATAACTCGCATCCCAGATAATGTAAAACCAGTTGGATATAAATGGGTATTTTTAGAGCTTGAAATGAGAAAAAGCGAGTTTATCGGGTATAAAGCTCGACTCGTTGCCCAAAGTTCTCTAGGGCACAGGATTGATTATGATGAGACATATTAAACTTGTGATGGATATGATTACATTTCGTTTTCTCTGGTCTGGTAATCTTTGAAAAATTCTGATGTCTTAGGACATTGTGTGACATATCTATATGGCTCATTAGACTCATATATTTATATAGAAAATTCCCAGGGGATTGGAGTGCACGATGCATGCACTCCATGACTTGTTCTCGATAAAATTGCAAAGTCTTTTTAATGCGGGTTAAAGCAATCGGTGGCATGTGGTATCAACGCCTGGTAATTTAATTAAGGAGAATGCAATGTGATCCTATACACGCCCATGCGTGTTTATTAAAGTCATAAACCAGATTTGCTATTGTAGCGAGTTTATGTCGACGATAAATTTAATTATAGACTCGAAAGAGTTAGCTAAAGCGAGTATTTGAAAAGGAATTTGAAGTTAAAGATTTGGGTAAAACCAAACTTTGTCTTGGTCTCTGACTTGAGCATGAAAATGGAATAATCGTCCATCGATCATCATACAATGAAAGATTACTTAAGCGCTTCAACATGGACAAGGCTCCGTGAGCACCCTATGGTTTTATGAGTCTGCAGATCCCCCTGAAAGGATCGGTTTCATCTGAAAGTCGATGAAGAGATACTTAGTCTGAGTGCCATATCTCGATACGGTGAGGCTTTGATGTCTTGGCACAATGTCTGAGATAACTCAGCTTTGTGATAAATTTATTAACGTTTTAGTTCTGAGCTGACTTGGAGACAACGGAATGGAATTTAAACATATTTTTCGTTATACCAGGGAACCGTAGATTTGGGATTATATTATTCAGGAATCTACGCCCTGGTTGATTGGATATTCGATCTTGGATATAGGTCGATCCACATAAGCTACGCTCTCAAACTAGTTATTTATTTTGTTATAATGGCAGCCGTTTCTTGGCGTTCTGAGAAAGCGATCGTGTACATCTTCTAATCAACTATGAGGATCATTGCTTTATATATGAAGATTTGGAAGAGGTGTTTAGTTTCAGGTCATTATAACACATATTCACAATTCTTGTTGTTTAACAGGTTACAAATTCTCATATAATTTATGAAATAATCACTTTGTGTTTTGCCTGAGTTAGGGGAGGATATATCAAGGTGATAGGACCAAGCATATCTCATGAAATTTTTTCTATACTCACGAACTCGAGAAAGTCGACAAATTGATGTTAAAGGATTCAATCCATAAATAATCTTGAGATCTTTTGCCAAATCATTGTCGGCGTCGACTTTTGAGAAGTGTATATGGCATTAGTATGCGGCGAGTTCACTTGGAATTACAGAATTAACTAGCTCCGGCGGTGGCCTATATAGCTCAGGTGAGGGGAGATATTATGAACTATACGTACACTCTTTTTCCCTTTTGTCGGTCTTTGTCTCCATTTGGTTTTTCCGATGGGTTTTAATGGGCAATTAAGTAAATCCATAAAAGGGAGAGATCATAAATATTTATGCCTTTGTCTTTTTCCTTTTGTCAGGTTTTGTCATTTGGGTTTTACGGCTTAAGGTTTTAATAAGGCGTGTAAATTCGATCTTGCGTTCGTGAATCTGATGAATATTCGAGGAAGTGTTATGAAATCGTGGACCGATATTCAATTATATTCAACGTAACCTATATACATCAATGTATATTCAATGTCTGTGTATTGCGTTCGTAACACATCGTTAAGTAACTTATATCTGTGATGTATATTCAATGTCTTTTTGATATGGCCAGCATTCATGCTCACATTCTACGTATGAATATCCATCTCCCTCTTAAATGTATGCCTAAGAGATAAAGTGAAAATAACATCGACTTTCTCTCTATTCTTTGGTGTTTATCTCTTTTCTGTCTCTCTGCTCTCTCTATTATATTGTTCTGTATAATATTTTACAATAATTTTATATTTTTATAAATACAAATATTTATATATCTTTATTCATTAATTCAAACATTTTTCTAAATATTTTTAATTTTTTATAATCATAAAAATAATTATTTTAATCTTTATTAATATAATTTATATATACATTTGTATGTTTTTGTATTATTTTTATTTATTATGAGATCTTTATAACTAAATTAGACATCTTTTTGGCAATTTTAATGATATAAAAGGTTTTTTATACCTATAAATTTTGACTCGAACTGCTTGAACCAGTGATCAAGCCAATGAATTACACGGTTGCTTGAGAATCGGACGGTTAAAGCCTTGTCAACCTAGAGCTGTATCAGTACATCATTCCGGAAAAGGTTTATAATCTTGTTTGTTTTCCCTTTCCCAACCGATGTGGGATTGTGATGAGTAAACAAACAAAACTAATTTTCATCAATATAGTTGTTGCTCCATGCTTCATTGCTCCACACGTTATGCTAGTGGTTGTTGCTCCCATTATATGTTTTTACCTTACTATCATAGTTTTAAAATAGCACATGTATCTTTTTCCCTTTCATTTTTCCTTCTATTTGCCCCCTTTTTTCAATTTCTAGCTGAAGCATAGGTTTATGAAATCAACTATAAACCCATACACTTAAGATATTATTCTAACAGATACAGAACATTTATAAGCAAATTTTAACGAAAATAATATATATCAAGATTAATATATTTAATTTAATTTAATATATTTTCATGTATAAATATTATATATATCTTCTTCATAAATGTAAAATATTAATTTATTTATGTAACATTAGATAACATTATGTAACTTTTTTTATTATTAATTATAGCCACAAAATTTTAACAAAAAGATTGATATTAAAATAGCCCACATTCATACAAACTATTTTTCTCTCATTTTTAATATATTTTCATATATGATATTATACATATTTTTCTTAATAAAAATTTTTATTTATAAAAATGGAATCAATAATATTTGAAATATTATTAGTATAATTTTTCAAAATTATTTATCATTTAAATAAAATACTCATTAATATTCACGTCATGAGTTTGTTATCGGTTAAACCAATGACAAGACGGGACAGTAATTTTCTAGTTCGATATGCAGATTTGATTCTTAAAATATTGGTTTTGGCTCGAAACACTATAACAATAAACATAGTCAAAATGACCCTAAGAATCTTTATTAACAAGCTTAGTGCGCTTGTGTAGATAATTGACCCAATATTTCATTAAATTGGATTTTTGCTCGAATTTTCATCTCGAGACTTTATTTTAAAGATCATAATTAGTCTTAAAGGTTATGTTTGGTTTAAAAAAACATTAAAGAAAATGGAAGAAAAAAAAGGTAAGGAAATAAATATAAAAATTTCTATTGTCTATTTATGAAAATTTTAAAGGAAAAAAAAAGTAAGAAATCTATTCTATATATTTCTTTTTTCGCACTTTAATCAATTTTTATTTCTTATTCAAATTTTTTAACGATATAATATATAAAATTCGTATACCTGATTTAGAATCAAATATTAGATTATCATATTGTAAACACTAAAACTACTTTTCCCTTTCCATTATCTCTCATTTTCCTCACTAACTTTTTTGGGAAAGAAGTAGAGAAAATATTACCATATATTTTTCCTTAGCATTTTCTTCTTTTTTTTTTCAGTGTATTTTTCATTTAATCTAGAAAAAAAAAATTTCTTTTCCTAGTATTTTCGTGGAATGAGACGTAGCCTAAATGTTTAAGTGTACAAGTTTTTTCTCTTCGATTCAAAAGTTTTTTTTCTTTTTTTAAGATAAGGATATCAGTCTAATTAACATGGCTGAACAGGAAAATCAGCCTAATCAATCGATGGATTTAAACGTGCATGGTCGATTGATTAGACAAAAGGCGCCGATTGGTCAACCAAGATTTTATCTAAGTCCAATCCATCGACCCAACTGACCTCTTGGTTCTTTCTTTATCCTGCCTAACCAAGATTTTAGGCCATCCGTTCTATGAAAAAGTTATGTGAAGCTTTTTTCTTACAACCATGTCGATCAATCAGTCCAAGACGTTTCTTTCTTTCTCTTTCTATTTTCATACAGCTTGCATCCTTAGTTTTCTGCCACTTTCTTTTCTTTATATTTCTTTTTCTTTTTCCTTTTTCGGTTATTCACATTTCTTTTCTTGGTCATTGGTAGCTGCTCCAATTTTCTCAGGTTTCATTCAAACTAAAATCCTTGTGGGGCCTTGGCATGAAGGCAGAAGGCTAAGTTGGTCCAATCAACTGTTTTACTAGTGCATGCAAATAATTGGTAAAATGACCATTTTAATTCCATTAAATTCAAATTACGAAAGTAGCCGCAATTTTTGTTTCAGTATTTAGTCTTTTTTTATTTAAAAAATAAGTTTTTTCGTTGATTAGTGAAGAATTTGGGAATACAGACAAATAGGGTTTTATTTGAGTAATGCATTCTTTAAAAAGTAGTAATATGAAAAAAATATAATTATAAAAACATAATAATTTTTTAATTTCAATTAGTACTCAGCTTTAAGTACTATAATCGTATTTTCAAAAGATATATAAGCTTAATAGAAATAACATTCATTTTTTTGATAAAACGAATCTAGTATTGAAGAAAGACTTGACTCTTTATATTAAAAATTGTAAATTACAAGTACAAGAGGAGGTCTTATATAGGTTAGGGTATACAACCCTAGGAAAATATAAATTACAATCCTAGGAAAATACAAATTATAATCCTAGGAAATTACAAAATAAATCTAACAATATAATAATCTAACATCCCCCCTCAAACTCATAGTGGTTTAAGAGAAATCATGAGTTTTGAAGCTAAAGCTCGAAAAGTTCCTAGAGGAAGTGGTTTGGTGAAGATATCAGTTAATTGATCCTTGGAGGAAATAGACTGAAGTGTGAGTGTACGCAGATGATGACGAACAGAAGTAGACAATCAATCTCAATATGTTTATAATGCTCATGGAAGACATCATTATGAACAATTTGAATAGCACTGATTATCACAATAAGCTTAATAAGAATCTAACAAATAACACCAAGATCCTATAGTAACCAACGCAACCAAATAAGAGCAACAGAAAATGGTGCTCTATATTCGTCATATAGAACGAGTAACGATCGCTTGTTTCTTGCTTCAAGAGATAAGAGAATCACCCGTAAGAAAACAATATCCTATAGTAGAGATCATCGCATCGCAGGATCACCTCGCCCAACGACTGGTCATGCCCTCAAGAGTTAATGAAGAATGGAAAGAAAATGAAGACCATCAAATATGGTGCTTCAAATATCAACAACCCGGAGAACAAGAGTATAATGAGAGATCTAGGGTAGCCATAAGTCGATCGACTATAAGAACTCGCATAGGAAATATTAGGGCGAGTAACAGTGAGATAGATTAGACTTTCAACAAGTCGTTCAGAGAGTGAAGATCAAATAGTGATTCACTAATATGAGAATCGAGGCTACGCTATACTCAATAGGTATGTCGACCATTCATATCGCTGATACCGCTCGAGAAATCATCAAAAGTATACTCGCTTCCAAGTAAGATAATAACCATCTCAGAGAAGAAGAAACTTAGACCAAGAAAGTAATTAAGAGTGGTCTGGGATCTTTCATTTTAAATTCGACATCAAGAAAGTGCTTTAGATCCCTGAATACCTTGCATAATACCTATGCAATAATCATATCACGACATACAGAGGTAGAGAATAGTAATACCATGACCGATTGTCTCAAAAGAGTTGTATAAAATGAACTCCATTCAAAACCAGCTTCGAGAGATAGTAGAATCGAACTTTGCAAACCATGCTCGAGGAGCTTGTTTAAGCTCTATGCGCCCGTTTAGTCAAATACTCGTGAGGGAACCCCGGGAGGGTGAGAGCAACCAGGGAGGAAGCTTCACATAGACTTCCTCTAAGAGTTCACCATTAAGAAAAGCATTTTGACATCCATCTAAGAGGTCATTCAAGGAAATGAGAAACGACAATAAGAATCCCGACAAAGAAATGAGCCACAAGAGCAAAAGCTCTCATAATCAATCTCATACCCCGATTAAACCCCGCAACAAGGCGAACCTTGTAGTGATCAAGGCGATCCGACTGTGCCTTGATCTTATAAAACCGCATTTACAACCGAGCAGCGCATTTTCCGCAGGGAGATCAACCATCCCATGTTCCGGCTTTATGCAAAGGCATCTAATTTTCTTTCACAGCTTGTCGCCATAAAGGGTTAGAGGAAGCCTCATGAAAATTCCCCAGGTTCGAGAGACAAGAGAGCAAAAAGCAATGAAAGTCACTTAAGGTGAGAAGGAAGAGTAGTTAATCCATGGAACGGCCAGCACATGAGAGTCTAACAGACCAGCAGATCCACAAATGGGGAAGTACTTGGCACGCTGATGATTAGAAGTAGTAGTTTCATCGAGGCATGAGAAGGATCATCAGAATAAGGGGGAGACTCATGGCAGAGAGGTGGGACTCGTGAAAAAGGTCAAGGAGAGGATCGGATAGAGAATAAGGGAAATAGAACATAGAGGTAGTTGGCAAACATTTTGTGTCTCAAAGACTTGGCATGTCGAGAAACATCAAGGACGCTTACTTAATGAGATCATAACACCCAACCTTTTTTTTGACTCCCAATTCCATACCCAGAAAATAACATAAACTAGAGAACTAGATCAAGTTTGTTTCTTTCATGATCATGAAGAAGAACAAACAAGTACATCCTAAAGACTCTGGCAGTCATAGAGGGAAGGAGCAACAATGTATCATAAGGAGTTTGATTCTGAACAATGGGAGAAGGACACCGATTGATGGTGTGAACGACAGTAAGATCAGCTTCCCCCCAAAACTGAGAAGGAGTACAAGCGACAATGGTAGTAGCACGAACAACATCAAGAATATGACGAAGTTTGCACTCAGCCATGTCATTTTTACGAAAGGCCCGACAGGAGGAATGAGGTAGAACACACGAACATAGAGAAGAGAGGTAACATGGGCTTATATTTTGGCCATCGATTTTGAAACTTTAACAAGTTTAGAAAACTATGTTTCAATCATTTTGGTAAAGTCAGGATATTTGATAAAGTTCATAACGATTTTAAGAGATAACCAAGTATCGTAAAAATCATCCATAAAATACAGCAATGATCCACCCCGAGTAGAAATGGGAGAGGGGCCCCATACATCTAATTAATAAGATCAAAGAAGAAAGAGCATGAGAAACACCGGTTATTAAATGGTAAAGCATTGTTTTGCCAAATCGACAAGTAAGATAATAATCAAAACTCATTTGAACCGAACTCCAACAAACCTTATAAACTAGTTGTTTAACCCCCAGAGATAGATGCATAACCAAGGTGAGAATGCCATGCTAAAGAGAAGGAAGTGCTCATTCCGAGACAAACAGGCAGCAGAGACGAGAGGATGGTAAATGAAGAAAGATGAGCTCAAACAACCTTCCGACCTTACGGGCGGTCCCAACGATCTGTCCCGTCTGAGAATCCTACACAACCACACCAGTAGAGGAAAATGTTAAAGAAAAACCAAGTTCAATGAGTTGCCCAACAAAAAGAAGATTATGAGTGAGTTGGGCGAATCGGTAAACATCGAAACGTATTAAGGCTGTGTAGAGACATTACCAAGATGAGAGACATGCATAGAGAACCATTTGGTGCATATGGTAGGGAGAAAAGTAGCGTGTGTGAATAAACACACGAGAAGAAGCCATCAACAAAGAAGTACACCAAGAAGCCACATAGAGAAGTAATTGATATCAGAGAAAGAGCAGTTGTTGACTGCTCCACCGCAACCAAACTTCACCGTGATAATCGGCGCTATTCAATTGCTCATAATGATGCACCGGGAAATGGAAGATGAACCCGATACAATCATATATCCTCAGAGATCTAATATAGAGAGATGAGGCAAGACCGTACTCTGAATGGAGTCCATAGCTGATAATTTTATCGGGTCAAAGCAAAGAAGAACAAGAATACGCCGACGAGTAATGGTGCTTTTCAACAAATTGACTTTGTTCTTATAGAACCGCAAATAAGAAGAGACTTATTGGTATGTTATTTGATAGCGATTATTCCCTTGCCTAGAAACGTATAGGTGAACCCACATAGGAAACAAGTGTACATCATGAACAAAGAATCGAGTAGCAAGAACCATGTCTCTGATAGAAATCTCATCACCGCATATCGAAATTCGACAAAAAAAACAGACAAGAAAATGGAACTGTGACTAAAAATAAGTTAGAATGCACTTATCAATTTTATCAATGGTCAACTGATGTGGCAGTCAACAGATGACGGTAAAAGTCAACCCAGGGCGCAGTCGTAACGGCAACTGGCGCGGGAAGAAACAAGGATCAACTATAGTTTTCGCTGGAAAAAAACAAGTTGTACGGTGGCAAACGGTAGTGTTCGCTGGAAAAAAAAACTATATGATGGTTGTAATGCCTAGATCGTGAGAGCAACAGAAAAAAAAATCAAAGAACCTGCTCTGATACCATGAAGAAAAACTTTAGTCTTTATATTAAAAACTGTAAATTACAAGTACAAGAGGAAACCTTATATAGGTTAGACTATACAACCCTAAAAAAATACAAATTACAATCCTAAAAAAATATGAATTATAATCCTAGGAAATTACAAAATAAATCTAACGGTTGTAAAAAATATTATTGTTTTTGTATTTTTATTTTTAAGTAATTAACTGTAATATTTTAATATTATTTTTTATTTTCTTCATGACGCTGCAGTATTCACATTTTTTACAAAAAAAAAAAAAAAAAAAAAGATTTTCACTTCTACTTTAGCGTACCATCCTGATCATAGTATAGGACATGTCCGGATTGAGTAAATTAATAATACGGATGCGGTTCTTTAAAAAATAATAATAATACGGATGCGGTAAATAAAGTAAAAGACACTCGCCTGTTATATAATAAATTATAAATTAATAGGCAAGAAGCTGTGAGGATTTTATTTTATTTTTTAAAATCTTGTATTTCGGTTTTACTCAAATGATAAAAGGGAATAAATACACAGAGGTTTTAAACTTGAGTATTTATAAGATCAAAATACTATAAGGATGTAATATAAATTGGGATAGATGTAAAAAAAAATTCATACTTATGTTTAAATGTTTGAATGAAAGGGGCGATTTAGTGACACTGCACAATACAGTCGATCTCGATAGGCCAGTTCATCATCTCGACTTTTGAGGATTATGTTTGTAAATTTCAAGACCAAAATAAAACTTGACTAATTATTAGACTATTAAGTCGTAACCCATAAAGGGTTTGGTCCCATTAGTCAAATTGATCCGACAACTCCAAAATTTTATTTAATTTTTTAAGTAATTAACTTATAATTAAGATTTTCAAGCAATTCATCTATAAATTTAATATTTTGGCTATTCCTTTTTATAGCATAGTGGTTTTTAAATTAATTATTATTATAATATATGATTAATATATTAAAATTTGTGTTTTAACTATTTTATTTTCATTTTCTAAATGTATATTTTTAATATAATTTATATGATAATTTAATATTTAAAAAATATTATATGAAAATTTAAGGAATGCATTTGAATTAAATAAATTACAGTTTTAATATTGAATATATTTTTATTTATCTCATTAATCCTATTTTAAATATTTACAATTTCATTTTTTTATTAATCCTTTAAATTTTATTCAATCATATATGTTTTTTTTATAAAAATAAAGTTGTATTAGTTTATAAATTAAATTAAATTTAATAACTAAGTTATTAATATATTTTAAATAAATTTATTACTTAAACTAGTGTTAATAACAAAATAATTTTATTTTTAAAATAATTAATAAAAATTATTTACTAATTTCTTTCCTAATATGATTATATCTTCTAGTCAGATGGATTTTCAAACAGATAGATATTTTATTATTATACGGTTGACATGACATTCTAAATTAATAATTAATAGATGATGATAATCAAACTAATTAATGAGGATATACATATTTATAATGTGAAATTATGCAAGGTTACATAGATATAATGAGGATGAAGATGAAAATTAGATGCATATGAAATTTCATTTGATACTTTGGAATTTTTTTTTTCAGATATGTTATTAAATAGTTACTTTATTATTTTTGTACTATTTAGCTAGTTAATTTGGTACTTTGATTATAACAGTATTATATTATTATTTATTTATTTAAGTTTGTTTACTATTGTTATATGGTTTAGATTGAATCATTTTATATATTAATTAATATTATATATTTGTATATATTTTTTTTATTTGAAGAATGATAAATTTGTAAAATAAATTTTTTTAGTATTTTTTAAGGTTTTTGCCCGTTTTGACCCGTAACTCATATGAGTTAGGCTAATCAAAAACTAGCCCAAATATAAATTAGTTAAATTAACCCAATCCATTCTAGCCCACAACCTGAAATGGGCCCATTTACGAACTCTAAATTTAGTTCTAGTGATTAGCATGAACAGGGTTTAGGTTTCAAGGATAAATTTGTAAATAACATGATATTATTACTATTGCGTAGTATAAAGGGAATAGTAGTAAAAAAAAAAAAAAAAAGAAGCTTGAATGGGGGAATAAACGTGTAAAAGTCTGGCTAGAATACACATGTAATACCTTGATATCCAAAGAAGAAGGGCAACTCATAAATATTCGCTGCAGCAATAACTAAGTCTCTATGCATGTCACACGCTCACACGAACTTCACTAATGTGGGTGCGTGCAAGTGGGGGTGGATTTCCATAGACATTTTTGCACGTTCAAAGGTAGTTGTGTGTTGTTTTTTTTTTTTTCTATATGAATAAATAACTAATAAAAGAGGGAGGGAGATAGTGCATCAAGTTGAGAGGTGCTCAAGGAGACTGCAGTTTTGTAGATGACAGGCAAAACAGTGGTGTCATTCCCTCCATACGAAAAATGTTAAAAGCGAAACGCCCCCACACGTTTCGAAACGTATTGCCGAGAAATGCGGCTACATGCCGCCTTCTTTACTTTCCCATCTCTTGGTTTTGAAAAAAAATTTACTTTCGTTAACTAATCACGCTCTTCTTTTCTTGAAGGAGAGGGAAAGAGGAAAAGAACGAAAATAAGTTAAAATAAATGCATAACTGTTGCAGAAACTTGACCCTTTTGATGCTTATTATATGATTTGATATGATATAATATAATAAACCCTTATAGATTAAATCAACTTTAGTTTAATACTCTCTCTATCTCTCTCCTCTTCTTGCTCTTTCTCTGTCTTTCTTCTTCCCTCTTCTCTTCCTTGTTGCGTATGGAGAAGAGAGAGAGGAAGAGGTCTTTTCTATCAAAAGTCAGCGACCCTCTTTCTCTCTCTTCAAAGCCGCTCTCCTTGTTTGTTTATGAGAAGAACATGAGCTCCAATTAACTTCATACCCTCCTTTCCTTCTGCTTTCCCAGCAGAAATCTTCTTCTTTTCCCCCATAGCCAAATTCACATACCTAAGTGCATGTTTTTCAACGTCTGTTCGGTATAAGAATTGCCAAATTCTGGTCAAATGATATTTAGCTAATATAGAGAAGTATGTGTAGTTACTTCAGGCAAAGGATGGAGAATTACCAAGGAGATTTAGCTGTTATAGTTCGAGCTAGCAGCGGCGGCGGTGGGGCGCGCACCTCCGACGAGCCGGTGACTGACTGGAAATTTCCTGGGGAGCCCATGAATTTTTTGCCGGCGGTGGATGAACCCTTGGATGACTTCGGCGATCCCTTCTCGAATATGCGAGATCCGCTTCTTCATGAGCTGGGCATAGCTGGTTCGGGATTCTTCGGCGGCTCGAATTCAAGTGAGCTTACACAAACCAGCGGCGACGACATAAGTAGAAGCCTTGTTGGCGGAGGCATGGTTCAAAGTCACAGATTTGGCCGTCGATCTTCGGGACGGGTACTCCTCAGACTATATTGCCAGCAGGACGTCGGCCGATAATGCTAAAAATAATTATTTAAATATTTAAAAAATTATTAAAAGATATATAAATTATTAGAAAATAAATTATTAATCTTTGAATTAATTCATTTATGTTTCAAAATAAATAAAATAATAAAATATTTGTATTTTTATATTGTCTAAGAAAATATGATTTTTGTTTAATTTTGTTAATTTGTTATTCTTATTTATTTATATATTACCTACTAATTTTGTAATATTAATACAATTAGATTAATTTTGCTTGTTTTTCATAAATACCAATTTAAATTAATTCATTTATGTTTGCTAAACATGCATCACAAAGATGCATTACAAAGATTGAATTTGCACTATGAATGCAACAAGAACCCAAAACTTCTGGTGGTTTAAAGTCATGCTTTGGGCTATATCTTCCTTTAACATTGTAACTAATATTATATATTAAAATTATATTATGCTTTAATTTTAAAATAATATTTTAATAAATATATAAATTTAGTTATTTATTTAGATTTGATCAATTGATTAAAAAATGTAAACCACCGTTGTAATTTTATTAATAAGTATTTTATATATTCTATATGATAATTAAATGAAAAGAATATAGATATAAAAAATCATGCACTTATCATTATTCATTTTTATAGATGAATTCATTTAAATTAAATAGATTATAGTTTTAATATTAAATATAAGCTAAGTTAGGCATGTTATTATCATGGTCATAATATAGTTTTCAACGAATGATATTTAAAGTAAATAATGAATATGCACTTACAAAAAATAATAAACAATGAAAAGGGATCTTCTATTCTTCTTCCGTCCAAAATCCAAAATCCAACAGGGGGGGGGGGAGGGGGAGGGGTCAGATGGTTCTGATCTCACCTGATTCCATGAAGGTGATCTGGCCGCGGGCGACGACTTGATGCACGGGCCGGCGACCGGAAGTTTTTGAGCGGTGTTGTAATCGGAGCGGGACTACGATCGAGGTCCAGAGAAAATCCCGTATTTCGATCGATTTTCCTCCTTCTTCCGCTCGTTCAGAGAAAATCACTTCGCCGCTTGATCGAGACCGAGGTAAGGAGAAAATCCCTTTCCCGTTGCTGGCGTTCGCTTCAGAATCGTTTCGCTGCAATTTGTAATTTGGTATTCAACATTTCAACTTGTGGGTTTTGCTTGGTTCACGGGTTTTTGCTTTTCAGAGAATCTCTGAAAGGTGATTTTTCCGGATTTTTGGTCGTGAGAAAAACAAAGGGATTCGATTTTTGTCTTCGAGTCGCGAGTCATTCCCGTGAAACTTTCGGGCCGAAGCTGACCGAGTATAACTGATTTATACCGAGTTCCAATCGATTCCAAAGCATACCGACGCATCCTGTTCTTGTGATCGACTCCCATGACCGAGGCTACGACCGGGCCGAGTCGGACGTGGACTGGCCGATTTTTTGAACCCCGGGCGAGGCGGAGGCTAATGCTCGGGTCGGAAAATTTCAAGAGGACATGAAAAGACCTCGGTAACATCTTCCCTAACAAAAGCTCAAGATCTAGCCCAACGTACTGGGAAATAACACCTTATCTTCCGTGATTATGAGAGGAGTATGGGCAACAGCAAATCGTTTAATATCACAATATTTAATGGTTCGCACAAACTTGCCTACTCCACGAAATCACAAGTGCATCTTCAATTAAAAGGAGAAAAATATAGTGTTTACACACTCCAAGAAAATCAGCTCTCAATTTTCACTTCGCCTCTTCCTTCACCCTACTCCTTTCTTCCATTACGATGTGGGAGGATGTGTGGGATGGAATGATTACAAATAAGGAAGAGATGAGTTTATATAGAAAGATTATAGTCACTATTTTAATAGTATAACCACCATTCCAATATGAGCCACCTTTTCACAAACAGTATAAAGGCTCATTCCAATAGTATAATCCATCATTCCAATAGAGTTATCTTTTCAATATAGACACCATTCCAATAGTGTATAGTCACCATTCCAATAGTGAGCCAGTAATCTAACACTCTGTAATTTGAAGACTGATTAATCGTTCACACCTTGATCACGCAGCAGGTCCCTCCTCGATCTTGTACTATTTCAAGCCAACTCAAGTCAACACAACTCAATTTATCAATGGTCACTGCCTTTGTCGGGTTTCATAATAGCGACATATTCGCTCTCAATTGTGGAGAGCAATCATCTTCTCGCAATTGAGAACCCAACTCTAATCGCAGTACTCTTAGAGGTATAGACATAAATCTTTATAGTGCTCCTTTTGATATCAACATTTCTTGCTAAATCAACATCTACTAACAACCTGTTAGTATCGTGATTCCACCTTGAACAAAATGCTTTGTCCGTGAATAAATTCCAGAGATCCGAGGATCCATTTGACCGCTTCCAAAGGTAACTGCCTAGATTCTTCATGTACTCGCGCAACACTCCCATCAGTTGGCAATATCCTCGGTCTTTTCTTCGAACAAGAAAGGGTAGTTGGCATGAATGGTGTCATCGCGCTCACATGTAACCTCCTCTACTACTTGGTGCTGTCACAACACCTTCACCAGCCATGGGCCTACCAGAAACCCTGCTCCGCTGTCCATGATATCACCGGTCCCTCCTCAAAGGTCTCATTCAAGACAACCACAAGCTCTCCCCAATCCACCAATGAAGCCTGGATCCGGTAAGCCTGAGTATGGAGACATGGGAATACCGCGCACACTCGACAAACTCTGCAGTAGCGCTCAACCGACATGCAACCAGGCTCCACCATGTGATACCTCAATCACACACGCCTACTTTTTCGCCCAACGTGCGGCGCCCAACCCGCAAGGTTAGACCAAATCTTCACGCATCAATCCTTTCTCGCGGATTGTCCGACTTCCTCTATAGTCGCTTCCATCACATGTCAACGCCTAGATCTCGCAAGACACCGACTCGCTTAACCCTACAGCATATCTTCTCGACATCGCTTCATTTGGCACATCTCAGGCCTCTCCCCGCGCTCACGACTTCATGCCTCCGCTCTATAACAAATTCTCTAGTCTCGCACTGACTCCCAAGTACAATTCCTCCGGAGCACCATCCGTCTCGAGCAACTCCGGTTCTCTCACACCAAGGTCCGTATCTCAATGGCCCTTCCCCAAGATGCTCATCACAGAGCCACTAAGGCTCGCACGCCGCTCGTGCATTACGCTCACCACGTGCCTTGACAAGGGTGTCTCTAATATTGTTTAAGCGCTGGGCTCATGCTAAGGTCTTCGCGGCCCACAACATGCATTTTCTTCATTATCGGCCAAGACTCATTACGGTTGATGCCTCCGTTTGATCTCAATCACTCTCTAAGACCACTTACTTAGTGCATGTTCCGCACACAAACACTAAGGCCCACCTCGTGCCGACATCTCTCATCCGCGGCCCTCTAATAGGTCAAGGTAGGAACTCGCTCAGTTCCCGCTCTGGCGGCGCCTCATCCGCTTGTTCAAATAACATGCTCCGTCGTGCTCTTCAACTGCCATACGGTGACATACCGGACACTCAATCCCATTCGCCTTTCGTGAGAGAGAACTATGTCCTTCATGCATTGTTGATCGCTTCGCCGCCGGCTTTACATCGTGAAAGCGGTTTCGCCAGATCCGGGGCCACTTCTCTCGAGGTATCTCGACAACTGACCCGTGGAGGGTTCTCTCCCACCCCATCCAAAATGGGAGATCTACATGGCTCCTCCCATAAAGCCTCATAGGGCATCATCTCGTGATACTCGCTCGATAATCGTTGTTGTAGGCGACCTCACAAGGGTCTCGTCCGAGTTCCCTCGCCTCAGGCCTCATCCGCCCTGCTCAACAACATGCACCTGGTCGTGGCCTCAACTATTATACAGATATACCGACACCAATCCCATCTCGCCCTTTCGAGGAATCGTGTCCTTTCATGCACCAGGTTGATTGGTTTCGCCCTCGCTCGAGCTCATCAGAAAGTGCCGCTTTTCAGATTCGGGGCCCACCTTCGAGGTATCCTCGATCAACCGACCGGTGGGGTCTCTCTCCCACCTCCATCCAACAAACCGGAGATCTACATGGCTCCCATACAAAGCCTCTCATAGGGCATCATCTCGGGGATACCGCCTGACAGAATCAAGCTACAGGCGAATCCTCAAGGGCAAGTGCTCACCCCACCCACTAAGTTCAGACGATGTTTCAGCGATGTCCTCCAAAATCTGGATAGTCCTTCATCGTCTGGCCCATCTACGGATGAAACACTATGCTCATCTCATCCAGGTCCCCATGGCTCCGAAACCTCCAAAATCGAGCCATGAACTGGGATCGATCCGATATGCGATAGAGATCGACACTCCATATAAATCGACAATTTCAAGATACAAATCTGCAGAACTCCTCAAAAGTGAAGGTCATCCGTACTACCAAGAAATGTGCTGACTTGGTGAGTCGGTCCACAATAACCCACACCGCGTCATGCCCCTACGATGTCTGTGGCAAGTGGATCACAAAGTCCATCGTGACGTGCTCCCACTTCAATTCCGCACTCCAAAGTTCCAGAGTAGCCCCACGACTCTAGTGTTCACTCTTGATCTCACGACACATGAGACATCTCCCGCACAAAGTCCCCCAACGTACTCATTTCGCTCCAAAGCAGCATCGCAACGTGAGATCGCTATACACCATACCACCGATGCACCGCAAAATCGGGATAACAACTCCTTTCGATCTCTATCTCAACTCTACCAATCAGAACCACCATCTGGCCCCCGCATCAAGACTACCATCTGCAGGAATGGCTCACCACACCGTGACTTCAATGTACTCGGTCCCCGATGGACGATAATCGTGTCCTCACCCTAGACTCAATAACCCCCGCCGCGAGGGAAAGAGTAGCCACCAAACTTCCTTAAAATACTCCTCGAAGTTCAAGCCATCAGTAGTATAGTCTAATCAGCCTCGATACCTCGAAAGCATGACTTGGAGGGCGCTTATCATTCAGACAACCCATGCATCCCCATCGCCTTCTCACTTTCTCGATATGGTACCGTGAGTTCTTTCCTCTAGATAGTCTTTGCCAAACATGACCATCGCGACAAGAAGCACTTCGCCTTGGGCTAGACCCGCTGCTTGCGCTTGCCTTTATCTTCCTAGTAGGACACCTTGCCCTTCCCATGTCATGCATCACTGGGACCTCTTCTCTCATCCGTGTCACTGCCTTCTCAACCCTGGGATACTCCTTCTCCTCACCCGAGCCGCGGGCTAACCCCAAGCCCTCTTCATATTAGAAGACATGCTTTCCTTGTAATCCATCATGATCGCGACCGCTATGGCATATCGTTGCCCACCGAACAGTGGCTTGGCACTTCCACCCTTTGGTGCTCGTGGAGGGCTATAACCCGAGCTGACAATGCCGGTTTTATAAATGGCCACCTCTGCCTGCCTTCTTTTTATGTTTAATGACTTAACTCCAAGCTACGAGCATACCAAGACCTCTCGTCTGAAAGTCACGAACTCGTGTGACAATCGCGATGAATCGACGAGCTTCATCCCCTTCAAGGTCTCGATCTCGCACCTGAGATCCTCCACGCCTCCATGCTTTGCCCAAAAGGTCCATCCTCCTGGTGTCTCGCCACACCCAACTCTAGCCCCGCATTTAATCGCCCCTCGGGAGGATAGAATGGCATCACGAGACTCATCCTTCCTACCCCGCAGAAGGATCAGAGTCCTTACCCTCGACTTCTTGCGCTACACCTTCCTCCACATGAGAGCCCACATCAAGCCCCTTCCCGACCGGAACCTCCAAATCAAGCCGACTGAAAATTGGATGTAAAAAATAAGGTTCAAGAAATATTCTTTTCTGATGTGGAGGGTTAGTCAATGCTGCAACCACAGAGCATACTAAGAATATTCTAATCCCTATAACCAGGGCTCTGATACCAGTTGTTGGGAAAATAACAATTCACTATCTTCCGTGATTATGAGAGGAGGCAACAAGTAACCAAGTGACACAATAAAATATTTACATGGTTCGTACAAACTTGCCTACTCCTAAGGGTCGGCCATGTATCTTTCACTAAAAGGGAGAAAAATATAGTGTTTATTAACACCTCAAGAAAATTGCTCTCAATTTTCTCTCTCACTTCGCCTCTCTTCCTTCACCCTACTCCCTTTCTCTTTTCCATTTACAGATGTGTAGGATGTGTGGGATGAGATGATTACAAATAAGGAAGAGATGAGTTTATATAAGAATATTATATCCATTATTTCAATAGTATAGCCACAATTCCAATAGTGAGCCACCTTTTCAATAGTATAGCTACCATTCCAATAGTAAAGCCACCATTCCAATAGTGAGCCACACATTTTCACAAGATAACCACCATTCCACAAGATACCACTATTCCACAGCCATAATCTCCAAACACAACGGTAGGATGTCGATCTCTCGTGCTAATCACTGTGCATCACAGCTTGCCACGTCACGGAATTAAGACTGGCTTCTGGCGCTCAGTGACACGACCAACATATAAACACTCTCTAAAGCTTGTTTGATGGACAACACTGCCTTTGCAAGATCTCGTCTCCACGAAACTGTATCAAGAGAAGGAGAGAAATTGAAACATGGACACACTATCCTAGGTTTTAATAGTCAAAAATCTTTAATTTATGTAGTTCTAGGAGTTTAGAATTCGCCAGTTGGCTTCATAAATGAACAGCATGTGATGTTTGATTTTGGGAAACTAATGGGTCTTATCCATCTTTTTAAGTCTCACAAAATCATTCTGAGCATCTGGGAAATGGACATAGGGTTTGGTCTAAATGTTGAACAAGTACACATATAAAAGAAGTAACTTCATGGGAGGGTTACATATATCCATTATTTCAGATGAGATTATTGTTTCTGTGATTTCAATAATTATCAAAACCCAACATAATATTTCTGGAACTTCTTTTCTTCCCAAAAGTCCACCGGAAAGGCTCACTGTGTTTTCACTAGTGTTGGCCCTGAAGAATATGCCATCACTTTCAGCTTTCTTAAAGAAAATAAGCTACAATATTAGTATATCCATCCATCCAAAAGTTGAGATGAAACATTTTTGCTACTGTGAACATTAGTTCAATTAAATCTAAAACTTGTCTATTATTTAGAAAGAATTAGCTTCAAAATTAATAATAAAAACACTTGCATTTGCATTATCCTTCTTCTTCTTCTTCTTCTTTTGCCAAAGAAAACATAAATAAGTAAACTTCAATAATATATATATATATATTTTTCATCTATTCATTTTACATTATAGTCCTCTACTCGAAACTGGATCGTGTGATCTCTCGTATGTCCACCCTTTATCATTTGAGTTCCTTTATCATTTGAGTATGACTCAATGGCACAATATATGAATTGGCTTTTCACTGACTAAAACAAGAAGTTATCAAGTCAAATCAAGGTCTCCTCCATCAATGGCTGAACAATGATTAACAAATTAACTAAATATTATTATTTATTCCAGATAATCAACCTGTTTGATCTAATGTCAAACTGCTTTGATTTCATAGCAGAAGGGAGATTAACAATTTAACAAAGACATAATAAGCTTACTATCCGGCTATTATGGATTTGGAAGTCTTAGGGCATAACTAATTATATGCTTTTGAATCTTGATATTGAAATATCCAGGAAAAGCCAGGCGAAGAAGGTGGTCTGTATTCCAGCTCCAGCAGCAGCAAACAGCAGGCCAAGTGGGGAAGTAGTTCCTTCTGATCTATGGGCATGGAGGAAGTACGGCCAGAAACCCATCAAAGGTTCTCCTTATCCAAGGTAAGTTTTTCCAGGTATTACCACGCTTGACAAGAAAAAAGAAAAGTTCCGAAGTTAGAAACAAAGGCTGCATTTCGTGTGTTTCCTTCTGACCAGAATTATGTTGGGATTTGGTGGATACATTGATTGATCATATTTTACTGAAAAAACAATTGCAGATTAAGTTCATTACTTGTTTTCCTCTTACAGCTGCCAACTTTTAGTTTCAAATTGAATGCCTTTAGAGTGGGGAAAGTAATTCCAAACAAGGAAAGTTCCTTTAAGCATAGTGCTAAAGCCTTTCTGAACATAGTTGAGAGGAAAGAAAAGTTAATTGAATGTCATTAATAAAATATAAATGAGATGTCATGCTTGGTTGCCTGTAAAACTGAACGGAAAGGAAAAATTATTTTCATTGAGATGGTTTTAGTCTTATTCATATTTCCTTTTCAGGTGGGAAAATGCTTCTCTACCCATCTAAATTTTCTTGAAAACCTACTTAGCGTATTTGATTTAGAAAACGAATCATCATTAAGCATGCTGGAAAATCAAAATTTACAAAAAATATCATATGTTATAAATTAAGACAGAATCACATTCTTTTTGTATAACAGTCACCATCAACCATATAGATACTGTTTGATTGGAGCCTATGAACTCTTACAACTTTAAAACACTTGTATTAGATTAAGGCATTTCATACTTATATAATGTCGTCAACTTTTTCCCGATGTGACATTTTCTACCCGTGACATCTGTGATCGTTCATTCACTGGGAATGATTAGATTCATTGTTGAATTCTTTTCTAATTAATATGGTCTAAAACTATCCAATGTGGGCTATTACAGTGATGGTAGCTCAAAGGGTTGCTCTCGGTCAGGAAACAAGTGAACGAAGCCGAACCGATCCAAATGATGTTAGTCATCACCGCTAATTTGAACACAACCATCCATGGCCGACGCAGAGAAATGCCCTTGCAGGATCAACCAGAGCTCAGCCATCAAAAAATAATGGAGCTTCAAAGAACTCAATTACCTGTCACTCCACCCAGAAGGCAGCAGGGTTGAAGGAAGAAAACAAAGATGACATGCTCCTTATTGTTGTGGAGTTCATAAAAACAGGTGAATTTGTGAAAGAGAGATGGGAGACATAGAGAAGCAGATAGAGATGGATGATAGTGATCAATTCAGTGATGGGTTTTCAAGAAGTTATGTTCGCAAAAATGCCGGAATCGAACCTGCCTGATGCTGATCTTCGTGACGAAGAAATTGAAGCTGACCCTCTAAATAATCTCTTGTTCACACATCATGGATTCTCGTCAGGAGATCATGAGGAGAGAGAAAGCAAGGCCTTGGATCCATTCAGTCTGTTTGATTGGACAGGGAACAATAGCAATACATCGTATGGAGAAGATAAGAGGGGTTTATGACAAAAAAAGCTGTTTGAAACAACATTCAAGGGTCCTTCTAGAAAAAAAAATACTCTTTAGTTGGTTTGTGGTGCAATTTCATTCAAGGGTCCTTGCAAAAACTTGGCTAGTCTAGTTTGGATTTCATGTAAGGAGGGAGGGGGAGGGGGAGGGGGAGGAGATTTCTACTTTCTGCCTTTTTTTCTTGTTATTTACCAGAACAGTCAGGAGATTAGGGAAAAAGTGAAAGAGAGTGCTGGTTGATTGGGAGCAGAAGCATGAGTCCCACATCTTTGGAATATTGGGTGGGATGGGACAGAAAGCTGAGGAACAGAAGGTTTGAACAGTTGAAATAAGTACATGTATCAGACATGACTGGAAAGCACAGTGAGGAGATTGATATAAGATGGGACTCTCCTTCCCCCTTTCTCTCATCTTTCAAAGTGGAAAAAATTATTCAAGAGCCCTTTGTTCATGTGGGTATTCTAAAAAGAAAACCATGCTTTAAATATTGCTTTGTTGTGATCAGAAAGAAATAAATGAAAGATGACAAGAGCGATATTAGGGATATGTAAAATAGAAAGGAAAGTATTAGGATTGCTCTTGACTTTGTTATCAATCTCTATCTCTATCTCCTCTCTAGGGATGTGTTATAGAAAGAGAAAAAACTGCAAAGCTTTTGGTTCCTCAGCTTTCTGTTCTTCAATCCATTCATCCTCTATTTACTTTTGGATGTTGCAAATGTTTTAGCTATTAAAAATGCATGTTCAGTTTTTCTAAAACATCTCTCTCTCTCTCTCTCTCTCTTCTCTCAACTATTGCCAATTGAAAAGAATATATTCCAGCCAAATTGTGTTAACGTTCATGTGGGTGACCATCCACTTGAGCACATGCTTCATAATAATTATATGGTTACTCCAAAGTTGATTATTTTCATGATTTTGAATTCTACAATTTAGTTCCAAAGGTAACTCTCATAAGAATTTAGTTAATTATCAAGGTCCATTACTTTTCTTTTTTCTTCTTTCTGGAAACTGGCCATAACAGAAGTAGTTTTATAAAGGCTACAAATTTTTCAGTTCAACAGATCAAAGATAATTTTTCCAAAATAGAGTAATTTTAATAAATGGTTAATCAATTAGTTAAATATTAAGATTTTTTCGTTAGAAAGTTATCATGTTGATTTCTGCCTTAGAAAATTCTTTATCAGATTGATCCAACTATGATTGAATGTCATCACTGTAGAACAACGTAGGTATTTACATTAAACTTAAGTTTGAGTTAATGAGTTTATGAAACCATCCAACAAATGATTTACATTTAAATTCACTATTGAATCTATTATTTTACTTTTAATATATGTTAATTATTTTCTTCTTTTCGCTTAGTGGGAAAAGTTTATGATCCAGTAAACTTTAATGTCATGAAAAAAGATCAATTAAGAGGCTTTGATGAATGAAATCATACACATGTCAAAATCCAACATGAGAATGATGGAGAAGTGATGCCTCCTTTGGTGATGAAAGCAATTTCATTTTATGTTTAATTTATTGAGAGATAGTGAACTAAAGTTCTGTCAAATCCATCAACTTCAACGAAATTTTCATACCTCTTTCAATTGAAGTCACTTCATTGGAGAAAAAGAACAGTCTAAAGTCCTGGTGAAATTGGGTTTTCTACATTTTGGTGATTGATGGGGGGTAAGACCCATAAATCAGAATGTGTTTATAGGAAATTTTGATGCAAATGGGTTTATTGGAAGAATCAGAACTAGTCATGATTTGAAAAGAAAGAAATGGAGTTAATCAATGATTCATAAAGAATCATGACTACCCATCTAGTCTTCTTGAAAACTTTGTGCTAAAATCCCATCGTATGCCTTGTAGTCTTTCCCATCTCAAATTTCAACCTCCTTAAAATCATAAGCACCAACCATTTTATTGTTTTTTACACAAGTTTGGTCAAATCTAATCATAATTCTAGTGTTATCATATCATTAGTAAATGTTATCAATGTTATTATTATTATTACCCAAATGCTTGTTTTTCATAAAGGAGAAAAAGGGTATGTAGGATTTGCTATATGAATTTTGAAAAAAAGAAACCAAAGCCTTCACTCTACACCCTAAAATTCTAACATTTGATGCCTGGTAATCCCATTATGTCTATTTCCAACCTCCTCAACTAAACCCTGTTTGAAGAATCAAATGCCATCATTAACTTCTTGCACTCCACCCTCTAATAGTAGCACCACATAATTCCTCAACACACTATGTGTGTTTGAAATATTTTCCTTTTACCGTTAGCCAACCTATAACATCACGAAGAAGATATCAATAACAATATTAAATTGCGTTTGCTTCTTAGAAAATATGAATGGAAAGAAAATTTTGTTCAGAAAATAGTTTTTATTTTTGTTGTTCGATTAAAATGTCAGTAAAATCAAGCATAAAATGAAATTACTACAAAATTACATGCTTTTAAATTATTTAATCTTTATATTGTTAAGTTAAAATAAATAAACAGATTCGAAGTAATAAATAAAATAATTTTATTGTATTTAATTCAATTTCCTATTTTCATTTATTTTTTCTTTCTAATTTTTCCTCTCTAGTTTTTCCCTTATATATATATATTTTCAATTTTTCTGGAAACCAAATATAGTTGAATAATATGTTTTGAAAAACTTTTGATGGAGAAAATTTTTTAAAGAAAAAAGGCAAAAAAGTGTGAAGAGACTTATGAATAAATATGATTTGATAATGGTGCTTTGCTAAAATGAGAAAGCTATAAAGTTAGATTATGAATAGGGTTCAGAGGAGCTCACATGATAGATTTTGTTAGGTCTTCAGAATCTTTTTCCTCATTCTATGAGTAATTAAGCTATATCAATCATTTTGTCCCTGTCTACAAAGTGAGTTTGGGACATATTTAGGTTATTTTGAAAAAAATAAAATAAAATACGTTGAAATTATAAATAATACACAAATTAGTGTATCTTTTACTTAGAAATTTTTTAAGTTAATGTTACTTACTACCATATTAACTTAAAAAAATTTCAAAATATTTCCAATACCACAGTTAATGAATACAGTATTAACATAAAAGAAATTTCAATACTGTGATTAATAACTATAGCATTACTATTTACGTACTAATTTAAACATTATTTTAATTTTCAACTTAAATAAATTATATATGTATTGAATCAAAGAAAGTTTATTGTTTGTTGGATAAACACCTTCAATAAACCCTGAAAATGATTGACATTTATATTAATTTTTTGGTGGTTTTTTCTATGGGTAGTAGTATCCCATTTCTACCGAAATTCTGGAGACTTCCCAGTTTCATCTGATCATTGTACCATTTTATCCTTTCAACACACAATCCTTCTGTCAGTTTCTTCTTAAATTTGCTTCCTCATTTTCTACCATTGTTTTTCTTTTTACCTTAATAAATAAAAGAAATTGCTTTAAGTTTAAGTTATATCTTTTGGAGAAAAATGGATTTGGACCAGCCAAAAACAGTGAGGGATGATGCTTGATCCAGGAATGCATGGGCGTAGTATCCTAAAATTGGATGACAAAGAGAGTGATTTCCTTACCCTATGTGCCCTCAATATTATTGTGGAAGGGGACCAATCAATTCCAATCCATCAGCTGAATCGAGTCATTTTATTATTTTATAAAATCTTTCAACTTCAAATGATAATTTAAATTAAATATGTTGCCTTACGCCATAAAGAGGCATCTTGATTGATTTGATGCAAACTGTTGTATGTTCACAATTTACCCATTGCACATAAATGCTTATCCCTTTGACATGGATAATACTCAATTGTGATAAGGGGTATAAATGTTCTCGAGTTTTGTATGTATGTTCTACTTTGCTCAAAAACTTTTTTTTTTTGTTCCAAAATACTCTTAACGTTTATTTTTGTTGTCGCTCATACTCATCCCGTTTAGAAAAAATCACAACCAAATTGGTAACCCAAACACGTGTAAGATATTTAATGGGAGTTTTAAGGGATGTTTGTCAATTTGTGACCTTTTCTAATGACATGCGCATGATTGAGTAATGGAAATAAATGCCAAGAGTAACTTTGAATCAGAAAAAAAGTTCCAAAGTAACGTGCAAAACTTGAGAGCATTTGTACACCTAATCCCCTATTACTTAGGGTTTGCATTAACTAAAAAACATAACCATGTTGTTTGTTTGTTTGTTAGAAAAACTTATTACATATGGGCAGTAATTTGTTCTCAAAAGTATGCACATAGGGAAATGTTATGAAATAATTTTCCTATTTGGTTATCTTGTGAAGAATTTAAAAGAAAATCAAATATAAATAAAATTATTTATAAACTTGTATTGTTTTAGATTATTTAATTTTTATATTGATAAATTAAAATAAATAAAATGAGTTTAAAGTTACAAATAAAAATAATATGTTAGATTTAACTCTATTTTTATTTCCTTTTACCTTTTTTCCTATATTTTCTTCTCTTACATTTTCCCTCATATTTGCTGGGAACCATATGGCTATGCTTGGTTCACAGATGCAAGAAAACAAATTAATAAAGACAAAAGTTATAGGGAAAAAAAGAAAAAAAAAGTTATATTTAACATTATTATTTTTATCTGCCACTTCAAACCCATTTTATTTATTTTCAAACACATTTTTATTTATTTTGACTCATTAATATAAAGATCAAGAAATCTAAAATAGATAACCAGCTATTAGAAAATTTTCTTTTTTTCTTTTTTCTTTTCTGGTTACTTCCAGCTTCAACACACCATAGAGTGCCCATCACAAGGGATCTTGTGTCATGAACATGGGAATCCTTCATACTTAGACCATCAAGAAAATTAGGTCACAGCAAGTTGTTTGTTAAAAACATGGACAGAGGATAAAGAAGTCGGGGGAGAAGAGAGCTGGAGCAAGAGGTAGGTTAATGATGGGTCAGAAAAGATGCGATGTTGTGGTGGGTCATGAAAATCACTTTGTGTCATGGGTTAGAGGAGGTAAGACGGGACGCACCACCTTGGGGTGGCTCTTGTCGATGTGGTTTTGCTCGGCAGCCCCTTAGAGTGCAACAAATATGAATCATCTTGGGCTAGGGGTCAGGTAATCGTCTGAAAACCGACTCACGATCAGACTCGCTTTGACCTGAATCCCATCATGCTTTTATGGACCGAGACCGGGACTGATTATTCGGTCCGTACTTGTCCGACCTCATATTCAGTCCGGTCCGGTTTTGGACCTGCTGGGACTGCTTCAGATTTTTCAACATTTGCACTTAAAAGCCAAAATTCTGTAATAACAAATTCTCTTCATAGCAATACCATTCACAGCCACAAATACAAATTTTTAACATTAAAATTGATAATAAGAGTTCAATTATATGACATTCTTGCATGCTCCACCAAACATAAGAAATCATATCATCATGGAGTTCACATGGCCACGACGTCACAAATTATTATTTTGAAAATCAGAACAAGGGAAAAAAAGATTATTAATGAGAAACAAAAAGTTTAGAGTTAAAAATCTAATAAGAAAATAAGAAAATTACTGGTTACCTTTCAAGTTCCTCCAACTCAAAATTTTCCTCTCATATCGACTCCGATATCTTGTTCGAAGCCAATCTTGTGTACAACAAGAGTTTGTACCATCTTTCATGAACATGAAATCAAAATCCAACACGTTAAAGTTTAATGCATAAATAAATGGAACAAATAAGTTGCATTTGATAAAAAAAATGCATTACCTTAGGAGCCAAAGAACTCCTAAATGGATCAAGATGGACGACCCTCCCGTGACTGTGCTGATTCGATGCAACAAGAGACACAATGGGATGGCGGTATGTCACGTGCCATGCGTGAAACAATCAGAAAGCGATGCCCATTAATACCTCACCAAGACAATGCATCCATTTCTTCTCCTCCACTCCTTAATTGTTCATTTATGATCTCTCAAACTCAATTCCTCACATATCCACCGCTCCCTTCAACCTTTAGCTCATCCCTAAGACTTTTCATGCACCTGAGCCCCTCCTATATGATCATCCTCATTTGATCAATTGACATGGATCCCCACTTTGTCCACTTTGGAGGAATCAAAGAAGAATACAAACTTATACTTCATCAAATAAAGAATAAGAAAAGTTCACATCATTAGCAAGTTTCATGCCCTTTTCCTTACCATACATGTCGGCAAGTGTACTTCAACAACCAATTTAGAATGAGATCAAGAATTAAGTGCAACATAAATCAACATATTCATTTTCTCCACATTCCCAATATTTATCATACTTTTCGTATTGAGACGGCCATAGCTTGAAAATCTTCATCCACATTTTTTTTCATTTATTCAACATACTACAAAGAAGTGCTAATTTCAAAGAAACCTCTATTACTCGTAACATAAAGAGAACCAAATATAGAAAGTTAAAAGGTAAAACCCTCTCAAAAACACCTCACCAACCTCTCTACTTTTTCCAATCATTAGATTCGTGAGGCTCTTCTATCATTCTTCACACCTACCCCATCGTAGATAGTCCACTAAAACACGCTGAAATTTCAAAGCCGTGTCTTTCAACATCGTGCAGGTTGAGTTCCATCGGGTGGGATATCAAAGGACAAGGAAGATTTGCTTTCTATATTAGCTTTTTGAACAAGGTCTTTAAACCTAAGTATTCTTTACAGAGAATTTTAACATACTTAACAAAGATTTCTAACCCTATCAATGCACACACCATGCTCTTTAATGCTATCCACACAATGAGATTGATAATATGAGCAATACATCTAATGTGGAGAAACTTTCCATCACTAACACATCCACTCTGAACCATTCTTCTTAAGTGTGCACAAGCAAGATCATTAGAACTAGCATTGTCAACTGTGACAGTAAAAAGCTTATCCTCAATACCCCAAGACCTTAAACATGCCTCAACTCGCTACTAATGGCCTCACCTTTTGTGACTAGAAATTGGACAAAATTTATGATCTTTTTATGCAATTTGTAATCATTGTCAATGAAGTGAGCAAAGGATACACATGTAGTTAATTCTTTGAATTGATGTCCAAGTATCAGTTGTCACACAAATTCTTTGTCAATTCTTTAACAATTCTTTCAACTTTGTCTTTTCACTCATATAAAGTTGAAAACAATCACGAGCAACAGTGGTACGTGATGGAATGTGAATCTTGTGACATGCAAATGCACATCAAATACTTAAACCAAAGCCCACATGCTTAAATGGAAGCTCATCAACTACAGATCATATGAATTAATGCTTCCTAACTTCTTTCAACCACGCCCATATTTTAATTTTCCATCACCATCCTCACTATCCTTGTCCCCCTTCCCGTGTTGAAATAACAATTCGCTTTGCTTTCCTTTACCCCTTGATCCTATTCACAGATTACAAAGGCATTTTTCCGCATTGATTCTTAACATTTTTGATCCATTAAGATTACCATCACCAAGAAAAAGTTTTTTCACAAAACTTAAGACATTCAGCCCAATAGTTTTCCATTTTCTAAGTACTCGAGGTACGCCCCCAATACGTTTCCTTTGCTTTTCTAACTGGGTCATTAAGGTCCCTCCATTAGCTTCTTATCCGAGGCAAGTGACTCTGCAATTCTTCAATATTTGTCCTACTAAGATCGAGTAGTGTTTCAGGCAGCTTGATCTCTGAGAATGTACTCACGACCTTTTAGATCGGGAGTCGCCATCTACAATGAATTGCACAATATTATGACATATACAATAATATGACTAACAAAGCAACAATTACAAAACATAACTTATTATAATTCTTTATAAGAGAATGTAAGAGAATTCACATTGCGAAACGAACTGTCAAGGTCGAGTTCTTTAGAGTGCAAGTAGTATACTCTTATATAAGCAACTAGTTGATCAAAAACAAAATGATACAATTAAGAAATGACTAATTTTAGTAATTTAAAAGCTAGTTGAAGAAAAAAAGGAGAAGAACATGATATATACAACATGGGAAACCCATTGATTTCAAGATTCTCTATAATTTCAGAAATTAGCAAGTAACACAATAAACTAGACAATTACTAATGCAACTTTTTTTCAAGTTTTTAAAGTGATAAAGTCACATGATCGCCCGACAAAACCCTCCACATCCAATAATTTTTTAGTGGTAGGATAACCATAGTTGCTTTGGTCAATTAAAGGTATAACACCCGCACTCAAAAATATTCAAGATGTAGGGTATTGTCCAAATTGAAGGATCGAACTACAGATTCACATAGCATGAAGTTATATGATTTCATTTAATTTGTCACTGTAACATTTTTATAGTTGAAAGTTGAAATCCATTCATTTTGTAATAGTTAATAATAATCATATTAAAGTATTTTTATTAGACCTTGTTAAAATAAAAAGTATATAGAGAGAATAATTAAAGAAACAATTTTATCAATCTATATTCTCTATGAACTCCAATGTGTTGTGCTATACTCATGGTTGTTATCATTTCTAAGACTCTTAAACAAGACATGAAAATGCCTCAAATTTAGTTCCAAATCACCTTATTTTCAGAATAAATTTTCTGTGTTGATTTACACAGGTTATAGAAGATTGTTTTCTTAATATTTAAACAAAAATATAACGATCTCAAAGAATATATTACATGTAGTAATTCTTACGTTGAATAATTTTATACTTGTGTAATTGTTTATTACAAGAGCTCCAAAAAAACAAAGCATTTAAAAAATTCTTGAGAATCATTATATGTTTTGTTTTTTTTAAGATTAGAAAATGCTTTTATGCTTATAAGCAATATGTCTTCGTGTTTTTTTTTTTTTTTTCGAAAAACAAAACATTGTTTTTGAAAAAGTCACATTTTAACATACCCAATTAGAGAACAATATATTTATATTGATTTAACTTTTCAATAAAACATATTTTATTTAAACCTTTGAGAAAAACACAATTCAGAGAAAGGAAAAGGAAAAAAAAGAAGAGAGGAAAAGAGAAAAGAAAATTGCAGAAAGTGACATGAAATGTTCCTACCCGATATGAATTGAGTCAGAAAATGCACCTGTTCGCTTCGAATGTGTCTTGGTTGTAACTTGTAAGTTGCAGGAGAATTCTTAACATACTTAACAACTTGTAACTTCTCTAATCCAAAACGTTTTAGGAAGTTGTTTTGACTTTGAGTTACTTCTAATATATTACCAATTGCTTCAACCAAAACAATTAATAATCCCATTAAAGACTATGAATTGGGGATCATTTAAAATACAACAAATTAACACTAATTAATCAATGAAAAGAATTATCTTCATATGTGGCAAAAATGGTCACCGTCCGACCTAATATTCCTAAGCTTGCTCGACCGACCGGAAACCCGAATCAATAATTTTGCGATCGGAGACCGATCAATCCCTGGCCCTGGCCCTGCTCACCATCCATCCTGTCAGTCCAAATTGTGTCCGACCGATTAGGCACCCTACTTGGGGCACACATTGTTTCTATGGGCCTAGAGTTGATAATCAAATGAATGCATTGTTGGGACTTGGAATCCACAAAATTCATAATTGAATGAAAAGTGTTGTCCCATATCGAATAAAAATAAGAAGGGAGATGAGTTTAAATAGTTGAGTCTCTCAAATGGGTTTGGGCCCCAAGGGGCACCCACTAGAAGGGAGAGAACCCACACTGCTAAGCTCTGTCCCCCCACGCGCAGAGATGTCAGTCCGGCCTACCGGGTCCACTCTATTTTCTCAACGCACATTGTTTGGATTTATACTCTGCTTTTTTTCATTTTTTAAATAACAAAATATTATCAATCACATTTTTGTGCACTGTTCTCGCAAAATGTTGAGTTCTGTCGGGGGTCCTCCTCGACTGATGTACATCAAGCTTTCGAGGGAACGCGATCCGTTTCTATCCGAGACGACAACCACTATCCTCGAACAAATTCGAGGGGCCACCGCCTTAAGGACACGACGTTTTTCGTTGGGCTCAGATCTGCTTTCTAATTGTTTGCTTGTACTGCAGGTTTGTTTCCTTCATTTTTTTTGTTTATGTTTTTGAACGAACACGAAGACTACAATCTTAAGACGAAATTGTTTTTCTGTTCGTTTTTGTTCGTTTCGATTTTTTTTTGTTTCTAATTGCTTGTCATATGATTTTTCGCTTTTATACTACAGCTTTTACGCTCAAATTATGTTTCATTTCAATTTGCTTCGCTCATTTGAATTTCTTAGCGTGTTCGCTTTTGTTCGTCGCTTTTTTCGTTTCTGTACTATGTTTGTATTCAAATTTTGAAGACGAAATTTGATTATGTTCATTTCTATATTACAATATTTGTTACAGTTTTTTTTTCTTCGTTTCTGTATTACAAATTTTTGTTACAGTTTTTCCCCGTTTCTGTTCGTTACAGATTTTTCGTTTCTGTTCAAATTTTGAAGACGAAATTTGACTATGTTCGTTTCTATATTCAAATATTTGTTGCAGTTTATTCAAATATTTTTCGCTTATGTACGCTTTTTCATATGTTCAGAATTTTTCAGAATATGTTGCTTTTATCCTTCAGAAATGGCTTCGCCTTTGACTCCGATTAACCCTATTCCGAATCATGGAGAAAAGCCAGAAAGGTTCAATGGTACCGATTTCAAGAGATGGCAACAAAAGATGTTGATCATCTCACAAATCTTGAATCCTGGCAAGATTCTCAATGAGGATGGTCCTAAATTGGACGTTGGAGAGACAGATAAAAAAAAGTTGGTCGCTAGGATGCCTGAATCACTCTCACTTCCCGTGTCAACTATGTCCCTTAACGGTTCGAAAATACTTATAACGTGATATAGTCCACCAAAACGGCTAAGGAGCATGGATAGTTCGACAAGAAGTACAAAAACCTGTAAGATGTCGGATCAAGAAATTCATTGTCGGTAATTTGGACTTCAAGATGGTTGATTCAAAGACCATCTTAAGTCGTTCCAAGAGCTTCAAGTGGTTGTGTGCATGATATTCATGTTGAAGGGAATGACTCTATGAGACATCAAGGGTCGCTTTTATTGAAACTATCAAACATCCTTCGAGGGATTTCAAAAATTATCTCAAACACAAGAGAAAGGAGTTGTCGTTTCAAGACTTGATTGTTCGTTGAGGATTGAGAATATTTACTAGGTCGCCTAAGAAGAAAGTTGGGAAGAATCTAGAAGTTTCAAAAGGTCAATGTTGTCAAGGATCGAAACCCAACAAGAAGAGGAAAAATGCCTGCGCGGACAGGACTCGACCCGAATACCCTCTCAGATTTCCCCAGTGGTTCGCTTTCTAGTGAAGTCCCACCGTACAATCCCCAGGAAGATACGGTGAACTCCACTCATGAGGGAAGTAAACACATGCATTAATTTAATATCCCAATTATATATAAAGACCCACTACATATATGATATGACCTATAAAGTTCAATATTTGGGCCTAGAGCATTCTAAGATATTTGAGAATTTAGGTACAACTAGAGATAAATAAGTCTAATAAAACAAACGATAGATGCGAGTAGAGTATCGCAGAATCAGGGTGGTGAAGAGCTTGTCGGATTCGGGCATGTAGTCAGCTCTCACGAATCGTCGACCTAGGGAACAAATTCTGAACAATAAACGTGAGATAATAAATCTCAAGAGTGGCATACTTATATGAAAATAATATTTTTATTTTCGAAGATTCCTTCTCTCAAGACTTCATGCCCACTCTTTTGTAAAGTTCCCTGTTTAAAAATTCATTTCACAAAACCCAAACTTATACCCAATCAATAATATGAAAATCATGCTCAACAATTTAGCCGACACAATGTTAAAAAAACTATAATCGAACTCGTGACACAAGCACATAAAGCCAATCATAAAGCATGTATAGCCACCATAAATAAAGTAACCAAGAATTGCACCATAACTACAAGTATTAAAATAGTTATACCATATTAGAAATCAACAGCGCATCTATACCATGTGTACCCATTTCATAAACCGCTTCAGAACTCCTCGACCTCATGACACCGTGGCAACTAATGAACCTGTGGTTACACCCTACCAATACGCGCGTTCAATAAACCTCCGGTGTGACTACCATCACGTGGCAACACAGTCCTCCGTGCAGAGACCGGCTATCAATGCGACAACTATCGTAAAACCGGTAAACCCGACCATCACGCGACACCTAATAAACCTTCGGTGAACCCGCCATCACGTGGCACCTAATAAACCTTCTCGCAACCGCCATCACGCGGCACCTAATAAACCTCCGTGAACCCGGCCATCACGTGGCGACACAAACCTCCGGTAACCCGCCATCACGTGGCACCATTAAACCTCCGGTAAAACCCGACCATCAACGTGGGCAACTAATAATATATATTCGCCTTTACTCATACTTTCCAACATTACCGTGATTATCTCATTTCCCCACAAAAAATCTCAAAAATCCATTTCTTAAAACAATAATTTTTCAAGGTATTTAAAACCTAACCACTTGACCAAATTATCTAAATACCACAGATCATCCACGAACTCACAAGAAACTTCAAATAGTTAAAATGTTGACAAATTCATGAATGATAACTTGTTTATATGAAACAATCATCTTCTATTTTGCATAACCAATCATTCGTTCAAACGATATATTTATTAAATAATTAACCATAATTATATACCAATATAATACCCAAAAACATTTAAAAACATATAAACCACTCACAGAGTACAGACGTCGGGCCCCCGTCCCTAATGATCGCCTCCCACTTACGTGAGTGCCCAGAATATAAATAAACAATCACTTAGGCTCCAATAACTGAACCAACAACATTGATGCCCAAGGCCTTAGAATAACTTTAGAACTAAGAACCATCCAATTGACCTCGATGTCCACTATCAACAGGTCTCATAGGCTCCTATGACCCAAATTAAGCTTTTCAATTCCTCGGAGTTAATTTCGAAATTGAATCAAATTTCAATAATTCATAAAAACATGCAATTTCACTAATCCAACTCACTTTGCCAAACCCTAATTAACTGGTACCTATTTCACCCAAACTTCTCGCATCACCCGAACAACCCAAAAATGGAAAACTAACTAAACGACGCCCAAAATTTACAAACTATTATCAATGGAAAGCTCCAAGAGTTCAGTAGAACACATCGCGATCTTCACCTTGTCCAAAGGTTGCTGTGGTGGTCAAACTCGATCCAACAGGCCACACAACTTTGTTTTTATCGATCTTCAAACGGTGGAGGACCGCTAAAAGGGACCACGGAAATGAGTTCGAGGGTCCAAAAATGGTGAAAGATAAATGGGTTGGCTCGAGATGATCGGAAACACAAAATCCGACGCACCTTAAGTTTGTCGCCGCCGCCGCCTTCGTCAACCGCATCCGCAATGTCAGGGAAATTCTTAACGGTTAATGCCTCGAACGCCCTCCTCGGTCAAACGATCAGCCGGGGTTTTCGGGCTTTGGGATTTTCTCTGGTTTGAGGTCGATCCTCACTTGGCAATCAAAACTAGCTTATATATAACCTAGGGTTGTTTTTGGGTAAAAATCCCCGGTCACTTTGAAAAACCGATAAAATATCATCGCTTGAACTTACCAGACTATAACTTCTATCCTCAGAAGTTTGATTTTAACGCTCAACTCCGTCAGGAACTCAGATCGACGAGGCTCAATAAATGGTGTCTTAGTCAACCCAAAATTATTCATCCTTAAAAAAGTCAACTTGGCCCCACCTACTATTGATTGGTCAAACTTGGTCAAACTTGTTAAAAACTTGTATTATTTGGTACGGATCGTTACAACCTACCCCCCTTAAAGAAAAATTTCGTCCATGAAATTCGTACCTATGTCATGGAAGAGATGAGGGTACCGGCCCGCATTCGTCCTCCGCTCCCAAGTCGCCTTCTGACTAGGTGGTTTCTCCAAAGGACTTCACTAAGGATATTGTCTTGTTATGTAAGCCCTTCTCTCTCCTTACCCAGAATCTCAAGACCGTCAGTTCCTCATGATAAGTCATCCTCAGCTCAATCTCTGCGCTCCAGCACAGGAGGGGTCTAAGACACATACTTGCAGTATGGAGATGTGGAAAACATTATGGACTGAAGCAAGCTCCTCCGCAAGTCTAATCGAGAAGCACCGGACCTATCCCCGCCAACAATCTTAAAAGGTCCGATGCAGCAAGGACTAGCTCCCGCTCCCAAAGTTTACCAAAACCTGAAGTGAATCGGGATCTCTATAAGAGATGACGATTAATCGCACCCCATGCAAAACTCACTATATGATCTCATAAAGAGCCTGATAGCTTCCCGAGGAAAATTCTCATGAGCGAATAGGTAGGAAATACGCCAGACGGCGGAGCCATCAACTACTACCCAAATATCACATGTCTCGAATCGGGAGGAGTTTGAACACAAAGTCCATCAGAATGTGCTCCATTTCCATTCTGACGGGCAGGCCAGAAGTCCGTAAGGCTTTTGTCTCTTCCGCTTTACTTGTTGAGCGTGATGAAGCACTTGATACATACTGACAACTTCTTTCATCCCCGACTCACCAATAATATTCTTTCCAAGAAGACTACATCTTAGTACCAGGTGTATAGCATAAGGTAACTATGGGCTTCCTTCAATACTCTGGTTTTAACTCTTCAATCACGGAAGACACAATTAGAACCAATCACCAAGGCTTCGTCATCTCTAATAGCAAAATCAGACTGTTCCCCTTCTTCGACTCTCTTTCTCATGCTCACTAAATAGAATCTCTAGCGTCACACGAAAATTTGACCTACAAGTATCTACCGTAACGAAATCAGCAAAAAGTGTCTCAAGCATGCATCCCCAACGCAACACCCAACTCTCAAGAATCCCCACCATCAATGGAAGTTGCATTATCTCGCAGACATAAGCCACAAAGAGCCTATAGACTTTCCTCGCTCATGAATCCGCCACTCGCATTCGCCTTACCTCGGATGGTAGTCAATGCTTGCAATCATAATCCTTGCGAATTCCATCCACCTCCTTTGCCTGCTTGGCTCCTTCCTGTAAACAAATATTTAAGGCTCTTATGGCTCCAGAATATCCGGCAAGTCACTCCATACAAGTAATGCCTCAAAGTCTTCAATGCAAAATTGCAAAGAATCTCCAAGTCATGGGTAGGATAATTCACCAGGTTTTCAACCCGTCTGAAGCATACGCCACAACTCTTATGTTGCATCAACACGCAACCTAACTCCAGATGAAGACGTCAGAACTGTCCCCTCTTTTTCCCTCCGCAAGGTCAGTACCAGGGTCACGCCAATCTCTTCTTCAGTGTTTGAAGTTCCCTCACACCGTCGCCCACTCAAATTTAACCCCTTTCCTAGTCAAACAGTGAAGTGGTCCTGCTATTTTTGAGAACCCTTCTATGAACCTGCGGTAATACCCCGCTAATCCTAGGAAACTTCGCACTTCTATCACCGTAGTTGGTTGTCCCCAATTTGACACTGCTTCTACTTTCTGAGGATCCACATAAATGCCATCAGCAGAAACCACATGTCCGAGAAATCCCACTCGGCTCAACCAAAACTCACATTTGCTGAACTTGGCATACAACTGATGTTGCCTTAAAGTCTGCAACACCAAACCTAAATGTCTCTCATGATCCAACTCGCTTCTCGAGTACAACACGATATCGTCAAAGGGGAAAATATATTTCTCATTCTGGAGGTAAACCTGGAAGATCGTCAGGAAACACATCCAGAAGTCCTCACTACCGTACACCTTCTAATTCACTGCTACTACGAAGTCAACTACATGAGCTAGATACCCTTTACAACCTTTTCAAGTAAACATTCAGCCAGATAAACCACCATGGGATCCGTGGAAATATCAAAACCCACGCCTCCAATTCTACGAGCTCGATCAAGAAAAGAGAATACCAAAGAAACCTACCTTTCCGAGAGTGATCGTAGCTAGGCGCTCAGATGAAGATTCTCCTCACAAGTAGGTGCATCAACTTTCCAATCGGTTACCGATGGGACCATGTCTACCTCTCGTGCGCCATCGAAGAAGAACTATTTCCAAGAATAAAATGAAACATAATCAATAATTTCAAAGGTAAGGTTAGAAGGTATACAAACACCGGGATGAGTCAGCAATGTTGAATGTACAACCCCCATGAATTTAGAAACCAAGAGCCTGGATACTGCCACTCAGACCTCTAATCTCTGATACTCCTCTCAGATTTCCTGGGAAACCACTTAGTGAAGTCCCACCGCATAATCCCTAGGGAAGATAAGGTGAACCCACTATGGAGGGAAGTAAACATGCACACTAATATCCCAATTATATATAAAAGACCCACTACATATATAGATAAGGACTCATAAAAGTTCGATACGAATATCAGAGCATTATAAGAGTATTTGAGAATTTAGGGGTACAACTAGAGATAAATAAGTCCAATAAAACAAACGGATATATGCGATAGAGTACTGCAGCTGTGGCAGGAAGAGCGGTGTTGGATCTGGAGCGAAACAAGCTCTACGAATTGCCTGGACCTAGGGAACAAATTTAAAACAATAAAACGTGAGATAATAAATCTCAGTGAGTGGCATAATTTATAAGGAAAAATAATATTTTTATTTTCGAAGATTCCTTCTCTCAAGACTTATCTAATTCTTTGTAAAGTCTTCGATTAAAAATCATTTCACAAAACCCAAACTTATACCCAGTCAACAATATGAAAATCATGCTCAACAATTTAGCCGACACAATGTTAAAAAAAAAAAAAACTATAATTTGAACTGCACACAACATAAAGCCAATCATAAAGCATGTATAGCCACCATGTAATAAAGTAACCAAGAATTGCACCATAACCATAAGTATTAAAATAGTTATACCATATTAAGAAATCAACATCGCATTCATACCACATAAAAATTCATCATAACCGTCAAGAACTCCCCACCAATGCATAATCGCGGAACCTAATAAACCTCGTATTACACTCCGGCCATCACGTGGCAACTAATGAACCTCCGTGTGTAATCTCACCATCACGCGGGCAACTAATAAACCTCCAGTAATCTCGGCCATCACGCGGGCAACTAATAAACCCAGTAATCCAGCCACGTGGCAACTAATAAACCTTCTGCAAACCGACCACGCGACACCTAATAAACCTCCGTAACCCGGCCATCACGTGGCACCTAATAAACCTTCGGGTAAACCTGCCATCACGTGGCACCTAATAAACCTCCGGTGAACTCCGCCATCACGTGGCGGATTAATAAACCTTAGGGAACCTCCGCCATCACGCGGGTGACAAACCTCTGCAAACCCGTAATTCATCACGTGGGAAACTATCAATATATAATCATCTCTTTTACCACATGTACTTTCCTAACATTACCAGATTATCATCATTTTACAAAATCTCAAAAATCCATTTTTTATAAAAACAATAATTTCAAAGGTGGTTTAAACCTCAATCCATCGCACTCAAATTATCTAAATACGCACTCATCCACGAACTCGGCCAAACTTTTAAATAGTTAAATGTTGACAAAATTCACATAAATGATAACTTGTTATATGAAAAACGTCATTCTATTTATGCATAACCAACCATTCGATCAAACTGATATATTTATTAAATAATTGCCATAATTATATACCAATATAATTCCTTAAAAACATTTAAAATATAAACCAATTTCATCAGAGTACAGACGTACTACCTCGTCCCTACAGATCGTTTCTACCGACATGAGTGCCTCGTAATATAAATAAAACACCACTTAGGCTCCAATAACCCAACTAACAACATCGATGCCCGGTTCTATAGGTTCGCCAGACCACTGGGGCTTTCTACCCTGGAGTTAATTTCATCGAAATCAACCGTTTCATTAATTCATAAAAACATCCAATTTCACTAATCCAACTTCAATTTTGTCAAACTTAACCAATTGGTACTCTATTTCAGTCCAAACTTCTCGGTAATTACCCGAAACAACCTAAAAATGGAAAACTAACCAAACGACGTCCAAAATTTACAACCATATATCACCTAAAGCCCAAGAGACTGTGAACACATCAGCATTCACCTGTCCAAAGGTTGCCGCGCCAACTTTGTTTTTGTCTATCTTCAAACCTATGAGGAATCAGAAAAAGGGACCACGTAAATGAGTTCTAGGGTCCAAAAAATGGTGGAAAGGAGGTATGGGCGACCGTAGATGGCTCGAAACACAAAAAATTTGGCCGATCTAAAAGCATGTCGCGGCACGCCGCTTTTGCTCGCGATCCCGTCCTGAGGCTACCGGGCCCGGAAATTCAGTGGCAACCGCTGCCTCGACGCCCTCCTCCCCGGCCGCCATGCAGGTACGCTGATGGTGGCCGAATAGGCTCCCACGGCCAAAACTGACACTAAAAATGGGTCAAAACGACCCGGGCCGGGGTTTTTATAGGTTTTGGGATTTTCTCTCCGGTTTTGGGGTCAGATCCTCACTATGACCCAAAACTAGGCTTATGCAGAGCTCAGGGGTTGCTTCGCAAAATCCCATCGACTTGAAAATTTGATAAAACACTGGCTTAACTTACCAGGACCATAACTTCTTATCCGTAAGTCGGATTTTGACGTTCAACATGTCTGTGAACTCGTATCGACGAGGCCTACAAAATGGTGTCTTAGTCAACCCAAAATTATCATCCTTGAAAAAGTCAACTTGGCCCCACCTATTATTGATTGGTCAAACTTGGTCAAACTTGTATTATTTGGTACGTCGTTACAGCAAGTCTCGAGAGGGATTCAACCAAGGCCCAAGAAGTTCGCGCAGGTGTTTAACCGTGGTGTCCGACATTCAGCCAAAGATCGCAGAGTCGGTAGGAAAGATGTGAAACGCGAAGCTAATGTGGTGGAAAAGATCTCCAATGGTGTCGATGATATCAATTCTGACCGCTATGATATCCGAGTGTATGGCGGAAACCCTGGCGTGAGGGTGATTGATATCGGAGCAATCATTACATCTGCGGCAACAGACGATGTTTTCATCCTACACAATCGTGGGGTGGTGAAAACTTTATATGGTAATTCATCAACTCCTAAGGTTGAAGGTGTCTTAAAGATTGCTCTAAAGATGACATCTCTGAAAGACCGCGGACACTAATTAATGTTCGCATGCGCCGATGATCGCAAGAATTTGGGAAGGTCGATCTCTCCTTAGCAAGAATGGCTTCAAGCTGGTTTTTTGTATTTGACAAGTTTGTACTCTAAAAATGAGATGTATGTAGGAAAGGGTTATTCGAGTGATGGTTTGTCTAAGCTAAATGTAATGACCGTCAGAATCATGATGATTTGAATAAAGTTTCTTCTTCTTATGTGTTTGAGTCTTCTAACATTTGGCATGCTAGACTAGGACACGCTAACTATGGGCAAATAAAGAAATTAATGAATATGGGATCAAGGCCGTTTTTTGACTGCTCAAGTGGAGAATGCCAAGTGTGTGTTGAATTAAATTCTAAGTCTCCATTTCCACTCTCAGAGATAATAGAGTTTAGAACCTTAGATTTAATAATAATACGATATATGCTATATGAAACTAATATCGCCAAGAGGTGGTAATAAGTATTTATTACTTTTATAGATGACCGTCATGCATTATTGTTATTTACTTGCTTATAGCAAAGATTTAGGTCATGGAATGCTTTTAAACTTATAAGGCCTAAGTTGAAACTCAGTCGAACAAGAAAATTAAAATCATAAGGAGGACAGAGAGGTGAATATGAATTTCCATTTGAGGAAATTTTGTACCGAGTTTGGTATCGTTTCACCAATTATCGCCCTTATACACTCACAATCTAATGGAGGCTTAAAAGGAAAAACCGGGTCTTAAAGGAAACAATGAATGCATTGTTGAATAGTTCAAGCCACATGTAATTGGGGAAGTCAGTTGACCAAGTGAATTTATTTTAAATAGAGTAATCATTAAAGACATAACAAACTCCCTATGAGAAATGGAAAGCACGCTCAACTTGAATTATTCCCAAAGTGTGGGGGTGTTTGGGCTAAGGCTGCGGTCTTAAGTCTAAAAGGTTAAGGCAGACCAAAGATCGTTGATTGTGTTTTTATCGTGGATACGCTCTAATAGAAATGCATATCATTTTCTTGTTCACAAGTCGATCCCAGACATACATGTCATTACCATCATTGAATCCTAAGGACGCTTCGTTTTGAAAATATATTTCCGTGATAACATAGTATATGAGTCAATTGATAATAATAAGAGGTCTCGAGATACTATATCTAGAAGTGATCCAATGGAGGATGAACCTAGGACGAGTAAAAGACAAAGGACTTCCACGCCTCGACCCGATTTCTTAACGATTCGTTGGAAATGAGCCTCGGACATTCAAAGAAGTTGTGACTTCGCCAAGCCTGCTTCCGAAAGAAGGCCATCAATAGTGAATTCATCTTATCAACTCATACATGGAAATTGGTCGACCTTCCTCCCGTAATAAACCACTACACAAGTGGATTTTCAAGAGGAAAATGAAAGCCGATGGTGCTATTGATAAATATAAGGCTAGCTTGTAGTAAAGGATACAAGGAACAAAGGTCTGATTATTTTGATATGTATTCACCTGCTACTAGACTACATCTATAAGGATGCTAATTGCTATAGCAACAATCGTATAAGCTTTGAAATCCATCAAATGATGAAACGGCCTCTTAAACTAGAGAGATTTGAAGAAGAAATATATTTGAACAACCTCGAAGGGTTCATTGTTCCAGATTAAGAGTGTAAAGTATGTTTCGCTTATCAAGTCACTCTACACCAAAACAATGGCATGCTAAATTCACGGTCATGTTGTCAATGGTTTCAAGATTAATGAGTGATAAATGTATATGTGAAGTAAACTCAGAATTTCTTTTGCCATTTTATGTCAAAGGTAGACGATATGCTTATATTAGGCGGGAAGATGGTGAGGATCAAGTTAAGAAAATCAAATGCTTGCTTGCAAGTAAATTTGAAATGAAAGATACGGGGGTCGCTAAGTTATTTTAGGAGTTAAACTATAAGACATTTGGAGGATTAGATTCATCACAATCCCATATATTGAACGATTCTGAAAGTGCAAGAATCTAGATATTATCGCGAAAGACTCCGATGATGTTAATTTATGATATTTCTAAGAATACTCGTAGAAAACAAAGCTCAAAATGAGTATGCTAGTATACTTTGTGGCGCTTAGTCGTATGTCATGAACTGTGACTAGGTTGGACATAGTTTGTGCGGTTACAAGCTAAGTCGTATTTACGTTTCAGTCCAAATGAAAATCATTGGAAAGCTATAAACGTTTATTGGGCTACTTAAAGTATAATTAAGATTATGCTTTGCATTACATCAGATATCAACACAAGATTTGAAGGATACCGTGATGCAAATTGGATAACCTATGACTAAGGACACAAAATCAACAAGTGGATATGTATTCACACTTCAGAGGGCGGCAAAGGTCTGGAAATCATCCAAACAAACTTGTATTGTTAGATCCACTATGGAATCAGCACTTATTGCTTTGATAAGTTTATGAAGAAGTTTAGTGGCTTCCTAAATTCTTGGAAGATATTCCTAATTGGCTCTAAACCAAAGGTTTCCTATGTATGCATACATTGTAGATAGTCAAGCGGAAATAGGAAGGGCAAGGAATGTCATACACGCAAGTCTCGACACAAGACATGACACAAGAAGACAACTTCTTTCTAAGGAATTATCACCATCGACTATGGAAGTCAAAAGATACACATGGATCCATTGACAAAAGGCTCAACTAGAGAGATGGTTGCAAAACATCAAGGGAATGGGTTTAAGGCTCTAAACAAGTCATCATAGCGGACACTCTACCTAGTTGACTGGAGATCCCAGGATCTAGGTTCAAAGGGACAACTAAGTTATGAAGACAGTGTAGAGTACTATCAAATTTGTTTTACCCATTCCCGGATAAAGACAATATTAATATGTGAAGGTTAATCAAAAGCTTTTAATGATTATGAAACTATATGTTCAGAAATCACCTATGTGAGTGTGAAGTGAGGGTCGCTTCTGTGAGAATTGCAAAGGCCGAATTTAAACACTCATGACTTCAAAGGTAATTACGCTGAAAACGTAAATCACTAACAAAGGAGGAACCAATTTTGTTCGAGAAACAAAGCCAGGTGATTTTTATTGTCTAGGCTTATTAACGGAAGGCTTCCAGATGCTCAAAGACATCAAGTCTACCGATTGACCGAGTAAGCCCCAATAGGTTTCACTAAGGAAAGTTCAAAGTCTCGATTACTTATCCCGATGCAACGTTTTCTCATGGGAGTCATCGCACTTTGCATCTCAGCTAATACACGAGAGTATTGATATCGGAACTTTTCATTCTCACGTGGGGATTGTTGGGACTTGGAATCCACAAACCCATAATTGAATGTGAAAGTGTTGTCCCACTAATAAAAATAAGATGGGAGATGTAGTTCTGTTAGTTGAGCCTCTTAAATGGGGTTTTCGTCTAAGGGGCACCCCACTTTGTGGAAGGGAGAACCCACACCCAAGCTAGGCTCTATCTCTCCCTACTCACAATACGTCCGACCGACTCTGGCTATCTGCTCCTTTGGGTCCACCTCTATTTTTCGAACAAACACGTTGTTTGAATTTTTTTCCCAACAAACACGCTCAAGCCGTGGGAGGCACATCTCGTGGTATATTTATACCTTTTCTAATTTTAAAATAATAACAAAATATTCTCCTCACTTCATCACTGTCATTTTTTGTGCGATTGTTCCGTTAAAAGGTTGAGTCTGCCTATGGTCCTCCCCACTATACCGTCGGAGGAACGAGATCCGTTCTATCCTAGGAGACGATTGTCCACTATCCTCGGTACAAATTGAGGGGCCAAATTCGTCTTAAGGACACGACGTTTTTTGTTGGGCTCGGATCTACTTTCTGCTTTCTAATTGTTTGTTTGTACTGCAGGTTTGTTTCCTTCAAGTTTGTTTCCTTCATTTTTTTTGTTTCTGTTTTTGAATGAACACGAAGACTACATGCATGTGGGGAGAGTTTGATTGGGACCAATTAGTAAAATCTGGGAACAATTTTTAGGGTATGTTTGGTTCTTGTTTTTTAAAATTGTTATTGAGAACAATATTTGAAAATACAAAGAACATCATTTTGATGTTCTCTTAGAACTATTATTGTTCTCTTAATTTAGTATTTTATATATTCCTCTTGTTTTACATAACAAAAAAAAAAAATAAAAAATAATCAAACATGTTTTCTTTATTCTCCTTATTTTTTAGAATTAAAAAAAAATTCAAAAACTATAACCAAACAAACCTTTTTTAAAACTGTTATTAAGAACATTTTTTGAAAACGGAGAAAATACAATGTTCAAGTTATGTGACAATTGATATTGTTATTTGAATTTTTTGTTTTTCATAACATAACAAAATTGGTAATCAAATATGTTCTTTGTGTTTTTATCGGTTTCTTTGTTTTTCAGAATAAAAAACAGTTTCCAAACGTGGGAAACAAACCCTCAGCTTCTTAATTGCCTTGTCATGAATTGGGATGGGCATTTATTAGTGTTGGAGACATGTATCCACGTAGTTGACCTGAGCGCAGGAGGGCATTGGGGCCTGCAAACACAAACGATACACAATTGGCTAATAATACATCCCACTTGATGTGCAGATTTAGAATGGATTTGACTGCAATTTCAGAGTTAACCGCCATATATTACGCCTGAGATCATGAAATCTATTATTAAGGGAATATTAATTAATTAGTTATTTTTAACTTATTGTTTAATTAATTACTTATTAATTGATCAGATTATGAAGGTATTCTCTTATTTTCATAATATTGTACTTTCATAGAAAATAAATAATAAAGAGGAAATCAAGAAAGAAGAAAATCAATATGGAAAGTGGAAATGATAGCTTAACTATTTAAGAAATGTACACATATACAAATTCTACTTGCCCAATCTATAAATTATTTACAAAACCATAAAAGACAATAAATAATTATAATAAAATAACCTCTCATACTAGTTACCTAATCTAAGGATTATTTACAGAACTAAGAAGGAAAGTAGATCATTATAATGAAATAAAGGGGAGTAAATAATTATGATAATATAATAAATCAAATTCTCTAACATTCCTTCTCAAGACGGATCTCCTATGGGGATTCCATCCTGGTCTTCAAAAGTTGAAAGCGATTGTGTGGAAGATGCTTGGTTAAGATATCATTTAGTTGGTCTCTTGAAGTCACATGAGTAACTCATAAAGCTCCTTTTTGTACTTGATCCTTAATAAAATGATATCAATTGCTACATGCTTCATTTTTGAATGGAAGCTAGGATTGAAACAAAGATGAGTTCCACTAACATTATCACAATAGATGATTTGAGCATCAAGAATATAAATGTCAAGTTTAGTTAGAATAGAAGAAATCCAACATAACTCAGTAGTTGTGGCAACAATAGAGCGTTATTAAGCTTTGGCCGAGGAACGTATGACCCTGCATTGTTTCTTGAAGGACCTCAATGAAGGATTTTTACCAAAATACACAATGTAATTGCTAGTGGAGATATAGTCATCCTTATTACCGACCCAATTAGCATTTGAGAAGGCATTAAGGGATAGTGATGTGTGTAGGTCTAAGGCAAGACCGTGATTAGTTGTACTAGAAAGATAGCGAAGTTGTAACGCCCCGGTCCCTAGAGAGTGTACAGTACATGTAACTGTAGGGGCGCATACGAGCACCACGTGCCATTGTAATATTTTTGGGAGTTGTTGTTCAGGATGAAATTGTGAAATGATAATTTATGGAACCCGGAATTTGTATTAGAACAAGGGTAAATTTGTAATTGGCCAAAATGAGACATAAAGGTCGTAAGCAAAGAAGATAGTATGCCAAAATAGAAATAACAAGAGTTGATGTGCAAATATTAAAGTGATTAAGGACTTAATTGCAATTAGGGGAAACATGAGACTATAAACAGAGGTGAGACAAACCAAAATTCATTTTTGGTCTCATTTTGCTAGGGCTTCACGGTTGAAGGAGAAAAGGGAGAAGAAGAGAGGAAGAGGAGGAAGAAGAGGAAGAAGAAGTGGGAGAAGACCAAAAAGGTATGTTTTTGTCTTGGAATCATGTATTTTGATCTTAAGGTTTGGTATGGGAGATTGTTGTCTTTTGTTCTGTGGTTTTGGGAGAGATCATCCTAACCCTAGAATTCTTGAAGTTTTGTGGGTAAAACCTAAATTGGTATAGAATAAACATGGAATCCATAATAATTCTATGGTTTTATATGGATTGGTGGACTTGAGTAAGAGTTCTTGGATTTTCACCTAGGGTTTGGTTATAAGAAGTTCCAAACCACCAATTCAAGTGTTGTGGAGTTGTTTTGAGATAGATTCCATGTTGATTTTTGAGGTATTATAGAATGGAGAAGTGGTATGAAGATAATTGGTACCGTGCCAGCAAATCAAGAAATTCAAGTAAAACCACAGGTAAATTTGACAAAACAGGTGGTACCGTACCACCCAACAACCCATTTGGTACCGTACTAAGACAAGTGGTACCTGCATCAATTATTACGACGTGCTCGTACCGGTACCAAACATAGTGGTACCGGTACCACAGTGTCCAAAAGCCCAGATTTTGGTCATTTCATATATTTAAGCCCAAATTCATACACCGTTAGTATGGGAACCTTACTAAATGATTAAGAGAGGTTCAAAGAAGATTGGAACTCAATGAAAATACATGCACTCGCCACTGGAATCGAAAGTGTGACTAAGTGCTATGAAGTATGTTAAGTAGTACGCTACACGTAGGCGATTAATGTGTTCGCCGTATTCGTTTGAGTGTGTATGCTAAAAGCAAAGGCGGGAAAGTTGTGGAGTCGTGCTCAAGTTTTGGTAAGAGGAAAGGTGAGTGTTCTAAACCTAATTTTCAAATACTAGTGTATTATTATAAACTGTTTTACGCTGGTATTTAATGGTTTTGAATGTAAACCATAATTTAAAGCAATCAATGAGATTTAGCAAGCAAATAATGGTTTTGATTTAAACCATATGTGAAAAGTAAACAAGTAATGGTTTTGATGTATTCAACCATACTTTTAAAAAGTAAGCAAGCAATGGTTTTGAGTTGTAAAACCATATTTCAAAGAGCAAGCAAGCAAAAATATATTTTCTAAAACAGGCCTAACGAAAATCCCTAGTTCTAAGCAAACATACAGGTCAGAGGTATTTCGTACGTGCACGGTGATGTTAGGATATCATTCATGCATTTTAGATTTTCCTGATCGGCAAACTTAGTTCATGCATCATGGCATTTAAAGGAGACCGTGGCACGTACTGGAGTATATAGGGTTAACGCGTTATCTAAATTATGGTGACGGAGACCAAGGTCAATTCCACCATATTTACCGTAAAAGGGGAATTGAGCCAAGGCTCTTCCACCTAGATGATATGGACACAGGTCCTTCCACCGGCACGGTCGATGCCTGTGCTCTGTGGTTCACTAGGGCACACATAGCAGAAAGCATCTTCAAGGGTTGATGATTTGAGGCATGTTTTATACAGTTTTGAAATCAACCACTAGTACACGGTTGAGCACAGGCTCCCGTGTTTATTTTAAAGCAAACGGTTGAGCCCAGGATCCCGCTTATTTTGGTAGCAACGGTTGAGCCTAAAGCTCCCGCTTTTATTTCCTTAAAACAAGGGGTTGCCTGTGCTCTCGTGTTTATGAAAAGTTTTATAAACTTTTAAAGTAAGAGATTTATGAAAAGTTTTAGAAACTTTTAAAGCAAGGTAAAGCAAGCAAGCAAGAGATTTATGAAAAGTTTTATAAACTTTTAAAGCAAGCAAGAAGTTAAGAAAAGTTTTAGAAACTTTTAAAGCAAAGCAAAGCAAATTAAGCAAGCAAGGTTTCTGGAAAATATCTTGTAAAAGAGAGTTTTACAGTTTTGAGAGGTTTTCAGAAAAAAAAAAAAAAACATTTTATAAAGCATACATTCACTAAGCTCGTTTAGCTCATTATTTTCCTGTTTTAAAACCATTTCTATGCAGCACACCGGACGCTGGAGCACAGTGGTGATTCTCCGACTTTGTATCGTCAAGTATTAATAATCTTTGTAAGGAAATACTTGAATTTGTATAATGGAGCATATGTATGTACATAAGTGTAGTTTTAGAACTGCTGGAGCTCGAGGCTCTGAAAGAACGCTGCTGGTTGCCATTTAGGTGTAAAATTAGGTAAATAGGATTTGGGAATATGTCATATATGCAGCTGTTATGTTGCCGAGATTCTAACAAATCACGAGTTAGAAAAGGAAAAAATTTTATACGAGTTTTAAGCAAGCAATACGGCTTCGCTTCACAGGATTTTCTAGTTGTTAGAAGTAACGACTGAGAATTTCTGTGTAGTGGCCGGCACACCCGCCGCTAGTAAGGGGTGGGGGTGTGTCAAAAGCAAACGCTTAGCATCATTCCAATGATAAGTAGTAGGTTGATGCATGAATTGAGACAAATGATTAACAACACATATTCTATCAAGGCAAGTAAGGCATAAGTATTGGAGGCTACCAACAACTGTTCTACATACCTTGACATAATAAAAATTTACGTCATCTTCTCATTCTATTTTCTCTTCATGGTATCAAACAAAGTCTTGAAATTACCCTAGCCATGGTTGATGAAAGTAGTCAAACCATAATCCCAAATCCTCTAGAGCCCACAAATGCCCTTGTTATCTCATCAGCACCAACAACATAGTTAAACTTACCTCTATCAATTATCTATCATGGAAACTTCAAGTTGAAGCCCTCCTTATTGGTTATGATCTCTACAAATACAAAGATGGGTCAAATCCTCCTTCTCTACCCTCCACTATCACAACCAATAATGTCACATCATTCAACCTAGAATTTCAATCATAGTTTTGTTAAGAAAACTTTATTTTCGGTGCACTCGTTGGGACTCTAACCTCATCTCTCATCTCTCAATCACGCACGTCAAAGGATGCATGGGGTGTCCTCGTCAACACTTATGTTCGACCATCTCGAGGGCATATTAAGCAAATCAAAGAATAGATTGTTGATCCCATGGACACTTGTGATAAAGTGGGCTTAGAGCAAAGGACAAGATGAACAACGAAGCAAGCTTACACCGAGGAGAAGAAAGATAAGCAGTCTAGTTGAGTTGTGTATGTAAACACACTGTCCTTAGGAATTTTAAAATATGGTTGTTGACCATTAAAGCTGAAAATAAATCAAATTATGATTGTCCATTAAAGCTGGAGTTACATGAATTGATTTCAAAATTGTTGTTGGAGAGAAACGGTTATGAATTTACTCTCTTTTCAAAACTGAACCGTTTTGATTTTTAAATAGTCAAAAACCAAAGTTTTCATATAGGCAAACAAAACAACAAATAATTTGGAGCAAAACTAAATTTACCTCATGGTATTCACTAGCAGGGGGGTTGTGAATCTATCGATTTGCACTGAAATCGGGCTTTCGGCCCATTTCTTGTGCGTGCAAGGCCTCCCATCTTCTCAAGCATTGTACTAGCCCAAATATAGGTTTTGAAAAGTCTTGTCTTTGTTCCATGTGGGACAAGTTTCTTTTTGAAAAAGTTGATACAGACTAACAATCCCCCACATTTTTCAAAAAGATAATTTAATTTAAAATGTTTTGCCCTAGATTATAGAGGAAAGTTTAAGTACCTTAAATTTGGTGTTCAATGGACTATGAACCAAACATAGATGAATAAGATTTAATTTACAGAATCTTGGTGAAGCTTATAACTTCTATGAACCAGAGTACTCTTGTTTGTAAATTAGGGACCTTATCATCAGCAAAACACGTCACAATTCTTGCTATTCAACGTCGTTGTACGCGATTAGGCCATGTGTGTGCCTGATTATTTCATAAGTGCTCTAGAAATTTTGCTAAGATATTTCATGGGAGCAGCCCCACTCCACACTTACATAGGTGATTTCATTAAGTGCATACTACATTTATATGTGCTACCCATATGGGATATGAAATCATGAAGAGTATCACTCAACCTCTCACAATATGCATTCTAGAACCATAACCATACCATAGAAATGGACAATCTTATTGGTGCTAGTAGGATTAGCAAAGTGACTTGTTATTACCTATATGAACCTTTTTCATGGGATCTCCAATCACAAAGGTTGGGTTCCCCTCACTACTAATTTCTAATTTTCTTGAGTCCCATTTCACTTAATGTTTCCAAAATCAACTTTCTTCCTAAGGGTTTAGTTAGAGGATTGACCAAATTCACTTCTGACTTTGCATAGTTAATGAAAATAATTTCATCTTTTCAATAAACTATTTCAGCACCTTCATGTCTTATTGTCAGTGTCTATTTTTCCTAGCTGATTGCTTATTCTTTCACTGATAATGACCGCATTCCAGAGGAATTTGACAAAGTTCCTTAACCATTCAACTTCTTTACTAGCGGATTCAAGAGCTATAAACTTTGATTCCATGGTAGAAGTAGCAATAAGGGTTTGTTTAGTTGATTCTCATGCAATAACACCACCTCCCAAAGTAAAAACATAACCACTTATGGATTTTATCTCATCTGAATATGAGATCTTAGCATCGATGTATCCTTCTAACACAATGGGAAATCCACTATATAGGATACCATAGCTCATGGTACCCCTTAAGTATTTCATTAGTCTCGCTAATGAATTCTAGTGATCATTATTGGGATTATGTGTATATCTGCTTAATCTACACTCAGAGATGAGAGGTCATGCTCCTAACCCCGCCTCGGGCAGAAGGGGGCAAAACTATATCAAGATTCTTCTTTACTACTTTTTCGTATTAGGCCCAAGTTTTATAACTAAATCAAAATATCATATACAAAAATACAGCAATGAACACTAAATAGAGTGGTGTTCACGTTGTCAATATTATAAAGTCCTAACCCATTTACATATATTATTATACAAAAATTGTATTACTTGATAGACTTACATAATCAAAGAAAACTACTGTAAGTGATGGACCCTTACAAGTGTGCTGGCCCAACAAAATGCGAAAGCTCGTGGACATCCTTCTGTGACGCCCCAAATCCAGGGGTGTCCCGTTGACCACCCGTTAACCCGCGGAATACTTGTGTCTCATATCGCGAGACCCATACATGAGTAAAATTGGTCACTTGGGCCCATACATCAATACTCACCAAAAGTATCATCAACTATATTACCATAGTTTTCAAGAGTTATACATCACTCTTAATACAACATGTTTCAAAATTAAGGATTTTAATACATGCTTAATAAATCAATACTGTGGTGTTTACAAGTCAGACTCTCTTCTATCAAAAACTGGCCTCTAATGCGCGCCGTCTCCTAACACCCCATGTACCTAAATATTATTCCCCATAGGTGAGGCAATGCCCGCAGGGATAAATCTCCCCACATGGGTTACTCCCACCTAAGTGCACACATGCAATGATTCAACACAAACGCAGATTAAGAAAAATACATGATCCTACTTCTGAATGTTCACATGATATGATGAGAATTCGACTCACCATTTCCACTTCTCGAGCCCTCATCGAATTCCTTCACGCATGCCTAACCAATGCGATAAAACATCGTCAAAAACAAAAGGATTTATCTTTAAACATACCACCAGTTTCCAGAAAATTCAATGGACAACCCTCCAGACAAATTTGTTGGATAACTCTCAGAACAATTCATGGGCTCCTCCATTGAATTGTTGGACAATCTCTAACCCGATTCTAGGAGAAAATCTTCCATTAAAATTTCTTTCACAACCATTTTTCCTTTCTATTTTTCTTTCATGTCATGCACTCACACTATCGTTCTAGGTTCCCAGGTGTATGAATGTATTATGCCATTTCAGGAAAACAATTTACATGCTAATATATCTCAATCATGCATATATTAACAAATTCACATACCCAATCATGTTATTAGTTCATATCGATAACATCCAAATTAACTCACTTGAACTCAATCAACAATCAAACACCATTCTATTAAATATACAATTATATTTTTATATAATTCAAACTCATATTAACACATTCAATTCCCATGCATTAACATTTCTTTCACACAATTCAAGCCATTCATTTCAAACAATTTCTAACCACAAATAACATGACGTTTTATTCCAATCAAGCAAGCAAGATTTGTTTTGAGTCCCCAACAGTAATTGGGTTGTCAGTGGGCGACCCTCTCTGGCTTATCGGTTCCGCGCATGGGCAGAATCAACCATTAAGGCCTAACAACACGAGCCATAATTGTGCGCCAAATTATCACACAAACCACCTAGCGATCGGGTGGCTCTTCAAAAGCAGGTTCAATTTTCAACGGAATGACGAGCGGCCATTCGACCATAAAACATTCAAATCATTTTCAAAGCTCTTAAACCGAAAATAACGGTAGGAAGACCCTACACCTCTTGGGTTATTAAAACTCCACCAAATCAGTCTTACTCGTAGCCCTTACGCGTGGAACAACTTTGCTTCTTGGCTTTATAACCTGACGGCAGTCGAAGCGAGAAAATCTAGAAAGATTACACTTTCTCTCTCTACGCTCTCAATTTTCAAAATCTGCTCTCCCCTCTCCCTGCCAGATTAATAAAATAGAGGGAAGAAAGCTCTTCTTTAGTCCGTGTACGTATCATTTGTCATTGGTTGATAGGATTCTTTATCCATTTCTATCCAATTAGAAGATGTCACATGTCACCCATGGGCCCCACACTTGAGCTCAAGTTGACTCATTCTGCACCTAACACGTGGCACGCTGGCCGCATTTCAAAATGTATCGAAGTGTGAGCCTTCACGGCTTGTTGCCTCAACGATGCAAATTAATTTGTCTCAGAATTGATGTCCGGCTTGTATTAGCTAAATTGTTGAGACGATTCCATGGTGATCACATTTTGTCGTCGAATCTAGAAAATTTTGGATTTTGGCCAAATTACCATTTTGCCATTTTCAAAAAATTAGATTTTTGAGGTTTCCTTCTCATTACTACCAGATTAAAGCCCCTTAACTAAAACAGCGGCAGTGGAAAACATATGACTTATACGTATACACATGCACTAATGCTCATTTACAGTAAGCATATAACAACAACGGATATACGATGGCGGATATGGGATTTTCGCTTGAACTCATATAACAATCTTATACACATGCGCGCCTTATGTGGACTTATACGCATGGAGTACCGTAGTACTATGGAGCTTATACTTATAAATTTTTGTAGGTACATTGAACCAGGCAGTGTACATTGCTTTACTCTTGTCGTTATTGAACTCTTATCATATAACTTTTTTGACTGGAGCCGGTATCTGAAAGTGGACCATGACACAATAAGATTTTAGAAAGATGCAGTGCACGATCTTGAAGGTATCGTGCTAAGCGTAGTGCGAAGCATTGATAAATGGTGTGGGTGCACTAATCAAGTACCGAGTACTAAATGTGCGACGGGGTCGGAAGTGCCTTAGCATAATTAGAGTGAATGCATACGTGCCTACCCACGTAACATAGGTGTCATGTCATTCAATATGGGTCTTAATGATCCTACAAATTATATGTGTTAGAACTTTGTATTGGCGAAACAATGATGCAATGCGTTTTTCACTCAGTTTCCTTCTTATTTGAACCCTCATTAGTCATTTATTAGGGTTCTTATACTATCAGTGTACAAATATGGGGCTTAACAGTACCGAAATTTACAAAAATGGTTGCCGAGAAGCATCGATGCGAGTACCACTTTGATCGTCATAGAGGTACCAACCTTTACGTGAATGGTCTTGATCTTACTAAATTTTGATCTTGTAACACTTGCCTCTATCCAATGGGTACAGTACCCATTTTATTATGTCATTATCAATCTTGTGGTCTGCCCAAAAATGGCGAATTTTGCCGTTTCTCACCCGCAAAAAACTCAAATAACTTCCTCCTAACTCATGTGTCTCACCAATCCACAATGAAATTCCTCAAACCACTCGATAATGCAGGTTAAAATCAATAAAACCCTTTATCTTTTTCCCAAGTTGAAGCTTTTCCCCGAATCAAAATCATAAAAAGGAAAGTTAGGGTTTTGTTTTCTTACCTTGAATCTCTTCAAAATCTCCACTTCTAAGTTGTTTGATCACAAAGGACCAAGAAAATGAAAGAAACCTAACCAAAACTTGATCTTCTTCAAGCCCTAGCTCTTCTCCTCTTTTCTCCTCTCTTTCTCTCCAAAAAACGGGATTTGATAAAAAAAATGAGCTCTCTAGACCAACTTTTGGTCTTTTATTCCTTCAATCCATAAGGCCTTGTTTGGCTTTCTATGGAAAAATCCATTTTCCATTTTTCTCATTTTTGGCATTTAAGTCTCCTATCACTCCCATTAACATACAACTTAACATTTAAATCACTTTAGCATTTAAGCTCAATTTTTCATTGACCTTAGGTCACTTATTTCTAATTCAAATTTGCCCTTGTATCTTGTACAAATTCGGGGTTCGAAATTTTCTCACTTAGTAAAGTAATTAAAAAAACTAAAATACGCATAATATACTATTATGTTTAAAAACTACTAGGGTGTATTTCAGGGTGTTACACGTTATGTCAGGTTTAAAATAGTTCATCAATGCATCAGACTCCTAATAATCCGTGCATTCTCAGATTTACCCAAAGAATCATCTCGATTTTTCATTAAATGAGTGTTAGAATCATAAGGAGTACTCACAGGTTTGGCATCGAAATGTCCAAACCTCTTGATTATTTTCTCAACATAATGTTCTTGTGATAGCATTATACAATCACCCATCCTTGTGATCTTCACACAAAATTATAGCTTCACCATATCTTTCATATGAAATGTGAAGCTAGAAATCTTCTATAATTTACTATGTACCATGAAACTAGTGCCAAAAATCAACATATCATCTACATATAATGCTATGATTACACATTCTCGATTTGTACACTTTGTGTACACACATTTATCTACTTCAACAGATAAAAACCTATTATTCAACAAAGCCCTATCAAACTTCTCATGCCATTGTTTAGGTGCTTATTTTAGACTATATAAATACTTACGCAATTTATAAACTTTATTTTCTTATCTGGTGTATCCACCCTTCGAGTTATGGCACATGCATCGTGTTCTCTAATCTCCATTTAAAAATTTGTTTAACACCATTTGATAGATAAAAAGTTTATGAATAGAAGCTAACACAATCAAAATACGGATGGAAGAAATCCTAGTAACAGGAGCAAATGTATCAAAATAATTAACATTTTTTTTTTGAAAAACCTTTGGCTTTTAACCTAGCTTTATAATTTTCAATTGAACCATTTGGAAAATATTTTCTTTTGAAATTCCACTTGTAATCTATAGGTTTTTCTCTTGAAGGTAAATCGAATAACTCTCAAGTTTGATTTTTTAAAATAGAGTCAAGTTAATTTGTAGCTTCTTTCCAAAGAATCTGCATCGAAGAGATAACTGAAATAAGAGAATGTTCATTTTCAATCAAATAAATATAAAAATCGTCTCCAAAGGAAAACTCTTTTCTTTGTCTCTTACCTATATCCAACTCATCAAGGCTTTCCATATCATTCACATTATAATGTGACACATGCTCATCATATGATTTTCTATATCATCCTACAATTGTGGGCGTATGAAATTTTCTTAAAGTGAAAATATCTGCTCAAAAGTCTATGCATTTTTGTCTCAATAATAGTATTGCATTCTAGAACATCACTTTTTAAAACAAGAAATCTATAAGCAGCGCTATTACTAACATACCTAATAAATATGCAATTAGAAGTCTTTGATCATATTTTCCTCTTCTTAGGATTAGGTAACATAACCTTGGCAAGACACCTCAACATTTTTAAATATTTCAGGTTAGGTGCATAACCTTTCCATAACTCATAAGGTGTTCTACCAGTTTTTTGTATGGAATTTTATTATATAAATGACATGAAAACAATATAACTTCGTCCCACAAATTATCAGGAGCTGAAGCACTAACAAGCAGAGAATTTATCATCTCTTTAAGAGTCTTATTCTTTCTTTCAGCAACTCCATTTGACTCAAGTGAATAAGGAGGAGTTACTTCATGAATTATTCATTCCTTTCCTATTAATCATTTAAAGGGATGTATTCGCCCCCTCTATCAGATCTAATCCTTTTGATTTTCCTATGAAGTTGATTTTCTACTTTAGCTTTATAGCTTAAGAATATATCAAATGCTTTTTATTTCTAAGCAAGTAAACTCTAGTGAATTTAGAATAATCATCAATGAAGGTCACATAAAATTTCTTACCTCCTGTAGTCATAGTTTGTTTCAAATCTCCTAGATCTAAATGAATTAGTTCTAACAATTTTGTTACTCTAGACATCGACCCACATGTCTTTTTAGTTAGCTTAGAAGTGGCACTTATTTGACATTTACTTAAACCAAGTTTTCTTTGGTGGTCATTTGTTTTGCTTTGGTTGGCTTTTGCTCTTTGCGGTTTATATCTTCAATGATGATGTGAGTGATAAGATCAGCCAGAGATAACTACTTATGTTTGTGTTGTAATTGTTGTTTGTAGTAACTCCAAAAGTTAGTTAGTTTCTCTATCAATAGATGTGAGTGATAAGATCAACCATGGACAACTGCTTATCTTCAATGATGATGTGAGTGATTAGTCGACGAGCCATTGCTTGTGTTTGTGTTTTTAATTGTTGTTTGTAGTCACTCCCACAAGTCGGGGTGGTTTCTATCAATCTGATCTGCTCTGGCCCCTTCAGGTGGTCTATTTTCCTCGACCCTTAATTCTCCGGCGAATTTGTGGTATTCATTTGAACTTAATGTCCTTGGCCATCTACATATCCCACTTGTAGTAGTTTCCTACCATAAACTTTTGCTTCATCCTCAGCCATGTACTTAGTGAGCATTGACTCCCAAATGAACTTTGCTTCCTTGTAGGCACATTAGGCATCAAATAACTCGTTAGATAATGTAGTTAGGATTGTATGTCGACAAACCTTATTTTCTTGTGCCCAAACCTTAGTGTCGACAAGCATGTTTTCAGTGGACAGTAGCCATGCTTCTCCATGCATATCTAGGGTGGAATATAAGCGCTCCTGCTAACTTTTGAAATTTTGTCCAAAGAAGACCTTAATTATGGAGATATCAGGGAAGGGCTTATGGGTAGAGCAAGGAAGCTATTGCTAAAGGAATTAGAAAGAACTGATGACTTAGTTGGATAGTCAGAGGATAAGTAGCAATGGGATGAGTTGTTGTAGGGATCGTGGTAGGGGCGGTGTCAACAACATGTACTATACCAGCGGTAGAGGAATTTGTTTCCATGGTGTAAAATTCCTAAGATTGTTGATCCCGTGGACACTTGTGATAGCAGTTCATAACAGCGATAGAGATGAACAACGTACAGTCGCTTACCACAAAGAAAGAAAGCGTCTAGCTGAAGTTGTGTATAAACACACACATTGTCAGCAGAATTTTATTCCCCAGATCAAACAACCCTCGAATCTAAGAACATGAACGACAAGCGGAATAGAAAAACCTAAGAGTATGAAATTTTTTTTGTGTCTTCAACATCAGTAGAGGTATGATTTTATAGGAAAAAAAAACCTATAACCGATTTGTTTGAATTTCAAAATATGGTTGTTGGCCATTAAAGTTGGAAATAAATCAAATTATGATTGATGGCCATTAAAGTTGGAGTTAAAGGAATTGATTTCAAAATTGTTGTTGGAGAGAAACGGTTGTGAATTTACTCTCTTTTCAAAACTGAACCGTTTTTATTTTCAAATAGTAAAAAACAAAGGTTTTCATGGAGGCAAATAAAACAAAAAATAATTTGGGCAAAACGAATTTATGATGTATTCAACATGAGAGGGGGGGTGTGGGATCATCGTTGATGTCAGACTTTTAGCTAATTTACAGTGCACCTGAGTCTCTATCTTCTCAAACTTTGTACTAGCCCAAATATGGGTTTTAGTATAAAAATCCAAAAAAAAATCTTGTCTTTTTTCCATGTGGGACAAGTTTCTTTTTGAAAAAGCTAATACACACTAACATAGATCAAACACGCAATAAAAGGCACTAAGAATATCTCAAGATACATTCAGTTCATCAAGCGTGTGTGATTAATGTCTCGGTAAGCCATGGATCGCGAAGATCTTGCAGAGAAGATTACAGATGGTCGCTGGTGAATATCAATTGATTATTGATGCAATTAATGGTTGCAATACTCTAATTTCTTTTGGCAAATTACATGATAAACTGATTAACAAGGCAACAACATTCACTTATTTTTTCAATTCCTACCATGACCAACCCTACTACTCCACGTTCAAGGTAGGGCAATCATGGCCCTCGTCATCAAAGGCCTCCTTCTCTACCGAGGCCCTTCATACCCACACATGCATAGTCTCCCACCCTCTTTGGCTCTCGAGGCGTTCGACCATCATCTCGACCCTTTATTGATCGTTGATAATGGTGTCGTGTTCAAGGGCACACAGTTATGCAATGTCCTCTCTTTCATCAATCTCATCCAAATGTCTTACCACTGGCGACTCCGGGCCCTCCATAGTGGCAACGTCGCCTTGGAAACCATAGATTCATGGTAACTCCTTACCATGACATTGAATTGGCTTCTTGATGATGGGGCCTCGTCATCAGTACATCAAGGTTGGGCAATCCTCTCTTCCATGCTCTTATGGTAAGCTTGGCGACATCATGATCGATGAATGCAGGTCTCCCCCATCGCATTAGTTCTGAATTTCTCTTCCCCATGAGTTCCTTTAAATTAAATAAGTTGTGATGTTTCAGCAAGAGACTTATTTATGTTTCTAAATTTTGTCTCCATAATAACACTTCCATTGAGTTCTTACCCTTTTCTTTTTGTGCAAATGACCTCACTACATGGATAACTTTCAAGTTCAGAAAAAGCTACGAACAATGTGACAAACGACTCCTCCATGTGAGGCCTTGAACAAGAGAAAATAAAGAGGCTTTATTATATCTGACTTTTATCGACAAAAAAAAAAGAACTTTTAAATAAATTTTGAACATATTTCAATATAAATAGTATTAATTAATTAATAAACAACGAATAATTATTTTAAATTTAATTTTCTAGATTCTAAGATGCAAATGTAGAAATCAAATCTTTATATTCTAGTCTTTTCTTTCAAATCGCCCGCGTAGATAACATAAGTTATGAGTACCATAATCACTGTGGCACCGAGGCAGGGTCAGATTGTGCCGTCGGCCGTGAACCTGAGTGGATGTCGAGATTCACCAAACGCTTCATGAAAATCAGGCGATCCTCGCGTGCGGGAGCTCTGCGATACAATACTGCGCGAAACACATCCCCAGCGGTCGATATAATCCTTGATGATCTGATATGGATAAAAAGCATGACCTCGTGGGCCCGTACCAATACCAGCCAAATACATACCAATTATGAATCCTTCGCATCAGCCAGTTCCTAGAGATTTACTAAAATCTTTCTCCGCATACAACATATGTTAAATACTAAATTCTGGCCATACAACTCATGAAACCAAACCACGATAAACACTGTAAGCTTCATTCTAGGGCTGAGCCATCTCTCGTCAGCTCTACAATACCACAAGAAAATATGTTCCTCGCGGGGTGAGCTAATGCTGTATTGGAATCACCTAAATGGGCCTCTCACCACAGTGCATATCATGTGCTCCAAAAATAACACAAATCAGTAAATGTGATCATGCCAGATGTCTGCCGTCTGACTTCGTTGCCAGAGTCTCACCCGACTCCCTCGCACTTGTCTAAGCCTCGTGAAATTATTATGTTTGTTGTTTGTTGGTGGACAACTCGATGCTGTAGATATCAATTGGGCCGTCTCAGGCGATTGATATTGTTATGGATTACCCTCGAGATATGTCGATTGGTGCGTGCCAGGCGATTGATATTTTTAGTTTTAGACAACCCTTAGATAATTCACACCCAGACAACCCTCTGACCATTTTCTCTGAACTCATTCCTTTTTCCTCTATAGTCTAAATTGTTCGATGCATATAGATACATGTATGTAATTCAATCTGAGTCTAATTCACATGTAAATATAAAAAACATGCATATATTTAAAACAATAATTCACAATCATGTCATGTAAATTCTTATTTCATACATCAAATTAGCTCATTTGGAGCTAATGATCATACAAACAATTCAATTTAAATCTTCGACCAAACACATATTATCACCTGAATTATTTTATGATCCTTTGTTTGAGAACGATGAAACCACAGTTAACATTCCTTTCAAGCACCAAATTTATGGGTTTCGCCAAAGTGAACCGGGTTTCCGCGACCATTCGACCTCAACAAACCAATACATGATTTATAGACAATTCATCATCCATTAACCCAATGATTCATTATCCGTTCATTGTCCATTTGATGTTCAAATTATATCAATTAAGGTCGAGGTTTGGGACGTCAGCGCTCAACTGGATTCGAGGCCTCGACCGGCAAAAACATTAACATAGTACTTAGCGAAGAATAAACTCAGAAAGTAGGAAAACCCATACCTCAGGAAGTTGAGGAAACCTCCCTAAATCGGTACCACATGCGAAACCCTCTCAAGTAAACTGGTTCCTTCTTTGTCGAAATTGCCTGCCGACCAGTCAGATCTTGATATTTTGAGTAGCGAAGTGGATGTTCTCTCTCTAAAATCACGATTTCAAAGCTAATGCATCTTTCCTCTCCCACTTTTTGTTTTTCTTTTCAATGTAGGAGACAATACTATTTATGTTTGTCTTTACTAACAAAGCTTTCAAATGACATTATGTCATTCTTTTCTGATTTGACATTAGACGCACTATCTGTGATCCATTTTCATCATTTCTCTCATGCCCTTATGACACATGATTACTTGTATAATATTGTTTCGTCTCATCAAATTTTGTTTCTGACACGGCGCGATGCCTCAGCGGTGTAAATTAAGCTGTCTTGGTGATAAATTTCGTGCAGATTAAATTCATGAGAACGATTCCAACGGTGCAATCCGTTCATCATCCGAGAGATCTAGAGAATAGAATTTTGATTTGTAACCAAAATTATGATTTTCTTTCTTTTCGAAATTGGAATTTCTCTGGGTCTTACGATCTCCCCCTCCTTAAAGAATTTGATCGAAGTGCGGACAATCTAATCACTCACATGCATATAGCGAAATTGTACTATATGCATGTGCTTGATCCCATTTAAATATTAACAGTGACTAAACCGATACCTTCATCCCCTAAACAAGAAGGATGGTGGCTGCGTGTGTCCTCGCTCCCCGCGTGGACTCCACCGACTCAAGTAAGCGCCATAGCATAACACTAGCTTCGGTCTTCTGTCGCAAACGTCACGACTATCAATATTTCTTGGTCCTCACCGAAAATTCCATCGTGTCAACCTCAATCTATCCCAATCACATGAGATGAATCTGGAGTATATTTCGGAGCATGAAGCGTGATACACACCTGCATTCTGGTTCTGACTATCTTTGGTGGTAGCTAGCCGTCTGGCGGTGCCTACTCTGAAGTATCTCGAAGGTCAATGAACCTCAGCGTGGCATTCACGCTTGCCGAACGACCCTCCTCTCTTGGGCATCACCTTGAAGATGGATCCCCGACCTCGAACTCTAAGGGTCGACGTCGTACATCTACATGAAAGCTCTGGCTGCGAGCTATCTAGATCTGTCTCGAAAGTGTCTCTAATCAAATCAGGACCAATGATGGAACTCTCTCCCACCTCGGTCCAACATAATGGTGACACATGGCCTCCACTCCAGGTGCCTCATACGGTGCCATCTGTATGCTAGCCTGGATATTGTTGTTGTAGGCGAATTCCATAAGAACAAAATGCTCCTCCCAAGCGCCCCCTTGAGTCAAAAATATAACATGTCCTCTGCCATGTATAGTCCTCTCGGTGACCATGCATGCCGAGGTGAATATGTATCATCTGTGTGTTTGTGCCTGCCCATGCCTTTGGAAACTCTTCAAAGAGTGTGTCGTAAACCTCGGGTCTTTATCAGGCCTATGGATCGGGTGCTCGTAGTCGGACTGTCTCGAATGTGTAACGATGGGAATCTATCCGGTGAGAAGGTCGTCAGCAGCTTTCTGGCGACACGTGAGACATCGTCAGAATCAAGTCCCACAAGTGTCTCTTCGTCCCTCCGATGGCGTCTGTGACGAAGATCACGGTACATCTTCGTTACCGCTAGATGCCCGCATGTCGAGCTTGATGAAACTCCGCGAGAATCTCCTCTCGAATGGTCGTGGGGAACCATACCGGATTCCCTATATCGAACTACCATCTCCATGTGAGCGGTCCGACCTCATTACCCGTACATTATTTTTCGGTCCACGATGAACCTTGTCTCACGTCTGCCGCGGGACGCAATCGCCTTTCAATGGGAAGTAGTTGTAGCCACTAAACTCCCAAGTACTGAAGTGCGCTTTCATTTGTCTTGTATGGCGCCCAGTCTCGATCATCCGCCCTCTAGAAGCTATACTAGCCAGCAGCTCGTGACTTCCGGCGAGTGCATCCAACCACCATTGCCTTATCGGTGGTAATGCAAGTGAAGTCTCATAATCCTCTAGACTCCATCCATCTGCGTTGCCTCATATTGAGGTCGCTCTTATGAAATATACTTCCAGACTTTATGGTGTGCACACTCAAACTCCTCACCCCATTTCAAGTAGTAGGCGCCAAATCTTCAAGGCGAAGACTACGACGCCAACTCCATGTCGTGTTGTGAAAGATTGCTTCTGCCGTGATTCTTGACTACGCAGGAGCCGTAGCTCTTATCTCGGACTACATCAAAACACATCCCAATCAGGCCCTCGAGGCATCCTGATACACTAATATTACTTTTTGTCCTCTGTCAGGAACTATCAAGATGGGGTGAAGTAAGTCTCTCTTCAACTCTACGGAATGCCTCCTGCATCGGTCATCCCGATCAAACTTGACCTCCTTAGAATTGACCTAGTCGTAGAATGTTTGCTATCTTGGAAAATCACCGATGAATCTCTTGTAATACCGATGATCGAAAACTACGTATCACCGGTGACTGACCTCTTGACTCATCGCGCTTTCGACCTTCTCTGGAGTCGTGACACTCACGATCTTGACACTGCGTTGTCCCGAATCTTACCAGTGAAGTCGAACTTCGCCCCGCCACTGCGAACCAGCATCTGATGATCTCACCAACCAGCCTCGCGATCCTCAGTGATACTCGTCTCCCACTGCGACTAGGGTAGATCAAGTCTCATCACGAATATACGACAAGCGATCTGACCAGGTTGGAGTACCCTATGCATGAATCCATGAATGTTTGTTGGCGCATTAAATCATCAGAAGAGCATCCACCGTCAAACTCATAGTTGTACCCGTATGTCTAGCATTGTCTTGGATATCTGGCGTATCCCAACCTGTTGATGGTAACCGGTCTGGTCTATCTTAGGTAGACTCGCTCTCTCAAGCGATCAAACGATGATGACGATCTCGGTAATGGATACGATTCTTGTCTGTAACTCCATTCCAGCTATCAGTCAATCATTTGAGTAGAGGATTAACATCAATAACTGTATGAAATAAAACTAGGGCCTTTGTGGTGAAGATGCTGATCCCAATAAACCCCTTGTCCAATAGCTCTGTATGGCCCGGACTGCAGGTTCTGCAACTCAAGCGTTGTCATCATCTTGAGTCATAGAGATGGATGAAGTACGGTGTAACTCGATGCGAAATCTATACCTCATGTGAAGTCGTCCTGGGGTAGCTCATGCGGAAAAACATCATCATGACCAGCTCAGAGGTAAGATCTAGAAGTGCAGTCTCGCCTCGTTCTCTAGGAATGAGCTCGCTAGCCAACCAGCTAAGCATCCTGACACACGGACTGCATTATCTTTGTCACGGGGTAAAATGTCATCTTGGCTCCTCCTGAAAATACCAGTACACGATGTGTGAGCGGTAACCCTCTTACGCTCACAATTGATAACAATCATGTAGCGCCGACCCGATCCATCCCGGATGACATGAACACTCGACATGTCCACAATCCTCAGTCAGTTCAATGATAGAAGTCCCGAGATCTCCAACTACTTAACTCGACATATCATCCATATCACCAACCTAATCCTTAGGAAACTCACATACTAGGCTCCTCTGGGTCTACAGAGGTCTTTGCCCATTTTCCACCATATTTGGGCCTCGCTCTCTGTTGAACATAGCTGATCTACAATCTTTGACAGTAGTGTAGGAGGTAATCTTCATAGCCTCTAATACCTTCTCGTGCATGTGAACCAGTAATTACGCCACCATGGATCCTCCTCCCCTGTGAATGTTGGAAGAAATGGTGCGCCTCTAAACCGGAGGTTACTAGGATCTTTCCCGTCTCACCGCTATACCAAATTTGTGCGATAGCAAATTGGTCAGAATACCTACAGCCTCAGTAAAAGCCTGCTTATCAAACACTGATGGTGCCTGACCAGTACCCCGTGGACGCCCTCTGCGTCCTCGTCCTCTACTAGCCATCTACACAATCAACATGGCAGTCAATATACAATACAGTATCTCCAAGGCATAAACACAGCCCCGAGACACTAATCACACATAAACCAGTGTATATCAGTCCCTGCATTTATAGCAAATGGTGACAAATTTGTCTACAAATCAAATCATTTGATCACAAAAATTTTATTTTTCGAAAATTTTGTCTAATTCTTATTTGATTTTGCTCATTTTTAATTAATTTTAATTAAAAAATTTCTCAAAATTTTATGATACAAGGTTCATGAACAGTGTTCATGAACTGTCCAAACCTGACTCAAACAATACCGAATGAAAAACTGTGTCTAAAATCGAGCCAGCACGAGCACCAAAACCGCCCGGTACCGGGCATTCAAGCGCCCATGGCTTCGCGCATGACTGATCGATCGTGGCTGACACGGCCAGGTCTTCGTTGAGGCCCTAGTCGTGTTGTGCTCACAGCCGCGGTCGCAGCGTCCCTCGCGCACGCCCCGAGCCCGCACGCACCCCGCCGCATTCCCCTCGCCAGGCGCTCGCCGCGCTCGCGCCCCGCCAAGGCTCGCCGCCGCCAGCCGCCCCGCTGCCAGGCCGCCCAGCGCCGCTTCTCGCCCGCGCGCCCAAGCCTCCGCCGCCTCTCGCCGGGCCGCCGCTACAAGGCCCCAGCGCCTACCAGCGCTTTCGCCGCCTGGGCCTAACACGCTCTATTGCAATATTGGTCAGCAGCTGCGTAATACAAAATTAGCCCTTCAAGTCTTTAGTCGCATTACGTTGAACTGTATTATGATATGTTAATTTGCCTCTAGCCAACAAGCCTTCCAACTCGGGTGGAATACAATATTTGTATTGCAAACACACCAACAAATTTCGTAATACAATGCCTATTGTAATACACCCAGCCTTATTGTAATACAATTCTTCTTTAAACTACCAACCTTTCAAAGACATGTGTCGTATACAATAGCGCCTCTACGACACAATTTTTTTCTCACAATATAATTTAGGCAAAGAGCTCCAAAAAACGTGTTCTCGCACAAAAAAAAAATTTTTCATTATTAATTATTATTTGTTCCAGCCACTGGAAAACACAAAAAAAATACATGTATGCATATATTTTTTTTTTTCATTTTCTTGAACACTCAAATAAATTTATAATAATTTATTTTTTACCTCATTTTCTTCAATTTTACAACTTGTAAAACCTTAGAAAATGCTTTCTTCACCTTTCATAACTAAATAAATTTATAAAATTTATTTTCTTTTACTTTCTTTTCCGCTTTTACACTCAGAAAAAATCTCCTTTCTCCACCTTATACATATATACCAAAAGATATATACATTTTCAATAAACCAAATAAATTGCTTAAAATTTATTTTCGTTATATATATATATATATATATATATATATATATATATATATATATATATATATATATATATATATATATATATATATATATATATATATATATATATATATATATATATATTTTTTTTTTCATTTAATTCTGGAAAATGGTTCAGAATTTCCTCAAAGCCTACTTATATAACACTAACCCTAGTGTTCCACCTCAAATTTAGTAAAATTTGATTTCATTATCAATTAACCAGATAAATTTCTAAAATTTTATTTTATTTAATTTCGTTTTCCAGTTTTACACACTGTAAAACTCCCAACAAAATTTCCAATACACCTATGTGCTAATCACTTAAGCACATAAACATTTCACAACACACATACAACATGGCATACACACCATCATACAATAATTCATCAAATCACACAAAACACATCAACACGTGCATGTAATGCCAAAGTTTTGTTCCGTGATTTCCTAGGTAATCTCATACCTAAACCGAACATCGAACCACACCTAGTGGTGATGCTCTCACTCAACTATGGCCCAAGCCCAAATCCTCAATCTATAGGTTTCCATATACCTATACTCTACATCAAACCACCTAGTGGTGATGGATACCCAACCCGAGCTCCCTAGGTATTCGTATACCTAAGCTCTAATACCAAGCTGTGACACCCCAAACTCCGAGGGCCTGATCACCCGTCAACTGTGGAATACAAGTGGATGTCTAACATCTCGACGCCATTTCGTAAAAATCAGTGTAGTCTCCTATGTACTGGGAGCTCACTCGAATACAATATCGCATGAAACCCGTCTCTAAGCAACATAAATATAATCACAATGATACAAATATGGATAAAAATAGCCTCGTGGGTCCATACTACAATACCCATAAATACATACCAACTATGAATCCAACTATACCCAATAGTTCTAAGAGTTCAAATGTTTTACTCTTATACAACATATATTAAAATACTCAAATTCTAATACATGTAAACATCACAAAACCAAAGCCACAATCCGACTTTTCTTCTAAACTCAGCCTCTAGGACGAGCCATCTCCTCGTGCGCTCCCTGTACCTGAAAATATGTTCCCTTGACAAGGTGAGCTAATGCTCAGTAGTGGAATCACCCTAAATGGGCTACTCTCCACCTAAGTGCATATGCAATGCTCCAAAATAACACACATCCAAGTAAAATGCACGATCCACTTGAATGTTTAACCCGCAGCCAAATTCGCACTCGAGCCTCACCGACTCCCTCATGCTTGCCTAAGTCTCGTATGATAATTATTATGTTTATTTGTTTGTGCTGCGACAAACTCCCATGTGTAGATATTTGACTGGGCCGCCTCCGACGATTGATATTATTTATTCTCCGATATATCAACACTAGACGCCGACGATTGATATTTAGTTTTAGAAAACCCTCGATAATTCATTTAGACAAATCTCTCTGAACCATTTTCTTAGACTCATTTCATGCACCTACCCTATAGTCCTAGGGTGTTCCAAAGGCATATGGAATGCATGTATGCCAATTCCAATACAGTCTAATTCACATGTAAATATATAAACATGCATATATTTACAAAACAATCAATTCACACAATCATGTCATGTAAATTCTCATTTCATACATCAAAATTAGCTCATTTGGGCTAATGATCATACACGAGCAATTCAATTTAAATCACTCGACCAAACACATATTATCACATAAATTATTTTGTGATCACTGTTTCGGGAACAGTAAAACCCTAGGTTATTGTTCCTTTCAAAGCACAATTTATCGGTTCACTTGGTGAACTCGGGTTTCACAGCCATTTCCGGCCTCAAACAAACCAATACATGATTTATTGAACAATTCATCATCCATTAAACCCAAACAGTCCGTATCAGTTCACGGCTGCTCCATTTGGTGTTCCAAAAAATTAGATCACCCGGGTCCCAAGGCTCGGGGACCCACTAAACGGCCGCTCAAGGCCTCAACCAACCTAAACATTAACAGTACTTAAACGGTTAATAAAAACTCAAGTAGGGAGAAACCCCTACCTCAAGGAGTTTGAGGAAACTCTCTAAATCCGGTACCCACGCGAAGCCCTCTCCGCGTAGAGTAGCTTTCCTTCTTGTCCCGAAGACTGCCGACGGTCGGATCGCCCAATATTTTAGAGAGAAGTCAGATGTTCTCTCTCTAAAAATCACGATTTCAAAGCTTCTGCATCTTTTCCTCCTCCCACGTTTTTGTTTTCCCTTTTTCAATGTAGGAGACAATACTATTTATGTTTTGTCTTTTACTAACTTAAACTTTTTCAAAAATGACATTTATGTTCTTCTTTCCTGGGCTGAGATTCTATGACTATCTCTACCGTCCATTTTCATCATTTCTCTACTCATGCCACTAATGGCACATGAGTACTTGTTATATGTGACTTTCGTCGCATCAAAATTTGTTTTACGGCACCCGAACCACGATGCCTCGAAAAACGTGTAAATTTCGACTGTCTCGGAATTCTATAAAATTTTACGTGCCAGTTAGATTTCACGAGACGATTCCAACGATGCAATCCGTTTTATCATCCGAGATCTAGAGAATAAATTACGATTTTGTAACCGAAATTACGATTTTGCCATTTTTCCAGAAATTGGAATTTCTCGGGTCTTATAATCCTTAAATCCTCTACTTGATGGGCCCAAGGCCCACTTGGCCCGCATTGTGAAATGGCTTAAACCCACTTATCATATTAAGACCAGGAGGGATTATCCAAATGGGAAAGTCTTGGAGCACGTTTGAGAAAGCCAAAGTGTCTTCCCATATACTAGCTTTAGGGTGGCCTGTCTAGAGTTTTAAGACCCCCAGCTGGCCATCCTACCGCATATGGAAAATTCGTTATGGATAAGTATACAAAAGCAGAAAATACGCAAAAGAGATATTTCTCAAACAGATTTCCCAGTTTCCAAATCCCTTGTTTTTCTAGATTAATTCTTGATAGGGAAGAAGACATTTTATTCCTAAAATTAAGAGATTTTATCCCTAAAATTAAGGGAAGATTTGTGAACCATGCCCTATAAATCGGGAAAATCTCCCACGAGGTAAGGCAATTCCAACTGTGAAAAATTCTCCATTTTTTTCTGACTTAATCATCGGAGGGCACACCGCCACCAAATCACTTTTTTTGTAGGTTCACGTTGCGCTGCTGATGCCCAAAGGTTCCGACGATCAAGGTCCTTACAATAGCTAGTTCATTCAATCATTCATGTGACATAGTTGTTCTTAAGTAAGATTTGATTAATTTTAATTGTGAAAAACTTCTTCCAACTGAGGCAACATATACTGGTATTGTTAATAAAATTCTATAACCAATCAATGTATTTGGGAAAGAATCTAACCTTTTATGTAATTTAATATTTCAATTGGTGTATTTGTTTCAACTTGTATAACAAAACTCTCATTTATAAACGAATTCAAACAATCAATATCATAAAACATATCATGCTTAAAATTTCAAGACTAACACAATATTCTTTCAAACTATCATCTTTTTGTGACTATATATATATATATATATATATATATATTTTAAATCATATAAAAAACCTATTATATTTTCATATTTTGTAAACTTTTTAAACCTACTATGAAGTGAAGAATAGCTTCATTTACAACAAAAAGAAAATAATCAATCTGAAAAGATTCCTCAACCGATTGTATTGCATCATCATTCATAACTTCATCAAATTATTATTTTTCTTCTAACTATACGTTTTTTCATGAAATATAGGTTCTACTTCCATGCTAATGTCAATCTCTTTCGATGACTAGAATGCAGATGTAAGACCATTTTCTCTTTAGTTTTTTTATAAAAAAAAGTAATAAGACCTTTGAGTTTATTTATAGCAATATCAATTTGCCTTTCTTTAGATTGTAAGTATTTACTAACATAATTAATAGAAAATGATATATCATACCAAATGTTCATTCCTAACAAGAATTCAAAATTTTTAATTTCATATGTTGCTAAACAATTAGCTTCACTTCTTGTTTTGGGATTATCACTAGATTTTGCTTATTACATTAAAGCATTTTGTTGGGTTATGGGCATGGGTCGCCCATGGGCTTCTGACTCCGACTTTAAAGACTCATCGATGCCTCCCCAATGTAAGACATGTCTCTTCTAAAGGGATGTGAATCAGAGCCTATAAAAATAGGACTCTGATTCATTTCTTTAATTTGGTTCGTTCATTTTTTTTTATGTGAGAACTATAGAAGGAGAGATAACAAAGTTTTTTTTGGGTAAAATCTTCAACATTCGAGAATCATCCAAGAATTCACAGACAAGGTGTTCGTATTGTGAAAACTGAATATAGATTCCATCATAGTGATTTGTTTTAAGCCTAAAGCATTGAAGACATCACTGAATTCTACGCTTCAACAAGTAAGTATCATTTATTTCCGCTACAAACCAGTGAAGTCTTACATTGGTATCAGAGTCAGTATGGTGCTCTTTGTGCTTCAGTGTTCTTCTTTTTTTTTTTTTTTAAACTAGAGAGAAAACGTGCTTAAAATTTTTTCAAACTTTTGTGCTGTCTAAGCTGACAAATTGGTATGGATGGAAATATCTGGTTTGCAGCTTTCCAACGCTATTATATACATATTTTTGTACTTGAGTTACAGATTGAATTTATATGATTTTTAAAGTTTTCCAAATTTTCTTCTCAAGATTTTTTCGACGACGCGCCGATGATGGGCCAGATGCACCGGGATGACATGATAGTTGATCGATAAGTGACGTGGACGATCACATGGCAGCATCTGATTACGTCACTTGGCAGGCTCGAGGGAGTCGAGTGTCAAGATATGATTGGTCCACGTGGCGCTGATGTTGACCTGCATTGACCGGATGACATGGCAATTGACCTGTGTTGACTGGATGACATGGTCACCTGTGTTGACCAGATGACTTGGCAGTTGACCTACGTTGATCAGATGACATGGTCGTTGACTTGCATTGATTGTTGACTGACAACTTTGACTGGTCCGTTTGACCACATCCGGACTCCGTTTTTGATGATTTATTTTTTAATTTTAATTTTTAAATTCTCTATTGAATGGGCACCCTTTCAAAACCTTTTGATATCATTTGATATTTTATAAAATTATGAATGTATATTAGTGTGACTTAATGCATGTTGATTGAAGTTTGGTTTAGATGAAATGTTGAATGATTTATTTCTTCTAATTGTTCAATACATGCATGGAGCAATAGTTGTAGAGATAAGCAAATAAAGCTAGAGATACTGAATTTTTTCTCCACTCTTTATATGTAGTGGGAGAACAAATGATGATCACTTTGGAACGATTATGTGAATATAAAAAAGACCCAAATCATTCTTTGGAAGAACACATTGGTGTCATGTATGACAAACTCTAGAACTTTCATGTGACCTTTCAATGAGCACTATGAGTTGTTTGTAGAACAACAAATGGGGATAGTGGTTGACTCATTGCATGATTCATGGGATTATGAGAAAAAGGCCATTACTAAACGGGTTAGCAAGTTGAGCTATAAGAATATTGTAGCCAAGCTGAATAAGCAATTGGAGTTCCGCATACAAAGTGGTATTAGGCGATCTAGTAAATCAATGAATGCATTCTCGTGGATGAAGAAAATGTTTGGGACATTGATCGCAAGGGAATTGCTAGAAGAGAACATGAAGGCCACCAAAGAAATGAATAAAAAAAATATATACATATAGGAATATTTAGTTTTTCCTTCTTAATGACTTCTTGTTATATGATGTAACACAAATATTCGTTCCACATGCAAAGATATATATATTTTTTATTTTTTATTTATTTATCTTAAGAATAAGAGCATTTGTGTTTTTTTTTTGTGGAATATTAGGATGATAATTGAATGTATCTCTCTTAAATCATTGGTGCACATTTAAATTTAACCATATCAGCTAGGTTTTGTTAGGAGAAATTTATCGGTCTCAGTTTGATAACCTTTTGTTTCTCCGACAAAACTAAGTTTTTATTGTTTGATTTAGAACTTTGTGACATGTTATGGGTCACTAGATTGTGAGTTGTGCTAAGTCGGTTTTTCTTTGTTTAGTTGAAATGGTACAGCTACTTAGAAGCATAGTTCTTGATTTGAACTAAGAATGGCTGAATGACAAAAACTATGATGTTTGGCATCGTAAAATTCAGTACCTCTTAGAAGAGCAAGACATGCTAGAGACTATCTCGTAGCCAATGGTTGAGCACAGGCAATGGAGCGACTGCCAACACGAAGCGAGGATGTGTTGGCATGTCTAATCTATAAGCCCTTGAGGATAGGTTGCTCACATTTTGATCTTGGCCGACATCGAGAATATCGGGCACGATCTTTGACTTTGAAAATAATCACTTTCGATGCTGACCGTTTGGAATGTTGTCCAAGATACAATTTGGTGGTACTTCAACCACTAGGTTTCATTAGCTAACTTTGAAATTTGATGCTTCCAAGAAGCAGTCGAATCATACCATGAGGCAACACCTCACTGTCATGTCAAACATGATAAGTGAGCTGAAGGGTGATGGTCACGAGTTAGCGATGAACAGCGAGTCCCAGCACATGAAGTCGCTCTTCAAATGCTTGGGAGCATCTCAGGATAAACCTTACCCATGACGACAATATCAAAACTTTTAATGATGTTGCACGACATGTAGAGTCAGAGGAGGATCGTCTTCTCCCTGATAAGTCTAGTGGACAGGCTTATATGATTGAATCCAACAAGGTTGGATCTTCTGGCACAAGCTGAAAGAAATGGAAAGGGAAAGGTTTCAAACCTAAGAATGGAGGAAGCAAGACCAATCTAAGTGGAAATAAGCGTAAGCGCAGAAAACGTGTAAGAAAGCAAAGCAGGAACATAAATTGATTCAACTGTAGGAAGCCAGGTCACTTTGCTCATGATTGCATTGAGCCAAAGGTAATATATGACCAATTCATTTCCATAATGCATTTGTTAGTAGTTGCTTAATGTTGACTGAGACTGTTACTTATTGGACTGTAAACTCCGCATCAACCAACCACATAGCGCGGGATTGCAATGTATATGTGGATTTCCGTCGAATTCCGAAGGGAAGTAGGAACATTTACATGGGAAATAACACATCAGCGGACATGCTTGGAATTGGAACCTGCAAATTGTTGATGCGGAAGGGACGCACTCTCTATCTCCATGATGTGCTTTATACGTCGGAGTTCGTCAGAATCTTGTTTCCGTTGTAGTTTTAGTTAAACTTGGTTTCAAAATTGTATTTGAATAAGATTGTGTTAAGGTATTACTGGACAATATAGTTTATGGGTATGGATTTCTATCATACTGGTTTATTGTATTAGATACTATTCCTATCAATAAAACCACATATGTTTTTTCACTGGAAATCCAAGTAGTATTTCTTCTATGAATGATGTTAAATGGCATGCCAAATTGGGACACATAAGGCAGGACTGTCTAAAGAGATTAGCTAAAGCTGGTCTTTTTGGATCTCTAGATAAGATAGATTTTTCGATATGTGAGCAGTACGCGCGGAAGGCAACGAGATTGCCTTTTGGTAAAAGCTGGCGTGTTTTTAACTAGAGTTTATTCACTCGACATTTGTGGCCCAATGAATGTGACAAGACATGGGCTAAATACTTCATCACTTTTATAATGATTTAAGCTCGGTCGGTGATGTTTATTTGATCTCCATAGATCACCGAAACGTGGATTGCTTCAAAAGATATAGTACATTGGTTGAGAATCAATTAAACATAAAAATCAAATCTGTACGGACCGATAGAGAACGTGAATATCTATCCGACTTATTTAAAGCATATTGTGATGAAAATGGTATAGCTAGATAGCTGACCATTCCTTACATGCAACAACAAAATAGTGTGGATGAGAAAAGGAATATGACCCTTTTGGACATGGTAAGGTCAGTGATAGTGCAAGCAAAGTTGCCAATCTCTTTTTGGGGGGATGCACTAATGACTGCAACCTACATTCTAAATAGAGTTTCATCTAAGTCTGTTCCTTCCACTCCATATGAATTATGGAAAGGCGGGACGCTTGATTTGAATGTTATGCGCCCATGGGGGTGTGCGGCTTATGTTCATAATGTTTCTCATGAATATGGGAAGCTTGGCGTTAAGGGGAAAAATGTTTCTTCATAAGATACTCAGAGTCTCCAAAGGATATATCTTCTTAGGGGAAGATATAAATGGAAGTGCAACAGAAATTGAGTCACGAGATGTCGTATTCTTGGAAGAGGGCTTTCTGGGATGAGGTGAGATAGATAGGGATACTCATTTTTATGAAATGGAAGATCTTGAGGTCGGGGAGGGTGTAAGAATCATTGATTCAACACTTACAAGACCAGACGACATAGTAAGTCTAACCCCACTTAAAGCGAGTGGGAGTGACAATTTGTTAGATCATGTTCCTATGGAGCAAGATCATGAACAATCTCAACCTCTACGTAGTAATCATGAGAGAATTGCTCGTCGTCGCTTTGAGATTGAGGGGAAAGATGTCATGATTGCTCATGATGAAGAGAGAAGAGCAAAAAACAATACAAACATTCTTTGGTTCTAAAAGCTAAAAAGAGTGGTTTTGAAGTTATGAAAAGAGAGTAAAGATTCAATGAATCAAACTTACAAGACCAAACGACATAGTAAGTCTAACCCCACTTAAAGCCAGTGGGAGTGACAATTTGCTAGATCATGTTCCTATGGAGCAAGATCATGAACAATCTCAACCTCTATGTAGTAATCATGAGAGAATTGCTCGTCGTCGCTTTGAGATTGAGGGGGAAGATGTCATGATTGCTCATGATGAAGAAGAGCCCAAAACAATACAATAGGCTCTTTCTAGTTCTAAAGCTAAAGAGTGGTTTGAAGTTATGAAAGAGGAAATGAATTCAATGGAATCAAACTAAGTATGGGATTTGGTTGATTTACCGCTAGGTCGTAAGACCATTACGAACAAATGGGTTCTCAATATTAAACACAAGGCAGATGGGACAATTAACAGATGTAAGGCTCGATTAGTAGCTAAGGGTTACACTCAACAAGAGGGAATTAACTATGAAGATACCTTCTCGCATGTAGTCAGGTTCGCATCAATTCGCCTCATTCTAGCTATTGTGGCAAGAATGGATCTAGAATTATACCATATGGACTTTAAGACTGCTTTCCTTAATGGAGAGCTTGATGAAGAAATCTATATGAATCAACCTTTAGGCTTCAAGCTCAAAGGATAGGAGCACAAAGTTTGCAAGCTCAAAGAATCCATCTATGGTCTTGAAATATGGTTTTACAATGATGGAAGAGGATCATTGTGTGTATATTAAACGTTCAAAGAACCACTTCATAATTCTATCCTTATATGTCGATGACATATTAATAGTTGGAAATTATAAGAAATTGATAGATGTGACCAAGAAGTAGTTATCATCAAATTTATAAATTAAAGACATGGGGAAATTTGGCGTAATAACTTGGTGTTAAGATCCTAAGGGATCGCTCAAAATGCCTCCTAGGTTTATCTCAAGAGATGTATATAAAGAAAATGTTGAAGTGTTATCATATGCATGATTACAAGCATATGGATCACCCTATAGAGAGAAATTTGAACCTTAGTATGTGTCCCAAGTCGCCTGAAGAAAAAGAACAAATGTCCAAAGTACCTTACTCTGGTGCTATCGAAAGTTTGATGTATGCAATGATGTGCACACGTCCAAACATATGCTATGTTGTTGGGTTAGCAAGCAGATTTCAATCTAATCCAGGTATAAAACACTAGATGACAATGAAGAGAATTTGAGATATCTAAAAGGAACAACAAATTATGTGTTTTTCTACCAAGGGAGAGATTTGCGATTGATTGGTTATACGGATGCTGATTGGGGAGGCGATCCTGATCAATGCAAATCAATGTCTGGATATGCGTTCTTGCTGAATGATTGTGCGATATCATGGGGTAGCAAGAAACAATATTGTATAGCCTTATCAACGTGCGATGATAGAATATGTAGCTTGCTCTGGCGATATAAAGAAGCCGATTTGGTTGAAGATTTTACATGACATAGGGGGTTGTTAAAGGCTTTTGAGCACAGCGACTCTTTCTTTGTGACAACATGGCTGCATTGGCTTATGCTAAGGATCTGAAATACCATGGGAAGACCAAACATATCCGGATTATATATCATTTTTTCAGAGATATGATCACGCAAAATGAAGCGGTTCTGAAACACATTGCTACTAATGAGATGGTAGCATACCCATTTACTAAACCAATAGTTAGGGATGCATTTGTGAGGCATGTGAGATCCCTAGGCTTATGTGGGATGTGATTGAATGGAACATAACACTTGTGATCTTCTTACAATGAGATAAAGAGCATTTCACATGGTTCGCTTGTTTTTTTTGTTGTTTTGTGAATATGTTGAAAATGCCGCTTGGCACAATTCAAATAATGTATGTCGATGCACTTGATTGATTCCCTCACATAGTGTCGCCTCTGGCGCGTTGTGGGGAGTGGTGAGATGGACCTTAATTTAGAGGGTGGCATGATGGGAACGACTTTGGTCATGTTATCACTTACTAGGTCACCTTGATGAGAATCAAGATGAGATTCTTTGTTTGAATTGACATGAATGCCTTACCCCTCCATTCATGTGTCTATTTAGCGGAAGCTAAGTGTGAAACTTGTTGTTTAACATCATGGAATGTGGAAATAAAAGTTTCAGGTTTGATGCTTTTGAAGCGCAAGACTAAGACTCATATGGTGTTATTTGTTTTACAATTTAGAGCAAGACATACATTGTTTCATCTTTTATAAGAAAGAGAAGCTCCACCATAACATGCATTTCATACTGCATGTGCAAGACGACCAATTGGGAAGCAAGAGAATGAATCCTTGCTTCTTTGCCATGTGATCTAGAAATCCTATATATGGATTTCATCTTTCCTTATCCTTTGAGACTTTTGATTATATTGATGTTGGCTATCTTAGGATGTATCCCATAGTCATGGAATGATTCAACTTAATGGAGCATTCCTAGAAAAGCGACTTAACTCAAATCTGATTGGTATGAGGGTGAAAGAAAAAGTATTTTTTGCTTATACACTCGTTACTTATATTCATCGGTCGGAGTTATTTTGCTTGAAATAATTTAGAGTATTGAGTAATTGTAAGAGAGATCTGAGTGTGGATTCTTGAAGGATTGAATCATACTTGATCATGTGTATTATAAAAGATACTTAGGGTAAATAAGCACTGCCTTACCCTTATGAGGTTGATGTCTCCTATATGGTCTAGGGATAGGTTTGTATTAGAGCTCCCACCATCGATGTGCTTCAGGTCGCACCATCCATTCACCTGTATGAATAATACTCTCTGCTTTAGTTGTTGGAATGATGTGTGAAATAAAACAAGCCCATCATGGGCGAATAGGAGATGTTGGGTTATGGGCATGGGTCGCCCATGTGGGCTGACTCGACCCAAGACCCATTGGATGCCTCCCCTGACAAAAGACATGTCTCTTTCAAAGAGACATGAATCGGACCTATAAGAATAGGACTTTGATTCATTTCTTTGGTTTGTCATTTTTATGTAATAGGAACTATATAAAATATAACAAAACTTTTGATAGAGGGCTTTGCTAACTACACAATTCAATAGAATATGCGTCTGAGCTGCATGATATTCATCTGGAGTAGGAATATCGAAATTTTCCTTGCCAAATGCTCTACCCCCATGTAAAAATGGAAAGCATCCCTCATGTTCTTGAGTTTCATCTCTATCCAAACAGGTGATTTCATTGGCACTCTTCGATGTCTTGTATTGACATATGGCTCAAAATAATGACGCAAAATGAAGATGTCTCCTCAGCAATATTGCATTGCATATATAGAACCTTCAACTTGCTTTGTAGCACATTATTTTCAACCTTCGAAGGTACCTAAAGATAATCTTTGTCAAGCTACATAAAATAAGTAGTCATTTTAAATTGGTTGACATATGATTCACATGAGTTATTTTTTGTGTAACCTCTCAATGGTGCATCCATCGGTGTGAACAAGGACACACTATCCTTGCTTCATACGACAAATGGATGGGAGATGCTCCATACAATCAAAACTTGGAGGTAATATGCGCTCGAGCCTACAATGTCGATTCATGTAGTCGCCTCATGTCTTTACCTCTGTTATTCTTGTAGATGTAAGATCTTTAAGAAATTTTCGGCTCTGCCAAAGATGACACAATTCTCAAACCGTAGTTCACGAGAAATGCTATTAGGTCAGCACATAAACACATGACAATCATGGCTTTCATGCGAAATCGTTGAGCTTATTCATGTATCAACATCTTGCCATGTTGAAACATGCCCCGTCGAGGAAATCAGTTCTTTCAACCAGTGCTTCAAAATTTTTTCCTCGGCTTATCAAAGTATCGTAGCTTTTGGATATTTGCACATTATACTCATTTTGGTGCAACTCTACTCGTCGAGCAAAACTCTTTTTAAGTCTGACCCACAGACTTTGCATTGTCTTTTGTTTTTCCTTGACATTCATATGTTATTGAAGACATTATCAGACATTTTTTTCAATATCATACTTGTCAGATTAGCTGTCGAATAGAGTTTATAACTCTAATAAAATAAATCCCAAGATATGCTCTTCATCCACATTCGCAACTCTTGAATCGAGCATTAGTGGATTTCGACATCAGTTTAACTCAAGCTTTCTTCCTTTAATTCTTTCGATTTGCTCTAATATTTCCTCCCCTGATCGGATATGTGGTGCAACTTTTCCCACTGTTTTACCCTTCAAGAAGAATTTTTGTTCCTTCGAAATTGATGATGTCTTGGTAGACTTCAGATGATTGTGACTCAGTGCCTCACTTTTACTCCAATGTAAGTACATCTGAATCTCTTCCATACTGTAGGCCAGTGGCACCTGCGAGTACTCCATCCCGTGACATTGGTGTAGGAAAGTACTATTGTCCACATTAGGCGGCCTTCATTTGAAAATTCTGCTTCTGAAATGTCGTATCACTTTTACCCACCTCCTGATGTTTTCAACTTTTGCAATTAAAGGTTGTAAGAAAACATCCAACTTTCCCTTTGGATTCTTTGGCCCAGCACAATTATAGATAAAAACATATATTATCCATTGCGCCTGCATAAGCGAGGGCAAATTGTATGGCGTCAATATAGCAAGCCACTTAGAAGAATATGTGTTGTCGGATTGACCCAGGCCAGTTAAAAAGCCATCGATTGGAAGAACCAGTAGAACATTGACTTTCGGCTACAAAATCAGGATGAGTTTGATTGAAATGTTTTCCAAGCTTGAGTCCCGAACAATGTGCATGCTTACACGTCTTAGGACTCATGCTCGACTATGCCACCTCATATCTTTAGATTTGTGGCATTAGATGCAAACAATCTACGTAATCGAGCAGAAGGAAAGTAAAACATTTTTTTATAAAGAACATTTGTTTTCTTGCTTATGAGATCACATTGGTCTCGAGACGGGGATGGTGATGAACTGCAACTTGCAAGTTCCTTATCTTCGCCGAGTATATCGTGGCGTTAATCTGACAATGGTCTTTTCAACGGGTGGAGCCCAAACCACTGAACTAATTTTTGGTCTTTGTGAAGCTATCGTATCATTTCGTCAGGTGGTAATGCTTCGGACGTGATTGACAAATATCATCATAGCGTTGAGATAAATGGTGTTGATTAATGTTTAACAATCCTGTAACAACGAGATAACTGAATGATATCTATTGCGGGCGGATCTCTGATCATTTGATTTCAACATTTCAAATAATTTTTGCAGCATTGTTGGGTTTGGGTCTCTTGATATCATTTAGGATTAAAGGAAGAGGCGGACAATAATTGCGGTGTATCAAAAGCATGTTATGGTTGAGGATTGACAAATCCTACGTCTATGACTTCATTGAAATTGACATCGAGTTCCCCAGTATCTTCCTCGATAGGCTCACCATGTAGATACCAAGTATAATAGTCACGAGACCGATCCATACTTTAGATGATATCTTAGTGCTCAGCTCTTGAAATTTCGATTGACCACTTCACGATGATCATGGACACGAATCCTACTTTGGTCCATCAGTGGGTGACTTAGTGAAAAATTAATAGATCCCTCAATGCCAACCGAACTCCACCCAGTTAAAGCACCATCTTTCATCCGATAATCAATTCATCATGATCTGCCCATTTTCTAATGTCTATATATCCTATCTTTATGCCTACATCACGACCAAGAATCCAAATACAAAATTTCTCAATGCATATATAAAAATAAAATGGGAAGAAATTTTTTCCTCGCAACCTTATAAAATAATTAAAATATAACATATATGTGTGAAACAAACAATAACTTGATTAAAAACATAATCTAATAGTTTCTGAAAAGAACAAACTGCAATTTAAAGGTTAACTCTTAACAACTTATAACCGTGATTTTGAATTCAAGATATAATGTAATTCATTTTGCAATCAGGACATACATATTAACCTGATTTCAACATGTCATATTAAAAAATTTTAATTTGCCAATATTGATACAATGGTGTAGTTTAATTTTCACCAATGTAGCAAAATCAAAATGAAATACTTTCATACAACTAATTATCAAAAAGCTAAATACATAAACTAGTCAATAGCATCACAAAAACCAAATAATCAAATCAAGACAATATAAAATAGATGAATACATATCTTAATAATTTTTGACACGAATCGGGATGCAGAATGACAGAGAAGAGAGGAAAACATGCTCAACAGCTTAGTGTTTGGTTTTTTAGGGAGGTTAAAAACCTGCAATGTGACATTGAAAACAAAATGTCAACAACTGACATTGAACATCTAGAGATAAAATGAATAAATTCAAACTCATGAATATTTTATAATTACAACACAAGATATTTTCATAAATTTTGTTTTAATCTAAATTAATCCATAACTCACTTATTATTACACAGCATGCCTTTACTGGTCATTATATAGTCGCCAAGTTGATTTATTTGTTCAGAATTAATTACCACGTGCACATTAGTACATTCACTATCCACTACAATTTGAGATCTAAGTGAATTTTTTTTAAAAGCAAAAAAAGAAAGAAAGAAAGAAAGAAAGGGAAATGATTTGGCTAAAATCAAACCAAACCCAAGTTTAAAAGCAAGAGTTCCACAATAGGAAAGAAAGTAAAAACATAAATGGTGGAGTTCAGGCTTAACGTTAAATCATGCTTTCATCATTAATTATGGACAAATCATGACAAACAATAATATGATCCTGTCAATGATTAACTAACAAAAATTTACCCACAGGTTTATAAAAGACATAACTAATTTAAGAATATCCAAAAATAACAATAAAGACAAGTATTAAAAGACAAACCATGTGACATGTGTGTCCATTATTATTATATATTACAAGAAACGTGGACTCAATATCAATTGAAAATTATTGATGCTGTAAGAAAAAACAGTGATACAAAATAGCGATGAATATAGTGTCTCACCTAACATTATCTCAACATTTGCAAATAATCTAAATTTTATATCACGAAAAAATTAATAGTTGTTTGAAATATAATATTTTTAAAGATGGACGCTTATCCCATCCATTTAACGCTTCAGACAAACCTCAAGGCCAGTTTTTTAATAATTGAAGAAATAATCTAGTAATTAGAAACCTTCTCACCTGTCCAAATTACTTTTGAGTGGGTAATTAAACAGAATTGAATACAAAATGTATAATTTTCAAGTATAATCATATTTATATTAATATGACTTGAAGTGTTGGTCAGACTATATCATGTCAGCACCCTACTTTTCTTCATTATCTCAAATCTATACGTAAAGGTCATCCCCACAAAATCTGAGTGCCAAGAATGATGCTTGGAAAGCTAGCGTGGGGACCAAAGAAAGGCTAGAACTGTGTTATCGCAAACCCAGCCATACACAAATCAAGAATCTGTAACCGTGACACAGTTGCCTACAACTTTCCAATACTTCTTCAGGAAGCACAGAATTAACAAGCCATCGAAACCCCACAAAACCCCATCCAAATCATCGACAACACAAACCCAACAACGATCGGTGCCAAAACCACAAACCCTAACCCTAACCCCAACCCTAATCTGATCAACACCACATATTTCTCGGCGACAATTCAAATGTGACAATCGGCAAAGATTAATCTAGATACACAAAGACCGATTATGATGGATAAAAAAAGGCAACAAAAAGAAATGATCATTAGACTCAATAGAAACAAGAAAGAGAACAGAACTGAATGTCTATGAAAGAGAGAGAATTGCTTCATGGTGGGTGTTTCTTTTCAGTACTTCACTAGAATTAAAGTAGAGGCTGTCGGTTTTAAGAAAGGAAGGGTATTTATGGATTTACTTAGGTTTTCAATAGAAGAAAATAAGTGTAGAATTTTGATAGAGACGGAGGGTTTGTTTGTTTGGTGCGATCAGTGGAGAGGAGAGGGGAAATGGAAGATAAAGTCTACCAAAATACACTTAAACTGTGCATACGTCTAAAACGCCGTCACAGATTAAAGCTATCGAACGCCACCGCTTGACCTCACCAACTAAAATGAGACAATTAGTCTGGCATAAATACAATTTACTCATTTCTTTCCTTTTAAAATTAGAAAAAACTAAAAAAAAAAACCTGATAACGGTGACAAGATTCAGAAGATTCTTTCTTTAATTTTTCAATTAATATAGGGACTTTAATAACCTGAGTCAAGTAGACAATCATAATCTACATTTTTAAACTTTTAAACAAATTTTCAAAATTACTTGAAATTAATATTTATTTTTATAAATGGTCATTTTGAAGCTAAATGGGAGTGGAATTGATATCTGCATCAATTTTCATTTAATAATTGGCGAATTATTTAAAAAATATCAAAATCATGTGGGTCCATAATATGGGATGCATTGATTCAAATTGGTGAGTGATGTGGAGGAAATGGGTGGGTGAAGAACCGGGAGGACGGGTATTAAATTTTTGCAAAAAAAAAGTTGAATCAATAAATGCAACAAGAATCCAATTTTTTTGAATCAATACAGAAAAGAAAAGGAAGATTAAAAAAAAAAAGAAGTTGCACACAAGATTGGCCTTCGCACCAATCAACTCTCAATTCTTCTTGTAAATCACCAAAAATAAAAATGAAAAGAAAGATTGTGTTCTTCAACAATACAAACAAGTAAACTGAGATTATATCAAAAGAAATAAGAACAACATACTATCACAAATAGAAATCATCAACCCGGGCCGAGTCGACATCCATTCCTAAGAACAACCCAAATTGGTGTCGCGATTACATGCATGAGTTTTTGGGTGCTAAAAACACTGGGACTTTTTTGAGCAAAACAAGAAAATGACGGTGGTGTCGACGACCTGGATCAAGGATGACGGTGATAGATGGGCGGGGCAAGGACAAGAGCTGATGGGCTGGCATCATCGGATTGAACGGTCGGGAATTTAGGGCCGTCTAAAAAAACAAAGAATAAGGCTTTAGGTTTAGTAGCGGACTAGGGGATTTCAAAAAATAAAGTGATCATGCTTCAAAAAGACGAGCAAAGGCCTAAAATAAACAGCATTGTTTTGTATAAAGTAATGATACCAAAGTTATATTAAAAAAATATAACAGCACTGGTGATGTTGTATAATTATTTCTATTTATTTGTAAATAGAAATAATATATTCATAGAAAATTTATACATTTCAGACAAAGATTTTATTTTTAGTAATACTTTCTATTTATTTTATATATGTTTCATTGTTATTATTTTCATATTTATTATATTATATAATTATATTTTATAAATAATTGTTTCACAAATAAAAAAATAACTACTAACCGTTATAATACATCATACGTTAGTATAAATTTGCTTCCGTTGTAAATAAAAAACAAAGTTAGCAACCAAATTTTAAATGATTAATTCAATATAAATATTTTTAAATTTTTTTATTAAAGTCTAATAATTGTAGAAAATGATTATAACCATATGAGAAAAATAATATTAAGAGAGCAAACAAAATAGTTTAAAATAGTTAATATTCGAATATTTACCAGCGTTATTTTGAATCGCTGGCGCTAATATCTGCTGAAAATATCATTATTAAATTTAGCGACGGAAATAAGAATCGGTCTCTATTCCCAACATAAGTTTTTTAGCTCAACATCGAAAAGTTATATAGCGATCGGAATCGATAATCCATCACATTATAACGACAAATCGATAACTGTCATATCTGTCAGCCAACTTCACTTCATTTTCAGCGACGGCATATCCGCCAGAACGTCGCTGCTGGCTCGCCGCCATTAGCGTCGCAATATAACAATCTTGAACTGATAACCGCCGCCATTAGCTCCGCCAACTTCCCGCCATTTTGGAGACTAATATTTTTCCGCTCAGAACTCCAGAATCTGCTGGTTTCGCTAATCCGGCCGCTAATATAGTAACAACAACGGAACTGATAACTGTCAAAGCATTCAGCTCCCGCCAATTTCCCATTTATTACGACGGAATATTTTCCGTCGGTAAATCGATCGCTAAGTTGGTTTCCGTCGCTAATTTGTAACGGATATAATCCGTCGCTAAAATCCGTCGCTAAATCCACTGTTTTTTGTAGTGTAAAATCTTCAACATTCGATAATCATCCAAACATTCACAAACATGTTTATACTATGAAAACTGAATATAGATTCCATCACAGTGATCTATTTAAGCCTGGAGCATTGAAGACATCACCAAATTCTACGCTTCAATAAGTAAGTATCATTTATTTCCGTTGCAAACTAGTGAAGTCTTGGTTAATTTTTCTAATTTAGAGTCAAATTTTATTACATTAATACTTCTACACTTTCTCATGTATTGTGACAAGGATTGATTTGTTTGATCCAAATATATATTTTCAAAACTTTTCATCTCTTTGCAGAATAAGAAAATAATAAATATGTGTATTACATACCTAAAATGGATATAGTTTTTAATACAAGAGTCATTATTTCACATATTACTGCTTAAGATTGGGTGGACAACCACATGGTGTATAAAATGTCAGATGCATTATATCTGATAGTCTTTTTGTACATCGTAATGTTTTCCTTTCTGGCATAGATCCATTATCACATTCATCCCCTAACATTCAATATCAAGACGTGTTTCTTTATAATATTTAGAAATTTATTAAAAAGTCCTTCTCCAGACATGTCATCGACTTCTCTAAATCCTAAAAAGTGTTCTTCAATTTTATTGGCCTTGTTGAAACATCTACAAATCTTAATATTAGAGACATTTGTCTATTATGGCTTGCATCTAGAGTACAATAAAAAATAACCGAAAAATATTTGGTTTCACTTTTCAGAAACAAATTTTTATTTGTAGTTAAATATAAATATTAGTTCATTTTGTATAAGCAAGACTAAGATAGTGGCTATGGATTTGACTCGTGTTGAATATAGCTTTTAATATTTGATCAAACTTCAATTATTTCATTAGACCAAAAAATATCCATTATTATGTTGATATATTTTCTCATTTGTCCTTCAAAAGCCAAATTGTTTTTAGTGTTATTAAAGAATATGAATAATACTTATTTATATTTTCTTAATGTTTTTTCTCTAATTTGGTCCAGTACATTTTTATCAATTGCTTTATTTTTTAACAATCTTATTTCAAATTAGCCTGCGCTCATAGTAATATATTCATTGTTTGTTTCCATGACTCATTAATACTCAAAATTTCTCCACCCTATATTCCTTTCAAGAATTGACTTGTATTTAGGTTTCTTAAATAACTCAAATAATATAGAGGCTAGAATTAATTATAGTTTATTTTAAAGTTTAGTGTTCCCATTTGTAACTTAAATATAACAGTCGAGAAAAGTGTCCAAAGTTTTCACTTTAGGAAAAGCTTGTCATTGAGCTATCCTTTTTCTACCAATAGATCCCTTGCATTTTTACCTAATATTTTTCCATTATCCATGATCATAAATATTTTCAGATTAGGTTAGAGATATTTCACTGGGCGTTCTTTCAGTTTTCATACTACATTGATTGGTAAGTGCAGGTTACACATTTCATTATAATTAAAAATATTTTCATTGTCATTTTTGTGTTGGGTTTGATTTAAAACTTAGTTCTATGGATTAATTTGTTCTTCATAATAAATTCTACAATATTTATGTTTTGTTATTTGGATTAATCTACAATTGGCTGAAAATAGATCCTTTTGAGATTGAATTAACTCCTTTCACTTTTTCTCTTTCTATTAAGTTTTTTACACCTAATATATTTCTAGTAGACATAATACTAAAAAACAAAAAAACTAATAACAAATAATAATTAATAAAATATAAGTATATAAAATATAAAGAACATATAGAACAATAGAACCTGGTTTTTTTCTTGGTAATAGCCAAAGCCTTGTAGAGCAACCGAGCAAGGATTTATAATTGAGAGTCTGAGATAGAGGCAGAGAATAAACAATCAGGTGTGACTTGTGAGAATGACTTTGTCTTCAACATCATTTTGAGATTTAACACAGTCAATATTTTCCTTCCAAAATGCTATGGTATATAATGATGCTTTCTTATAAATTTTCAATTCAAATAATTTGTATGGTAAGGATAACTGATGGCTAAATAAGAACAGAGTTATTGGTCTATATTGGAATTTAAAAGAGGAAGAAGATGGAGAAAAAACGATGACCATTTAATATTTTAACTTAAAAACTTAATAGCTAAAATAGGGAAAATATATTATTAATATACATAATCATTCATGAATTTAATTAAAGTCTTTTTCCTAAAGCTTGAAAAAGGCTATTTTCAAATTTTAGATTATTTATTAAAACCTATGAACTTAACACATAATTACTCAAGTTTAGAGAAATATAAATTATTTTAGCCTCGATTATTAATTAGTTTATATATATATATATATATATAATGAGTGCTTCACCCCAAAATCATCGGTACAAGGACTAATCTTTCCCATCACAAAGCTTACCCCTAAGAATAAAAATATCAATTTCGATTGATATATTGGTATTTGAATTTTATTAATATATCAAATATATCGGTACATATTTTTACATAAATATCGGTAAACCATAAATTATTCCAAATTTAAATAAATACTTAAATTTCTTTAAATGATATACTTTTGAATATGAATTACATAAAAAAGTTATTTAAGATTTAATTTTTGAAATTTGATAGTTATAATGAATTTTTTCATATTGATATATTAATTGATTATTAAAATTATATTAATATTTATCTTATCAAATGTATTAATTTTAATTATTGATTTTTAAATTTAATATATATATATATATATATATATATATATATATATATATATATATATATGTATATATATATGTTTTTTGAAAATTTTAACTGATAATATAAAAGAAATGAATACATAATTTTATAAGAAGCTCAATGTATAAATAGTAATATTTTAATATCAAAATTATAATGCATTTAATATTGTAAAACGATATTTTTTTCTTAATTTCTATTCTATATTCAATTATGAACAAAATATAAATGAATATTATTATTATTTTCTATTTTTAGAATATTCCAAATTATTAGAGTACACATATTAATAGGAAATATAACATTAAAATGAATTATGAAATAGTGTTATCTCACTTCTCCCCGTCTTTTCTATCATTCCCCATCTTCCCGCTGCTCATTGGCTTTGAAATGCAGATCTGGACTACAACAAGCGCTAGTATGTTCCATCGTTCTTGAGAATTGAGTCACTGACAAAAATCACTTAGGGAGATGAGAAATTCTTTGTATAGACCATCAATTAGGTTATTTTGCCTTCTTTATTCACGTGGTTCTCTTTAATTATTTTTTGTTTTTTAGGAATATCTTCAAATAAAGTTTGATTTTTGGTTGTGATTTAAAACCTAGTTAGGATTCATGTTTTGGTGGACCTCTACATCATCTACTTTCTATAGATGGATCCAATTACTATGTTATTTTCAAGTGATCGCTTACAAAATGTATATGGCTTTGTCCACTCAAACAAAAGTCTACTATTCATGATATTTTTTTCATTTCAAGGCCTTGGTTGAAAATTATTTCTTACTTTACATTCTAACCAAGGGGGTGAGTATCAAGCTCTTAAATTTTTTCTTATAATTTATGGCATTACACACTTTACTAGCCTTCAACATACACCCAAGCATAATGGTTATTCTGAATGTCATCATCATCACATCGTGGAAACTAGTCTTTCTCTCCTTTCACATACCTCGATGCCTTTAACTTATTGGCCATAAGCATTTCAAACGGCTATTTACCCTAGTAATCGCCTCCCACCCCCACTCAACCACCTCTCCATATATGCCAAACTCTTTGGTCAACTCTCCTGGGTCTATAAACTCCGGTTTTTGTTATCCATCGTCGGGAATTCTGCACTCATAAGCTGTATTTTCCGCTAACACTCGATGTTTCATTGATAATTTTATCAATCAAAGTGCCTATTTGGTCTTGAACCCTCTCGATTTGGTTGTATCTACACGTTAAGTACATGTCACCCTAAGTTTTCATCTTCGCCTAGTCTTCCTTGTTTCTAGGCATCCATCCTCTAACCATTTACTTCACAGTGTCCCATGGTCTCTTTCCCTCTTGGTCACCCCACACTGGCGACGATAACTTCACTAAACCCTCTTTATTTCTTCCTCTGTCTCCAATATGTGACACAAGGATTCACCTCACCCTGCAACCTGGATGCAACATCTCACACTTAGCATTACACCTCCCTCAACCCCGCCTAATACAATACTCATTTTTGCATCCGTCTTCCGAGGGACTCCAAGGGCTCCTCAACAGAACTCCGTCTAAAAATAAAATTATTCAAACCCATCACCAAGCTTAACCTAATTGCCCAACAATCCACCTAATTTATAAGATCTTGCTGAAAATTATTTTGAAATGAGTAAACGATTATTTAATTTTATATAAAACATAATTTTGTTTGAATTTTTTTACTTAATGCTTATATATAAAAGACGAGGATAAAAATAAAAAAACTCAAATACCGCTATCCAAAACAGCGATAATTAAAGAAATTTAAAAATCAAATACCGCTATCCAAAACATCAGTAATTGAATCAAATTCAAATCCGCAGTTTGTGATTATGGTATTTGAACTTTGGAAAGAAAAAACACTGTCAAGAATAACGACATTTACATAAAATACACTATTGTTTTGGACATTAGTTTGACCTAAAAACCACCTGGCCATTTTTTCCCACAAACACTATTTCAGTCTAAAACTCGATTCAAAGAGCGACAATCAATGGAATGGTCTTAAGAAGAGGAGGATCCAATGAATGATAGATATTATGCTCCCCCGGATGAAAAGGAGTCAACCCTAATTTCAAACAAACGAAACAAGAGAGATTATCATCACATTTACTCGACTCGCTTTAAACAAAGATACAAAACAAATAAAGAGTTCATTGAGGACTAAACAGGAAAAAAAAAAAAGTTCCTAAGCTCTTTTTCACCTTTTCTAGCCTCATAAAAGAATAAAACACCCTAGAACTGAAGAGTTAACAAACAAAGAAAACGGATCAGACACACGCCACTTTTCTTAGAACTCTCGAGAACATCTCGCCTTATTGGGTCAAAACCCCAAAACTAATAAGACTTGTATCTAGGGTGCGTTTGGAACATGGTAATCTGAACCACACACCAACAACGGCGCATCCTCAAGCTTTCCGCGCATCCATAATCCCCTCCTCCTCACTATGAGATAAGATACTGTGAGTCTATCCATAATGACCTCAGTTTTAATGTTTACTCAAATCATAAAATAAAACCCATCGAAATTGCCAAGATCTGACAAACATTACTTAAGTGTGTTGGCATCACCAGAAACAAAATAAATAAAAGTAAAAAACTTAATACTTTCAATTAACTTTCTAAATCAAACGCAGAGGCTCATCATTTTTGCTATTGACACAAGAAACAAGAGAGGAGGCAAAGTGAGTTAGATCTTATATCGCAGTAATATAAAAAGAGCTCTATTGATGTTTATCATGGACAATTTACTTATGAAGAACACCTTGTCTATCTCCGCATAGGTTGAGGGTATTTCTCGGGGCCCGTTGATTGGAGGTGATACCCTGTGGCTGTGTGTAGACTTCGTAGGCGTTGATAAAGCCCCGAACAGTCACATCGTGGGTATCTATGGAAAGCGTAAAGCAAGTAGTAGACAAGGAATATAATCGGTATACCAAAAAATAACTTGAAAGGAATCGAAACAATGATCAGGAGAATACCAAATAGTTCCATGGATGGTCTCCGGTTTATTTGTCTTTTCTCAACCCACCGACTCATGGCTATTCAATATCATGACCCTTATGAAGATGAAATGACGCAGCGATGTTCATGGCCATAAAACGGAAAGTTCATCTCAAAATATACACTTACTTATCCATTATAGAAAAGCTTCTCATTTTTAATCATAACAAGATACCTGGACATAAATTTTGTAAGTCAAATATACTAACCCATGCCAGTACATGATGCTCATCGGCAATTTCAAATTCTGTATATAACCAACAAAATTCTAGCATCCTTGATGGAAGCATCTCAAGTGAATAGAGATGTGGAATCAAATAATTTCAATTTCTTAATACGCATTACTAGAAATAAAAGATGAATAAGCTAGCCAAACACTACTAGAAAATCCTGAAATAGCTACTAAAAATAGCTATTACTGTCACTTCGTAGCTATTTAACTACTACATAGCTACTAAATAGCTACTAGTATACAGTGTGTGCCAGCTTATTACTAAATAGCTACTATGTAGTAGCAAAGTGGCTTCACCGATGTTATTAGATTAATAGTGGTAGCTAAATAGTAGCCAAATACAGCCAATAAGGTGGGTTGCCGTTGGGAAATTGATGTTAATTACTAAATAGCCACGGTATTACGCCTACTATTTACAAGCTAAAATACTACGAAGCCAAAACTCCATTACTAGGTTGTAGCTATGTGGTGTCGTGTACATTACTAACAATGTAGTATTAAATAGCTACGTTGTAAATACTATTTTGTAGCTAACATACCAATTTACATTGCAGTAGCTATGTGGTAAATATTTAGCTACTACACGCTTTACTAACGTTTTAGTTACTAAATAGCTACTATATAGCTACTGAATTGTTGTTAGTCACCAAATAGCTACCATAGCTATTTGTAGTTTAAAACACTAACAAGTCAAACGCCATTAAGCAATAGCTATGTAGTAGCCAGAATAGCCACAACATTGCTCAAGAGTAGCCAACAGACACCATATAGCCACTACTTAATAGCCAACATGTTTACTTGCCATTTAGTAGTAGCTACAGAGAGTCGAAGAGCCACATATATAGCCACTATATTTGTTTGTCGCTAAATCATTACCATATAACTACTACACGATGTTAGTAGCCAACAGCTACTACACAATTTCTATTTAACAATTTGCAAATACTACTAAGCCAAAACCAGCTACTAAGTAGTAGTTCTCATACAATAATTACATCATGGGTGTACAACAGCCACGATTTAACTATCATTTAGTAGCTAACATATTAATCATATTAAGTAGTAGCCTCAGAGAATAATAGCTACTACATTGATAGTAGCTAAATTTGTAAATTTTCAAAATTCAGTCATAAAATTTAAAAATATGTTTGATCTATTTCAAAAAAAGATTTATAACTTAATTCAAAATTATAATCCTTCTAATGAGACAAGTTTGGATTCAACTTTAAAGATTTATAACTTTCTATAAAAAAATATCAATTATAGAAAATTTAAAATCAGCCAATTTTCATATATTGAATTATAATTTTAAAAGTATTATAAATTTTAAAATTAATATTTAATTAATGATAAATTCAACTATAAAAATATAATATTTATGTTTGGCAAATATAATATTAAATTATTTTAATAACAAATCAATGCTTAATAAAGTAATTAGAATTATAAATGTATTATTTAATTTTACATTTTATAATAAATTTGTATAACTAAAAATATTTAAGTTGTAAAATCCCAGAAAATTTGAAATTTACTAAAAGGGCAAACGATAAATTGCCGTAATAGTACAAATTGCAAACCCGAAATTTTTCTAGATCTCTGCTTTTATTTTTTTATCAAAATGCAAAAATTACGCTGAGAATTATATACAATTATCTTTAAAAATCTATTGGTTAAACTTTAGCGGGTCATGCACTGGTCCGACCTTGGTTTTTTTGTGCCTATTACATACATCATATTCTCATAAAATATGATGTATGTAATATATAATATATATAATATTAGTATTATATTATAATATATATAATACATTTAGTTTTTAAGTTAAACGATACAGATTAAAAAAATTAAGGTTAACTATGGTTTATATAGGTTTAGGGAAATATATGATTCGATTAATCAAATCATATTCACTCATACCGGTATATACCTCCATAGGATTAATTAAGATATGTATAAACTAACTCCAACACAGGTTATAAAAATATTTAGAAAATTATTAATTTTTTCATATAAAAAAGAAAGAAAGAGTGAAAAGTGGGCAGGTAATTCACCCAAGGGAATTGTGTTAGCTTTAACCCCAAAGGATCACAATGAAGGCAAGCATAGGTAGAGGTATGTGGTTCAGTTCCACATACGCTAGCCTGATCACACTCTCGAAATTAGTACTGGGCCGGGCCATTAAATTATCGGGTCCGAAACCTGCCAATTTGGTTCAAGCCAGATGGCTCAAAATCATGGCCCGGTCGTGGTCGCCTGGCCCGACCGCCAAATTTTTTTTTTTTTTGCCTATTTTGTCTAACGTCTTAAGGATTCGGGCCGGGCTGCAAAATTTTGTCCAAAAAACCGCCAATTTTGACTAAAACTGCTTCGGGTCTTCATTGGCCTCGACACACCTCTACAGGTGGTGGGTCCAATGCCATAACATTGAAAATAAATAAATAAATAAATAAATCATACTTTACAATAATCGTTGGCAAAAGTATATATATATATATATATATATATATATATATATATATTATCAATTTATTAGTTATAAGAGTGTCGTGAAAAGTAAATACCAAAGATTGTTTCTTCTATTCAAGTGTCACATCACAAAATAAAAATTTTAAGAGACAAAATATAAAGTTTGACAATCACAAATTATTAATTTTAAATTATAATAATTATAATAACTATATGGGGTCCACATAATCAATTAGAGTTAGCAAATGGTCACTATGAAAAGTTGTACAAAATTAAATTACTCCCATCTCTCATTTTCCTTTATCAAGCCACTATCGTATTATTAATTCATTAATTTACTTTAAATATTTAAGTATTTTTGGTTTTTGTGAGTGTTTCTTCTTTTTAATAATCAAATTATTGTTATTAATCAATATATCGAAATTTATTAAGATAGGCATTTGATGGAATAATATTTGTACAAAGAATTCACACATATTAAAAAAAATTATTTTACCAAATTTATCTTAAATATATTTTTGCATAATGAATAGAAATAAAGTGTAAAATCATAGCTACAGAAGAAATAAATAAATGAAATTTCAGATTATGCTTATTCTTGAGGAAATTTTGACAAAAAAAAAGTCAAAATTATATATATATATACTAGTCATGAATTTGGACTCTTTCCTTATTTATACTTATTTAAACGATGAACGCCATTATTTGATTTAAGTACGAGCAACTTGTGACTAAATATTTAAATAAATAAATTATTTCAGTTTACCAAAAAAATTTCACGTTTTCTTATTCACATGTTTTTGTGTCATATAAAATTGCATATATTTTTAAATGAATTAAAATTTATTTTCTTTTGCATTTCACACAATGAGATCCATATATGAGAAAAAACGATTTTGGTTAGTTTGTTTTGTGTTCTATTTCATTTCAAAGTAGAAGGCAAAAAAAGAAAAGTTAAAGAAACCGGGAGCGAAAAGGTAATCCTACGAAATTTCGAAGTCGGTTGAGGTAATCCTAAATAATCCCCTTGGGCGGATGTAGAAGCCGGATATCTCATACTAAATTTCAAGTCGGTGAATACTCCAACATTTTTGAAATTTCCATATTAATTTTATTTATTTTAGCTCCAAATAATTAATATAAACAATAATCAACATCTGATTCTTCCTTCGCTTTATTTCTTCTTCCGTTATTCTTATATTTTCTCACTTTTATTTTTTATTTTATCCAAATAAGATTTTAACTTTGCTTTTGGGTCTCTTTGAAAGAGATAATTTATAAATCAAATTATTTAATAATTTTAATTTTAAAGTATAGAACGCTTGTAAACACAAATTTTATCTCTGCTAGTAATTTCTCTCAACCTTTCCTTCTCATAAAGTGTACTTTATTCCCACTTATACTAGGAAATTCATTACATAAAGAAAATAATTTATTATTATTTAATATCACTTTTCGATGCGAATTTTTATTAGAATACCCTATATTCTCTTCTACCCATCACCCTAAACTAACCAGAACCTAAATCCAACCCCTCTTTCTTCCTTGTTACAGCACTCCAACCTGTGTCCTTCCTTTATCTCTCTTCTTCAATCACAACACCGCATTTGGAGGTAAATCATAGCGGTTTCTTAAGGTTTTCACTTTTATTTTACTTTCGACCTTGCTTACACAGAGATCGTGTATGCTCTGTCTCCAACATTTGATTTCCTTGATTCATCTGCTTTTGATGTTTTCACCGCTAATATCTCGATCTAGTTTTGTATTGTTGGTGCTATCGAGAATCAACAAATCTTTATCGAAATAAGGTTGGGTTTTGAATTTGCTGTTAAGGTTTTGTTATGAATTTTTTTAGGGGTTTGATGGGGTTTTTTTCACTAGGGTTTGTGGAATTTTGTTCTTATTGACAATGATACCTATTGTATCTATGGTTTTGGGGGTTTGTAAGGCATGAATCTTCTTTTTTGTTTTGTGTTTGATACAAATTCGATTCAAGTGTAAGTTTGAATATTGAACTGATAAGAAGTGTTTAATCGAAACTACATAATATGAAAATATTAAATGGAAAAGACTTAGATAGGCAACAAGAAAATAAAAGAAATACAATCTTGATAGAGGAGGAAATCAATTAGCCGTTTGATACAAATAAAAGTTAGACATTACAAATGATATCAAAACCTAATTCCAAACATCGGGTAAAGAGTCAGATAGTTACAATATCATTTTTATATTGATTAGTTAAGATAAATAATATAGGTTTAAAGTAAATAAATAAAAATAATATCTTGAACTTAATTTATTTTATTCTTCCTTTTTTCTTTTCTAATCTAATTTTTTCCTTTATATTTTCTTTCCCTTTCCTCTCTCTCAGATTTCTTTAAATTCTCTCGTAAAGAACCAAACATAGCCTTAGGATAGTGAGGAAAGAGGAACATGAACTATGCCAATTACTATGAAACTTTGGCGCATCAAATTGTAAATTTTTCCATGATTAGCAAATATACTTCAAATCATCCGGTCAAATTGAAGATGGGTTCAACTCATTTATCAATTCATAAGAAATTTGAACTAAAAAAATTCAATCTAAGGTTTGTACTACAGCAGAAATTTTCGTCAATAGGCGTATGATGAGCCAGAGGTCAGAGGCTATCAGCCCAAGAAAGAACCGTGGGCCCACCATCTAGCTGGGTGTAGAATAAATACTCTGGGCCCAGTAAATCTTTGGTGGAGCCCAAACTATTTGTAATGGGTCTCGAATATATGAAAATATTTATTTTGGGCTTGGCATTTATGGGCATGCGCTTTATTGTCCTCTCGCTAAGAAATCCTAAGGGCCCGAGATAAAAAAATTTGATCTACTTTATTAAACTATGGGCCTGGTCCTCACTTATTGGGCTTTTAACCTGGGTTTCCTTGTTGGGCCCCAATGGAGGCATTACTATCACCTATTGTCAAGGTGGAACGACGCACCGATGTTGACAAAGGAGAGGATAAAAAGGAAAATGTCCATGTTGAGAGGAAGAGGCCATTTAACCATACCATATGAAAAGATGAAACAAATAGATAATATGTGGAGGCTGTGATTGATTATTTTAGTCTTTAATTCCGATGAGAAATGAAAGTGAGATAACTTTCATTACCTTTACTTCCAACAATTTTTCTTATCAGGGATGACGAGGAGCCTGCTTTACCTCTCTTGTATCACCATGTACATTATACAATTAGGATGTTTCGTAATTATATCCGAAACTAATTGATATTTCTATGAAAAGAATCATATATTTTACATTCATTATGCTTTCTATGATTATTTTAGTCAATGACCTGAACAAGCTTCCCAAAATAAAATGTTGTGATTTTATCACCAGGCAACTACTTGTAAGGAGCGAGAGAGGAGGACCACCACTGGTGTGGCATTAAAATGTTTTTCTAGGGTGGATACAGTTTTCTTTTCCGTTTGAAACAAACATAATTTAACATGTTTTTCTGTTTTTTATGTCTATCCATTTGTTTTGGTCCAAATACATGATTCATTTTCCTTTATGCTAGACAAACACATATTTGTTTTCCTTTCCGACTTCCAAATTTTTTCTCGAGTTGTATTCATCTCTCCACTCACAAAAAAGGTTTCCTCTAAAATTCAAGTTATGGTTTTTTTTTTTGGAAAATAATTGGAGTGCTATTTATAATAGAAGTGAATTTAGGGAGAAATATGGCAAACCATAAATGTAGAACAAGTATTTTATCTTCTTGTAGTGATTTGTTTTTCTTTTCCTTTTATTTTTCTTTGTATATTTTTCATTCATAATCATAACCCTGGGTTTTTGCTTTTTACAGTTCTCAGGCTTGTTTACTTGTTTGTAGCCAAGCATTTTAAGAAGTTCAACAACATAATTTTGTTCTTATTCCTCATGTTGTCTACACAATTGTCAAGCTCAACATTTAAAATGGTCACAAATCGGTTGGATGTATTCTAGGCTCATAAATGGTCTTCTAAACCGTAGTTTTGGTTGGTTTGGAGGAATGTATAGAATCTGCATGTAGTAAACCCGAACGGATGATGGTAACAAGATGGTGTCCATGTACACTCGCATTAAGTGCCGTAAACTATTATCAAATTGATATCAGAAAGACATCACTTAAATGCGAATGGCTTTATGTTCTGGGTATTATGGGTTTGGGCAAGACAGGAAATGGAACCGCATTCAATTATAATTCGTGATGCTCCAACCAGCATCCGAGACATTGAAAATGCATACCATAGTATGGGTTATGGATGCCGGGTCGATTTCCTAATCCTAATGAAATATCGATGAACCTCCCAATCCAGGCTAATAAGTTTTTTACATGCTATGGTGAATAAAGAATTGTGGGTCTGGTTGCCAAAGACATTCAGCCTATCATTGGTTGCTAGAATGTTGGGCGAAGTGCACATGTCTCAAAGGGAGTTTGATGATATTGCTCAATTGATAAAGGAGGTTGCACCAGATGAGAATCGTGTGACCGAGAACTTTTACAGCGCTAAAAGGTTGGTTAGAGGTTTAGGCTTACCAGTTGAGAAGATCCATTGTTGTAAATGGTCAGATGTTGTTTTCATGGGAGAAGACGCGACCTCAATTTGTAAGATTTGTGCTATCAACTATACAAGAGACCGACTTGTTAGAAACAAATACAAGAAGAAAACAAATGTACCCCTACAAGAAAATGTGTACTACTTTTCCCTTTGCCTCCCTCACTACCAAGGTTGTATGCTTCGGCTGCCACCGCTGATATGAGGCATGCGAGCACGAGAGGGTCAGAGAAGGAGAATGCATTGCTCGATTCCATTGTTTGAAGACATTTCCAATACAAGATAATCTCCGATTTGCATTTCGAGAATAGAACAGAGATCAGGGTCGCGGTAACATGTACAACCATTTGGGCAATAGACAATACATTCACTACGGTTTGATTTTAATCTGGCTTATAATTTACCGCCATGGTCAGGTAGCGAAAGAGACATCTATGTTTCTAATCAAGCAGTGCCGTGTCCTAGAATCCAAAACAAGCTATAGATGTTTTTAAAAAATACTTATAGCCGAAGTTAAAAGAGTTAAGGGATGTTGGAATTTTTGTATATGACATTTCAAACGAAACAAAATCGGGGCTAAGAGCCGCATTAATGCGGCCATCAGCAATTTCCCCGGTGCAATGTTGTCGTGGTACAATGGCGATTGGCATGTGTCCGATAGTATGGGTCACTCAGAGGCATTCACACTTTCAAAGAGTGGAAAGCAATCTGACACCCACCGTAGTTTTTACTCCGCACTAAGACATTTCGGGCGAAATAGATATGCTTTTCAGAAAATATGATGGCAATAAACTACGACACCTCCTATATTGAGTGGAAATGAATTTTGCTAATTAATTACTAACCTTGGATTGAAAAAGGTAACTGGAGCCTCTGATATTAATGATCTAATATAAAGCCTGGCGGATGGAAGAAGAGGAGATCTTTGGGATTTGCCATATCGATAACGCCACCTACTTCGACATAACTTAGATGTCATGCACATTGAGAAAATGTCTTGATAACGTGTTTAATACGCTATGAATGTTTAAAACTAAAGACACCTCTAAGTCTAGACAGGAGTCGAATGAAAGTAATCGTCGACGCCCCGAAGCGCCGAGAAAGCAGAGAACAACGCACCTAAAGCCATACACGCTTTGATAAGATCTGAAACATGTGTTATGTGAATGGGTTAAAATCTAAGATACCCGTATTGGAGGATCAAATTTGGCTCCGATGTGTGGGACATGCAAAAGCTTAAGTTGTTCGGGATGAAGAGCCATGATTGGTCATGTTCATGCAGAGGTCATTGGCCAATTGCTTTCCGTGAATTGCTGCCACAGAATGTAGCGTACTCAATGATAAGCATGTTTTTCAAGGATCTAACTTCTACAATTATCAAAAAATGATGACATGGCTCGACTAGAGGAAGAGAGATCCCAAGATTCTGTAAACTGAGCGCATATTCCTCCTAGCTTCTTTGACTGATGATCATTTTAGAGACTGGCTTCTCTGTATGCACACGGCTACAAGGCAATATCGTGATGGATCTTTCAAAGGTAATTCTTTGTTACTATGATTACTTACTTTCACTTATGCAAATGACCAATCATTCATAATGTAGGTAATTTCAGAAGTTAAAAATAATGAAAATAAGGCACGTGTTGAAGGTTCATCTATGCTGCTTCATTTAGTTGAAGAAGCTTCATTATTTTGTTCATACTATTTTGAGGGAGGGTTACTGGGAAAATCAAGGCTCAAATAATGATGTTTGTGGAGAGAATTGGAGGAAAACGATGAGACATCGTTTCATTTTCAAATATCCTCGACGAGCATTTGACAGCCAGCACCGGTGCGCACACCATCATCCAAGAGTTTCCATGCTGCACACGCCTATAATATTGAATTGCTTGTATGTGATCCATAGAAGGCAGTATTCCTCGTTGATTAGATAATGTAAAATTAATCAACTTTTGCATTTTTTTTATGTAGTTATCCATAATATGACTATGTAAATTATTTGGTTTATAAGGATTTATACTGATGAGCTATGCAAAAGTCGAGTGGACATAACTGATACCGAAATAGATGCACTACTAGAAAAGGAATTCGCCTCGTCTAATACATATGGGCAATGGTAGTAGCCACTTAAATACTTCATATATATATATATATCCATACTTATATTAACCATATTCACTTATGTTTTATAGGTGAACAATCCTTCAACACATCATGAACACACAACTCAAGGATTCAAGAACGACCTTGAGGACCGTGGCACATATCCAGTATTTTGTAAATGATGCAATCCATCACGGGACATGGAACTGTAAGATGCACAACAATATGAAACATCTGCATCAAGGGTCTAACTATAGTGATCATCATGAGAATGACTGTTTGCGGTCAACTTCGGGAAGTTGTAGAGTTGGAATATCCTGGTTGGCCAGTCAAGCTTAACAGCATTGCTCAAGTGAATGGTTTAGATCCAACATCGAATATCGGAAGGGTTCATCCTAAATATACATTGTAGAGGCAAACCAATTTAATGAGATTTAACAAGGCATGAACCTTGTTTTGGCTCAACAAGCAACCGTGTATTATTGTCTCATATCCTAGCTTGAGATGCGATAGAGTTTATCAGCGGGTTGTTAATAAAATAAAGCTGGCTTGAAATTCCTCAATCATCTGGAATAATTTATCCACCACTTGAAGCCCAACCATTCCAAGAGGATGCTATACAATTTCATACAACAGGGTGTCTGGAGGAACCAATGTCTTGGTCGACTACGGAGCAAGAATACAAATTGATTCATTCCGAAACCCGAATGGAGAATGAAACAGAATTTGAATCTGAGTCAGATTTGATCCAAGAACTGATGATAAATGATAATGATTATCGGTGATTTGCACTGGCGTTCATAATTTTTCGCTACATGTTTATTTATTTATTTATTTGCTAAACTTCTGTACTAACATGTTTATATATTCTACCGTTGCATGCAGGCCAAGGATCAAACTAAGGGGAGGTCGGTAGAGGACGCAGGACGCCGCATACCACGTCTAGCCAGCACCACCCACTTGAGTGGCGGTGGCTACCCCATATGCCATCTACGGAATCATCTTCGCATTCGAATTTCATCGACACAGCCGTCGCACGCCGCCACTACCAAATACTGGTCTATACCATCGACCATGTCTACACTTGTGACCTCAAGATCTGGTAGGACTCAAATTGATTGTGAAGAATGAGGTAAATGAATGCTAATATATTGAATATTTTAGATTATTGTTCTTAAAAAAAATTTATGTAAAATTGATATTTGCATGCTTTAGGTTTGTCGAGCTTTGGTACCGAAGGTCTTTCGCATCACCCAGGCTCAAGGAGCGGGCTGACATTGAAGGGTATAAATGGAGCACCATCATAAAAGAGATAAAATGCTTTATTGGAAGAGTTCAAGGTATAACTCATTCACTTATAGTCTTTATATGTAAAATGTTTACATATGACAAATCAATATATGAAGTGACGTGTCATTATTGGTCGAGACGTTGTTGGATTAGCTGAGGAGCATTATATAAGTGTCTTATTATATTACAAGTACTTAAAATGTTTGTTTTAGTAGGTTGATTATTGTTGGTACAAGAGAAACTCAATGTAAATTTCCTTAGAAATATCATTATTAATTATTTTAACATTTATTTCAGACTTATACGAGTAACTATTAACTTTTTTCTAGAAATATTTCTTTCATGAGTTTAGATGGTGGTATCACCGTTACAACTTGGAAGGTGCTTACTGTTTCTCCAGGTATACGATAATTTGAATAAGTGAGGACACATGGGAGACCGTGCATGTTACGGAGTCCATCTCAAGGTGGAATGAAGCATGGGTATCTTGATTTTCGGGCTCGATCAGAACGACGTCTCGAATCAAGCCGAACCGAGAAGGCCGGACTGCATGGTGACCTTCAAGACACACCGGGGTTCATTTCATTCTCGCATGTTAGAGGATTGTATACTTAGAATTCTTACTTAATTCATTTTGATTTAAAAAGATCTTAAATAAATATATCTTCTAATTTTACTAATATTTCTATATAGAGAAGGAGACCGAAGAAACCATCCCTATCCAAATCCATCAACAACGACACTTCTAAGACCACCTGCTTATGGGTTGATGAGAGGGCTAACCTAGGTAAATAAATTAAGTATATTATATTAATTCAAGTTTTTTTATTATACATTCATATATTGTCTGAATATCTATTCAAATTTTGTAGGAAGTCAGGCATCAAGAAATGCAAACGGATGAGACAAAAGATAAAGGTTCAGAGAGAACACAAAGATTCATCGATCAAGATGATACTTACGAGTTGTGGTAGTCGTGATAAACGCCAAATGACCATATATATACTGATTAGGTGACCAATCTTCAAGATATTAATGAGTGGCTCCATCTTACCATCTAATCGCATGCTCATTCAGACGATCTCGAGCTACGTGCTTCAAGGACGAGGTTAGGACAAGAGTAATGAGGAAGTGATACTAAGGTTAAAGTGCTACAAGATCAACTTGATGAGGTTAAGGCTTTACTGAGGGCTTTAGCTCAATCGACAATGTGTCTCCCCACGCCTTACTTAATCTACATGTGATGACTTCTACAAAATGACCCCACCACAAATGATCCCCAATCTGTGATATTATGAACATTCCTACAAGAACTTTTCGTCTATTGGTATAGGTTATCTAGAACATGGACGCACGTTATTTTGGTTTATGTTATTTGGTGACGTTAGTTTCCTTAAGTGTGTAATTTTATAATTTTTATTTCATTTTAATTTTTTGCTATTTGTTTTAAGGTTCTAATAATTTAATAATTAATTTAATTATAAATTTAGTTACTCAGTTTAGTCACTAATTCAGCTATTACTATATTTAGCTACTAATTCAAAGAGGTTAAATAGCCATATATTACATAACTACTACACAAAATTATTCGCCAAATAGCTACTATCTAATTCAGTCACTAAATAGCTACTACGTCATGTAGTAGCTAAGTAGTAGTTATATATTGTTTTAGTAAACTATTGTATTCTCAATTATAGCTACTATTATTGTGAGTAGCTAATTAGTAATATAAAAATCGCTATATTCAATATATATATGTTAGTTGGTTAAATCTTACATTAACTACTACGTTGTTGGTAGCTATTATTTACCTTACTGGTTTAACGTAGCTAAGCAGTAGCCATATATAGTCTCCTCTCTTACCTAAATTATTATTACTAGCATTTTTCATTTTAGCTAATATTATTTTAGTGTTAATTAGCTATGACATTTTGTAGAATGCCAGTAGTTAATAGTTACTAGTAGCTAAAATTAGCTTAGTTACAAGGAATTTTGCTACTATGTCCTATATAAATGCTTAGTATAGATATTGCCATTGTAATAATAGTTTAGCCACATTAGTAGCTAAAATCAATTTTTCTAGTAGTGAAAAAAAACCACCTGAAGGCTACATGTCAATTTTTAAGCTCTAAGATTCATGGGATGAAAGATAGTGCAATTTCATTATTTGTAATCTTCTATTTTTGTGTATTTGTAGAATTACATTATCATGCTCTTCGAAATCTTCCATTTTAGCAAAACTCAAAGTTCACATTCCATCTTGCTTATCCTTTGCGTGCCAAACATTAAATCATAGATAAAAAAAAATATGAACCTAAATGGACATCACGAATGAATTCCCTCTCTCTCTCATATACTTATCTATCTATCATCATATCGCATTCACAATTTATAACCAAGCAAAAGAGGATTCATAAATTTTATAAATGAAGATAATAGTTGAACCAGCTTTGAACTTATATCAAGGCTTTATAAAATATTTAAATATCTTAAACAATTTAATTGTTCTAACACACTCCAACTTAGGTGTAGTTTTAAGTCGTAATCTTCTATTTAGCAAAACTCCTAGTTCTGTCATTCCATCTTGCTTATCCTAGTCCATGCAACATTGGATTTGGAGATACAAAAATATGAACTGAAATGGACATCATGAATAAGATCTCTCTCTTTATATATACCTATCTATCTATTTATCTATCCATCAATACATGTGTTCACAATTTATAAAACCTACAAAGGATTCATAAATTTGGTGAATGAAGACAAATTTGAACTAAATGAAACTTCCTCGTATTTGTAAATTATTTCAATATGTTAAACAATTTCATTGTTCCAATATCTTGACTCAACTTAGAGTAGCTTTAAGCTATAGAAAATGTTGACACCTAATTCTAAACAAATAAGCATGAAGTTAATTCCCACGAACTAAAAAAGATAGCTATGATGGACAAAGACCATTGATCAACAAGGATGGATGATATCTAATTCAGATATCAGAGATAAAATTAAATGGATCCCATACATTGCAGGTTTCCCACATTTATTATTACTAAAGCAGCATCATGATTACAATTTCATTGTTAGTTACTAAACCTTCACACACATCTAGTAAATCAAGGCCAAAAGGACTGTTGAATTTTGAAGACAAGGAGTGAACTATCTACCCAAGCCACAATCATGGAGTATTTTTGGAATGCCGTAAGTAAATGTTTATCAAGATACAATCCCAATAAAATTATAATTAGAGGAACACGCTGTAGTAAAACAGCATTTTAATTTTATCATGTGGGAGATAATCGAATCTTATGAGAAATCGAACTTTTCGATCTTTTTTCCCCCTCCTCTTATAAGAGAAGGCAAATGATTTTACATCATAGTTTTTATGATCTTTCAATTTATATAAATATTTAAACAGAGAAATTTCTGCACAATAGACTTGAATTCCTTATGAATCAACACTTCATTATCTTCTATCCTCTTTCATATACACTAGGTTTCCACAACCCTCACCAGGAAATTTTTTTCTCTCCATGACTTGAGGTTCTAAGTCATCCCTTATTGGATGTACCACAAAACAAAGTAGTAATCCCTGTCAATAGAAAGGGATACACACAAGCAAACCCAAACCACGAACTATAACCAACAAAAATATCGTCTTCCATTCACTGTGCTATCAATCTCCTTTTGCATGCTTTTGTTTTTTCTCTCCACCCTGTTTAATACCATCTTAATACTTTTACTATACAGAAATAAGAACACACATTGCATGTGGAATCCTTTATTTTTGAACAAAAACAAAGTGTTGGTTTCAACATATTGAAATTAAATGTAGTAATGCAGAACCCGGTTGCTATTATGAGAAACAAGATGGAAACCAATTCATATATGCAAAGCTTCGAGTGCAAGTAAAACTTACTTTCGAGGACGACCTTGATGAAGTTGATTCGTTATTTGTACACCTGATAACAAAAGTATATCATAATAATCCAAAAATCAAAAAACAATAATATCAACGATGTTAAAGAGAAAATTGAAACATGTGTTACGCTAATATCAGAAGTGTTGAAGAAGTTAGAAAATCAAATAAATACGAGACAAGAGAGATCTTTTGTGTATAAACTTTAAGCAAGAGCATCTTTCGCGGCCTTTTGACTTTGGAGTAGCACTATCGGCCCATAATCAACGACAAAATGTGGCTAACCCCTTTGCGTTAACCAGACTTCTTATAGAATACAAAGGAATTCAGCCAGACATTAGAAGGGTGGGACCGATAATACCAAGACAAATCATATAATTTAAAGTCGGTGAACCCCAGGATAATAGTTTAAAAAATCATATAAAAGAAGTAGATTGCATGCAAAAAATAAAAATATCGCAATTTCATTAACTGTAGGATATGTTTATATACTTTGAAGCTCGAACAAGAAGATCTATTAATGAAGTCAACTTATCAGAATGAACACGGTAGGTGTGCTTTAGGTTAGCTTTTATTAGTGCAAAACATCGCACATTTCATGATTTTGATGCTAACCTAGCACCCTTCTTACTCATTTTCATACTTAATCTCTGCTTTGTGTATTTTGGCAGAAATAGAAGAAAACGAGATGAAAGCGAAGCAATTTAGACAAAAAATTAGAATCTATGCATGGAAGAATCCATGGTTGCGACCGCGGTAGTGGAAGAGACTTGTGCGATGAGAGATTGGTGCCAAAATTGGCGACCACGAAAAGGAATTTGTTCGACATATTCGGTATGTGGTCACGACCAAAGTGCTGACACGACTTTCCTGCGACAGGCGAGAAGCAAAGTTTAAGTGTGGTGTGACCACAGCCCCTGTTCTACGACAAGCGTATTCTACATGCAGTAATAATTCGCAACCACAAGGCATTTATGGTTTGTGACACGTGATGATTTGGCTAAACTCTTTCCGGGCTCGTTTTGACCTTGATTTTTGAGTGTATTTAAAGGTAGCTTTCACACATTTCTAGCGTTCGAACTTTAGAGAGAGGCTCTCTTCTAGGAGTTTTCTTCTCCTTGAAGTTTTTGTTCCATTTTTAGAGCTAGTTTCTTTAGATTTCGTAGATTTAGGTTTTGTTTTGTGAGACCAACTTTGGTTTGTATTGATTATTATTTGAAAACGCGACCTTGTAAGGTAGTTTCGACGAGGCGCAGGAATGAAGATATTTACGATAACCTACATTTTGTATTTCTATCTCTACTCCTTCAATTTCTGGAGTTTATGTGTTTGTCATTAACAGAATTTGTGGGTTTGATGATTGAAATGATAGGCTAGACATTTCTATAGGGTTGATTGTCGGTTGAAATATTCAGATTGTCTAATCTTTAGTTTGGTTGGATGTTTTTTGCTTGATTCATTGCGTTTAGTATTAGATATTTGGAATACTGTGATTTTGGCTAATTGATGCATGCTGAGAATCGGATCTTCGATCCTTTTACTAGGGTATCCTTGGTGACTCTTGTTACGCCTAAAAATCTGGATTACGATTCTCTTAGGTGTAGAATCAATTAATGAGATTGAATTAACCTAGTTAAAGAGACTTAGAATTAGAAGGTCTGGTACTAAGCGGCAGTTTCACTAGGAGGGACACGAATGTATTAAGTGAGGATTGCAGGACGTAGCGTAGATCGAACTTGGTGGGAAGTAGTTCTATTCTTGAGGCGTAACTATGACTAATAGAGCTCAGAGGGAAAAATGCTTTTGAAAGTATCACCCTACGGAGCCTGAATGAGCGTAGCGTGAATGGGTGGATAGTGCGAGAAAATCACAGGGGGAACACGAGAAGGGTGGGATCCTTGTACCTCTCGAACTTGATTCAAGTTATAAATCACTCAACCCGTGTCTTATTTGGATGAATTGCAAAACATCATTGACGATAACCAACCCTAGTTCCTCCTTAAGTAGTTTTCTCCCGTTTTTAGCCAATTGCTCCAGTTTTCACAAAGCATTCTATTTTTGTTTAGTTTTGTTTTTAATACTTTTACAATTTCATCAAATCATTTAGGCGGCTTGGATAATTGAGCGACTTATTCGCGGGGTATTTAATATCTTGAGCAGTAAACTCGACATTCTCGTGGGATCGATACTTGGTTTTAAAATAAAGCCGCTTTATTACTTGTGACGTGCACTTGTGGGCTTAAGAGTTGCCTCATTTTTATATACACATTTTGGTGCTACGCGGCTTGACCTAACGAGAACCCATACTCCGTATCATAACTTTTTGTTTAATGAAATTGTAAGCGTTTAGAAGGATCGATCTTGGGCGGCTCGAAGAATTGTACATCTCGTCGGCACACATTCAAACCCGCAAACTTTGGACACCAAAAATTGATAAAAAAGACATCATGAATTACTTTGATATAAACAACGGGTACAAAAAACTAAGTAAAATGAATCATGAGAAAAGTAAAAAATTGGTTGTACAGGCGAAAGAGCGTCACAAATAGACAAAAAAATCAATACAAAAGCTATGTAGAAAGAAAACAAAAACTAAAAGAAAAAAAACCAAACGAGATATATAAATAAAACAAATGTTAGAAATTGAAAATCAGATAATAAAATAACGATATAAGAAACGGACTCCTCTCTTTGTTTGGCCTAAAACATCTAGGAACATGATTAGCTATGCATGGGGCCAAGGAAAAAAAATGCATCTTTAGCCTATAGAAGCATTAATAATTGGGTGGCGTCATATCGTAATGGACCTCTTTCCCTTTTTGCTTTTGAACGCCGACTCACGGCATAATCATTTTCTCGATGTAGCGATGACTGTACTTGATCCAAATTGTGCGGTGGTTTCCAAATCTTGAATCCGCCGAATACTAGCAACAATCTCAACAAGGTTGCAAATTACCGATAAATAGCATCATCGATGAGGCCGACTAAAGGATATCTAGTCGGAAACAAATATTTGGAGGTCCCCGATAGGCGTTGATAAACCCCCGATTGTGCACATGCCGGATGTAAAAGGCCGTAAGGCTTCGAATGGCATCACAAGCATGTGAGGAATATTCTTCAACTTTAGGGTCTTATTTATTTGATTAGTGGTAGGTGTAGGCGGGGCCGGTAGAAGTGCTGTGGGATAGTGAGACCTACGGATTGTTCCCTTTTACGTTATTAGAAATTCCATTCTCATTGTCTTTGTTTTCATTCTCCTTGTCTTTTGCTGGGAACCCTATCATATAGTATCAAAGCACTTGATTTTGAGGCTTATGGCGACAAAGAAAATGGAAGGGCGGATTGAAACAATTAAGGAGCAAATTACTGGGGAAATGACTTTGATCAAAGGGGAGCTACAGAGGTTGGGTCCTCTTGAAGTGAAGGTGGATTCCATGTTAGAGAAACTATTGTTATTGGAAAGGATGGACAAGGTGTTACAGAGGTGGGAAAATCCAGAAAGGGCCTCTTCATTGGAGGAGAAGAAGGACAAGAATACAAACCCTAAAGATCCTAATTTAGGGAGTTGTGGCTACTATGCCCCAAAGAGAGTTCAATAGAGCACGACACATTCCTCGAGAGAGAAATACGGATAGAGTCTATGCCAAATGGAAACATCATTGTGAGGATGAGTGACATTGATAAGGGAGCGAGAACAAGGGAAGGAAGCAGAGTCGAGACACTTACCCGCCGTTTGGAGATGCCTATCTTCGAGGGGTGGAATTCGGAGGGATGGATCTTTCACGTAGAACGTTTTTTTCCGACACATGGAATAACGGAGATCGAAAAGACGACAAGCTACAATCAGTCTTGATGGAAAGGCACTAGCCTAGTTTCAATGGAAGATGGTCACTGCCCCATTCTAAACGAGGGATAATTTAAACCTCACGTTTTAGATCGCTTCCACTGCACCCAAGAAGGAACCCCATGCGATTGATTCTTGTCACTTAGGCAAGATGGCTCTGTTCGTGATTACCTACGTGCTTTCGAGCTTCTAGCCTCGACACTAGAAGACGTGTCGGAACATGTACAGGAGAGCACCTTTATCAATTGCTTGAAACCAGAGATCCGAGCAGAGGTAAGGATGCTTAAGATGATAGAGTTACAGGAGGTGATGAATTTCGCGTAGAGGGTGAAGAAGCAAAATGCTTACAATCAAGGCAATAAAGGGTACTCATAGGAATTTGACCACCAAAGTTCACATCATTGACCCGCATTTTAAATCAATTACGAACATGAACGGGTTGTACCTGAACTTAAACCCATAAACAACAATACCCGAACCAAGACTCCCTTCAATCCTTAACCCTAATTCCTGCCTTCCATCTTATTTCGCCTCCTCGACAGACCTACCACCCGAGCTACAACACTCACTGATGTCGATCTGCAAGCCAAAATCAAGAAGGGTCATTGTTTCCATTGTGATACCTGAAATTCTCTAGGGTCCTGAGTGTGAAATAAGAGCTGCAAGTGTTGTTGGTTCAGGAAGATCACACCGAAGGGGAGATTAGGGAACCCTTGAGCGGGGATGAACGGAAAACTAAAGTGTGAAACGAGAGAAGAAAATAATGCTTTCTTTATTGAATGAGGTAGGTTACATAGTATAGAGAGATACCTATATATATATACAAATAATGGAACAAAAGGAAGCAAGAAATAAGTGTAAAGGAAGAGGATAATGTACAAAAACAGTAGGAGATAAACCAAAGAATATCTAGGGAATATTCTTTGATTCTCAACAATCCCCCTTAAGCTAGAGCATATAGGTCAAATACACCAAACTTGTTACAAATATACTTAATTCTAGGCCCTCTAAGGGATTTGGTGAACACGTCTGCTAGTTGGTCACTCGAGTTGACAAAACTAGTAGTCATGCATCCTAATGCGATCTTCTCTCTGATGAAGTGACAATTTACTTCAATATGCTTGGTCCTCTCATGAAAAACTGGGGCCATCTCCGGAGTAGTCTTTACAATGTCATTTTTTATCTTTCATGTGATTCAGTTATTTCATCTTCGCCATGCTAAGTCTTTCAATTCCTTGGCATCATGTTCCTGCTATAGGTTCCTGGCGTAGGGAAAACTTCTTTGTTGTTCTTCTATAAGTATCTTGATCATTTGCCCCACTTCACCTCCAATTTCTCAAGTTGGGCTGATTGAATTTGGAGAGTTACCCTTGTCTCATTTATGAATTGAGCTTGAGATGTTGCACATTCAACACAAATCTTTTCTAATTCAGCCATGATTGACTCTAACTTTTTCATTCTCCCATGTAGAGGTTGACTTATCTCATTTTAATCAAGAAACCTAGGCAACCCAACTTGAGAGTAGTCCATCTTAGCCGTTGATCTTCTAAATTCTGCATTTTCCATAACCAATTTAGCATGAACTCTTTCTAATTCAACCATTTTTTTTTCATCTAGGTTTGATCTTTGGACTTGTGGGTGTCTTAATTGTGGCACTTAAGCTTGTATTCCAGCGGTGTTAAGGGCAATGTTGCCAGCTTGAATTATAATTCAATATGGGGTACCTTCTGTCAGACATAATCCATTGATGCATATGGTTTGCCACACTTGAAGCTCCCTCGCTTGAGTTCTCACTCTTCTTTGATACTCATTGGCCAATTGCCTTTATTCGCCAGTTGTTGACTAAAGAGAGCTATTTGATTTGTGTCGGCTCGATGATAGGATCCATTGTGGTTTAAACCTCTGAAAGCAAAAAACAACAAAAATTCATAGTAAAATAGAAAGAAAAATAAAGCAAAAGAAGACTAAATAAAATAAATAAAAAAACAAAAATGTTTAAAAGTGCGAAGAAGCACTTGGTATTGATATTAGCATAAAATACTACAATTTCCCCGACACTAATGCCAAAAACTTGTGGCCCCAAGGCAGGGGTCGTTGACTACCGTCGACCAGCGGGCTCCCTGGCGGATGTCGGGTTGCAGAGCCTGCTAGAAAATCGGTGAGTCTCCTTTGTGGGGAGCTCTACCCAAATCTGATTTTTGCATATACACATCCCAGCAGTCCAATATATACAATATATATCAATCACGACCCTTGGGCTGACGCGATGCTCGATGTGCATACTGACTATGAAACCAACTATATGCAATAGTTACAAGAGTTAATATTTTTACTCTTAAACAATACATATATTAAAATTAGAAATTCTAATACATGTACAACCACCAAAAGCCACATCAGGCTTTCTTCCTGATAAATCTCTAGGACAAGCCTTCCTCTACTTAGCTCCTATTTTGCAGCCAAAAATAGAGGAGGGGATCCCGCAGCGGGGTGAGCTAAAGCTCAGTAGGAGAGTCGCCCTAAGTGGGCTACTCACCACCTATGTGCTGTGCAATGTTCCAACTTAAACACACATTCAAGCAAGTCGCAGTCCTGCCCAGATGTCTACGCGACCTTCAGCTTCGGATCGAGTCCTCAGACTCTCACACTTTCGCTAAGCCTTGTATGAGAATTATTATTTTATTAGTGGACAACCCTCAGATGTATATATATCCAGTTGGCGCTCAGACGATTGATATATAAATTGTTTGTTTGTGGACTACCCTCAGATGAATATCGAATTGGGCGCTCAGGCGATTGATATTGTTGTTTGTGGACTACCCTCCAGATGAATGTATATCAAGCTGGCGCTGACGGTTGATATATTATTTAGTTGGGCCTCCCTCAGATCATTTAATATTTTAGACTACCCTCAGAACCACTTTCCTCTGGGCCTCATCTCAATAAACTAACTCCTATAATCCTAGGATGTTCCCGGTGCATATGGAATCATGTGTACCAATTCCAACACGATCCCAATTCACATGTAAATATATAAGCATGCATATATTTAAAAACAACCAATTCACACAATCATGTCATGTAAATGATTAATTCACACATCAAAATTAGCTACGCAGAATTTAATGATCATCTGTGAGTAATTTAATCTAAATCACTCGACCAACACGTATTTTCACAAAAAACTATATTTTGAGAACACTATTCCGGGAATAGTGAAACCCTCGTTTACTATTCCCAGATAATCACAAAACATCGGTTCACTTAGTGAACCGGTTTCAAGCCATTTAGGCCCGGAATTCTGCAATCAAGCATGATTTAACACAAACCCATCATTGTGAACAGATCGGTAGTGGGCGTGCGAGCATCGCCCTGCTCAAAATTTTTATCGATTGATTTATGTTTTGGGGACCGATCAAAAGCTTGACCCTCACGACCTCAAACAATAGAAATATCATTGGCTGCTTAAAATATGAATACAAATCCAAGTGAGAATCTACCTCTTGGGTTGAGGAACTCCTGTCCAGGGGTCCACGCGTGGCACCTTTCAGCGTGGGAACGTTCCTTCCTTCTTGCTACGTCGAATCCAGGTTGGATCGTCAAATATTTCTAGAAGTGGACCTTCTCTCTACCACAACCCCCCATTTCGAAGCTGCAAATATTTCCTTTTCCAAATCACGTTTTGCTCAGCAGTTTAAGTGGAAGACATCCATGTACACACTATTTAGATCTCGTATTGACTTAAACTTCTCCCAAATAATAGTTATGTCCCTCGTTTACCAGTTTGGTATTCGACACTACTTGATATTCCATTTTCATCATTTCTCTGCTCATACTTATGGTACATGAGTACATGCTATATCTGTGCTTTTAGTTGCATCGAAAGATGTTTCACGACTTTTTCGAAACTCACATGCTTCGAAAAAGTATTAGACTCGGAGCTATCTTTCGACAAATTGCGAAATTTTGCGTGCTAACTGGGTTGTGAGAGACTGATTCAACGATTGCAATCCCGTTTCGTCATCCAAGATCTAGAGAATTAATTACAGATTTTTAACCGTAATTACAATTTTGTAATCAAAATTACGATTTTGCCCTTATTCCAGAAATTGGAATTTCTCGGGTCTTACAAAACTTGATAGACATATTTGTTTTTTGTATTAAGAATATGCAGAAAAATATAAAAAGGACGTCTATTCTACACAAGTATACACTTGTCAAGTAATAAAGTGTACCTAGTCAGCGGATGTCGTCAGCCCAGATGGGAGTGCTTCGTGCTAAAATTAGAATACTTCTTTAATATTCAAAAGGTCAAAGGTGATAAGTTAAAACAAAATTTAGACAAAACTATTGGAATCTAAATCTAACTAATGGAATGTGAAACTAAGGGATACAAAGAGATGATAAATTCCTAGCGTTTTTGGTGTAATTGGATAATCCTATATATTTTGGCCAAAAATCCATCCTATTATCTCTTGAAAAAGATTCCAAGATGACTCTTACCTAATTTAATTATAAGCCTCTTTCGAGGTCAAATAACCTACCAACTAACACTAGGTTTCTTCTCAACTCAACCCCAAGCATTAGAGATGCTTTAAGACCAATAATCTCACACCTCCTAGTGCAGATTAATTTCTACACTACTAGGCTAATTAGATTAATTCATATTATTTCGAATTCCTCACTCCTCAGATCTCACAAGGAACCACTCACCATGTTGAGATTACCTAGAAATCAAAATGCAAGTAACACCCAAGCATGAATTAATAGATAGGCAAATTACAGAGAAACAATAGAAAATGGAAAATTAACATTTAAATATATTCTTCATGTCCAACATACAACCAAAACCCTAGATTAAAGAATTAGAACATAGCAAAGTTTTGATACATCCCAAAATTAGGATAAAACATGAGAAAAGAGAAAGAAGAAACTTTCATGGTCATGGTGAGTCTTCAAACTTCTTCTCTTGATCTCTAGTCCTTCTCCCAAGCATGAGGGTTGCTACCAAGCCCCCTCTCTAGTCCCAAAGTGCTGCTCATTGAAGAACAAGAGGGGAGGAACCCTAGGGATGGTTTTATCCCTCAAAAGATTTGATCTCCAACCCTAAATGGCTGATTTTGTCCTCTCCCGTCTGTTTTGAAACCCTAGAACGTGTCCCCCATTATATAGGTCTTCGAAAACGACTGATATGGGTGTACGTGTTGTTGGATCGCGCGTGACTTTTGCCGTGGAAAACCCGTAGCATCTTCGTTTGTTTCTCTTCTAGTTCGCCACGGTGAACACCTTCGTCGCGGCAAAGAGTGCTCTTTGTCGATGCGAAGAGCACCCTTCACCGTGATGAACATAACTTCTTGTTTAGACTCCAAATTGCACAATCTTGTACCATTGGAAAGCTCTTGAAGTTTAGAATCTAGATATGGCCAGAAAGAAAACTTTAGAACTAATGATACATATTGAATTTATGAAATGCTCCAACTGGTCACTTTTGAGCTCTTTTCTCTTCTTCCTTCAACTTCCATGAGTCACAATTTGATCATTTGAAGTCTAAATTGAGTGAATAAGGTCTCTTTGAAATGCTTGGGAAGTCACCTATCCATCCATATAAATATTGTAGCCAATTGAGAACATCTTGTAGCTGAAAACATCAAAACATAGTAGTTGCTGCTGCATGTGTAATTTGTTGATTTTCCTTCCTTTTTCGCTCATTTTCTCGCAATTCTACCAAATGGTTCACCTAATCATAAAGATGAATATATAGAGCATTAGGACACTTATTTAACCTGAAAAATACTAAAATCTAAGTAAAAAATAGGGATAAAATGAGTATTTATGATACTCATCACCCTTCAAACATATCCTCTTTATTGGGGGGACGAAATAATAGGTTGGTAGTGCGAGGCGGCAGTTGTGCGTTATGGTATGTTCGGTGTATAGGTGTATTTTATATTTTGATCATATCAGGGTTATTATAAACTCTCTCCCTGTAATCTATTTCAGTGATAGTGAAATTGTTTTGAGCCGCCGTTCCTATGGATGTAGGCACACTGCAGAACCACGTAAAATCTATGTATTGTATTCTTCTTGTTTTTCTTCTCCAATTCCTATCACCATTGTTGCACAATTCACAATATATATATATATATATATATATATATATATATATATATATATATATATATATATATATATATATATATATATATATATATATATATATATCGAATACATAATTTTAATTCAATAATATTTATTTCATGATTTACAAAAATATATTTAATATCTTAAGCTTGTATGGAATAAATGTTTTTACATCTATGTATGGAATAAATATGAATAATATTTAAATATTGATATATTGAATATAAAACTCGTATATATTTATGATTGACTGTATATTGACTTTTTGTGTGAAAAAATTATCAAATAGGGGTCTAGTTCAATTTCCCCTTTTCGACATCGAAACCGATAGAGACATTCAAGAGTTTAAATATTCATTTTTCAGCCAACAAAGACATGTCAGGGCAAGTCATTAATGCATTGGCAATAGAGGTGGAAATTTTGTCTCGACCCGTTGGGTTAGTCCGGTCCACCTAGAATTAAGGTTAGGCTAGGCCATTAATTTATTTACCCGAAAAAATTGGGCCAAATTTGGCCCGGTCCAGCCTGGCCCGACCACCAAATATTTCCCTTTTAGAAGGCAATTTGGCCCAGCAACCTGGATTTAAGGGCGGGTTAGGTTGCTATATTTTAGGTTCGAAAAAACCAAGCCAAATTTGGCTCGACCCAATGTAGGCTAGGCTCAGCCCAGCCCAGACTAGCCCATCCGTCCAAATTGCCACCTCTAACATGAAATCCATTAATGAAGCATTGGGAAGGCAAATACTGAGGTGCTTGCATGCTAATCACGGTAAAGCCGAAATGGGAGTGGGTTATGTACCTGTTGGTTTTGAAGAAATCGTCTGATGTGATCAGCTGTGGTATCATTACGATTTAATGGAGTACTGGTATACCAATTTAAAAGCTCAGAGCGGACCAAAAAAGGTACCGATTGCAATCCTATCCGATTTTTAAAACATTGATATCTAAAATACAACATAAGATAGATGGTCTAGGAAATACGATAAAAAAAGGGAGCATATTCGATGAGGTTATGAATATTCATATTTATGTAACTATCATAAAATTTGGGTTCATTATAAATATTATGCTTCTAAATACCCTCCCTCACATGTGGTTGTGATTTCAAACCTAAACATAGAGGAACAAACATATAAATGCAAACAATCCTTTTGGACTTTTAAATATGCAAATAGTTCTTTTTAGACTTTCATACAAACAAATGAGGAACATTATGCAAATTGCAAGAAATATCACTCTCTAATCAAAAACCCTATTTGACCATCTCTTCTTCTCTCTCTTGTAGTCCCTCTTATGATTTAAAGGATGGGTGATTTTCTGGTCATTCTTGGCCTGAAATCATCCTCTGCATCTTTTTCTCCTTTATTTCTCAATAATATGGGTCATTCCCTACATATCTGGATTTATTTCTCAATAAAGTAGTAGTTCTTCCAGAAATTTGGCTTTTATTTTGTTTTTTCGTGTTTTTTTTGTCACCGCCATGTTCGAGCTATGGTAGTAGTGTTTCGGATTTGGTGATTTAGTGGTGGTCGTACGGATGCTTCACTCATAGAAGCTTTCGTTGTTGTTGTCTTATGTGTGTGGTTATTGTCCAGTCTGGGTCGAATCATACAGAGCAATGAACTCCTTTGTTTTGTTTAGTTTACGTATCGACTCCCGATGTGATGCTCTTGGTAGCATCTTCCTCATCCATTATTGGAAAATTTAGGGTTTTATACGCACAACTATCCACAAAAGGGTTGTGGAGGGTTGTTCCACCTCTGTTATTCATCGATCTATTGTTTCTGGATTCAGTTGAATGAGAAGTTTTGCTTATTGACTATATATATATGCCAATTGCAAAGATGTGGATTTTGAACCAATGACATACTATCAAGCTAAGCTTTAATCCTATGTTAAACTATCAATTTTCCTAAAATTTTTAAACTTCTAAATAGAAGCACTCTCGAATTTAAGGCTCTATGAATAAAATTTAGTTTTCGATCAGTTAGGTATTTGATTGGAAACAGTCAAATGAATAGTAATTTTGGAAAACAAGCCCGAAAAAAATGTCTTATAATGTATCGAGTCCAAAGAAGCCGAATTAGATTAAAAAGAAAATTATGTTATAAAGCAAATGCAATTTTTTTTTGAAAAATGGCAAAACGGTAATTTGCCATAGAAAAATCTGAAAATTTTCTAGATCTCGGATGACGAAACGAACTTCACCGTTCAATTCATCTTGCGAAATCTAGTTACCCAGACAAATTTCATTGAATTCTGAGACAATTGGATTTTCAAGAAATTTGAGGCGATGAGCGTCAAGTGGACCCCGAAAACTAGATTTTTAGAAAAATCCCGAAAAATATCAAATATTTAAAGAATTTCCATTTAAGATAGATGGAACTGAAACTGGGACGAAATAAATTGTTTAGGAGCAAAAACGGAACCGAAGAAGTGTGACACGTGGCGCGACATGGGCCACGTGTCCACACTATAAATATGAAAAAATCTGAAGCTCCATTGGTCTAATCCAACCAGAGAGAGAGAGGGAGAAAGAGAGAAGCCAACCTCTCTCTCTCTCGATTCATGGGATTTCATCAAATGAACCCAAACCGGTGAATTAAAGTCGATCTTACGCGATTTATGTTACATCGCGGGTACCTCGTAATCACAAGATTCTGCCAAGGTCCAAGGTTCGGGTTTTCATGGAAACTGAGAAAAGGTGGTGTCCCATGAAATCACGCCATTTGAGGTAGGGTTTTCTTCTACTCGGGTTAATTTCTGTCTAAGGGCATGCGGGTGTGTCCAAGGAGATGTTGTCCAGCTTTTTTTCTCCGACCCCAAGACAGTATTTTGGCCATAACTTGGCCATCACTCATTCGAATTGAGTGATTTAAATTACTATGTATACTAGACTGATAGGAGAACATTTCGCCTTGAAATAGGTCTATCCCAATTCTGACCCATTTGGACTCCAAAATGCATTCAAAGTGGAGTTATGTTTAAGTGTGCTTTTTCCGTTTCGTTTTTACGACTCCATGATCAGATTAAGCTATATGATGACCATCACTCATCCGACCGAGTGGATTCAAATTTCGAGTAAACTAATCGATAGAAAACAATCCTCATTGAAATAGGTCAATACAAATTCAGACCCATTTGGACTCCAAAATGCATTCAAATGGGAGTTATGTTCAGGCAGTTTTTCTGTTCTTTTTTTACGAATCCATGACTGTATTTTGGTCATAACTTGGCCATCACTCATCCGAATTGAGTGATTCAAATTGCTAAGAAACTAGACTGATAGGAGAACAATTCTCATTGAAATAGGTCAATCCAAATTCCGACCCATTGGGACTCCGCAAAACTGGTCCAGCGCACCAACGCACCAATTCCCTGGGACACAGCTGGTTACATCCATTCCCTAAGGCCATAACTTATTCGCTCAACTTTCGCTTGGTGTTATCGGACTTACGGAGAGCTCATTGAGTCAATATTCTATCCATATTCCTGTAGAGTACAGGGGATGATCAGAACATGGCTGAAACTTTATTTTTTACACCAAGTGTGCAAGTTGTTGGTTATGTCGATGTGAATAGCCGGGTTTTGGCATGACCATTTCATGGCATGTTGTGGGCTATTGTATGGGGTAGTAATTGCCATGAGTTAGCATAAGAAAATCATGAGAACAAAAAAGGTTAAGTTCAATTGATTTTAATCAATTAGAAGTGATTAAATGCTTATGTCAATAAAGTATAGTATGCTTAGCCATTTAATTTAACAAGATTAAGGTATGGATGTTAATGGATTTTATGAATAATGTGACTTGTAGGAGGAAGGTGATAAAGGACAAGGGTGGAGGCGGAAAGTTTTGTTTAAAGGAAGAAAAAGGGCTTAAATAACTAAGGTGAGGGAAAATGTAAATGTTTATGAATATATATATATATATATATATATATATATATATATATATATATATATATATATATATATATATATATATATATATATATATATTAATGTTTACCAATGTATATGTTTTCATATCTATGTTATAAATGTTCAAATGAAAAAAAGAAATGTGGTTTTCTTGACTTTAAATTATGTTGAGAAAATATGAAATGATTATGGTTTCCATAGTTTTATAAAGTATGATTTATGGTTTCATATAAAGCAAAATGTTTATGAATGTATATTTTATATATACATGTTTATATGAAAATGTTTGAATCCATGGTTACCTTATGTTACAAAGATAAAGTTTAAAGGAAAGTTGACTAAAGTACTTTATGCGTGCATGGTACATGGGAAAGGGTTAGGATTTTTTTTATAGAGGAAAGGGAAGAGTGATGCATATTGCCATGCACATGAAAAGTACGAAAAGAAAGGCACGATTTATCTGAGTTCCTCGTGCCATCGCGATCGTGAAGACTGCTTCCTCATAGGTTCTTTCATGGGCCGAATGTTTAACCAGGCACATTTTCTCTGGGAGGTTCCTTTTTTGGGTCATCGGGTGATCATAAGACTGCTTCCTCAAGTGTGTTCTTTCATGACCAACGGTGGTTAACTGCATGTAGTTCCATTGGATATGACGGATTCAAAAAGGAATAGAAAGTATATTGAAAAGATATGTCGATACAATTGTTTTACACATTGTATTTGAACTATATGGAAAAGAAAGTAAAGTAAATGTTTATAGAAATGAGATATCTATACAATTGTTTTACACGTTGTATTTGAATAGAAAGGAAAATAATGCAAAGTAAATGTTTATAAAAATGAGATCTCTATACAATTGTTTTACACATTATATTTGAACTATATCCTAAACATTATTTTCCGTGACTCCGCACTCTCACCGAGCCCTTTAGCTCACTCTTTCCAAATGTTTTCAAAGGGTAGACCGACGTGCACTGAGCATCCGCGTGACACCCGCCTCACGTGACGACCACCTTTTTAAAAATGTATAGTTTTTGTTGTACATAACTACTTATGCACCTTTATTTTGTAATGTATATAGGTTTTAAAAGATTGTTTATATATCCATAGTGTTCAGAAAATGATTTTAAAGTTTGATTTGAAATTGGTTGTGGTGGACTTGATGTCCCATTGTTAGATGTGGAGTAAATTAAATTGTTTTATTACAGCGCAAATCGGGACATGTCTCAAAAAATAGAGGAAACTCTGTCCGATTTTCTATAAAGGGTTTAATGTTTAAATATATATATATATATATATATATATATATATATATATATATATATATATATATATATATATATATATATTTGTCCCACCATGTTTCATAAGATTTTAATGGAAAACGAATCAGATAAATGGCTTCGCTTCCACGGATTCACTCTTTTTAAAAGGTTTAAACGAAATGAAAGGTTTGCTTTTTCAATCAGGAGTGTGCTCTGTGGAGGGTCCCCTCGAAAGTTAAGAAAAGGAAACTGGTCAGTCCTTCAACATGGTATTAGGTCGTGCCAAAATGCTGTGTTTAAGTCCCATATCCAAAACGATCAATGTTTCATTTAAAAAAATATTATTTAATAATCAATACATGAACTTTTATAATACAATATAGTGTTAATATTGCAAAATGTGTCATTTATACACATCCAAATTCAAGAGAGGAGAGTTCCTCAGAGTTGTTCGCTTCCAAATGAGGAACATATTAACTGTTAATGTTCCTATTCCACCTCCTCGTTCCTTTTGTATTTCATGTGCAGGACCATCACTTCCTCCAGAGCCAGCAAGAGTGAATATACCGCTTGATCAGATGGATCAGATTTTAGCCACAGCATTTCATCAGCCCCGTGAGCCGACAGTGTCCATTGAGAGGGCAAGGAAATTAGGGGCAAGAAATTATGACGGAATAGGGGATCCTGAAAAGGCATGGTCGTGGCTAGAGGGTAATGAGAGGGTGTTCAATGTTATGGGATGCTCTGATGAGCAGATGGTGACATATTCTGCTTTCCTATTGAGAGACAGAGCACTTAACTGGTGGAAGGCAAGATGCATGATTTGTAGGGGGTGTTCTAGACTCATTTTAAAGAGGAGTTTCTAGAGAAATTCTACCCTACTTCGCTTATTAAGACTTAAAATCAAGAATTTCCTTTTCAAGCTTGATAGTGAATTCAAGGCCATGGGATAGATTATGAAAAGAAGTTCGGAACTAGTGGGGCGGCATGTTCCTCTATATTTTGTACTACGAGGCATTTAAAAGTAAGAGAGGTTCTGTAGTAGGCCCGAGAAAAGAGGTCAAGAGACAGAATAATCTCTCATACTCAAGATGGACAGTGGGTCAGAGGTCACACCCCGGATGTAGGAGAGTTCGGGATTAGCTCCTCAGATTGCAACAGGGTCTGCAAGGGCTAAAGAGATGGATCTACTGACCAAAGGATCCAAAAGTCAAAGAAGGGAGGAAATCACCATGGCACCGGTAATACAAGTCGAGGCGCAGTCACCAAGTTTAGTAAAACCACCGACAACTTCTTCAACCCTGCCATTGCAATGCAGTAAGTGTGGAAGGTCATGAGGGAGGCAAACGGGTACCGATGTTATTACGTATGTGGACAGACATTTTGCAAAGGAATGTCCGCGCTTAGCCTCGTAGCTGGTCAGCTACAAAGTGGCATCGCATTGCAGGCAATTTTTAGTCGTAGGAGGTCGGATCGAGGGGGCACCGGTAGAGGTTCTACTCCTTCTAGTATCCAGGTACTAGCAGGTAGAGGTTAGCCACCCAGAGGACCTCCAGGTCTACCTATGACCTGTAGGCCGTGGTATTCATATACCCAATAGGATGTCGACACGTTTCGATGTTGTGACAAGAAGGATTTTACCACCGTGATGCTCATATTCTTATAGACCTTGAGCTACACATTCTTTTATTTCTATGAGGTTTATTTCCAATGTTAACAATGTGGGAGTCCAAACCTATGACTTCAAGATAGTGGCATCTCTTCCTACAGTGGGATCTACGGGCTAGCAAGAGAGTGTTTATATGGATAGCAGGGTGATTATTGGAGGTCAGGAGTTTATGGAAGACTTGATATTATTAGACATCCATGACTTTGATGTTATCTTAAGTATGGATTGGCTATCTAGAAATCATGCTACAGTGGATTGTTATCGAAAAGAGGGTAGGTTCTGCAGACTAGGGCAGACAGAGGTTGTGTTTTATGGGTTATGGAATACATTACCTCATAGTATTATGACAACTATGAAGGCTAGTAAGAGGCTCCGAAAGTCATATCAGGGGTACCTAGCTTATGTCATTGAGGTGAGGGATAGTGGTAGTCGACTGGAAGATATTCCGGTAGTCAGAGAATTTCCGGATGTATTTCCAGAGGATCTTTCAGTAGACCTGTGATAGAGAGAGATTGATTTTCAGATCTAATTGGCCCCCCACAGAACTATCTGGCGCACCTTACAGCACACCTGATTGGTGAACGAAAAAGCAATGGAAGAGTTTTGTGAATAAGGGTTTTGTCAGGCGGAGTACTTCACCTTGGGGAGCTCCTGTTCTGTTTGTGAAGAAAAAGGATGGAAGTTTGAGATCGTGTATTGATTACCGAGGGATTTGAATAAAGTAGACGATACGAATCAATACCCGCCTACCCGGACAGATGATTTTTGATCAATTACAAGGAGCGAGGGTGTTTTCAAAATTGATTGAGGTCAAAGTTACCATCAATTAAAGATCCTACGAGGATGTTTACAGCATTTAAATAATGTATGGGCATTACGAGTTCTTAGTCATGCCATTTGAATTAATCCAATGCCCCACCGCTTATGGATCTTATGAATAGGATCTTCAGCCTTATATAGATCAGTTCGCTATATCTTATTGATGATACTTGATCTATTCGTAGTAAGGAAGATCATGAAGGGCATCTGAGAGTTGTTTTACAGATTCCGAGGGAAATCGGCCAGGCCAAATCTCGCAGTCTACCGCTAGGATGTTGTCATTTTCTAGACATGTGATTTCAATAAAGGGGGTTTCTATTGATCCTCAAAAGATTGAGGCAATGTGAACCTGAAACCAAATTAAACGAATGTGACAAAGATAATGTAAGTTTGGCCTAAGGTGGTACCATCAAATTTTGTCGAGGGGTTTTCAAAGTTAGCGCTCCTTCGACTAAATTGATAAGGAAAGAGGAAAAGCTCTGTATGGTCAAGCATGTCAGCAAAGCTCATGAACTAAAAATAAATTGACCTCACTTCAGCCTACACTTCCATCAGTAGGATGATATATAGTATTGTGATGATCCAGCAGTGGCTTAGGGTGTGTTAATGCAACATGAAAATGTGATAGCTTACGCTTCGAGACAATCAAGAAGATGACTGTGACTATCCGACACACCTAATCTAGAGTCGGCTGTCAGAAGTCTTTGCTTTTACGATATGGAGGCATTACTTATATGGGGTTCCATGCAAAATTTTTATAGATCACAAGAGCCTGCAATATTTATTCGCCACGTATGAGCAAATATGAGACAGAGGAGATGGGTTGAGCTCATTAAGGATTATGAGTGCACTATTGAGTACCATTCGGGAAAGGCTAATGTGGTAGCTGATGCTCTCAGTAGGAAATCTACAAGCTCCATATCTCACTTAAAGGCTGTATACCTCCCTAAACTTATGGAATTGAGGTATTTAGGTGTGAGACTAGAGTTGACAGATAATGGAGCTTTACTAGCTACATTTCATGTTCGTCCGATACTAATAGATAGGATAAGGGGTTTCCATGCACTCCAGATCCGACCATGATTTAGTTGAAAAGGGAAGCTGAGTCTAGGCAGCTAAAGGGATTTTCAGTACGAGCAGATGGTACATTGATGATGGGTCACAGGTTGTGTGTACCGGATGTGGGAGAATTAAAGAAAGAGATTATGGAAGAGGCTCACTTTTCTGCATATGCGATGCATCCGGGAAGGACTAAAATGTATCATACCCTGAGGGAACACTCCTGGTGGAGGGGTATGAAGAAAGATGCTTGTCTCCGCATGTCTCATTTGTCACAAGTCAAGGTCGAGCATCAAAGACCTCAGGCTCTTACGCTTCCTTCCGATCCCTCAGTGGAAATGAGAGAAAATCATGATGGATTTTGTGGTAGGACTGCTGCGTTGCCATAGTGGTTATGACGTGATATGGGTGATTGTTGATAGATTGACGAAATCAACCCATTTCCTACCTATGAAAAATAGTGACTCAATTGAGAAGTTACCGAAGCCAGGCTGTAAAAGAGTCAGGAGACTTCACGGTACGCCTAAGATCAGGAGCAGTATCGTGGCGTAGATCCGCAGCTTACTTCTCGATTCCCGCCCAAATTTACGTAGAGAACTCCGGTACTAGGTTACATTTCAGTACGACTTTCCATCCTCAGACGGATGGCCAATCTGAAAGAACCATACAGACATTGGAAGATATGCTCAAGGCTTGTGTGTTAGAGTTTAAAGGAAGTTGGGATAGACATATACCATTAATGGAGTTTGCCTATAACAATAGTTATCAATCAAGCATTGAAATGACGCCTTACAAGGCCTTATATGGAAGGGAAGTAAAGACTCCATTATGTTGGGATGAGGTAGGTGAGATAAAAATTGTTAGGCCTAGAAATCGCTCGTGTCAATACATGTATAATGTTAAGGTTATCGTGATAGATTAAAGATAAAGACAAGATCGATGTAAAAGTTATGTCGATAACCAAGGAGAGATCTGAATTTCGTGGGGATCATTTTAGATATCACCTTGGAAAGGGGTAAGCTATGAGTCTTAAAGAAAGGGAAGTTAAGTCCCCGCTATATGGGACCTTATGAGATTGTGGAAAGAATTGGGGAGGTAGTGTATCGGATGAGGTTGCCACCTGAATTGGCAAGAATACATGATGTATTTCATGCTTCTATGCTTCAAAAGTATATAGCAGATCCTTCACATGTGTTAAGAGATCAACCGGTTAAATTGAAAGAAGACTTGACTTATGAAGAAAAACTAGTTCAGATTGTTGATCGAAAGGATGAGGTTCTTCGGAACAAAGTGATTCCTTTAGTGAAGGTGCTGTGGATGAATCACGCATGTATAAGCAATACGGGAATGAAAAATCAGACGAACCTCGCATCCACACCTGTTTTAGTTAGGTATGATATTTAAATTTCGAGGACGAAATTTTTATGAGTGGTGAATTGTAAAACCCTGAATTTAATAGCCTATGAATAGTAAATTTCGTTGACACTAGTATTTGACTGAAATGGGCCAAATGAATAGTAATTTTCGAAAAACAAGCCCCGAAAAAAAAATGTTCATAATGTATTGAGTCCAAAGAAGCGGAACTAGATTAAAACGAAATTATGTTAAGGGGTGAAAATGCAATTTTTTTGAAAAATGGCAAAACGGTAATTTGCCACAGAAAAATATGAATTTTTTCTAGATCTCGGATGATGAAACGGACTTCACCGTTGAATTCGTCTCGTGAAAGCTAGTTACCTAATCAAATTTCGTTGAATTCCGAGACAATCGGATTTTCATGAAATTCGAGGCGACGAGCGTCAAGTAAACCCTGAAAACGAGATTTTTAGAAAAATCCCGAAAAATATCAAATATTTAAAGAATTTCCATTTAAGATAGATGAAACTGAAACCGGGACGAAATAAATTGTTTAGGAGCGAAAACGGAACCGAAGAAGTATGACAGGTGGCGCGACGTGGGCCACGTGTCCACGCTATAAATATGAAAAAAAAAATCTAAAGCTCTCATTTTTGGTCTAATCCAAACCGTAGAGAGAGAGAGAGAGGGAGAGATAGAGAAAGCCAACCTTCTCTCTTCGATTCACGGGATTTCATCGGTCAAAACTCGGCAGTCTGAGAATTAAAGTTGATCTACGTGACGAGGGCTACACGTGGGTACCAGAATCACAAGATTCTACCAAGCTCCAAGGTTCGGGTTTTCATGGAAACCGAGAAAAGGTGGTGTCCCATGAAATCACGCCATTCGGCGAGGTTTTTCCCACAAGCATTCTCTCTGCCTAAGGATAAAAGGCCCAAGGAGATGTTGTCCAGTTTTTTTTCTCCGACCCCATGACTATATTTTGGTCATAACTTGGCCATAACTCATCCGAATTGAGTGATTCAAATTGCTACGTAAACTAGACTGATATGAGAACATTTTGCCTTGAAATATGTCTATCCAAATTCCGACCCATTTGGACTCAAAATGTATCAAAGTGGAGTTAAGGTTCGTGAAGTTTTTTCCGTTTCTATTTTTACGACGATGATCAGATTTTGGCCATAACTTGGCCATCATTTATCCGAATTGAGTGATTCAAATTTCTAAGTAAACTAGACTGATGGGAAAACAATCCTTATTGAAATAGGTCAATCCAAATTCTGACCATTTGGACTCTAAAATGCATTCAAAGGGGAGTTATGTTCAGACAGTTTTTCTGTTCTGTTTTTACAACTCCATGACTGTATTTTGGCCATAACTTGACAATCACTCATTCGAATTGAGTGATTCAAATTGCTAAGTAAACTAGACTGATAGGAGAACAATTCTCATTGAAATAGGTCAATCCAACTTCCGACCCATTGGGACTCAGAAATTCATTCAAAGTACCAAAGACACTAATTCCCTGTAGACACAGCCGGTCATGGCCTCCACTTTCGGGAAGCGCCATAACTTCTTCGTCAACTCCTCGTTTCTTTCTTTGGGTGTTCTTGGACTCTATGGAGAGCTCATTGAGTCAAGATTCTATCCATATTCTTGTACAGTACAGGGGATGATCAAAACATGGCTGAAACTTTATGTTTTGCACCAAGTGTGTAGGTTGCTTGGTTATGTCGATGTGAATAGTCAGGTTTTGGCATGGCCATTTCATGGCATGTTGTGGGCTATTGTATGGGGTAGTAATTTCCATGAGTTAGCATAAGAAAATCATGAGAACAAAAAAGGTTGAGTTCAATTTATTTTAATCAATTGGAAGTGATTATATGTTTAAGGGTTGCTGGAAAGTATAATATAGTTAATGGTTTAATCAACAAAGATTAAGGTACTGATGTTAACGGATTTTATTGATAATGTGACTTGTAGAGGAAGGTGATAGCGACAAGGGTGGAGGTGTGAGTTTTGTTTAAAGGAAGAAAAAGGGCTTAAATAAATAAGGTGAGAGAAAATGTAAATGTTTATGTATATATATATATATATATATATATTAATGTTTACTCAATGTATATGTTTGCTATCTTATGTTATAAATGTTCAAATGAAAAAGAAATGTGGTTTTCTTGACTTTAAATTATGTTGAGAAATATGAAATGATTATGGTTTCCATAATTTTATAAAACATGTTTTACGGTTTCATATTTAAATGAAATGTTTACGAATGTATATTTTATATATACATGTTTGTATGAAAATGTTTGAATCTATGGTTACCCCATGTTACAAAGATAAAGTTTAAAGGAAAGTCGACCAAAGTAATTTTACGCGTGCATGGTACATGGTGTGGGTTGGGATTTTTTATAGAGGGAAGGAAGAGTGATGGCTATTGCCATGCACGTGAAAAGTACGAAAGAAAGGCACGATTTCTGAGGTTCCTTTTTCGGGGTCATCGGTGATCGTAAGACTGTTTCTTCGTAGGTTCTTTCATGGATCAGCGGTGGTTAACGGTAGGGCATGATTTTTCGGAGGTTCCTTTTTGGGCCATCGGTGATCGTAAGACTATTTCCTCGAAGGTTCTTTTATGGACTAACGGTGCTTAACGGTAGGCGGGTTCCATTGGATATGACGGATTCAAAAAGGAAAAGAAAGTATATTGAAAAGATATGTTGATACAATTGTTTTACGCATTGTATTTGAACTATATGGAAAAGAAAGTAAAGTAAATGTTTATAGAAATGAGATATCTATACAATTGTTTTACACGTTGTATTTGAATAGAAAGGAAAAGAATGCAAAGTAAATGTTTATAGAAATGAGATCTCTATACAATTGTTTTACATTATATTCAATTATATCCGAAACATTATTTTCCTATGACCTCGTACACTCACCGAGTCTCTTTAGCTCACCCTTTTCCAAATGTTTTCAGGCGTAGGATCAGATGTGCGCCTACATCCTCCCCGGCCGTGACACCCGCCTCACGTGATCACCTCACCTTTTGAAAATGTATAGTTTTGTTGTAAATAACTACTTATGCACCTTTATTTGTAATGTATATAGGTTTTAAAAGATTGTTTATATATCCATAGTGTTCGTAAAATGATTTTAAAGTTTGATTTGAATTGGTTGTAGGACTTGATGTCCCATTGTTGGATGTGGAGTAAATTAAATTGTTTTATTATAGGTGTTGTAAATTGGGACATGTCCGAAAAACAGAGGAAACTCTGCCCGATTTTCTATAAAGGGTTTAATGTTTAAAAAAAAAAAAATTGTCCTACCATGTTTCATAAGATTTTAATGGAAAACGTAATTGTATAAATGGGTTCGCTCCACGGATTCACTTTTATAAAGGTTTAAACGAAATGAAAGGTTTGTTTTTTTCCGAATCCATAGGAGTGCCGGGAGGCTCCCCCGAGTTAAGAAAAGGAAACTCGAGTTGGGTCCCTTCATCTAGGATTTGGGTTCAATATGAATGTCATGCTTTTTAACACTATCAACCAAAAATTGTGGTACTAGGTTCAAAATCGTCCGAGCTCGATTCCTCCATCTCAAGGTGACTGTGCCAAGTTCGATATCAAATACGATACAATCACAAACTCGGTAGTGAATCGGGCAAACTCGATTGATTCAACCGAGATTTTGAGTTAATTTGTTCAACTTGATCTTCTTAGAGAAGAAAAAATCCGATTATGTACATTCTCAATATGCTTTTACCCATCACAAAAAAAAAAAAAAAATCATTTTTTTAACAAAAAGCTAAGATTCCTCTTCAAAAGTACAAAAATCAACACTTTTCCCACAACCTTACCTCAAATAACTAGTTTTCTAACCCTAGCCCATGCCGCTATGGTGAGTGGAAACAACAACTCTTATTGAGATGATTTTGGAGACCGAGATGGAAGGTTCCATTGTGTTGTAATCGTGACAACAGGAGTGGAGCGATGAAGGATATTAACTTATTGAGTTTAGACTGGTGCGAATCTTGTGACCTGTGTATGAGGATGTGAAGACGAAGAGGGTAGAGCCATAGAGGGCAACACGAGAAGGAAGGGAGAGTTGTGAGAAATTAATAAATTTATTGATGGTTTATTAAATGAGAAAGTCGGTTAGAGCCTACTTAATTGATAATTTTTATATTTAATTACAATATTGATAGAAATTGTATCAAAGATATGATATTAAAAATTAGTTTAGTAATAGCATTTAAAAAAAAAAGTTTAGTTGTCAAAAAGAAAAAAAAAGGAAGCTTGGCAAAAATTTATCTTTAGTAATAAAAAATTATTAATTTAAAGATGAATTTGAAGATAAAGATTAAATTATTTTTAAATTAATATCTAACTTAACATAAACCATTATGTTTAATATCAAATGCTAAAATAATTTCCTTTAAACCCTTTCAAAAGAAATGCTAAAATAATTTATACTTTACAAATATTATTATTTTATTATATTATAATAATTATAATTCTTGTTATATATTGCTCTTGTTAAATAAAATTAATTAATTTTATAATACAAGTATTTCTAATAATTTATATAATATTTTATCTCTCTATTTATTTTAATTTACGTATCGATCGATACAAAGCCAATACATCAAGACCAATACGTCTCAAGATCCTCTGAGTCGATAACCGATATCGCGACTTTGAACCGTGAACTACTGTGTCATAAAGAATTAGATGACTAAAAATTTGTTAGTAGTTCAGTTAACAAGATAGTGAAGAGAATTCAATTCTACATCTTCAAGCTACTTGGATATTTATTTTTTATGAATGGTCGTATGATATTCCTCTATGCTACATCAGAAAATGAAAGAAACCTTGTCATAAGTTATGCTTTGAGATTTTCTTTAAGCTAGGACAAAAAAAACTAAGATGTGACTCACTAACTGGAAAAACCAAGGAGTATGGTAGATAAACTTCTTCAAACGCTATAGCTCGTTGCCCTTTTCATTTGCTGCCACCATAGAAAGCAATGATCTACTTTTTTCTGGTTGCTGTAACCCTATGGTTTGTGGGTGCATTTGAAGGTAGAGTTGAGGAACATAACCCTCTTTTTTCATCTCCAAGAGAAGATTCTTCAGTAATAGATAGATTTGAGAAGATTGTGGGTGACTTCTTTCTGCAGCAACAAACACATGGGTGGTGTTGTTGACATCTATCCAGCTGTAACCAGGTACTTTCTGCACTCCTCTTTCCTTCATCAAGCTCCGTATCTTAAGAACACTCTCCCATTGCCCGGCATTTGCATGTACATTTGATAGTAATACATAATATCCAGAATTTTGTGGATCCAATTCAAATAGATTTTTTGATGCCACTTCTGCAAGCTCAACATTTCCATGAAGTCTACAAGCTCCAAGTAATGTTCCCCAGACACCAGCATCTGGACTAAATGGCATGCTGTTTATCATTCCAAAGGCTTCATTCAAACGGCCAGCACGTCCAAACAAATCAACCATGCATGCGTAATGCTCCATTCTAGCCATTATACCCAATTCTTCAGTCATGTAATGAAAGAAGTGAAGTCCTTCATCAACTTTTCCCGCATGACCACAAGCAGATATAATAGCAAGAAATGTGACATGGTCAGGCTGAATTCCATCTTCCAACATTTCATGGAACATATTAAGAGAGTCCTTAAGGCGACCATGGTTCCCATAAGCAGCTATAATGCTGTTCCATGAAACTTCATTCTTCTCTTCCATCATGTCAAAAACATGGCGAGCAAGTTCCAAATTCCCGCATTTAGAGTACATGTCTATAAGTGCACTCTCAGCAAAAAGGTCAGATCTGAAGGCACCTCTCATCATAAAAGCATGGATCTCCTTTCCATAAAGGAGCGCTGGTAAATTTGCACAAGCTGAAAGAGCAGCTGATATACTCACACAGTCATACTAGGTTCCTCCCATCCCCATTTGGTGGAAAAGATCAATAGCTTCTTCTGGTTTGCCATTTTGTGTAAAGCTTGTGATCATTGAATTCCAAGAGATAACATCCCTATTGGATATTCCCATAAAAGTTTGATGAGCCAAGTCCAATCTTCAACATTTTGCATACATATCCATTATTGCACTTCCTACAAAGCAGCTTCCTCCATGCTCATTCTTGAGAATGTGACCGTGCAATTCCTTCCCCAATTTCAGCCAAACCAGCACAAGCAGGTAAGACACTTGCCAATGTTACTGAATTGGGTCTCATTCTCTCTTGAACCAACCACCGAAAAATTTCCAAGGCATTGTTATTCAACCCATTTAGTACATAACCTGAAATCATAGCCGTGCATACCACAACATCTACAGGGGTTCTCTCATTAAAAATCTTGCATGCCATCTCCACATCCCTACACTTACAGTATATATCAATAAGTGCACTCTTCAAAAACACATCCAAAGACACACCATTCCTGATAATATAACAATGAATTTCCTTACCTTGTCTGAGAGCTGCCCCTTCAGAAAGCAATGGAAGGAAACTTGAGAATGTGATTGAGTCAGGGTTTCATAATTGTTATATCATCTCATGAAACAAACAAGGCTTCATCCATAAACCCATTTTGACATAACAGAAATCATTCCATTCCAAGTCACCAAATCAGTTTTAGGCATCATATCAAACAACTTACGTGCATCAAACAAGTGCCCACATTTTGCATACATTGCTAACAATGTGTTTGCTACGGGAGAATCCATCTCCAAACCACAACAGATCACAAGCCCGTGAAGCTGTGAACTAAAATTAATTAACATCTCAGAGGCACAGGCAGACAGAACACAAGCAAATGTCACAGAATTAGGATAAGTTTCAGTTTTCCTCATTTCCATAAACACCCCTATAGCATTACCCCGGTCCCCATTTTTTACGTAACCATTGAGCATCACATTCCACAAGACATCGTCTTTCCTCGGCATTCTATCAAACAAATAACGGGCATCACGAATGCAACCATTCTCAGAATACAACTTTATCAAAGAACTACCCACAAATACGTCCAACTCAAAACCCATAGCCTGAATCTTATCATGAACAACCCTTCCCAAGGCCACGCTATTCAAACCACCACAAGCCTTAATCACATAAGGAAAAGTATATTTATCAGGCAAAGTGCCGCAACCCAACATCTTAAAGTACAACAAGAAGGCAAAATCAAACTGACCCATCATAGTAAAACCCCTAATCATCCAATTCCAAGGTTCAGGAAACCAAAGTTGAAGCTGATAAAACATGTTCTTAGCATCCAAGAAGCCACCACAAATTATATACATCCCCAAAAGCTTGGTACGAAGATTCCCGTTGTAGCCAATTCCACTGACAACCATCTGGGCATGCACCTGGCGACCTTGTGAAAGACTACAAGGGTCAGTACAAGTTTGCAAGATTGAAACAAGTTGGGGTACCAAAGCATCGTCTTTGTGTATAGAGAACTGAAGTGGCTTTCCAATGTTTATGGAGTTTGTGTGAATGGACTTGAGCTTAAACGGGGAACTTGGTAAGAAACACTTATAGATAGAAGACAGGTTCTTTCTGGTACATTTTAAGTGAAACACAGCATCCTTCATGGGAGAATTTTGAAGAAGTTTATTGGGCGGTGTCTTCAAAATTGATGAAAACAACCTTTATATTGCACAAAGGTTATCAAGTCATCTTCCAGCAAGGCGTGAGCCAGTCCTAAACTCTGACTCGGAGGCGCAGCCTTTGCCCATCCCTCTCCCTCTGCATTTTAGGAGGAAATGAAAATGAAAAAAAATATGGAAAAATTATGTTTAGGGGCGCACTGAGAGGAAATAAATTACAAAACGGAACCCAAAAAGTGACAATGAAAAAGATGTATTTTGAAGAAAATAATCCATGTTTGATGCACCACCAAATCAATGGACGAATTTGTCGGATAAGGTGTAAAAATGCCTTTTATGTTTAGCCATATATCTATCGGTGCCCCTTTAAAGTTTATTTTGTAGCTTAAAAATGCCCACGTCGTGAAAGACGTTACCAAATGAGCAAACAGCTCTCTAACAATGTTGACTTGGACACCTTACGTAGCAAATTTTACCGAGTTGTAACATTTACACGCTTTAAAGCTTTTCGATCACCCAAATCCCTAATTTGCTCCAACTCTAATACATTAGAGCTCCCACCCTGAGATCGAAAGAACAAAAAAACCCAAATGTCAAGAGTTAATTGAAATTTCCCTAAATCCTGAAGAAGTTGTAAGGGGATTAATCATCTGTATTAGTAAGTTGTTAAGGGATTTGTCGATTGTTTAACTATTAACCAAGAATCGCGGAGAAAACAAAGCCGATTTCTAGAGAGGAGTTTCATTTGAGTTCTCGAAGAGAACCGATTGCAAAAAAGTTGGTTTTCTGAGAGGTAAGTCAAGAAATCAGTTGTTCATATTGGTTACTTATTTTATTGTTTAGAGTAGTATCACATGAATTTCTTTTAGTGAAATCTTGTTTGGCTCGATGTGATCAATGTTTTGTTCCATTTTGGGGACATGTGGTCCCAATATGTTGTAATATCTTTTAATAAAGTGAGTTTTGTATTAGCATTGTTTTGTTTCTGTTCTGCTTCACCCTAATGTCAATGGTCCAAAATTGTTTATTGGTAATGTTGTTTGGTTTTGATTAAATAATACGATCATGTGCACAATTGTCTTTGCTTTAGAAAATTTTTATTGATAAAGTTGTTTGTTTTTTATAATAATAACCCATTTGAGGATCATGGTAAAAATGGTGTTTGAATGTATGTCCCAACCGGTATAAAGTGTATGAATAAGGGTGTTATTTTGGCCTGTGATTTAGGTGTTGTTTTTATAGGGTTTCGAGGGTGGCAACACTTGCCAATAGCAGCGGAAAACAAAAAAAAATCCCAATAAAAACCTATCCAAGGACCCCTTGTAGCATCAAATTCGGTTCTACAACAAAGAGAAGGGTATAGGATTACCTTGTGTCGGTTCCAAAATTGAGCTAGTGGTCAGGACAACTTTAGACCAAAGCGAACCAAGTCCACATAATTCTAACATCAACAATCATTGAAACAAAATTTCAATTTCCCAAACTGCAAGCTGGGCATTACAAAAAAAAAAAAAAAGTTGTATGAAAATCAGAAACTGAAAGCATGAACTAGAAACTAAAAACATGAACTGTATTGTAAAAAAAAGACAAAGTAACTAGCAAGCCATTCACTAAACAAAAAGACTTGCTCAAAAACATAAAAAAACACTTCCTTCCTTAACTCTCCCTCAACCAAATTCAACATTGTCCTCAATGTGGCTATGGAATATAAATTTAAGGGAGGAAGTGATACCTTCTTGATGAAATGTACCCTTTATTGGATAGGAGACTTCGCAAGCTTTCCACCGAGACCTTATTCACTCCATTTGGGCTTCAAATGAACAAGTTGGAAGAAGAAAAGAGAGGAAAAAAGTGACCAGTTGTAGAATTTTGAAAATTACGCCTTTATCATAATCTCAAAAGTGTTCTTTCTGGTTATATTTAAATTCTATACTCTCTAAGATTTTCAATGATACCAAAATGACCCAAAACAGAGTTCGGATGTAAAAGTTATGGCCAAAACAAAATAGGGATGCAAAAATCAGTCACAAAAAAGGGCTATAAAATTGCAGGTTGCAAAATTTCGCAATATGTACATTGTGAATTTTATTTTATTTTTACTAAATTTTTAATTTTTTTTAATTTTTTTAGAGACAATTTATATATATATATATATATATATATATATATATATATATATATATATATATATATATATATATATATATATATATATAAAAGAACAATTTTTTTTAATATAAATAATAATAATAAAATAAAAAGGAAAAAGCATGTGGCTACAAAGTAGGTTGCAAAATTTTGGCTCAACTATGGACTCCCCCATCAAAATTCGACACAAACCGTTAAAATAAAACACAAAAAAAAAAATAAAAAATTTGTAGAAAAATGAAAAATAAGGTAGAAACAAAGATTAACTTAAAATTAGAGAAAATCTAAAGAGAAAAATTGAATAAAGCAAAATAAAATAATATAAAATAACATAAAAATTAAAACAAAGTCACCCACTCAAACCCAGCCAGCCTCGTCTGTGGGGCGCCTCGAGGAACCGATGGAGCTGGTGGAATTATCGAGAACCGTATGCTTCAAATCTAAACCAGAGGTAAGAGCCATCCACTGTGCCATGCAGTATGAGCAACTGCCAATTTATTTGATGTAGTGACAAAAGTTTGAACATAGGCCACTAATTTCTAAAGTATCGTGATGCAAGGTAGATGGGATGACCAGCAAAGAGGTGTTCCATGTGTTTCCATGTGTTGCGTGTTTGTGTGATGCATTTGGTCGTGAGCGTACTGCTAAGGCTTGGTTGTTGGGGCTCGTGGGCGTAAAGGGCACTGGGGATTTAATTGCGGGAAGTGGTTTAAGAATAGCTTCTGGGGGCTCTCCCACTACTTCCCTTTCCATCGTCTCCCTGGCCAAGAATCGGGAGATTGCTTCATTTTACTGTTTACAATGCTTCTCCACTGTGGTGTCAATCAGGCACTCTTCCTCTGGATTCTCTTCCTCTTAGTGAACATTCTGCTGATTGGTGAGTTTTGAAATGGAGTACTGCAGAATGTCAATTTTTTAATCAAGGTGACTTTGAAACCCATCCAATTTTTGGTTCAGAGAGCTCTCTATAGTATCAATTCTTTGATTTGTTTGGACATTCACCACTTTTTGCTCCTCTATAAAAGTACCCACCAATTTGCTCAAGCTCAGTATTGCTTGCTCAACTGAAGAATTTAACTGTGGTGGGTGAGGTGGCTGAGAAGTTGAAGGATACCGTGGATGTGCAGGAAATTCATACTGTGGAGGTCTTGGTTTTCATGAGAAATTTGGGTGGTTCCCCTAACTATGGTTGTAAATATTTATAAATGGTGCATCAGTTGGAGGCACCATGCAGGAGGGTGCACTCACCCATGGAGGGTGCATGTAATCCCTCATGGACCTATATGCACTGGGGTTCCTCTCCACTCCCTGCTGGCTCTGATGTTTTTCTTGTGGAGGCACCATTTGATCTAAATTCAGGCTTGATTCAGAATATGCTCTCTGTGGAATACTGATTCTCACCAATCTACCTGTTGTATTCCTATTCAACTAGAACATACACCCCTGATTGAAAGACATGACAACACCAGACAACAAAGAAACAATCCTACCTAGGTTTTTTTTAAACAAATTAACAGTGAAATGAAACTAAAAAACTGATCAGAAATAAAAAAAAGAATGATAAAGGAAAATTCACCAGAACTTGTGATGAGAATCACAAGTGTTCAACAGCTCATCATTTGCACTAAGGCACCATCCCCGGCAGCGGTGCCATTTGATTCACGTGCAAGTAGGGTGGTCCGGAATCAACAATATTTATAAACCTAACACCTCCTACTACCGTAGCATAGCTACTGCAATATAGTGGCTCTAGGGTCGAACACAGGGATGGGTTTTCTTCGCACAAATGACTTGTAGTGACATTCAAAATGGTGAATTTGTTTTGGATTTTAGGTTTTTTGATAAAAATAGTGGGGTTTAATGTTTCGAAACTAAATATGAAATGAAATAAAATGTAAAATAGAACTTCTTGAAGTGTTAGGTCACTAGGGTTGGATTCCTAGGGCAACAGAGGGTTTCCCGGGTCCTTTCCCTTATACTGGGAGATGACTCCATACTGGCCGAATCTGATCTTCATGTGGCTATAAACCGAACTCTTAAATAAATATCTTGAAAATTGGTATTTGCTTCCTATTGATGGTCTCGATCAGTGAATAACATTACCTTGACTCACTTTCTAACAGCTAATAAATGATAACTAATGAATATCACTGTATCTAACAATAAGCATACAATGAACCCTAAAAACTTACCAAGTACTGACCATTAAAGGTGAATCGGGCGGATCAAACCCACCCCGAGAGAAAATAAAACATCCTCGAATTGCCTTTCAATAACCCATAGATGATAATTAACGGATGTCAATGGACGGCACAATCTAATGAACCCAAAAAGTTTATCACGTATCATTCAAAGCAACCTAAAGGGGATTAATGCCGACGTTTGAATGAAACCATAAATTTGTGAGAAAACACCTTCGTTAAAAACATGGAAAACCTCAGTCATTTTATATCCCTGCCCAAAGAGTCTTCTTCTTCAAGGAGAAAGAGGTTCTAGCCACTCATCCTCCAAGTTTTCATCCTTAAAGGGTGTTTGACTAGTGAGAAAGTGGAAAGAAAAGGAGAGAAAATGAGAACCGGGAGCTGCGCTCAAGCTCCCAAACCAAAATTTGCAATGAAAAAGTCAGTTTTACAAAGTTTTGTCTCAAGATTTATAGCGAAACTCAATACAAAATACCAAAAACAAAGCAAAGCTACAGGACAAACAGAAGAAATCAAAAGGGACAAAGGAAGTCAAAAGTCAAAAGCGTGATGTTGAATAAAGGCGCAGTGAGGTGCGGTAATTTCGCAGGTCAGGAAATTTTCAGTTCTCCTCCTTCTTCTCGCTACCTTTTCTTCGCTTTGATTCGCAATTATGAGTTGAACTTGGATTTCCATGGTTGAGCGTAACTTTATCTATATAAAAGCCCGCAAAACAACAAAACTTGCCACAAAATTTGATTAGTAGCTGGTAGGTCCTTAACATACAATCGGGTTAATTAGTTGATAGTACACAAAAAAGTGCTCAAACCCAGATAATAAGGGTGTAAAAGACCTCGTAAGAATTAGTAGCCAACAAGGGATTCGCCACTCCAGATATAGAGAGGGTCTACCTTTGGCCTCTTGTTGGGATTATTACTTAGGAATCTCTTGCTATAGTGGAAATGCCATGAAGAGTTTCTTCAAGTGCATAACCGATGGGTAATGAGTTAGAGGACAAGATATAATATCACTTGGGCTAGATGTGGCGTAGCCAATCTAGTGAGACCTATACCTTGTTCATGCTTTTAAACCGGAAAAGCAATAGATCGTGAAAGGAGAAATTGGGCGTAATTATCAAGGGTTAGCAAACCACAAACTCTCGGTCAATCGGGGGTCATAATGCTGCCGCCATCAAGCCATGAATTGCTTGATTCAATAGTTGAACCGGGTAGTCAACATAACCGGAACCTAATGGGTCATACAAAGAAGTGTAGGGTCGGGAGAGAAACTTAATTTGGATGTGATCCAAATATGAAGGAAGTTGATATGTGGAATGGAATGTCACGGGATTAGTGGGCTTAAGGGTTGTTACCGATATGTGTTGCTAAGAGATATTTAGGCTTAGGCTTGTTCATGGGCTTAAGGGTCATGAGAGAACATGTCATAACGCATAGAGATGCATGTAGCCTATCATCTCTTAAAAAGGGGGCACTTTGGACATTTCAAGGGCAAGGGTTTTTTTATAAATAGAACCTTATGGAGAAACCCTAAAACTAAAAGTCTCTTTAGCCCATATTTCGCAAGAGAGTGTTCTTGAGTGAGAGGGTGTTCTTGAAGAAGAACAACCTCTCTTCTTGATATTTGAGTGTCAAATCCATGAGTTTTTGGCTTTCCTCTTCGGATCTAGACTTGGCTAGCACTAAAGCTTCATTAAAATTTATTTCTAGAAAGTACAATTTATTGAAATTTTATTTTTATATCATTTATAATTAATACTTTAAAATAAGTCATATTTTAATATATAAATATATGTAGTTATAATAATTAATATTTTAATAAATAAATAAATTATAATATTTTTAGTAATATTCATTATATATATATATATATATATATATATATATATATATATATATATATATATATATATATATATATATATATATATATATATATATATATATATATATATTATTTATACAAGATAAATATAGTTTTTATAATCTAATCATTATCCTTACTGTTGTTCTATTCCCTAAATCATCAGATAATTTTAAATTATCCTATAAATAGAAAATATTAATAAAACACAAGATAGGGACCAAGGAGTTTAAGATAGTTTAAAAAATTATTTATATAGGCTTATATAAAAAATAAAACAATAAATTAAATCACTCTCTAACTAAAAATAAGGAACATTTTATATATTTTTATCAAAAACATGTAATTATTTTATATAAGTACATAGAAACATCTATAATTAATTGAAAATTATAGTAAAAACTTTTTTAACAAATTGGTTTATATTGAGAGTAGTATTCTAATGTATTTAAAAAGTCATGTGAAATTTATATTTTAAGAAAGTAATTAAATTTTAAAAATACTATTAAATTGTTTAAACTCATGTAGAAATTGTATTTTGAAAAAGTTACAAAGTAGTGGTCCTAAATTATTAAACATTTGCAACTAGCTAATTATCATTCCTCAAAAAATACAGACTTCAACTGAACTAATTATAAAGGTAAATTTTTTCACATGTTAAAGTATTTCATGAAACCAATAGAAGAGTAGTCGCAAATAATAAAGATTTTTTAGACCAACCAATGAGTAGTAGCAAATAATAAGACATTTTTGTGACTATCTTTCCAATCCTCATAATATATCAAACTTTTTCAGGATGAGTTATAATATTTCTCATAGAATATATTAGTTTTCACGACCAACATAATGTGAATAGCAAATAATGCATCTTTTTATGACTAGCCAATGAGTGGTCATAGATCATAAAGCATCTTGTGACTACTTTTATCACTCCTCACAATATATCATACTTTTAGAGACGCATTATAATATTTTTCATAGATTATAATTCTTTTAGTCTAAATGGCTAGGGTTCATCATAATTAATATAATCGGTTCATGACCAATCAATAAATGGTCATAAAACATAAGATGTTTTGTGACTAAAATTACTAGTCCTCATAAAATATCAAATCAAGGACGAGTTACAATGATTTTTATATATTATAGTATTTTATGTGGTCAATATAAGATTTGTCATAAATAATAATGCATTTTACGACCAATAAATAATTGGTTGCAAGTTATAATATCTACAACCAAACAGTGGTAGTAATAAATAAAATTATTGATCATAAATAAATAAAATATTTAAATTGGCTATCTACTAAAAATAGCAACCAATTGTAAAAGTTCATCGTAGAAAATTATATTCAATGACTAGTTTTGATTGGTCGTAAAAAGTTTACACATAGAAAATTAAATTTCTTGTAGTGTGCTTTAGAGGTTTTCAACTCCACTCTTCCTATGGATATTGTTAGAGGCAAACCAAGGACATGGTTTGCTTCGATCACTGCTGCATCACCCTTCCGGGTTGTTTTTACACCGACGAGAGGTATAAATCTTGCACCCTCTTTGTTTTGAACCGACATGATGCCTTAAGGGATCCTTTTTGGTAGTTATTGAAGAAAATTTTTGTTGTTTCCGCTGCTTTAGCATGAGATGCCTCCTTCAAAACCCAATAGTGCTTGCTATCTGTTAGGTTGCTGGTGTAGCGCCAAAAATGTGTATATAAAAAATGAGGTCAGAAAGAACTTTTTCCGGTCCGACTCGACATGATCCGAACCTAAGCCGAGAATCCGCGATTCTTTTGTTTATTTTTCATTTTTTTTGTAAAAGTGTCGCGATTAGAATCCTAGACCCGACCCAAAGGGCGTATCCGGTACGAGCCCTTTTATCTCGACCAAGCTGCATTATCTTATCAAAACATTTTATTTACCGCCATTTTATTTTTAGGGTTTTCACTACGCGAAAAGCATTTTCTAAAACTGGTGAGTTCATAAACATTTACTATTATACAATTCGTTTACAAATGTGTATCATGCCTTACAAATGATATATAAAACAATGGTTCGTAGTTTAACTTTTGTTCACAAAATGTCACATGTTTAAAAAGAAATTATATGCATATGGCGGGTATATATACGCAACTTTCTACGACTACGCTTCTCGATTCGCTTCATTCCTACATTAAACCTCGCGCATAGATAAAAACTATACGCTAAGCATTTTCATGCTTAGTAGTTCTATACAGTTCTATTCCAATTTTCAGTTTATCATGACATGCATTATCATAAAACCATGACTTTTATATCAAACTATACTCATGCTTATTCATTTTCACATGCTTTCACTTTACAAATCATTGATCATATCAAAATATGCATTTCCACATGCAACAAATCATTTAACTCAAATCATGAGATTCAAACATATACTCTAAAGGATGTATTTAGTTTACAAATCCCATTTAAACTCATCAAAGTTTGTTATTTCACTTTATCTATACAATTCACAATTCATGACGGATTCCGTTCGGTGAATCCCGTCCTTTTTATCATTCAGTAATGTGCTTACACATTTAACAATTTTGGTCTCCCATCATGCTGGATGTTGATTGCGCACCTCGATTACGTGGTCATTTAATGCGCTGATTACTCATCATGACGGATGCCGATTGGTGCATCCCGCCAAGTGGGACATTGGACAATTTCGGGTTGCCTTCATGACGAATTCAGTTGGTGAATCCCTCCATGTTGGTCTTTCGATATATTGAGTCAGTTCAAGATGCCAAGAATTGATCAATTCGTTTACAATTCGATTAATCATTCACATGCAATTAATCATTAAACATTTCAAATATCACATTTTCAAATCCATATGCACTTTCGTAATATCATTTCAAAGATATTCTCATTCCATATAATCATTTCAGATTTATTTGGTAAACTACCAAAACACTTGAAATAAGGATAGAGGTCGTGAACAAATGTAAGTTACTCCGCTTCTTGTTTCCTTCCTTCTGATCTCATTCTAGGTTAGGTGATCCTCACCTGCCCCTAGTCACACATCATGCCACTCTTAGTGGATAAACAATTATTAAACATTTTTAGTGAATGACAAATTTTATCTTCGTTAACGGTTTTGGGTTAAGACACTAAGTTTGCCTAAAGACAAACTCACCGAGGTGGCAAGGTATGGTACGTTTTTCAATTTGTTTTATCCTTATTTGAACCCCCATTAATAATTTATTAGGGTCCTTAAACTATTGGTGTACGAATATGAGACTTTCGGAACAAAAATCCAAAATTTGCTCTCAGTGAACAGTGTCTAAGCCGTGGCGTACTCGATGGGTGCCAATTTGGCCCCCTCGGCCTCGCTGCGGTGAGGCATCCCACGCTGTGGTGTAGGGCTACGCCACGACGTGGGTTCCCTACACTGCGGCATGGGTTCCCTACGCTGAGGTAGGGGCCCGATGCCCAGATTTCCAGTTTGCTCATTTTTGCTATTTTTCTCCAAAAATCACTCAAAATCCCAAAACAAAACATGGGAAACTCTAGAAATCACTCCCAATAACATCCTAAACCAACCATGAGCAAAACCCATGGATGGGTTAGGTTTTTTCTAACCCAAACATTATCTAAAGAAATCTAGGGTTTGATTCTTACCTTTAATCCCTTTGAATCTTCTTCACTCAAGATGCTTGATCACTTGGGAACCATAAATGAGGATGATCTCCCACCAAAATCACTCCTTGCAAAACTCTAGCTTTCTCCTCTCACTCTCTCTCAAAACGTTTTTGGCACAAATGAGCATTCTAAGACCACATTTGGTCTTATTTCCCTATTTAAGTGTAAGGCCATGTTTGGCTTACACACAAATTCCATTTCTCATTTTTCTCCCTTTTGGTCTTCATTTCACTTTCATTTATCATTTAATTCACTTTTGTATTTAGGCTTATTCCTATTCTTGACCCTTAGGCCCTCATTTTCCAAATTTCCAAATTTTCCCTTTTCACTTGTGTTTATTTTCAAGTTCAATCAATTTCTCATTTTAGCATATAACATTTAATCATATGCTCGCATATTCATTTCACATTTCATAATTTATCAGTTTTCCCAGAAAAACCAAAGTTTGGCTCAATTCATACCCGGAATATATAATAAAATTATTATAAAAATTCTAGGGTATTGTTGGGGTGTTATAGAGGCAACCTAAGCCCGTAAATGCACGGGTCACAAGTAATAAAGTGGCTTTCTTTTAAAACCAAGTATTGATCCCACGAAGATGGTTTGGTCTTAATACGAATTAAGTACCCCGACTGTAACACCCAGGAATTTGTATAGGTATAAGTTAGGGAAAATAATAATGACAGGAATTTGTATAGGTATAAGTTACGGAAAATAATAATGGAAGAAATTTTTATAGGTATACATTATGAAAATAATAATGATAATTGAATTAGATGTTATGGGAAATAACATAATTCAATTAGACGTTATATGAAAATAATAATGGTAATTCAATTAGTAATTAATTAATTACTTTAATGAAAAGATCGTTATGAAAATATTTGTAATAATTAATTAATTAGTAATTAATTAATTAATTTAATGAAAGAGGGGTAAAAGATAATTTTCCTAATAGATACCTTCTAGTATAAATTGAATAAGAGTATGAAATTCTGCGATTCATCTTAAATTTCTTGACGGGTAGAATTTAAGAGACGACGACTTTCTCGGATCTAGGGTTTTAAGAACAAATTTCTATGAGAAATATTTCATTGAGGTGAAATTTTCTGATTAGCTCTTTCCAAAGCTTTTGAGTACTCCTCTTCGAGCAAATGAAGTCAGTTGCCCACACGTTCGTGGTGAATAGCCTAGCCAACCTCGACTAATAAGGAGGTGAGTAAATTTATATCATCGTACTTGCACCTTCTCAATGTATAGCTGTTTTCAATATCAATTTGATCGTAGTACCACTATGATTAAGACCCTTATTCTTGAGCATTCATTGAATTGAATTTGCCATATGCCACAAGTCAATGGTCCCGATGATTGACCATGTCGAAAGTACCTGGCCACCCAACTTTTTATTGTATTTGGTGTTATTCCTGTTGTATGCTGAGTACGGCCAGCTGCAACTGTAATCAAGATGCCATTGATGGCGAATCACAAGAGTTTCAACTGATGGGGAGTGCTCATCAGCTATGTGGCATGTACCCTCTCGTGCTGCAAAGCCAAAGGCCTTCCTAGAGAGGTAAACTCTAGGCGTAGAACCCGCCCGCTCTGACGGATCTTGGTTGAAATGTATGGATTCCATTATAAAGGTAAAAAGGAATGTACTGGATTCCTCGAATGGTAAACTATATTGCAGCCAAACCTCTAAATCTCATTTTGGATATTAGTTGCCTATTACGCTATTTGTTGCATAACTAAAATTTTGATTGATTGATTGAGATAACCATCCTTGTGAGCTGGCCTTGAGTACCTAGGGCCCCACAAAGTATGGTGATATATTTACCTCACTGCAGTTATCTCACCTCGCTGATTTCCTTTCAGTAGACAGAGAAAGGAGAATCCAGGCATTTCTCACCACTTGATTCTATTTGCTCATGTAATGGATTATTGTTTGTTTATTTGGTGAATGAGAGTCTAAGTTTCGTATAGCTCCATGGTGAATTAACTTGCTATTGGGTTAATTATTTGGTTAAATCGAGCAAATTTTGAATAGCCGAAGGCCGATAAATTTTTGCTTCGATGAAACTCATTGATATTTTTGATGAGACCGTTGAGGTCATTTTAGCAGCGGATGACCACGGAGGTCTATTTGTTATGTTATTTGAGATAATATCATGATATGAGATTTTGAGTTATTATTAGTAGATTTAGATTGATATTGCACAACAGATTTGGTCACAATAGTTATAGAAACGAATAGGTCTTTATTTTAATTTCGTGAGAAATTATGAACTCAGTTTGCTTACTGTTTGCGGTCTTAAGCCTATCCATTCCTAGCACTGGCCACAACCTATAAAAAGTGGGATGTGACAAAGTTGGTATCGTGAGCCGTGTTTCAATGCACTTTGGGGATGTTATTTGGGTAAATGATAAATGTGACACCATGGAGCATAGATCTCCAAATCGTTTTTTGTATGTCATCATAGTATAGTTAATTTCTGCGTATCCTATAGATAAAAAAGTTTAAGTACTCTTGATATGTATTGTGAATCTAAGTATCATTTGTTTTCTTGGTTGTCATAATGCCACCAAGAAGACAACAAGGTGTACCCCCGAGACGGGGGCCACCTCGCCAAGGGCGAAGGGAGATCTATGATTCGATATATGTTGGGATGCCAGATGTGGAGTCTGTGCATCAAGATCGGACTGAGATGGAGATAAATTCACCCCCTAGATCGAGGCAGAGAGTACAGAGTGAGGCTGAGAATGTTCCACCACCGCCTCCATTTGATATGGATGATTTGAGATTTTTGAGGCAAGAAATACAGGAGTTAAGGGCAGAGAATAGAGCCCTTAAAGTGAAGTGCACTGTGTGAGACAAATAGTTCCATTACTGGCTCTCACTCGCTCCCAAACAATGCCCACAACCTCCCGCACATGTGCCTAGGAGGGTAGCTAGGCGAATGCTGGATGAGGAAGGTCTATCTTACGTGAGTTCCTCGAGGTTTAAGACTCAGACATCGTGTGAGGAAGGAGATCACCCACGTATTTCTTGGAGAGACAGAAAAGTAGTGAGGAGATCATCATGCTCCTGACAAGCAGAGTACTGAGCTGGTAGAATGGAAGATGAAGAATAATGCATGGACGGTCTCCAGACACATTGAGGGATCAAGAGAGCAGGAACCCTCCCACTTGGGAGATGTTAGAGAGGTCGTTATGGATGAGTTTATATCCCCAACGTAGAGACGTAATGTGGCTTACCGCTTGAGAAGCAAACAGACTTATCAGATGAGTGTATCTGAGTATGCTAAAGAGTTCACTGGTTCGGTAAGTATGCTCCTAATCGCACCGGCGAAGTAGCCTCGTGGTTGATGGATTCCGAAATGGAATGATACCACCTCTTACAATGCACTATTGTTCGAGATTTTCCACATTGACAAAGATTGTTGATGGAGCTAAATCAAAGGGAGACCAAGAATAAAGAGGCATGGGTCAGAGAGTGATAGAAAGAGGAAAATGAGGAATGGCCGTAGAGAAAAGGAAGAGTGAAGGAACCAAGATCAGTCACCTCTCATAACCAAAATGTAGGGGCCAAAGGAGCAGGATGGCCACAAGTTACCTCGTGTAATCAACACTGGCAAAGAACACAAGGTTCAAAGAAACCCGTGGTGTAAGTAGCGGAAAAGGCAATGCTGGTCAATGTAGATATTCCTCCATAGTTTGCACAAATGGGCTAGCAAGGCATATATCCAGAACTCCGCCTCGAAGAGGCCTTCGCCACTTCAAGAAATTTCTCACACCCAAACTTACGCAGGTAGAGGACTCACTGAGAGGTGCTTTAGAGGGAGAGCACAGGATGTGCTCTGCACAGCATAGGCATAGGCTCCCGCATCGCTGGTAGAGGCCAAGGTAGGAGCTTTTTCAGTTAACCAACAGGAGCTCCGCATTACCAACACCGCGTGATTGTATATCTCGAATTTAACATATTTCTCGGGTAAGAAAAATTTTAAACAAGCTTAATTTATTCAGGTATAATATGTACAAAACGAACAAGCCAAAGTGTTATTTGATCCGGAGCCACTCACTCATTTTTTGTATCCCATCTTATGCTAAGAAATTGAACAAGTGGTAAAAATGATAATGGAAAATCCCTTAGCTATTAGCACTACGAGAAGAAGAGGTGAACTATATGTACATATCATGTGAGATAATGATAGATAGCATTATATGTCGATTTGATTGAATTGCCTATACTGGAGTTTGATGTTATCTTAGGTGTGGAATGGTTGTCAGCTAACTATGCAACCATGGATTGTTATAGAAAGAAGATAACGTTCAAACCATTGAGAGGTTACTTAAGAAGGATTGCCAGGGGTATTTAGCTCATGTGAGAGATGCTAGAATTTCCTCTACTGATTAGGGAGATATACCTATTGTGAGGGATTACTCAGATGTCTTTCCTGATGATTTACAAGGATTAGCACCAGACAGGGAAATCGAGTTTAATATTGACTAAGCATTCGGTACAAACTTTATATCTATTGCACCATACCGTATGGCACCCACCGAACTGAAAGAGTTGAAAGAGCAAATGCAAGAATTGCCGGATAAGGGTTTTATTAGACTACAAAGAACTGGGGTACTGTTATTTTGTAAAGAAAAAGGAGGACTAAGAGGATGTGCATTGATTACCGACAAATGAATAAGGTAACAATCAAGAATAGGTATCCAATTTCCCGTAATAGATGATTTGTTTGGACTGGGCCATGTAAGCCATTATTAAAGATTGACCTTCGGTCCGTTACCATTATTGAAGATAAGGAGGGAAGATATACCCAAGATTGCATTCAGGATTCGGTAGGGTCATTATGAGTTCCCCGTATTACCGTTGGCTGACTAACGACCACCGCTGCTTATGGATTTGATGAACCGGGTTTTCAAACCCTATCTGGATAAATTTGCAGTGTGTTTATAGATGATATCCCGATTTATTCGAAAAGTCATTGGGAACATGGGGGAATACCCAGATTGTATCATGCACTTCTTAACACATCAATCGTATGCAAACCGCCTAAATGTGAGTTTTGGCTTAACAAAGGTGAGTTTCTTTGGGCATGTAATAAGCAAGTGAGGTGTTCGTGTGATCCAAGAAGGTGTGGTTAAAGTGTCTAATCGCCTAGACCTACCAATGTGACCGAGATACGCAGTTTTCCTGCATGGCCGGATATTACAAAAGAGATCAGAAAGATTTTTCCAGACATTCACTCCACCGACACTACCGACGTAGGGGCCAAGTAAATGGAAAATGGATAACACATGTGGGACAAAGCCTAAACTAAGGATTGCTTAATCATCGCCTCCAATAAGTAGCACACCCACGCATCGTGAGGCATGACAAAGGTATCAGGATGCCTCTGTGAGTAGATTGGGTTGTGTTTCTCAGCGCGCACGGGAAGGTAATGAAGGATACGCATCCGCATGCTTGAGGAGACATGAGCTGAATGATCCTGCCACATGATTCCGAGATGGCAAGTGTTGATTTTTGGTAATCGAAGACATGGAGGCACTACTTATAATGGGTGAGAAGTGTGATTTACACGGATCACAAAGCCTTCAATACATTCAACAACAGAGATTTGAATCTCAAAGTGCAGGAGATATAGAGTTAACAAAAGACTATGATTAAGTGATTTTATATCATCCCGTGGAAAGCCAATGGGTGGTCGATGCTTTAAGCAAAGAAGTCCACGGGCGCTCTAGCACATATTTCAGTACATAAGAGGAGTATAGTGAAGGAGTTGAGGGATCTCATATCATGGGAGGCGCTTGAAAATTACGTAGTCCTAGGGATTAGTTGCACAGTTCCAGGAGAGGCCCTTATTGATTGATGAGATCAAGGCCAACCAAGATAAGGATCCTTCCTTATTAATTGGAGGAGACTAAGACATGCCAAGCACGTACATCCGACGAAATTAGGGATGGCGTATTTGAGACGAGGAACAGGGACTATGTGTGTCTGATGTAGATGGGTTTGAGACAAAGGATTCTACGTGAGCTCCACAATGTAATTCCAAAGTGTTCATCCGGGGAGTCACCAAGACGTATCAGATGTTAAAGGTATGTATTGGTGGAATGGGATGAAAAAGGAGCTGTATACAAAGATGTGGCATCATGTTCGACATGCCAAACTACCAATTGAAAGCACCGCAGACCCCAATGTACCTTCAGAGGGAGCTGTCAATTCGAATGGAAATGGGAGAATTACTATGGATTTCGTGGGTCGGGTTACCAAAGACTCGTAAGCGGGCATGCATCTGATTCGGGTTAGTAGTTGACAGATTATGCAAATCAAATTTCTCACTTAGCCAAGCAGACCACTTTACACGCAAGTGGGCACAGCATGCAATGCATGTATCTGGACGTATAGCAGCACGCACGGAGTGCTAGTGTCCACGTGATCCTACGCAGTTCCACAACACCTCGAGGTTCGCGTAAACTCAGAAGCCTTTGGTACTAACCGGATTTCAAGATGCCTCTCCATCCTCGATGCATGCGCCGTAACGGACAATTCGACTCTTGAGGATATGCTCCTGATGTGTGTTATGGATTTCTGAGGTAGTTGGGAAAAATGCCTGTTTTGCAGTTTGCTTATAATAACAAATTACCATTCTAATGATTAAACAGCTATGAGGCACCTAAAGTGGACGGAATGTAGGTCACTTTCTTGTTGGATGGAGGTAGGTGATAGAGAATTGGAAGGTCCAGAGTTGATAAGAGAAACTTCTGAGAAAGTACCTATTATTCAGGAGAGGAGAGTCGAGGACGACCTTCAAAATGACAAAAGAGCTACGCTGAACCGGCGGTACAGATGTGCGCTTGGTGGGGTGATCGCTTCTGCAAAATATCTCCTCATGAAGGAGTGATGAGATTCGGGAAGAAAGGAAGCCGACACTAAGATATAGGCCATTTGAGATATTGGGATAGGGGTTGGCAATGTATCTTACGCATTAGCTTTGCCCTCAAATTTGGCCATGTGCATACGTTGTTTCACATCTCAATGTTACGGAAGTACGCTCTCATCCGTCTCTACATTCTTAATTGTGAGATTGAGGTTGATAAGGATCCGCCGCGGCGAAGAGGCACTGGTGAGCTATAGTATAGACGCACTGCAGCTTCGAGAAGCCAAAGAAATAGCTATGGTAAAGGTTCATGCAGAATCACGAAGCAGAGGAGGTACCCGGGAAAGTGAGCAAATGATGAAGGACAATATCCTCAACTCTTCGAGTGATAAGGTACACACTTTAATAAATTCTTTATAATAATTTTATAAGGGGGAGAATGTAACACCTCAAACATTTTTTTTAAACGAATTTTTTTTCATGGAATTTAAGTTTTAGGTGTGTTTTAAGGTCCATCATGAATTTATACAATTTTAGGAATTATTTCAATTAAATGGAATTTTAGGAAAATATACCCAATAAGGTCAAATTGAGCAGCTGACCGAATAGGAATTTTTAAAATACCAATGGAATGAAATAAATTCGCGGAATTTTTCAGCCAAAGTAAAGTGTCCAACATATGTTATAAAAATAAAATTAATGGAAATATATGAGGACTTGACCTATGAAGAGGTGTCCATTCAAATTGTGGATGTGATGAATAAGGTTCTACGACATGCTGTTGTCAAGTTGGTAAAAGTCATATGGAGGAACTACAAGATCCGAGAGCCACTCGGGAGTTAAGAAGAGACGAGAAAAGCATCCTCAATTATTTCAATACTCTAGTAAGCCAAGTTTAGAGGACTAAACTTTTATAAAGGAGGGGAGAATGTAACACCCAGGAATTTGTATAGGTATAAGTTAGGGAAAATAATAATGACAGGAATTTGTATAGGTATAAGTTACGGAAAATAATAATGGCATAAATTTTTATAGGCATACATTATGAAAATAATAATGATAATTGAATTAGACGTTATGGAAATAATGATAATTCAATTAGACGTTATGAAAATAATGGGGCGGTAATTCAATTAGTAATTAATTAATTACTTTAATGAAAAGACGTTATGAAAATAATAATGGTAATAATTAATTAATTAGTACTAATTAATTAATTTAATGAAAGAGGGGTAAAAGGTAATTTTCCTAATAGATACCCTAGTATAAATTGAATAAGAGATGAAATCTTTACATTCATCTTTAAATTTCTCTTGATCTTTTTGCAGACTCTGAGGACGTACGACTTTCGGATCTAGGGTTTGAAGAACAAATTTTTCTATGAGAAATATTTCATTGAGGTGAAATTTTTCGGATTAGCTCTTTCAAAGCTTTTGAGTACTCCTTTGAGCAAATGAAGTTGGGGAAGGCTCACACGTTCAGGGTGAATAGCCTAGCTGAGCCTGGACTAATAGGGAGGTGAGTAAATTTATATCATCATCGTATTTCAAATTCTTCTGGAATGTATAGCTTTGTTTTCATTGTTTGATTTGATCGTAGTAATTGACTATGATTAAGACCTTTATCTTTGAGAGCATTCATTGAAATTGAATTTGTCATATACCACAAGTCACGGTCCCCGATGAATATTCATGCGTCGAGCACGGCCGCCTAACTCTTATCAGATTTCAGGTTATCCCTCGTTGTATGCTAAGTACGGTCAGCCAACTTGTAACTCCAATGCCATTGATGGTAAGGACCACAGAAGCCTAACTGATGGGGAGGTCATCGCCATGTGCACATGGTACCCTTCCGTGCGGGCAAAGCCAAGTGCCTTCCAGAGAGTGGTAAACCCAGCGTAGGAACCCCATTCGCTCTACTGATCTTGGCCGGAATGCACGATTCCAGATAAAGGTAAAAAGGAAATGCGGCGCATTCCTAATGGTAAACTATATTTATGTATTTCAAAACCTCAAATCTCATTTGATATTGTTGTTCTATTGCCGCGTATTTGCTGCACAACCTGCGTAATCGTGATTGATCGATTGAGCATAATCCATCCTTGTGAGCCGGCCTGAAAGTACCTAGCCTCACAAGTATGGTGATATATTTTTACTCACGTAGTTATCTCTCATCCCGTTGATTTCCTCCCTTTTCAGTAGTAGATGAGAAAAAGAATCATTTTTGACCACTTGATTCTATTTGAAACATGTAATGGATTATTATTTTGTTTATTTGCAGAATAGATTCAAGTTTCAGAAGTTCCCATGGTGAATTAACTGTTACATCATTTGGTTAAATCGATACTCTTGAATAGTTGAGTTGACAAATTTTGCTTTTTTGATGAAACCTATTGATATTTTTGATGAGACCGTTAAGGTTTTATAGGGATAACATTTTCTTAGTGTCTAGTTTGTTATGTTATTTGGAGATAATACACACAGAAAGATTTGAGTTATTATTGAGAGATTTTAGATTGATATCACAAAACAGATTTAGTCATTAGTTATAGAAACGAATAGGTCTTTGGCCGAATTTCGGTAGAAATTATGGGACTTAGGCTTGCTACGGGTTTTGGTGGCCTTAGTTTCACCCATTCTCTAAATGTCACAACCTATAAAAGCCGGATGACAATCGACTACCAAAGTAGTTCTATTTTGTTTAATTTGATGAATGGAGGTGAAATTATGAAAATTCTAAAAACAAAACAAAACAAAAACAAAGAGTGATTTGTGAAAACTGGAGTAATTAAATAAAACTGAGAGAAAATGACTTAAAGAGGAACTAAGGTTGGTTATCTTCAATGATGCTTAGTGGTTCATCTATATGAGGCACAGGTTGAATGAATTAAGACTTGATTTGGTCCGAGGATAAGGTATGAGGTTTACACTTCCGTGTCTCTCCTCAATTTCTCACACCAACTTCCTATTCTCCGTTCAATCCATCTAGGTCATTAAATGTGATACTTTTCAAAGACATTTTTCCTCGAGAGCTCTATTGTTCACCTCCCGGTCCATATAATAGAGCTACCCGGACTAATCTTGGATTGGTCATAGTTACGTCCTTTCAATCTTGACTTAATGTATTTGGTGTCCCCTCCTAGTGAAATCCACTTAGTACTAGACCTTTCTAATGTCCTAAGCCTCTTTAACTAGGTTAATTTGAATCCCGATTAACTAATTCACACCTTAAGAGAATAAAACCATATTTTAAGGCGTAATCTAAGTGTCACCAAGGATACCCTAGTAGAAGGATCGAAGATCCGATTCTCGACTTGTATCAATTAACCGAAACCATAATAATCCAAGTATTAACACCAAATACAACAAATCAAGCATAAATCATCCAATCAAACTAAAGATTAAATGGATCCAACATCACATCCAATAGCCAACCCTATAGAATTTCTAACCAACCATTTCGAGAATCAAAAACAATAAAATCATGTTTAAGACAAACATAAAGCTGCAGAAATTGATGAAGGAGAAGAGATATAGATTAAGCTGTAAACATCTTCAATCCCAAGATCCAAGATGAAATATACACTCCACAAGGTCGTGCTTCCCATTAATCTTCAATTACAAACCAATTTCTCACAAATAAAACCTAAATCGAAGAAATCTAAAGGAAACCTAACCTAAAAGATGGAACAAAACTTCAAGAGAGAAAACCCAGAAGGCCCCTCTCCAAAAATTTCAAACCCTAGAATGTGAAAAGGCCTTAAATATACTCTGTACCACAGGCCAAAAAACAAGCCCAAAATGGAAATAGTTTAGGCCTAAAACGTCGCTTGGTCGTGACCACACTACAATATGTAAAAACAATGCTACAGGAAATCAGGTCGTGGTCGTGATCACACCGAGACTTGATGCTTCTCAGCCCCTATAGGAGAAGTTGTGGTTGCGACCACATTGAGAGTTCGCTGTGTAGCTTTCTTCATTTATGATTTATGGTCGCAACCATAAATGCTAGTGGTCGCAACCATGGCTTTTTCACTGCATAAAATAGTCCTTTGTGGCAGAAAATAGTCCTCTGTGGTCATGACCACATTGAGAGTTCGTTGAGAAATTTTCTTCATTTTGGATATGTGGTCATGACCATAAACGCATGTGGTCACGACCACGACTTCGTCACTGCATAACTTCTTCATTTCTTGCCCAAATTGCTTGCTTTTTGTCTCGTTTTCTTCATTTCTACAAAATACGCAAAGAAAGGTGGTTAGGCATGAAAATGAGTAATAGGGTGCTTAGTTAGCATCAAAATCATGAAATAGTTATATTTTAAATTAATAAAAGCTAACCTAAAGCACACCTAACAAATACTCCCAAACTTAGAATTTTGCTTGTCCTCAAGAAAAGCAATAACATACTTTCCTTATTCACAATTAACAAATATGTTGAGCAATAAATTGGGATAATGAATAATAATTTACCTCAAGGATCTAACATTACAACACAAAGGAAACTTTGAGATAACCTTTTTCAAAAATAATAGATTGACCATAAGTTAAACAACCTAAACAAAAGTTCTCAAGTGTGTGTGTGTGTGTAGTGTTCCCCCTCTAGCCAATTGTGGTTTGATGGAATTAGGGATGAGCTTTGAGTGGAATAGGGACTTCACCACATGGTGAGCGTAAGACTCATAGGCTTTTTTTGGCAAATCACTCCACAATGCAGGCAATGCACACTTAAGATCAACTAGGTATTTATAGCTACTGTGTATTTAGGTAATGAAAGAACAGGTCAGTTTATGCCTTCCATTTACCTAAACATACATATTCTCATTTTTCTTCGCTTATTTGTTCATCCTTAGCATATCACATTCTTCATAAATGACCTCCTAAGCTTCTCCCCAAACTTAGCTCTTTGCATATTTTTATCACATAGCTCCCCTAAAACTTGCATAATTTTCACCATTTTTACAAGAACACCAAGAGCTTTATTTTTCCTGGATTACAAAGGTATGGAGTAGTGCATTGTTCAACCCCCTTTAAGCTTTCTACCAACCCCATATAGTGAGCTTTAGGTTAGTAACTCTCAGACCAGTTGGCCTTAGGGTACTAGGTATAGAACATCCCTAAGAACTTACTTGCTCAAGGTAGGAAGGCTACAAGGTCAAACATACTCCTCCTTGATTTATTTTTTCTTTTTTTACTTTTTTTCTTTTTTGACTCCCAAACTCCTTTTATTCCATTCAAAGCACACCCACTCCAACCAAACTCTTAATTCACACTACATGTATTCACAAGATATAACATTGGAAGGTAAATATGTTAGGGAAATTTCATAGGCTTTTGATCAAGGGTATCTAACAAATCCGTGATAAGTGGGCTCATTCTTGGTTTTTCTAGAAAGAAAATGGCTAATATGGCTCAAATTTGGTGACTGGATATATGCACAAAAAGGTTAGCAAGAGAGGTTCAACCGGTCCAAGGATGGCCTAAATCATTTCCTAATTGTCGTGTCACCTAAGATTTCGTCTCAAGTGATAATTGAACAAGTTCTAGAGTCTCAAGAGATCAAAATATAAAATTATCACCTAATTCTTCTCTAAACCAAGAAAAATTGACTAAAAGGGTACATTATGACTTGTGCTCAAAATGATAAGAACTTTTGTCTAAAAAGTCAACTACAAGGTCAAAACATTATTTTTTACGTTCAAATATCTCTCATTTTCTTTATGTGAAAGAATTTTTAATCAATGTTCATCATAGGCATCACCATTAATCCCAAAACAAGCTCAACCAAAACAAAAACAACCTAAAAATGAAAAAAACAATTAACCTAAAGACTGAAAACATATAAAAGCAACTAAAACACACAAGCAACTAAAAGAAAACACTAACAATGGGATAATTGAAACTAGAAAATTTAAAAACAAAGGGACATCCCCCCAATACCCCCAAACTTAAAATATGAATTGTCCTCAATGTATGAAATATGAAGATTATGAATTACAGGACTTCTAATGATCGAGTGTGGACTATCTGGGATCGTTGAGGTGGGTCTTGATGAAATTCTCCTTACTAAGAATCATCCAATGTCCTAAAAACACAGCCAAAACTACAACATAAACACCAAAAATAAAATCAAAATGCAACACAAACATAACTAAAAACAAACTAAAGTAATAAATGGATAAAAATCCTTATTATTCTTTTCTGCTTAGGTTGCCTCCTAAGAAGCTGCTCCATTTTTAGAGTCCAATTAAACTCATTAGGGAAGTCCGAGATCTTCACTTTGGCCCTTCTTCCATCGTGGCCAATACTCATCCTCATCGCTTGTATGGATGAGCTTATCCACCTCCAAATGCCAACTCTTTGGTGGGGGAAAGAGTTGGCCTCAAATTTATATCCTTCACGAGTGTCCTCTCTTGGCGACCTTAGGTGCATTCTCCTTAATGGTCGAGAATGAGCTCTCAATCTTCATGCATGCCCTCATTTCCTCATCCGTCAGTGGTATGCTTTGATGGAGGTTAAACTTCATTTCCTCCTCACCAAAAATCAAGATAATTTCCCCAATTTCGGCATCAATCTACACTTGACTTGTGGCAATGGAAGGTTTTTCTATAACTGAAACTTGTTAGTCCTCTTCCATGCCAAAAGTCAAAGAATCTATGGGGAAATTGAAGTCTTTAGTCCCAACTAAAACATTTTCCATTATAAGCTTTGGATTTTTCTTTTCAACTTGCTTTTCTTTCAATGAAGGCTCTTCATCAATAGCAAGCTCATTCTTTTCCACCAAAGGCATTTTGTCACATTCCATTATGTCCTTGTTTTTATCTAATGTTGGGCTCAAAAGTTCATCTTCAAGGCTCAAAGTTGTGTTTTAACTCTCGCATATGTCATCGTTCTTTAAATCTCTCGGGAGTTGCCTTGAGAATTGTTCCTTTATCTCTTTTGCTCGTTCCATAACTTGTATTGCCAATCTATCTGCCATAGCACATAATTTTCTATTAAGATTTGTCAAATTGGTGTTCATGTCTACTATCATTTTGACATCCATCTTGGTTTCCATGTTGGTTTCCTTGTTTGGCCACCACAGTTCTATAGCCTCATTATCCCTCTTAATTTCTTCCTTCAAGGCAAGAAATAGATCTTCATCTAATGGTTACCTAATTTGTTCTTGATAGTAGGAACTTGAACCTTCTTGATTTTGCATAGTTGGCTTACCATAGGAGCAATTGTCATATGTTCCCCAACCCAAATTATGCTAGCATAGCATATAGTTGTGGGGTTGAGAGTGGTAACCCACATTGGTGAAATAGTTCACCCCTTCAAAATTATAGGCTTATTGGCTCATAGAGGCTTGTGCTTGCCTTGTGACGATATCTTCCCATGTTGGTGCTCTTTAGGTCACTCGAGAGGCAAATTCTTTCTAGAGGGTGTAGAAGAGCTCATCCATCTATTTCTTTGTTAGACATTATGCTTAGAACCTAGAAGAAAAATACAAAAAAAAAAAAAATGAAGTATACTAGATTCAAATAAGAAACAAATGAAAATAAGAAAAAAAATTGCTCAAATTATAAAACTTATTTTTTTGCAAAAATATCAATCCAAACACCAAACCGTACCTTCTTTGGAAATGGCGCCAAAAACTTGTTAGGCTGCTGGCATAGTGCCAAAAATGTGTATATAAAAGTGAGGTAACCTAAGCTCACAAGTGCACGAGTCACAAGTAATAAAGTGGCTTTCTTTTAAAACCAAGTATTGATCCTAAGAGAAAGGTGTGGTTTTAATGCGGATTAAGTACCCCGTCTACTAAAATCGTTCACTATTTGAGTGACTCGATGAATGGAGGTGAATTTATGAAAATACTAAAAACAAAACTAAACAAAAACGAAGAGTGATTTGTAAAAACTAGAGTAATTAAATAAAACCGAGAGAAAATGACTTAGAGAGGAACTAGGGTTGGTTATCTTCAATGATGCTTAGTGGTTCATCTATATGAGGCACGAGTTGAATGAATTACAACTTGAATTGGTTCGAGGATACGGTATGAGGTTTACACTTTTGTGTCTCCCCTCAATTTCTCACACCAACTTCTTATTCTCTGTTCAGTCCATCTAGGTCATTAAATGTGATACTTTTCAAAGGAATTTTTCCTCGGGAGCTCTATTGGTCACCTCTTTATCCATACAATAGAGCTACCCAAACTAAGCTTGAATTGGTCATAGTTACGTTCTTGTAATCCTTACTTAATGTGTTTGGTGTCCCCTCCTAGTGAAATCCTCTTAGTACTAGACCTTTTTAATTTTCTAAGCCTCTTTAACTAGGTTAATTCGAATCTCGATTAGCTAATTTACACCTTAAGAGAATCATAACCAGATTTTAGGGGGTAATCCAAGCGTCACCAAGGATACCCTAGTAAAAGGATCAAAGATCCGATTCTCGGCATGTATCAATTAACCGAAACCATAATAATCCAAGTATTAACACCAAATACAACAAATCAAGCATAAATCATCCAACCAAACTAAAGATTAAATGAATCTAACATCACATCCAATAACCAACCCTATAGAATGTCTAACCAACCATTTCAAGCATAAAAAACACCAATATCATGTTTAAGACAAACATAAAGTTGCATAAATTAATGAAGGAGAAGAGATAGAGATACAAAAACAGAGATTAAGCTGCAAATATCTTCAATCCCAAGATCCAAGTTGAAATATACACTCCATAGGGTCGCGCTTCCCAATAATCTTCAATTACAAACCAAGTTCTCACAAATAAAACCTAAATCTAAGAAATCTAAAGAAAACCTAACCTAAAAGATGGAATGAAACTTCAAGAGAGCAGTGCCTTAGAGGAGAGCCTCCCTCTCCAAAAATTCGAACGCTAGAATAGTGTGAAAAGGTCCTTAAATACACTTAAAAAAATGGGCCAAAACGAGCCAAAATTGGAAAGAGTTTAGGCCTAAAAAGTCGCATGGTTGCGACCACACACTACAATATGTAAAAATAGTGCTACAAGAAATTGGGCTATGGTTGCAACCTTTTTAATGACCACACAGAAACTTTATGCTTCTCAGTTGTTGCAGGGGAAGCTATGGTCGCGACCACATCGAGAGTTGATTGAAAACAATCCTCTATGGTCGTGACCACATTGAGAGTTCGTTGTGCAGTTTTCTTCATTTTTGATATGTGGTGGCAACCAAAAATGCCTATGGTCACGATCATGGCTTCTTCATTGCATAACTTCTTCATTTCTTACCCAAATTTCTTGCTTTTCGTCTTGTTTTATTCGTTTCTAAAAAATACACAAAGAAAGATGGTTAGGCATGAAAATGAGTAAGAAGGATTCTTAGTTAGCAACAAAATCATGAAATATGCTATATTTTTCACTAATAAAAGCACACTGATGAGTGCCCAAAACACTCATATTATACTCGCGTCGGTCTTTCATTTTTACATTTATTTTATAGTAATTTACAGTTTTTGTGGCCAAAGCTCTGATTTGCGTTTTGTTTGGTTATTGCAGAACGAGTGAAAAAGAGTGCTGGAAGCTATTATTGGAGCACAAAATTCATGTTAGTATTGTCACGTCGCGACGCCCCTATCAAGCAGCAGGCTATCTGAACGCCACGACGGCCGGGTCAACAATACAGAAGTCAACAAGTGGAAAACGTCGCGACGTCAGCCCGAGATTTGCCCTCATCATTAAAAGCAAAATAGGGCTCAGAAATCAAGGAGATCGGGAGACGTACGAACGGAGGCATGGAATTCCAGAGCAGAGTGACACAGACTTCCTCGGCGGCAAACCGATTCGTACTCAAGCTTATTTTTGATATTAGAATCATGTTTTTAATACTAAAACATTTTTATCTTTTTCATTCAAGATGTTCTAGATTTATTTCTATTATATTTGAAACCTCATATGTCATGGATTAAAGTTCGATTTTTATATATTATTCAATTGCTTATCAATTTGTTATATCCGCCGATATTTCAGAGTTCTAATTACATGATGAATGTTCGGCCAACATTAGCATAATTACACCGAGATCCGATCTCGGCAGGATGAGGGTATCTGTGGATTCGGTAGAGAGCCTTCGTTGATTCGTAAATAGAGATATTCAACCTCGAAGGTGTACTAGGGTTGAGCATTTGGGCTATTTTCGGAATACTCGAAGTCGATAGAGATATACCCCGATTCTTTATTCATGATAGGCTTGATGATACCAGAGAGGAGGATATCTCAGAGGGCAAGATCACTCCCACATTGGACATATTGTAAATAAATCGAATAATAATATCTTAGAAAATTAATCCATCAATGCATAGGGAGAGATAACTAGTTCTCAATTCCAATCCACCCGTAATCAACAGTTTTAGTTAAGTTTTACATACTTACTTTCTTTCTTAAAATCATATATTCACAGATATTATCAAAGCACTTTTGTAGTCAATACACCTTCCTCGTGGATCGATATCTCGTACTATAAATACACTATATTACTGGGGCGACACAGCACTCTATGCAAGACATAAAGCGTACATTTTACACACATTATGCCACCGTCACACACCTAACAGTATCATAGCACAATGTGTGTTATCAAATATTGTTCGTAGTTTTGAGATTTTGATACCCATGTTTCCAAGCTTCAAAATGAGATTTATGGCTTGTAAATCATTCATCATGCGTTTTTCATCATGTAATTGGATCATGAGATGATATATGATGGCTACAGTATGTGAAGAACGTTTTGGATGAGATTCGGATTACAAAAAATGGGTTTCTTCGAAGAGCTAAAATTGTAAGACGAACCAGTCTTCCTATGTAGTGACATGAATTTTAGGCGGGTGCTTTTCAAATCTATCATGCTAAAGTGTGAAGGACATCACGCCATAGTGTGATGGATACAAAGGTGAATGATCACGCTATACAAGGATGGCGTGATGGACATCCTTCGCCATATCGCATGGACATCCCGCCATAGCGTGATGGATACAACTCGAATGTACTTCACGCTACAGTGTGAATGGAATGATGGACATCCTACCATATCGTGATGGACATCACGCCATAGCATGATGGATACATTCACGCTATAGCGTGAATGTACTTCAAGCTACAGCGTGAATGGCGTGATGGACATCCCTTCAGATTGTGATGGACATCACGACATAGCGTGATGGATACATTCAAGCTGCAGTGTGAATGTACTTCACGCTACAATGTGAGTATCATTCACGTTGTAGCATGGATTAGCTCATGAGGCTGCAAGAGTCTCTCATTTCTACTTCTCTCTTGTTTATTCTTGCATTATTTTAGGCATTGATAAGTATTATGATCAAGAGAATATTTGCAATATGAGATTGAACTATTCAATCTAAAATTTCTCGAAACATGGACTTGAATATACATGTTGAAATTACCTTAAGACATTTTGTACAAAATGTATTCCTCAAGGGAGCTAAGATTCAAGTGTTGAATCAGATTAGTTCAAGTGTTGAATGGGGATTATGGTTCAAGTGTTGAATAATAAAGTTTTTGAATCAATTTAAGGTTCAAGAGTTGAATCAATTTATAGTTCAAGTGTTGAACAAATAAATTTTTAGTCCAAGTGTTGAACAATAAGGTTTTGGGTTCAAGTGTTGAAACCATTGAATATACTAAATGAACCATGGAATACCATTTATCTATTACTTTCAATGTTTGCATTAGAAAATACATGTTTAAGGGTGTATGTTGTCATGATGGATGATTATGACTTTACCTGTGTGATTGATACATGGTACGATTATTAATTCTTTTCGGGTAAAATAAGGTTGTCACAGATCCCCGCCTCTTTATTTTCTCTATGTATTACTCTTCTCATCTCAATCCCTCTTAAATGTAACTTGAGGTTCTTCTTTTAAATGTATGTAATTGGGTTACATAGGATTAGGATTAGTTGGAGGAGATAAAAAGGAGAAGGAGCATGGAGGAGGATCTAAGAAAGAAGAACTTGAAATGTAAAATGAATTTATTTTCATGGGTTGTAATAATCATGCATGTCCCTTGGTTTGACCGAGTAAATTCCATTTTGGCTCATGGAATTGATTTTAGAATGTCCATAATCATGTTATATAGTTACAATAAATATCTTTATATATTCATGAGATCAATGTGTATGTATAAAGCATGTTAATACCATGATGAGACTAATTAAAGAATATGTTCTATCCAGGGAAATGAGTTTTCCTAATTAGTGGGCTGGCCTTAACTACACTTGTTATCTTGTTGGGTAAACCCAAGGTTAATGTTATATAGAGACGCAGTTGGGCAAGTGGACATGAGATGTACACACATCAAGAGTTGATAACTCAATGATGGTGCATACATCAACAATTGATAGCACTGGATTTGATAATTTCATATGAATGCAATTGCATGATTTGATGTCTCCATTTTTTATCTAAGGTGGCTTGTTGGGTAAACCCAAGGTCATTCTTGGTGATATTGGATATCCACCCACTAGGAGAACTTCCATGTAGGTTCTCTCGGATCAATAGTGAGGTATCGATACGTAATAAAATAGTGGGAGCTATAATGCTTAATTGTCAAGCCGTAATAATCATTCATTTTAAAGTACAATATGACATGATCACTTTTACATCTAGGTTATTAGAATCAAATCATGTCAACAAATATGAATTGACGATCAATAATGGATGCCAACAAATTGATCGGGCCCAATTTCTTGGACTGGCTAAAGAAGTTGAGAATATTTCTCAAAAGGGGAAGATTAGCCTATGTCCTTGTTGAGCCACTCCCTCAATCCCCAGTTGCTTATGCATTTGAAAGAGCTAAAAGGGCATATCAAAAGTGCTTAGTTGATAGTGCAAGGGTGGGATTGATTATCCTCACCTCCATGTCACCTGAACTTCAAAAGCAGTATAAGACTATGGATGCATATTCCATAGTACGCCAACTAAGGGAACTCTATAACGATTAGGTGAGAACTGAAAGGTTCAAAGTCTCCAAATTGATTTTTGGATCCAAGATGGAGGAGGGAACACCCTAGTGCAGCATGCACTGAAGATATATGAATACATTGAGAGGTCGAATAAATTAGGTTATTAGATGGACTTTGAATTGAATATAGACTTGATTCTAGAGGGTTCGCTCGATAGTTTTGCACAACAGGTTTCAATATGGGATTTAACAACATAGTGCGTCTACCATACCCTAACTTATCAACTTGCTCAAAATTGTTATAAAAATTAGCTGAGAAGAAGCGCCAAAGAGACTAGTCCTTACAAGATACTCGCTTCTATTAAAATGTTTGCCAATGGAAGAGAAACCGTGAAGGCCTACTAGAATCACAGTAAGAGGTGTAGCATGATGTTCCATCTACTTTAGATATTTATGTCATTGATGTTAATATTGTTTCTCCTGACAACATATGGGTATATGATACCAGTTTTGGCTCATACATATGGATTGATATGTAGGACCTAAGGAACAGTAGGAAGCTTACTAAGGGAGAGTCCTACCTTTGCGTAGGCAATGGTGCAAGAGTTTCAATTGTTGCTATATGTACTTATGTTTTGAACCTCCCTAATGATCTTTGTTTATATTTGGATGATTGCTTTTATGGACTAGCATTGATAAGAACATTAGTTAAACACATTCTTTTTTTGCAGAAAAACATTTAAGCAACAGAATTTAAGATATTAGATATGTCCAATAAAATTTAAATGTTAATGACAATAAAAAGGAAAAAGGGAGATACTTTGAACATTACTGGGGAAAATTTTTTGGGCTATATGTTGGTATTAAGTGCATGACTAAAGTTGTTAGGCGGTAGCTAGTCATTTTGATTGTGATTCATTTGACAAATGTGAATCTGCTTGTTGTTCAAAGATGACTCAAGCTTTCCTTAACTGGAAAGTATAAGTTTTTGATGGAATTTTAACACATATGGATGTGCGGTCCTTTCGTCCATATATGCCGAGGTGGGTTTCATCTCGTCAACCTTTCGCCAATAATTATTCATGATGTGGTACTTGTCGCTAATGAGATATAATTAAAACTTTATGTCTTCAAAGAATCACTTCATTCAGAAACTGTATATATCAAATCACTGATGAGATCCGTTATGAATGGCGCGCAGAGTTTCAGCGTCTTCGAGATAATGGATTCTTATCTAAGCAGATTCACCTATACACCTGATCGGAGTGGTGTGGCTAAATGACAAACGGAACTTGTTAATTTTAGAAGGTCTAGTGATGGTAAGGCGGACTTACTCAAATCCTTGAGTTATGTAATTGAAACAACTGCTATATCCAAGTCAATAGTTATTTATGAGATATGGACAAACAAGGAACCCATCACACTAAAAGTATGGGGTTATCCCAAATTTTATAGCGAACTTGTTAGACAAGCGAAGTCTAATTCATGCGGCTCAAGCCAGAGAGATATCTAAATAAAAATGGATATAAATGAAGAAATACCAAACAAAGGTTGTTGAGTTTAAAGCATGTTACTTTAAAGAAAGAGTTTCTTCAAGAGAGTTATACCTGGAGCGAGGAACTTGCAAAGTCTAAAAGTGCTCGACAAATGCATCAACCACTATGATCATGTTGTTATTCATGTTGATGGAGCAGAAGCGACCTTTGAAACACAAGCACATCATAGCTATGAGATGAGTACTATCTGAAAGAAATATGGATTTCTATTGGTGAACAAGGATGCATGTTCAAGAAAAAAGCCTTTAATATCATTACCATAGATGAATCTCAATAGTTCTGAGTTTACTGGCGGCCAGCTTCTAGTCAAAAGATAATCATGAGCCAAACTGGGCAGGACTGGTTGAACCACTAAGGGATAAACCCATAGGTACAAGTGAGATCCTTCAGAAGAAGACTAACATAGAAGGTAATGTGGGACATCTGAGTGTTCAAGCTAGCTATGGTTACTACAAGATGTGAATGGACTATAGTTGAGACTTTAGTCCTATTAGCTATTCTTAAATCCAAAAGAATACTTTATTGATAATTATTTTGATTATAGATATGGAAATGATGTGAAGACGAATTTCTATAATGGAAACATATCTTAGGAAGTGTACATGACATAACCCTCATGCTTAATATCTCGAAAAATGTCAGACAAAAGATAAAATTCATAGATCCATTTATGATTAAGAAGTACTAGAGCTGGAATATCCGATTTTGATGAGGATAACTGTGTAAGTTTGGTTTTCATTAAAATTCGATGAGCCTTGTGTACAAGAATATGAGGCAGGAGTGTAAATGATTTAGGTTATTGCAATGGATGTTATAATGTTTAAAATAATAATGACTAAAAAGTCTGAGATCGATCCCATAGGAAGGCGGCTTTAGTGAGGATTACACCCCACTACTAAAGTCGTCATCAATATTCATTAATTCAACAGATTGAGATGAATAATGAAAACAAAATCCAAACAAAAAAACTAGTGATTTTTAAAAACCATAATTTGAATGAAATGTAGAGAAAATGACTAGATGAGTGGGACAAAATAAGATGTCTGATGATGCTTAGTATTCATCCAAGAGGCACTGCAAGTCAATAAATTACGACTTGAATTATCCAGGATAAGAATCACACTCTCCTCATATTTTCTCGTGATTATCACCTTATCTAGTTACGTCCTTCTAGGTCGATATGATGATACTTTTCAAAGGAATTTTCTTGCGATTTATTGATCACGCTTACACACATGCAATAGAGCTGAGTTTGACTGTGGTGTCTCGATTGGTCACAATTATGTCCTTCCTTATAATCCTCATTTAATACATTCATAAAACCCTCCTAAAGGAAACTTTCTTACATTGTATCTCTTAAATCTCAAGTCTTTAACTAGGTTAATTCGAATCCTAACTACATTAATTCACACCTAAGAGAACTATAACCATTTCAGGAGTAACCCATGCGCCATGATACCATAGAAAAAGATTGAAGATCTCATTCTCGCATGAATAATTTCAACCAAAACCTTAGTATTCTAAGTATTAACACCAAATACAATAAATCAAGAGCAAATCAATCCAAACTAATCCAAGATTAGATAAATCTAACGCCAAATTTAATAACCAACCTTAAGAATGTTTGTAGTCATCATTTCAGTCATCAAATCACCATAAATCATATTAATTTGATGTTACATGTCGAGAACAAGAAGTGAGTAGATAAATAATAAAACGTAGTTTAACTCAGAATGACTTCAACTTAGATTAAGCTAAACACGACTCACAAGGTCTAGCTTCCCAAAATAATCACTTTGCAACCAGTTTGTCACGCTCAGCTTTGCCTGGACCCATCACTTATCCAACTCAGCCAAAGCAGGAACATATATCAGACTCTTGATTATTAATTAGACATTGGTATATCCAAGTCTTATAATATCAACATATCACATAAAACCAAAATAAAACTACCACTTAGGCAGGCTGATAAAGATTATATACATCAATGAGTCTCCTTACATACTAAAAAAAACTATATTTACATTTATCGATCGGCGTGGAACCTGCAAATGATGAACCCCTACTGTAAGGTCCCAGTATCGAGGAATATCATTGCCTCTTTCTCTCTCAGACCTACAAGGACAGCAAAACCCGTGCTAAGCTTATGCTGAGCAAACATATAATATGTAATATACAATATAACATGAGAACAATAACATATATCGAATGTATGTATTCATATCATAGACTTACAAGGCACTATGTTATAATAGGCTTATGCTTATAGGCTTGTACTTATTAGGATCTCCATTAGGATTCTGAGCTTATTCTTATGCGAGATGTTATGCTTATAACGGACTTAGGTTTATTGGGTCTCCGGTAGGATTCTGAGTTTATTCATGACCCGAGGAAATGCAAATTAGTGTTACGGATCAAAACGATACACATTTATTTCCTCTTATTCATTATTCAGGTTATTATCATATAACTATGGGAATACCTAGACCAGTGCTAATAAAGGAGTAAGACACAACACAATAAGTATCTAAGATGTGCTACTGTAAATCTTGATGTGCGTAGCCTGGCGGGAGTGCGAGCATTAATCGAGCGAGTGCGTAGCAGTAGCAGGGAGTGCAGTACTAATTAGGAGTGTCGTGGCGCTAATCGAGAAAAAGAGTCTTAAGTAGCACTAATCGGGACGAAGTGCGTAGCACTAATAAAGAATCTGAAGTACTAATCGAAGTGCCGTAGCACTAATTCGAGTACAAAGTACTAATCGGGACGAAGTGTCGTAGCACTAATGGGGTATTTTGGCATCACGTCGTAACAGAAGTGCTATGTCATTAATACCTTGTCTCAAGCATTCTACTATATAATATTGAAACTTCTATCTGTATGGGGCATGAACTTTGCTCCATCAGACTCCACTGCGCTTGGGGCGGTGAAGTGCAGTACATTTTCATAATTTCCTCATTTTCTATAAGCCACAGTATGTGAATTTTAGCTTAAATATGCAAAAATAACAAAAAACGAGGGCTGCTTGAGGCCATCGATGCAGAATCTGGCTTCGGCTGCTCTCGTGGGATTCGGTTATGGAGGCGGGGCCGGTGCGGGTTTAGGGTGTGCAGTGCAGTTTTCTTCTCGCGGCGAATGCCAGGGTACAACTGAGGTGTCTTGGGTCTGAGGTCTCAAATTTGCCCATAAATGGTAAATTTCACCGTTTTCATGCACTTTTCTTCCATAATTCTCTTATATTCCAATATTCGCAAAATTAACATATTAGAAATCCTCTAACAACTCCCCAAACCTTTTAATTAGCCAAAGAATCAGGATTCATACCCAAGTTCACTAACTTTACAAACAGAGTGAAGGATTCCATATTTAATTATGATCGACTAGGGATTTTCAACCAAACTTCCCTTAAATCTAGAGTTAGGATGTCTTCCTAACAAAACCCTAGAAAAGGGAACCAATTTAATGTCCAAAGAAAACCCTAGCAAATCATACCCAAGTATTTTGTATACCAAAATCATACAAATTCCATATTTAAACTCCAAATATCTATACAAAAGTCATGTATCCATACCTTTGCTTGATCTCTGTCCTTCTTCCTCTTCTTCTCCTTCCTCCTCCTCCTCTTCCCGTAAGCCTTGTTTGGAGACCAAAAAAAAAAACTCATTTTTGGTCTCTCTCATCTATTTATAAATAAACTTTATGTTATTTAACTTTTAGTCCTCCAACTCTTGATCATTTGTATTTCAATTTCCCTTTATATTATTTTGGCCTCTAATCTTATTAATCCATGTCTTTTATGCCCCCCTTTGGAAAATTACCATTTTGTCCTTCAATCTTGTACAATTTTCGGATTTCTAAATTTCCATAATTTCGCATTTAATTTTCGAAAATTCAATTTATGCTTACAAAATACCCTAAACATGTTGAAAACAACTAGGGTATATTTCGGGGTGTTACAAAGTTATTCAAAAAACAAAACTAAATCTAAAAGATGGAACTAAGCTTCAAGAGAGAAAAAACACTAGAAGAGGGAGCCTCTTCTCTCAAAGTTCAAACCTTGAAAAATGTTGAAGTTTTCAGCTAAATACACCTAAAAAACTGAGCCAAAACGAGCCCAAAAAATGGAAAGGGTTTAGACCAAGTGGTTGAGACCATAAATGCCTTGTGGTCACGATCACACTGCATGTAAATTACAATTGCTGTAGGAACAAGGGTTGTGGTCATGACCTTGGTCACAACCATAGTGAAAATATGCTAACACAGTGATTCGTGGTTGATAAGTTTAAATTTTGTTAGCATTTGTAACATACTTTTCCTGTGTTTTATATAGATTTAATGCTAGATTCACACTAATATCTCTAAAGAATGCACTAATCCATCATTTGATTGTGTTTTGCAGATATTGATTGAAAACCAAGCAAAGAGATGGAAAAATTGAAGAAAATAAGAAGTTTCTAAATTACAGAGTTAGTTCGTCGCGACGAAGGTGGTGTTCGTCGCGCCTAAGAGGTTCATCACGATGAAGGTGGTGTTCATCGTGATGAAGAGGTTCGTCACGATGAAGTTTGTGTTCATCGCGATGAAGGAGAATAATCACATCTGAGATGAGCTATAAGTTCATCGCGACGAAGCGAAGAAATATAGAGAAGATGCTACATGTTCTTTGATGAGTGCAAAATTCATCTATGTTTTGAGTTCATTTCACATGCTATTTTGCGCAATTTATATCCATATTCATGTAAAACTCATAACATTTCCTATAAACTTGGTTTTGTAGGATTATTGATGAAAAACAAGTGATTTGGCAAAAATAAGGCAATATATTTCCAAAGGCGAGTCATCAGAAGTCTCTGACTCATGTGGGAAGATAAATTTTTTTGTACCATCTAGAACATCAAATGGTTCAAATTATATCATGGTTGTATTCTCCATTCAAAGATCTTTCCAACAACACCTCACACGCTCAAATCCGAGTCTAAACGAAGAAGTTATGGCCCCGATAAGTTGGAGGAGAAGAGAAAAACAGCGAGTTTCTAGAAGCGTATCGCGACCAAGCAAGGCGTATCGCGACAAAGAAAAGCATGAAAAATAAAAAAAAAAAAGCCGAAAATTGATTTTTAGACAAGTTTTCAAGACAATTTCACCCTAGGACTATATATATGCTTGTTTTTTTAGGTAAAGAGGGCAACGGGAAGATTGAAGAACTCTCTAATGGGGTTTCTCTCTCTAAACTGCCCATTTTTTCAGTTTTTTTTGCAGATTTTGATTTTTTGGTAGATCTTAGAGCAATTTTTGAGTATATTTTCTTTGTATCGAAGAGATTTTGGTGCTATACATCAGAGATTCAAATTTCATTACTGTTAATAAAAGATTGAAGTTAAAATCTGAATTTTTTTCTCTCACTCCTTGTCTCTTGATTTCTTACTTCATTTTCTTACTTTTTGTTGATTGGTGATGATTGGAATCTAGTAATGGAACATTAAACACCCTCTAGGGGTGGGGATTAATTGTTGAACATTTAGATTTGCAATTTCTCAGTTTATTTTGTGGGTTTGAATACTAAATTTATATAATTTGTACTGTTCATATAATGAACTGTTCGGAATATTGTTAGCTTATACCCAGAAAAGAGTTGTATCTTTACTTTGATTTCGGAGGCCCTCCCGAGGTTTACGAGATGGGAGATTCATGAGTAAATAGCGGTAACTTATGGGTATGTTAGGTGTATCTTAAGAACTAATGAACTGCGAAAAATTACTTTGATAGATCACTAATTTCTCATGGTGAGGATTAATTAGATGATGTATTAATTTAGTTGATCAGAGGTTTCTCTGAATACGATGAAAGGATCTTGATCCTGTTAGCAAATATCTAATCAAGGAGATGAGATTTTATTAGATTCGAAGGGCCAAGGATACAATTACATTGGAAAGGCTTGCATTTCTGTCTATGACGAAATTCTTGATCCTAAAAATAGTTGTGAAGTATTAGAAAAGAAAAACAATCAAATCTTAAAGAGGTTAGGTTTACAAGTAACTATTTAGACCCATTTGTCCTGAAAAGGAATATGGTGTGTTATATAGTGAAATGTGTAGTGTCAGGAGAAATCCAAGCTATACTAGATTACTCTTGGACAAATCCAGCATTCAACTCACAAATGTTAGGCTTTCAAGGAAATGCAAACTGTTTTTAAATAATTATCCTCATCCCTAGTGTCTCTCTTCATACTTTTTAGAATTAAGCAGTTGTTTATTTGGTAGATTTTAAGATTAGTTTTAAATCAGTTTTTATTTCAATTAAATTGATTTTATTCCACATCCTATTTGGTCGCCTAAATAGTGAAGAGCCCTTATGTCCCGAGGTGATCAAATTCGATTAGAAGAACCTCGATCCTTGTGAATGCGATATCGGACTTTGGAGTCCACTTTATTATTTGTATGACCCGTGCACTTGCGGAAAGGGGTTGGGTGTTAGTAATACTTTTCATTTCAGTTTTGGAGTAAGCTTACTTTTGTTTCAAATCAGTTTTTGAGTATTTGCCACATTCACTCTCTTGGCCTTATTTTCATATATATCATTCGTCCTCAACAAGTTTTTGGTGCAGTTGCTGGGGATTGGTGCGGTTCACTTTCTCTCATTGGAAGTTAGCATTTTGAAGAACGGGTGATTTGCTTATTTAGGCAATTTTTATTTTATTTTTGGTTGTGATTTGTTTCTTAGGTAATTTTTTTATTTTTTTTATTTTTTATATTAAATATTTTTGTGATTTATTTTCTTTGTTTTTCTTCTTATTTGTAGGTACTCGTGGAGGAATATTCAAGTGAAGATGGAATTGCCTCCATAGAAGCCAGGCTTGACTTCCTTATTCATCATTTGAATCAAAGAATTCAGAATGACTCACTCATGGAACAAGGAGTATTGCCTTATCAAGGGAGTTCGACCCCACATTTCAAAAGAAGAAGGTTGTTTCACGCTAAGGAAACGGGGGTACACCGACATGGATGAGAACAAGAGATGAATTAGTCTTCATGAGCGAGAAATTCCAGTTTGGGATACCTTCCGAGTTAACACTGATGTTATATTGAAAAAAAATAGAAACCAAGTGGACCTTAGTCCGAAGCATTTGAGATCAATTTTCTAGGACCTCTCCTAGTAATACTTCAAAAAATCCCATTGAATGCATGGACGCTCCTTTGAACAATGTGCAGAAATTTCCTATCACGAAATCTGTGGAAGAAGGTGAAAATGAGCTAGAAATTGAGAACAAGGCACTCCTAAATAACTTAGATGATGAAGAGTCATTATTGGATAAATTGAAATTTGAAGGAGTAAGTCAAGTAATGGCTATTGAAAACATTTTGGTGAAGATTGACACATTTACCTTCCCATGGATTTTGACTTAGGGCGTGAAGAGGGGATCTACAAAATTCTCATATACTAAGAATACCACTTCTTTCCTTAAGCCAAGCATGGATTGGCATCCAACAAGGGAGCTCACCTTGTGGGTAAGTAAGCAAAGTTCAATCTTCACCAACCATTACACCTTTGTGGAGCAAAAAGAATACCTGTGCAAAAAAATTCTGCTGACTTGCTTTAATCAAAAGGGCACATGTTTGAGCAGGTCCCTTAAGCATAAATGTGTTTATCTATCACATAGGGGATTGTTTGAAGAAATTGTGGCTGTTTTAACTTGATAATTAAAGAAAGTTTGAGGTTTCTTTCCCACTCTTGAAATGGGAAGAAATCATCCTTGAACTGAATGGTTATTAAGAAGTGTTGTCCAAGATGGATGATTGGTCAATTGGAAACATAGTACTTTTCAATGAATCTATTGGACTCTAAAAACGGAGCAACTTCTTGGGAGGCAACTCGAGCTAAGAAATAAAGATTCTATCCACTCTTTTCTCTTTTCCTTTGTCTATTTTCAATTACCTTATTTGTTGCTATTTTTTTTTACTGCTGGGATGAAAATTCCAATAATGTTTTAACTTTGTTTGTTAATGTTTTCAGAATAAAGTAGGTTTGAAGCTCAACATGTTGTCATGATAAGTTTTTAAGAGCAAAGGCAAGGAGTTGGAAAGTGGTTGATATACTTATAGTGGCAGAGTGTGAAAATTGTAGATCGAGATGTTGAAATTTGATGTTTTAGAGATGGACAAACCAAATTGGCTGAAATATAAATTTGGAAGGTTCATGATCATGCTTGACAAGGGTGAAGACAGAGGTGAGTTTAAGGCATGAATGAAGTATTAAGGGTTGCTATTGGAGGAATTTTGAGAGAATATATAAACTGAAGGACTTTATGAAGGATAGCAGTGGCTGACATGGGCAGAGAAAAAGCAAGGAGAACCTAATGAGTCAAGAAATCATCACACTAGACAACATTGGAAATTCTGATTTTTCTGTATTGATTAAGGCTCCAAATGGTTCACCTCAGCCCATGAGCACATTTTGCATTGAAATAGCTTTCCAACGAGTCCTTACACATCCAATTCGGAGCTAAAATGAAGGAGATATGAGTATAACAAGTTGGAGGAAGAACAGGAGTGCTAAGTAGAATTGCTGAAGTGACCAGCACCACAGTCACGAAAACAGAGGCTCCAAAACTCCTTAAAACCCATTTTTCTTCTTCCTACTTTACACTCTATCCGGCCATACTCTTTACCTTCAACCATTGCAACTTCTAACCACTTTCAAATGCATTTCTCATCCATTAAAATTCTCAATCACATCCCTCCCTAGTCCATCTCCATAATCTCCAAGCTTCAAAACCCATCACAAACCCACAAACTTACCTTTGTTGAACCTCAATTTTCCATCCATCATTCCAAGCATGAAAGAAGAGTTACAATGAAAATTTTTTTTGTGCTTTGTTGTTTGTTTTTGGGTTCTTTGTGGATCATTGTTGATTGTGGAGTGATTTGCATGTATTGAAGGAGGTTTTGAAGAATCAAAACTCACTCATTTGAGGTGAAGGAGTTGGTATAATTTGAAAAATGTCAAAGCCACTTTCCTTAGTTCCAAGAAGCAAAAGAGTGTAGAAAGGGGTAGTACACCAATGTCAAGGTCTGAAAATCCTCAAGTTTCCTATTCAAAGTGGCCGAGACTACAAAGGGGAGTTCACTTTTCCCAACTCTCTCTATTGCCCTTTTACTTTATTGCTTCCTTTTGCTCATTGATGAACATTGGGATAATGTTCATCCTAAAGTTTAAATTGTTTATTTTGGTTGATTTATCATGTCACCTCCATATTTACTTTTTGATAGCTTTGAGGATGAAATTTTCGGTGCTTTTATGGATAATGACTTTGTTTGATGCTTTCTAACTTACATCTTACTTTGGTTTATTTGTTAGTTAGAGTTTTTTTTAGTCAATTAAGTTTTTTGGGTAGTTGTGATGTCAATGAGAGATCATAATTGAACCCTTGAGATGTGGACAATATTCAAGATAATAGGACTTGATGCTTAATAGGATTTATCTCTCTTATAGGCTAATTCCCCAGTTATTGGTTTCTCAACATCCATACACTTGTCACTAAGTACCCTTGAAAAAGCAGGTTTTTGCTTTAGTAAGAGAAGGTTTATGAGAATCCATCTAATTTTGATCCCTGGGGTTCTAGGGAACTTGTTCCTATGTGCTTGAGAGCCCAAAATCCTAGGCAACACAACAATTGAGAAATGATATAGGCCATCCTTGTGTGCCTTTCAAGCTAACCTTATTAATATCATATGCATATTCCTCATACTAGAATGTTGGCTTTAAGAGCAAAATTCTGTTTATAAGAACCAAGTTTAAACCACAGCAGCTTCTTATACATCACTATCCCTCAGTAAAGAACCAAACTCACCCATAACATGAGGATTTGAACATAATTGAGAAATGAGGTAAGGAGCAAGTTTGGGGGAGTTATTTTTTTTCATAGAAAAATAACTCCAAATTGGTTGAAATGAGTTAAGTTGAAAATCAAAAGAGGTAGGTAAAAAGGAAGGAGAAAAAAAAAAGAAAAAGAAAAATATCAAGTGTAAAAGAAGCAAAAAATACAATAAAAAGTCAAGGAGGAGTGAGTCTAGCCTCGTAGCCTTCCTTCCTTGAAACAAGTAAATCTAAAGATTGTCTCAACACCTAGTACCCTAAGGCTTGAATTGGTGCAGGGCTATATTGATTTAAAGCTCGCTGAGGGTTGGTAGAAAGCTTAAGGGGGTTTTGACATTACACCACTCTAATAACCTTGTCTTAAAGAAAAAGGCTTCTTAGTGTTTGTTGAAAGAATGCAGAATTTTTTTTTTCAGAAAGGTGATATGAGGAGTATGGAATGATGCACCTAAACATATTTTAGGGGTGCTTGAGAGTGTCATTGTGCAGATGGTAAAATTGGGGATGGGTAGGAGCTGTCAGCTGTAAGAAAAATATGTATGTTGGGCGTTTTAGCCTAAAATGACTACTTCGACTACCTCCTTACCCAAGCCTTACATTACAAACATAAAGATTAACGATCGAGATTTGTGTGTGCCTACATTGAGTGGAAGTAATGGGGAGACAACAAGCCTATGGAACCTAAATAAATCATCTTAGGAGATCCGTGTACTTATCTCAATTCTCATAAATTCATCTAGTTTGCAATTGTTTGGATAGGGGAAGACCACACACACACACACACTAGTGAGAACCATGATCTAAATTTTCCTATTATGAGATTAATTCACTATTAAAATGAATAAATTATCTTGATCATATTCTCTATATTCCTTGTAATGGTAATTCTTGAGACATATATACATACCTTGAAGCTTGATTACTCAGTTTTGGTTAAATAAAGGGTGAAATGAACTCTTCACCAACCATTTGGCAGGGACAGAAGCAACGTCTTTCTTTGCTGCTTGAGGACCAAGCAAACTTTAAGTTTGGGGGTGTTTGATGGTACAAAACTCATCTATGTTTTGAGTTCATTTCATGCTATTTGCACATTTATATTCATATTCATGTAAAACTCATAACATTTCCTCTAAACTTGGTTTTGTAGGATTATTGATGAAAAGAAAGTGATTTGGCAAGAAATGAGCAATATATTTCCAAAAGAAGAGTCAACGAGGAGTCTCATAGCGCCATTAGGAAGATAAATTTTTCTGTACCATCTAGAACATCAAATGATAGACCCCCTTCCTATTGACAGAGAATCTATCGACAACTTCACAGTAACCTCCCAGCCAAGCTCGCTCATTAATAAATTATGAAGCTAAGGTATTAAAGCTACGTCTTTGGAAAGCATTAGTTATAAAAATTTTCACTTTTCTATCAAAATCACACCTTTAGATTTAGCAAAATCACTTGACCTGCGACTGCATGGTGGTTAAGCCATAAATACATAAATCACACGTATAAAATACCTCCCTAATATTTTGAAATCACTTCACAACCATAAGGACCTCTGGTCCTCATCAAAATATAAGATAAGAATCAATCAACATAATTTCACTCGCAACCTTTTTTCTCAAACCAGCATGAAAAGATATTTACATATACAAAATGTCACATTTTAACTTTTATACGTTACCACATTACACCTTATCTTATATATAAATACAACCTAGCGTCATGGTGAGGATCTTGGAAAGGTTTTCGGCTTCTACACACTTTTCTGTGAAAATTATTTAAAAATAGAAAATTGCGAGCCAAATGGGCTTAATGGGTACTATAAGTTCTAAATGTTGCTATCTCTGGCATGTACCTCCCAATATGAAAATGTACGAGAAATTGTTGTAAGCGTTTATGATAAAATCGAGTTTTGCTATGAAAACCATTTAAAGTGATGAAAACTATTTCTCTTTGCTGGCTTATTTAGGTGGTGGTTAATACTTTGAAAGTGTTATCTTGTAAATCAAGTACCAACCATTGGCCCATTCTGGAAGCTACCTCAGGCAGTGATGCCGCGGAGCCTTGGAGACAGCATGGTAGTGAACCTCGGAACACTGCACATCTAATATGGTCGGTGAACCACGACAGGATCTCTATAAGCATAATGGAACCTCGGAACCAAAATGCTCGGTGATTGAACCTAGGAACCAATACCTCATCACCATGTACTATGTCAGCGCGCTAACTATCTATATACCCCGAATGTGCAGAGGGCGACTTACTATATAAATATATACTATATCTAACCCCTAATTGCCGACCAGGCAATATAGTTAGTCATAATGTCTCATAACCTTTCCATGCACAATCCGAGATACATCGGCCAGAAAGCTAAGTTTATTGCCATTTATGGGTTTGCTAAACTAGCACCAAAAGCTGTTTCTTAAATCTTGTCGAAATTTTTAACTGAGTATAATGAGTGCGAGTAAAAAATGATTTACTAATTACATTATATTTTCAAACACTTTACAAACTTGTAATTTAAACACTTTCGTTTTCGAAAACGATTTCGAGTACTCACCTTTTTCTCGACTAATTTCTTTCATTTCTTGTCAAGCACGCTAGATTATCGTCGTATGCTCCAATCGCCTACACACTTCATACAAATTATGAAAATGCCCTCAGTTCAACGTTTTAACCATAAAACATACAAAGGGCTTTCAAAGCGACTATATCGAACCGAACTTTGATTCTAACAAAACTTTACGTGCTAATCTCATTCAATAAGGACATCGATAATATGGGTGAAATTGACCAAAACGATATAGTCGCTTTAGCAACTTTTTCAAAACGACCCTATGTTATTCGATATATTAGACCACACACGTCAGCACAACCAAGCAATTTGCACACTTGGTGCTACAATTAATTTTTTTTCCAGAAATTATGTGGGTACCAAATGCTATTGACAGACATATGGTTAGATTCTAGACTCAAGGGACTTCTATAAAGTCTAAAAATACCCAAAAATATTTCTGAAATTTATGTCCAGACCGTCCGAATACAATCCTGAAATTTCAACCCGAACTGTCCAAAAACAGTCCCAAAAATTCCTAAAAATTTCTAAACTCAGTTCAAAAAATTTGGGACTGAAATTTACGGCCTCTCACGGCCTCTAAGAAAATTCCAAGCCATTACATAGCCTTTAGGATAGAAATAACACAAGTGGGAAAATTTTCTACCTCTTGAAGTTTGACAAAATGCTAAGATATTGGCACCCTCTGGCGTAGCTCTCGTCAAATAGTCAACTTTGTCTTCTCCTTTCAGACGAAAATCTGAGTTAATTTCCATAAATATGAGAAAGAAACGAAGAGAAGAAAAAATAAAAAAATCTCATCTCTCACTCTACATGCACTATATCCGTCCGTCTGCCTGCTTTTTTATTTTTATCTTTTTTTATTCTTATTCTTATTATTATTAGTATCATTATTATTATTTGGATAAATGATTTCTATTGCTTCATTCGGGTCCGTTTCTTTCCCAAAATAATTTATTTATTTTCAATTCACTTTATTGTAAATGTACTTAAATCAAGCCATTTCCTGACTTCCGAAATTTTTGTAAAAATCTCGTCCCTGAAGTCAATGGTGACGTATCACCCAGAAAATCGTAAAATATTTTGACTGTCTCGGAATTTGACGAAATTTTTCTGGGTTATTAGATTTCGTGAGACGAATTTAACGACACAATCCGTTTCGTCATTCGAGATCTAGAGAATTTTCTAGGCTTCCCGAAACCATTATGACAATTTATTATTATTATTATCCTTTTGAAATTCCATAATTTGTACTTTCACCCCTCCATTTTTCTTAATTTAAAAAATTACCACATTCTTTGAAAACTGCAATTTCACCCTTAAAAACAACTTTCAAAAATTCTATTATAGCATTAAAATAATTAAGGAAGCCCTTGGTGAACATATGCGACCCTACGGTTACACATACCGTACACCCTCTTGGGATAGGGTGTTACATCAAATGGTTCAAATTTCATCATGGTTGCATTCTAAATTCAAAGAGCTTTCCAACGACACCTCACACGCCCTAATTCGAGTCAAAACGAAGAAGTTATGACCCAGACAAGTTGGAGAAGAAAAACAAGCAGCTGTCCAGAAACTGTATCGCGACCAAGCAAGCTGTGTCACGACCAAGAAACTATGTCGCGACCAAGCAAGCTATGTCGTGACCAAGAAATTGTGAAAAATAAAAAAAGGCCGAAAATTGAATTTTTTGGCTTGTTTTCAAGCCCATTTGGAGAACCTCTCTCATGGGGTTTCTCTCTCTAAACTGCCCATTTTTTTAGTTTTTCTGCAGATTTTGATTTTTTAGTAGATCTTAGAGTAATTTTTGAGTAGATTTTCTTTGTATCAAAGATATTTCGGTGCTATACATCAGAGATTCAGATTTCATTACTGTTAAGACAAAGATTGAAGCTAAAATCTGGATTTTTTTTCTCTCACTCCTTGTCTCTTGATTTCTTTCTTCATTTTCTTACTTTTTGTTGATTGGTGATGATTGAAATCCGATGTGGAGCATTAAACACCCTCTATGGAGTGGGGATTGGTGTTGAACATTCAGTTGTAGTTTCGGTTTTTGTGGGTTTGAATACTGAATTTATATAATTGGTACTGTTCATATAATGAATTGTTCGGAATGTAGGTAGCTTATACCCAGAAAAGAGTTGTATCTTTGCTCTGATTTCTAGGAGGCCCTCTGAGTGACGCAGAGATGGAGATTCCTAAGAGTAAAGAGCGGTAACTTAGGGGTATGTTAGACTAATATCTTAGAACTAATGAACTATGAAAAATTACTTTGGTAGATCACTAATTTACTCATGGTGTGAGGATTAATTAGATGATGTATCAATTCAGTTGATAAGAGGTTTCTCTTTAGTCTAATGAAAAGATCTTGATCCCTTGTTAGCAAAGATCTAATCAAGGAGATAGAAAGTTTTATTAGATTTGAAGGACGAGATACCAATTACATTGGAGAATGCTTGTATTTTCCTGTCTATGGGGACAAGAATTCTTCACTCCTAAAGAAATGGTTGTGAAGTATTGAAAAAGAAAAACAATCAAATCTTAAAGTTATGAGTTTGCCCACAAGTAGCTATTTAGACACATTTGTCCTGAAAAGGAATATGGTGTGTTATATAGTGAAATGTGTAGTGTCAAGAGAAATCCAAGCTATACTACATTGCTCTTGGACAAATCCAGCATTCAACTCACAAATGTTGTGCTTTCAAGGAAATGCAAACTGTTTGTAAATAATTATCCTCATCCCTAGTGTTTCTCTTCATACATTTTAGAATTAAGTAGTTGTTTATTTGGTAGATTTTAGAATTAGTTTTAAATCAGTTTTTATTTCAATTAAATTGATTTTATTCCACATCCTATTTGGTCGCCTAAATAGTAGAAGAATATATGTCCCGGGGTGATGGAATTCCAATTAGAGAGAACCTCCAATCCTTATGATGCGATATCGAACTTTTAGAGTCCGCTTTTTGCTAATATGACTCGTGCACTTGCGGAAGAAGGTTAGTGTTTAAAAGCGATACTTGCCATTTGACTTTGGAGTAAAAACACTTTTGTTTCAAATCAGTTTTTGAGTATTTACCACATTCACTCCCTTGGCCTTATTTTCATATATATCATTCGGTCTCAACATTCTTCGCGACGAAGCCCCCTTCCTCGGGACGAAGGTTGGTCGGCCCCTCTTCTGTTCATTTGCATCAATTGTTCCCACTTCATGTGTTGAGTGCATTATTCTATCTTGGTTTCCCATCTTTTTCATCAATGCATCAAGTTTTTCTTCTATGGTAGTCATTTTGTTCAGCTCCATCACCCCACTTCCTTTTAGTCTGATGCTCCTCCTTGAAGTCTCATATGAAGCTCTATAGTTGTATTGTAGTCACAGTCAGCTGCTTTGCCCTCTTGACCTCTTCCTCTTGAATGCTCCACAACAGGTTGCATCTATTATACCCTTGGAGGTGTAGTTCATAGAGTGATAAAAGATGTCCATCTAGGTAGTAAAATCTATTCCATGATTTGGGCATCTTTTTAGCAATCTCTTATATCTCTTCCATGCATTGTGGAGACTTTCATCCTCTCCGTGTTTAAACACTATGATTTCCCCTCTCCTTTCCAAGGTGAGTGTGATGGCCCACGCCTCCATACGCGACCCGACCCAAAGGCCGAACCCGATCCAGGACGTGGTCTTCCTTTCGAATCCAATTCCTTTTTCTTTTGTTAGTAAAACACATTTCCGATGCTCATTTTGTAAAGGATATTTATCTTTATGAAAATATATTTGTATATACTAATTCAACTTAAAGGGGGCCCATCATTTTTGTTTCAATATACATTTTCCATTAAATATGACATTACGTACCGTTCAATTCAGATTCTGCCTTTTATCTCATTCACAAGATTATAAAGTATTTTTCAATACAAAATATTTACAAAACCAAAATCGAGTTTGTATAAAAAGTGTCAAATATGATTTCATGAATGCATGGTCAGACTTTACTTCAACTCACATGAGGCCTTGACATTGAGCTACGAATGCATTGCGGTATTTTTCTTCGTACCTGTTCACTTGGTACCCGCGCGATGATAAAACAACGCACTAAGCATGTTCATGCCTAGTGGTTCTATACAGTTCGCTCTTCATTTCAGTTTAAGTAAATCATGCATTTTTTTAAATCGATGCCTTTGTACAATTTTTTTCAATGACCAATGCGGTACAATACATATATGTATATTTTCATTTCGTATACATTCAAATTACAATTCATTGGTCATTTCAATCATGCAGTTTCATATGCAATAAATCATTCAAACATAAATCATGCATTTCACAATTTTCTTTTCATTTTTCCCTTAAGCGAATTTAACCTATGCTTTCGGTGCATAGGATAATGAATCATGGCACGGTCCCGCTGGGCTGTAGGCCTGTATAAAAAAAGTTTTATAACACAGTACGTGTAGCACCCCATTCGGCAGGCAGGTTGGCGGATCCAAAGCGAGTGCAGGTTTGCTAGAAATTAAGAATTCATTACCCAGAAACATAAAACAAAATAACCGTTTAGGCTGACATTCCATTTCGTATAAAGACTTTCAAATATGTGCGGAAGCTATTTCAATTCGGTAGGCCTATAAACATTTACATTTAACAAAATGCATTTACAATGAAGGCATTCCATGGCCATTCAAAATAATATACAAAATCGCAAAATGATATTCTTAGAGTTCACCTCTCTTTAAAACACGTTCCATAAATATCCAAAACAAAATGAGTCAAAACTATATTCTTCTCATGAAGACTTTTAAATCATTGAATTCAATGAAAAATAGTTACAAAATATCATGAATGGAATGATATGCATGGGATGTAGCATTTACTTATACTCCGCTCACTTTGACGGTGACTCCGCTCCCGGCGATCTTTGGTCCTGCTACTTTCTACTTGGTACTTGTGCGATGACAAAAACAATGCGCTAAGCATTTTTATTCTTAGTGGTTATATACGATTCTCTATTTATTTTAGTTTAAATCAAATCATGCAATTTCATAAGACAATGCTTTCGTACTTTGTTAAATAACCAATGCAGTACAATACATACATAAAGATATATTTCCATATAATCAATTACAATTCATTGGTCATCCCAAACTATGCATTTTCATGTGCAACAAATCATTCAGATCACCGTCATGCACTTTTTCATTCTCATTATCATTTTTGCATTTTAACCCTTATCGAATTTAACCTATGCTTTGATTGCATAGGATAGCGAATCATCGACGCGGTCATTAGTGTAAGTGAGTGTAAGCACGGTTTATAAAAATATGTACTCGGTTGGTGGCCTCTAGTCTTGTCGGCTGGGATATGGATCGGTATGCCACAATAGATGCGTTTGTTGAAGCTTTTATTGATATATCAATCTATCCTTGTCAATTTAACGGTTAACATTCTATTAAGGGCATTCAAATCATTTATAGGAAAATACAATATAGTATGTATTTTTATACAAACAAATCATTTCAATACTCATTCAATTTCCGTCATTTTATTTACTTAATCAATCAATTTCTCAAATTTTAAATCAGATTTAATTCATTTTCACAATTTATTTGCATCAAATCAATTAAAACAATTCAATATGCAATTCAAACATTTTTGGAGATGAGATTCAAATAATGAGAGAAAGGTAATAGAACAAACCAAAAGCTTTGCCTTTGATTCCAATCCTCGGAATCTCGATCTGGAAATCTAAGAACAATATTATTTATTGCTAAGTGATTTGGTTAGGGTTGATTTTGGAGGGCTTAATATACGTATTCTTAATCTCATTAGCAAATAAGGGCAAGATACAAGCCAGTATGGTTGTTAGTTCCCGACTTTAATCCATCACATAGCAAAATACTAAAATTTTTGTCCTACCTTTTAATCATTTTCCAATAGTACTCTTGATCAGTCTAAACCATCCCAGGAAGATTAAGTCAAAACCTCAAACGAGACACCTTTACAAGGACCGTTATTTTCCAGTTTTGTACTCTCTGGACTTTATTACCCAAAAATTATTCAAATGGTCTTTCAAAATTATGAAACTCTACAGTTTAGTCCTTTATATATCTAATGACATCTCTGAAAATTTTCAATTTAAAATTCCTTCTCTAAGGCCTTCAACCACATAACACAAACATGACAAAACATGTTTTTTTTTTCCAGACAACAGTACCTTTAAAACGTCTCACCAAAACCAATCCTAATGTTGTCCAAAATTAACTTCAAACATTGATTTTATAAAGAAATTGGTCCAGTTTTCTGCTTTAACATCCCAACCCTAACACATCCTTTGGCTGACTTGTAACAAAACACTTTCTAAAATCAAATAAATTCCCAAATAAATTTTTCCAGCAGAAAATTTAATATTTCCAAGACCATATATTCCTTCCCAAGACCTTTAATCATCCCAACAATCTATTTTCATAAATTCCAAAACACACTTAGCCAAAATAGTCCCAAACTCAAGTTACGACATTTTAAATGCCAAATTGGTTAGCTCACTAGATCACGTACTATTATTCTCGATTTTTGGGTTCTTAACTCCATAAATTTGTAATGTTTACTTCTCTCATTTGAATCTATGGTTATAAGGTTTCTTCTCTAATTGGAATCACCCAATTTGGATCACCAAAACTCAAGTTATTGCATTTTACATCTAGACTACTCTAATTTGCAAAACAGAATCTACACATAGCTCCACTTTGACAGATCTCTGGGCACTTTGGGGTTACAATTTTCCAAAATCTACACAAAACTCAAGTTATTGCATTTTACATCTAGACTACTTTAATTTTCAAAACAGAATCTACATATAGCTCCACTTTGATAGAATCTACACTCTAGGCACTTTGACAGATTTCAAGTAAATTATTCCCCTAGAATTCTAGTTTAACCAAAATTTGTAATCACTCAAATTGGATGAGTGAAACTCATTTTATGGCCAAAACACCACAACTACACCTAAAACAGGGCATACTCGTGAGCTACTCTAACCCCCCTTTAAGCCCATATTCGGGAGCATTAGTGGTACAATTTGCTCTTGGTCCCTTCTATAAATTTGTAGCTCTATCTATTATGGTTCTTTACCAATTGGAATCACTTCATTTGGATCATTATAACTTAATCTATAGAAACAACAAGAACAGGGGTTTTGACAAAATTTTGACAGCATTTCCTTTGAAAACCAAACATTTCTCTTTTTACAACCACTCCTCCAAACCAATCCAAACCAATACCAACCAAAAAATCTCTTCAAAACTCAACCAACACAACCCCAAAACTCTTTTTATCCACATTTGGGGTTTTCCTTAACTCAAACACAAATAAAAGGGGTTTAGGGTTTGAGTCTTACCTCAAATCTCTTTCAAACTTCAATACCAAGGTTCCTTCTTGTTTTGGATCACTAGCCTTTAATTTTTCATGGAACAATTCTAAATCCCCCATTCAAAAGCCTAGCTCTCATTTTTTCTCAAAAATGAAAATACCTTAATGAGAGATGCCTCTCATGGGCCAAAAATATGAAGTCCTTTTATGTCTCCTATTCCACAAGGCCTGCTTTGTTTTCACACTAAATCCCATTTTCTCATTTATGTCATTTTAACACTTCATTTCAATTTTATTTCATTTCATTTACACTTTTGCACTTATACTTCTCATTTATGACCCTTGGGTCCCCATTTGACAATTTTACCAAATTTAATTAGTTTCTGTAAAATTTTCAAGTTGCATATCTTTTTTGTTCTGTGCATTTAAATTTCGAAAAAAATTTCATTTAATTTATTTTATACCCTCAACATAAAATAAAAAATATTATATATAAAAAAAAATATTAGGGTATTTTTGGGGCATTACTGTATGGTCCCGTTGGGTTATTAGATGGTTATTAAAAATCATTTCTTGAACACTACGTCGCATCCTGGCAGGCTCACGGATGGTGACACATCATTTCGTGGCGATCTTGCTCATTTGACCCTTATTGGTATACCAATCTATCCTTAACTCGAATTTACCTGTTAACATTCTATTAAGAGATTGCTCAAATCATTCATAGCAATTTACAATAGTGTATACATTTCTATCCCAAATACTTGGTTTCAATACTCATCTGAATTTTCATGTGCAATTCATTTCACAATCGGTTGTATCAAATCAATACTACAATTATAGCAATTCATTTCAATAAATTTCACTTATTTCATAATCCTTCAAACATTTTGAAATAGAGAGAGAGTGGAGAACAAACCAATTCATTTATGGCTTAAACAGACACACATAATTCTTATAAAACATTTTAGATTTATTTTGTCAAACAAAACACAAAACCGAAACAAGGAAGGAAGTGTGAAGAAAAAACCCAAAAAGGTTTTCGCTCTTCGATTCCTATTCTCAGAATCCTGTTCTTGGGTCAAGCTTCCTTGTCACTAACCCTTAATCCATCAAAAATATGTAACTATCAAAGAACAACCCAAGAAAACAAATCAGTTGTGCATTATAGGATTTTTGGTTAGGGTTAATGTCTACCTAATACAACTTCACTTGAAAATTTTTCTGGGGACACATGAGCCCTATTTTTCTCATACTTACTTCAAGAAAATGATAGCTATATGAGTCTATTTTTATTAGGAATTGGAATAATCTCATTTGGATCATCCAAACTCAAGTTAGGGCATTTTAATGCCAAACTAATCGGTATGCCCAGCTCACTCGATTACCTACTATTATTCTCTATTTCATGTGTCTTAACTCCATAAATTGGTAATGGTTCCTTCTATTCATTTGAAACTATGGTTCTAAGGTTTCTTCTCCAATTAGAATCACCCAATTTGGATCACCAAAACTCAAGTTATTGCATTTTACATCCAAACTACTCTAATTTTCACAGCATAATCAGATTGTTCTTGCACATAACTCCAGTTTGACATATTTATGGGAACTTTTGGGTTACAAATTTCTTACACTTAATTCAATTAAATTATTCCCCTAGAAGTATAGTTTACCCATAATTTTGAATCACTCAATTTGGATGATTGAAACTCAACTTACAGCCAAAGCACCACAAGTACACCTAAACAGAGCATACCCATCAGCTACTCAAAACTCACATTTAAGCCCATATTTGGGAGCCTTAGAGCTACAATTTGCTCCTAGTCACTTCCATACATTTGTACCTATAGTTCTTATGGTTCTTTACCAATTTGAATCACTCAATTTGTATGATTATAACTTAACTTATAGCCAAAACAAAAATAGGGGTTTTGGAAATTTTTTGACAACAACTCCTTTGAAACTTCATCATTTCCTTTATACAAAAATTCCTCAAAACCAATACTAACCCAAAATAACTTTGAAAATTAACCCAAAACAACTCCAAAATTGATCTACAGCCAATCAAAATAATCTTTACATAAGGTTAGGGTTTTTCCCGAAATCCAAAATCATCAAAGAGGTAGTTAGGGTTAGTTTTCTTACCTTAGCTCTCTTCAAATCTTCTCTTCCTTCTTGCTTGAGCAAAGATAGACCAAGAATGGAGAGAAACACACCAAAAATACCTTATTCTCCCAAGCCCTTGCTCCTCTCAAATACGTGAATGCCCAAATGGGCATTCCATAGACCACTTTGGTCTTTATTCTCATGTCACGTGTAATGCCATGTTTGGCTAGCACATTAATTTGTTTTTTCTCATTTTTCTCATTTTAAAGCCTCATTTCACTTCCATTTCCACTTCATTTCATTTCATTTATACTTTGTCTCTTACATTACTCGTTTATGACCCTTAGGTCCTCATTTGACATTTTTACCAAATTTATTTGGCTTCTGTAAAATTTCCAGGTTTTTATCATTTTTTGTTTTTAGCCATTTAAACGCCAAAAAAAATATAATATAATTTATTTTACACCCTGAACATGTTATAAAAATGTTAGGGTATTTTCAGGGCGTTACAGTGAGGGCAGGAGGAAAGAATTTGATCATGTAAGCCTCCACCAACTCTTCCCAATTATTCACTAATCCATAAGGCAATGATCAAACCAATTGGCTACCACATCCTCAATGAAAAAGGGAAGAGTTGCAACTTGATCACCTCAGGTCTCACCCCATTCAGATTTATTGTGTTTGCCATCCGTAGAAATCTTCCCATATGCTCATTGGGGTCTTCACTAGGATGTCCAGTGTATTGATGCTGCTGCACTATTGTGATCAAAGTTGGCTTTAGCTCAAAATTATTGGCCTCTATAGCAGGTTGTCTCATAGTAGAGTATTCATCTTGAATAACTAACCTCCAAAAATCCTCTATAGTCATTTGTCTATGAGGTCTCCTTGCTATTGTTTCTTCTGGAAATGGTTGTCGTATCTTTCTCTACTCTGCCATAATTATTGATTTCGCACTTTTTACTTTTCTCAGATTTCTCAGTGTTCTTTCCAGTTCTATGTCAGAAGACAACAGTTCTGCTTCTGGTTTTCTATAGATCTTCCTGAAATAGAAACACACTAAGATCAAATGAAATATGTGGAAAAAAACTATATCCATTTAAGGTTATAAAAGATTTTCAGTAGCATTCTCAGCTACTGTAGTTAAAACTACTTTTGTAATTTTATGAAAGTTTTGATAAAACAGAGAAAAATGTCCAAATTAGCAATTCTCTCTTTGGTTGGAATATTGATATTTAACTTCTCCTTTTTATCCCCGGTAACAGCGCTAAAAACTTGTTTAACAGACCATATGATTGAAGTCCGGTTTCTAGCACTGTCAACAAGAACTAATTCTATCTCCGGCAACGGTGCCAAAAACTTGTTTGATTTTAATTTTTTTAACATAAACAGCCCAATCAGTAGTGCTTTGCCTCCTAAGATTATTCAGTCCTAGGCAATGACGCCAAAAAATTGTTATTGTGACCAAAATTGATCAACCAAATCTTCAACACTGCCACCAAAGGCTATTCAGTCCTTGACAACAACACCAAAAACTTGTTGATTGTAGATATAAAATATGTTGTCTGCCTTATATGAGAAGGCTTCATTTAAAATTTTGTTTTGGTCTAGATCCTTTGCAAGTGCCACGGGTCCTCTAGTAATAAAGTGGTTAAGTCTAGATTTTCTTCAACGAGTTGATAAGAGTCCCGGAGCATCAATTACCCCATCTACTAAAGATCCTCACTATTTGAACACAAAAGTTAAAAGTGATTTTGTTTAAACTAAAGGAAAGTAAGACTAATTAAAATTCTATAACTATATATAAAGAATTCAAAATATTTGGATTGGAAAGTTCACTGGGTAACTTAACACTAGGAAATAGATCAATGTACAATTATCAATTTCTGCATCTTTTAATAACATAGTTTAGCCATGAGTTTGAAATATAAATTTGTCAAAGATTCAAGGTAGTATAGTTCGGATTCCTCCATACACCATACATTTCACTAATTAAAGATCCATGTTCCTTTAAGACACATGAGTCTAATCATTTACTTGTAGGTTATAATCCTCTTTCTAAGATTTGGGTATTTTTCCTTTCCAGTTCTTCACACCCAATTCTTAGGACTGAAGAATTTTTGTCCCATAGACAGGATAATGCAAACCTTCTTCAATCTAATTGGTATCTCATCCTTCAAATCTAATAAAAAATTTTATCTCCTTGATAAGATCTCTGCTAACACGGGATCAAGATCCTTTCATCAGACTGAGGAGAAACCTTTGATCTAAATTGATACATCATCCAACTATTCTCACACCATAAGTAAATTAGTGATCTATTGAAGTAATCTTTAAGAGTTTATTAGTTCCATAGTATTAGTCTAACATACCCCTAAGTAACTGCTCCATACTCTCAAGAGTCTCCATCTCTATGTCACTCAGAGGGCTTCTTGGAAATCATAGCAAGATACAGTCATTTTCTAGGTAAACACTACTAATATTCAGAACAAATAATTTCAAGAACAACACCAATTACATAAATGCAAGATTTCTAACTATGACGTTCTTTCAAGTTGTGCAAAAAGCAATAATTAACATCGATCCATTCCCAGAGGGAGCTCAGTCTTTCAAGCAGTTACAAATAACATTATTCTTAGATTAGGTAAATTCATTGAATTACCAAGCTAACTAAAATAAATGAACTCAGGAAATTTCCAAATTCCATTCAAATCGAGCGATGTGAAAACTAAAATTTATAAACCCTAGCTCGAAACTTGCACCGGATCCTTTACTTTCGAATCAAAACAAACTAACTACAAAGCTCAACTAAAACTAAATTGACAGAAAAGAAATAAAAGAAAAATAAAAGAAAAAATTTAAAAAATGATATACAAAGGAGTCTCTAGATACCCAAAAGTTCTTGGTTTGGCGGAAGATACGCACAATGCCCTAGGTGCTTCTATTTATATATTTTCAAATAATAAGCCGCACTTCGAGGCTGAAATTGTGGATCCCCAAAAATCTGGTCCAAATGGCATCTTTGTCATGACATAGAAAATTATGTCGTGACATTGTTTTGTTTGTGCTCCAGCTTTTTGTCGTGGCTTGCAGTGTTATGTCGCGACATTGTTTTGTGCCTTTTCATGGAATTATGTCGCGACATTCTTCTATACCTTTTCTTGGAATTATGTTGTGACATAGTTTGAAAATGTCGCGACAAAGTTCTGCTAAATTTGTCTTGTAATTGTCGCAACAAGAGTGTCCTGTGTTGCGACATTTCTTTAGTGCCTTACATCTTAAATGCTCGAATGTATGTCGTGACATAAAAGTTTTGTTGTGACAAAGCTTCCTTTTTGCTTCTTTTGATTGTGTCATGACATAAACTTTCAGTGTCGCGACAGAGTTTCTCTTCCTTCATCTTGTTTTATGTCGTGACATGATTTTAAAATCTCGCGACATAAATTAACTCTTTTGCTCATATTGTGTCGCGACAATCTTCTATTATCTTCTAGGAGCTTCTCTTTAATTTATGTCGCGACATAATTCTTCTTTGTCACGACATTCTTTCTGTACTTCTCATCAACCCTTGTTGCAACAATAAAATTCTATGTTGCGACATAGCCTTCTTGCCTTACTATGCTGTCTTTGAACTTTATGTCGCGACATACTTCCTGCTTTGCTCTTGCCATTTCCTTGTACGTTTATCATAATAAAACCCTTGTCGTGACCAACTTGTCTTGACTTGTTTCATTACTTTGCTATTTTCTATCGCGACATAGTTTTGTTTTGTCATGACATTCTTTCTTCCCTCTTCAGCTCTTTATGTCACGACGTAGTTGTAAAATGTCGCGATAGATCTCTGCCAACATTTTCTTGGAACAATGTTGTGAACAATGTTGTGACAGAACAAAGGAATGTCGTGACAAAGTTCTGTCTTTTGATTCCCACTATGTCGCAACATTCACTTTCTTTGTTGTAACATTTATCATTCAGTTCTTCTCATATTATGTCGCAACAAATTTGTGAAATATCGCGACAATCTTCACTTCTAACTTAAATTCAACTTCTTCTTTGTTGTGACATAGCTCCACTAGTTACCTTGAAATTGTGTCGCGACATTTTGAAATTATGTCGTAACATTTCTGCCTTAGCCAAATTTTCAGCTTTTCTTGTTGGAATTGTTTCTTTTCATTCAAAACCTGCAAAACACAAAGTTGGTGAATATTCCATAATTCAGCATTAAAATGAATCATAAACTTCCAAAAATAAGCCAGAAAAATGGACTAAAAATAGTGATTTAGGACTTATCATTATAGAAGATTTTATAGATGAAAGAGTTTTAATCGAAACATATCACCATTTAGAGAGGTGATTGAAAAAAAGAGGATTGAGCTTATTATGCGAACATAAACCAGCTGGGTTTGCAACTGTAGTAAGAGAATTCTATGCTAACATAGTGGGGAAGAAGGAAAATATGTGCTATGTTCGAGGAAAGTGGATTTCCTTTGACATGGATAAAATAAACAAGAAATTCAAGCTGAAGAAGCAAAAGGATAGATCCAAGTTCAAGAAGTTGCAGAAAGATCCAGACCACTAGAAAATAGTTGAGTTATCAAAGGATGGGAAAGGAGTGAATTCAACAAAGAAGAACCTTTGACTCTATTTGCGAGAGGGAGTGGCTAAGCGGCAGGGAAGCAAGGTATGGTTTTACGCCCATCGATTAAGTCTACCTTCAAACACCTAAGTACCGTGTGAAAGGAAGAGGTGGTACTTTTGTATGCCATATTGAAGGGGTACAAAATGAATGTGGGGGAAGATCATGGAGAAATCAATTCTGAGCTACTACTGAAGTAATTTCAAAAGTCTGATTCCATACCCAACAACCATCACCAGACTGTGTATATTAGAAAGAGTAGAAGGCATATGGGAAGAAGAAGAAAGGTGTCCAAAGACTTCTCCTCTAACCCTCACTGGCATAATTAAACCTCCATCTAACAAGGGCAAGGAAAAAGTACAAGAAATTGAAGAAGAAAATAGAAACAATAGAGAAAATAAGCAATGATTATGGTAGCTTAATAAAGAGAGAGAGAACAAGATAGAGGAGAATCTAGGCCCAATCTAGAATTTATCCCGGATGTTTGAGGTACCATCAGAGCTAGCTAAGAGCTCTAGACAGTAAGGTAGCAATGCAATACTCATGGAAATGTTGATCAGAATGGAGCAGAATACGAAAGAAAAAGACAATCAGTTGAAGATCAAATTGAAGGAGAGGGACCTGTTCCTTTAGGAAGAACTAAGAAAAAGAGACCAGTTCCTTGATTAAGCTTAGTCAAGCCGGAGGTTCGAATTGGAAGAAAGGATTGGAGAGAGATTAAAAGTGGTGAAAAGAACTGAGGGTAAGAGATATAGCTTTCTAAGAGGAAATAGGGAAGCAAGAATATGATCTCTACCAAATGTTAGAGACAAGAGATAAGGGAATCAAAGAGGCTCTGGTCTTTAGGGACAAAGAATGGATAATAGTCTTCAACACTGCAGAGATAGCTTGAGGATGACAACTCAAGAGCAAGTAAATTTGAGGACATTTATGGACTCAATATGCAAGAGACAATGTGAGTTGACCAAATCAAATGCACAACTTCTAGACTGGGCTATGAAAGTAGTATCAAGGAAGAAGAAGGTGCCACTGCTTCAGATTAATATCTCAGACTATGTCCCTTATATAATTGTACCTCCAGCAGAAGACCCAAATATACCTTTCTCTTTGGTGACCTGTAGAAGTTCCTTTATCTCCTATAGTAGCATTACCTCAAGATGGAAACTTGTGGTACTAAACCCCGAGAATATCTGAAGAACCCTTTGAGAGATTGAAAAATATAAAAGGGAACAAGTGCAAAAGGCAAAGTCTCCATTAGGGCCTAAGGAAAATAAGAAAAATTAAGTCTCTTGTTTGTACTTATTTGTAAAGAAATCTCTATTTAATGCTTTCATGATGAAATAAATGAAATTTCTTTGTTCAAATTGTGTATTATGTTGAAGATGTTTGCAATTTAGTATAAACCCTGAATATGGTAATTGGATGGTTTGGTTGAATTGGTATGATTGTTGTTGAGTTGATGTGCTATAATGAGTGAGCTGGAATAAAATGTTGAATCAAAATGAACTTTTAAATGTTGATATAGCACAACAACATGTTTAGAAACCAAACAAGAAATTGGTAGATGAAATTGGGGTAGGATGAGCATAACTGAAAATTGGAAGTTATGATGTTATTAATAAATAAGTTGAATTTCAAGACTCAGGAAGATTTAAACAAATGATGGAACAAAAAAGACTTATTATTCTATTTTGATAAATGATTTTAGTTCTAGACCACAACATACATAATTGAACTACCTTTACAACTAATTGTGCTAAGATTAGGGACAACTAATTGTGCTAAGATTAGGGACATCTTTTGAGATCCATCACAGTTTTAGGCTCCCTAGATTCCTAGAACTTGTTAGATTATTATTCAAGGCGAAATCCTAAGCAATACAGCTAACAGGAAATGATATGGGCCATCCTTGGAAGTTTGAACCTTTAAAAGCCACCACTTGTAATATCATGTACGCCTTACCTAGTTCATATTAAAGCGAAAAATGTCAAGTTCATCATCAACAAGAAAACGAAAAGCCTCAATCATTTCTTAAATCTAATCCAACAGTAAAATACCCTGTAATTTGCCCAAATTGCATTGGGAGTACAAAATAATTGGATAATGGAATAAGTTTGGTGGAGTTAGGAAAATCAATTGAGATGACGAAAGAAAACAAAATGATGCACAAAAGAAGCTATGAAAATACCAAGTATCAAGGTGGAATGAGTTTTGATATGTAGCCTTTATATAAACAGTGGATTCTAGGGGTGTTTCAACACCTAGTACCTAATGCCCTTGTTGGTATGGGAATTTGTAACCTAAAGCTCTCTAAGGGTGAGTAGAAAGAAATCATTAAAAGAAAAACATTGCACTATTCCATAAACCTTGATAGGAAATGAAAAGTAAAAAGCTTCCAGTATGAGGAACTGAATTTGAATTCTGAAAGCGATAAAGAGAAATATCACAATGGCAAGTATGAAAAATGATGAACCAAACCAAGTTTGGGGGTGCTTGAAAGTTTATATCAATAAAGAATTGAAGGATGAAGAATGAAGACAAATATGTTGAGTTGTATGTACAATGCGGGTAGAATTTGAATATAATTGTGTTTATTTGCCCAGAGGCTTAAACCAAGCATTACAAGCCCTAAAAGACCTATATGGTCTTGAAGGTTGTATCTCACACCTTACCAGTGTGGAGATTAATATGACCAACAGAAGCCTATGGGATTCCTTAGAAAAATCATGGAGAAGTTTATTATCTGAATAGTATCATACAGGATTAACTAATTTCAAGATTGCAAAGGGGAAGACCATACACACTCGCTAATCAGGGGTAAATAATTAGATTTTTTTACATTATGTAATTATTTGTTTGTTTAAGTGAACTGTTGAAATCTTCTTCATTCTATATTTGAAACTTGTTCAAAGTAATATTATAACTATCACAATCTTTAGATCGATTTATTGGATAAGGCCCGAACAAAATGGCCTTAAAAAGCTTAATTGCTTGAGGATAAGCAAAATTTATTTTCTTTGCTTGGGGATAAGAAAAACTTTAAGTTTGGGGGAGTTTGATGATTCCAAAACTCATATATTTTCCAGTCCATTTTTCTTGCATTTTTTAGAGTTTAAGGTTCAAATTAATGCAGAATTATGGAATCTTCACCTAGATTTGTGTTTTACAGGGTTTTAATGCAAAAGAAGAAAAAAGGGCAAGAAAAGCAACAAAAAACGGTTAAAAATGAATTGCTGTGTACAGTACATCTTTGTCGTGAAACAAAACCTGGCGAATCTGAAAATATCGCCTTGATATTCGAACTCTATCGCGACAAATATTGAAGACTCTTGCGGAAGGCAAAAGAAATGTTTGTTGTGACAAAAGGATAATAGCCTAGAGACAATTGAAGATTATCTCGACATTCCAAACTTATGTCATGACATAATACAAGTGAAGGCAGAAGAAGTTTGTCGATCGCGTGCAGCTGCATTGACGAAATGATGACCAGACATAGCAGTTCTCATAAGCATTGAAAATATGTAACAACAAAAGATAAGCAGAACTCATAAAGAAACACTTGACTTATGTTGCGACATACAAATTCATTGTCGCGATACAATGAAGGGCAGACTGAAGAAGGAATGTCGCGACATAGCAAAGAATCTCGCAACACAAGAAAGTTAGAGTTCACTAGGAGTTTGTTGCGACAGTGGATTCCATGTCGTGACAAACCATACAGAGATTAGTAGCACAAGGCAAGTAAAGAATGTCGGGACACGCAAAACTTTGTCGTGTCAATTACTAGACTGTGTCAACTGAAGTTTGTCACAACATTTCACAGCCTTGTCGTAACAAAAGAAGGAACAAGGCAAAGAAAGTTTGTAGTGATAATAAATATTTTTCGCGTGTCGCTTGAGAAAATGTACTCACAAAAGACTGCAATAAAGTCACGAAAAAAAGGTTAAGGCATAGAAGTTGAAAAAATGTCGCGACATGTATGAAATTTTTCGCGACAAACTATTCAAGGGTAAGAAACTAAAGACATAGCAAAAATGTCGTGACAAACCCACAACAAAGCCTGAAGAGACACAACTAAGCTGCAATGTCGCGCCATAAACCAACTTTGTTGCGACAAAGACAACAAGCGACTGCGTTCAAAATCCGCCATTTTAAGCTTGGAATTCTAGCCTTGGCATTTCGCGAGCCTATAAATAGAAAGAGTTAGAGTGACCTCTTCGGATCGAGAATCTTTGTGACTTCAGTAACTTGAGCTTTTTACGGAGAAGTGAAGTCTCTTTGTATATATTTTTCTTTTTATTTTATTTTCTTTTTATTTTATTTTCTAGATTTGTTTAAGTTAAATCAATCGAAATTTGAAAGGTGGGGCTGAGATCATTGTATATAGAATTTCATTTCTGTTTGAATTCAAGTGGAATTTGGAAATTTTTCTGAAATCCTAGTTTATTCAATTTGATGACAATTTAAATGAATTTGTTTGATCAACTAGTCATTGCTATTTGTGTTCTAGTTATGGAAGGATGAGCTCCCTCTGGTAAGGAATTTGATGTTTTAATGATTTTTTGTAGTATTAAATGATGTTTTAGGTATGAAAACTGGATTGATGTAATTAGCACTTCTCTTTGCTCGGAGTTGTTCTAAGCGTCGATTACGTACCTAGAAAGAATTGTATCGTGCTCCTAATTTCGGGATCTACAGGTGACACGGGATGGACGACTGAGCAAAGAAGCGTGACACAGGGGTACATTGCATTGATATTCATTGAACTAATTTACTCTAAGTATCACTCTGGTGCATCATAGGTGATGTTCTAACCTTTGACTTCAAGGTTCCCTTCTAGGTGACAGCAGAAGTGTGTTCAGGAAAGAACCACATGATGATAAATAAGTTTAATCCTTTGAGGTTTCATCTCAATCTAGTAGAATGATCTTGATCTTGTGTTAGCTAAGATTCAAATCAAGCAGAAAAAGATTTTTATTCGAATTGATGGTTGAGATAACAATTGCATTGGAGAAGGCTTGTGTTACCTTGTCTATGGTTGACCTAGTTTAGGAATATGGTATTCTAAATTGTGAAATGTGTAGTGTTAGGAGGCATTCCAAGGCTACACGACTATGCTCTTAGACAAATCCAGGATTCATTACCTTCACAATACTTGTTCTTGAACATGTTGCAAACCAATAATCATAACACCGATTTTATTCCTAGTGCTATTTCTACTCATTGAAATCTCTGATTCTTTTGTTTAGACATTTTTCAATTAAAGAAAATTTTATAAAAAGCATTTTCATTACGGTTTTGTTAGATATTTCACAAATTATAGAAAATAGTAGTTCAAATAGTGATTCTCTCGAGTAGTAAGGGTAGTTGATCTTTAGATTTTCTCATCAATCCCTAGGGAATGATATCTAGACTTATAATCGACTTTATTACTTGTATGGCATGTGCACTTGCAGTGATTTAGATCAAAACTAGTTTTAATTATATAATAGCATATACAACAGCAGAAAATAATTTTTACATCATATTTGGTCAATCAAGTTTTTGGCATTACTGTTGGAGATTGAATTTAGTCCTTGGTAGTAGTGACAGAAATTTGAAGTCTAGACTCATCAATTGTTTTGGTCTATGTTAAAAAAAAACCAGTCAACAAGGAGTCACTTTTGACAAAGATGAAGAGGAAAAATGCCCTGTAGTCTCTCCTCTCACAGTCACTGTCATCACCAAGACTCCAACAAGCAAATTAAAAGAAATTTTGAAAGGAGTTGAGGAAGAAGGAGGAGACAAAGAGGTTGAAATGAATAATAGTGAGCCTAATGATAAAGCACTGGTGGTAGGCAAAAAGCAGATAAGGAATGTAAGGGAAAGGAGTACAAGCTCAGATTTAGTAATGTACCTAGAAGCTGAAGCTTATAAAAAAGACCAAGCTGAGAGTTCAAGTCAGCAAAGCAGCAATGCAGAACTTTTAGAAATGTTGAAAAGAATGGATCAAGGATTACTGGAGAGAGACATACAACTGAAAGCCTTCCTGGAGAAAAAAGACTAGTATTTTGAAAGAGTAGAGAAAAATAGTCGGTTATGGATGAAGCAATCAAGCAAAGGGATTTAGAATGGAAGGGAGAACTTGAGAGAAGGCATCAAATGTGGAGAAATGAAATAAAAAAAATAGAGATCAAGCCTATTGGTAGGGGTAGTTCAAGAGAGATGATGATTTGAAGAAAAAGATAAGTCACTGAAGGATGCATTGATTTCTAGAGACCAATTATGGTTAGATAGTCTGGATTCCTTTAATAGTAAATTGAAATATATATATATATATACTATGCTCAATTTGACATGGGAAAAACTATGGGATCACTTGCTCTAATTCAAGTTGAAAGGAGTTGATAAAGTAATATCAAGATGGGATAGGTAATAGTATGATCAACAAGAAAATAGAAGCTCCAAAAATCACCATTTCAAACTACATCCGTTATGTCATCTAGCCTCCTTATGAGCATGCTATCCAAGGACCCCTAGTGTCCTCAGAAGCCATAGAACCCTAAGAAGAAAAAAAGAAAAAACAGAGCAAATGAATTTCTCTCTTGTATCTCCAATCTTATCTGAAAAATCTCTTATGTAAAATCTTCCTTTCATATGAATGAATTGCCTTTATTGAAATTGTGTCATCGTTTAAGTCCTAGTTGTAAAACCCCAGAAAATTCTAATTTTCTGAAGAAGAGTAAAACGGTAATTTCGGTCAAAATCCGGAATTTTTCTAGATCTCGGATGACAAAACGGACTTCACCATTGGAATCGTCTCGCGAAATCTAGCTACCATGTCGAATTTCGTCGAATTCTGTGATAGTCGTAATTTCACGTCTTTCGAGACACCGAGGGTAGTATAGGACACTTAGCACATGTTGAGTGGTTCACGGTGTACCACGTGTCAAGTGCAGGGTAATTCAAACAAAGAGCCCAAGTGGGACCCATAAGAGACTTGTGGAAACACATGATTGGAGAGAAATCCAAGGTAGATGGATAAGGTGATAAGGGTAATCCAAGGTATTGACATGTGGACAAAGATTACCCTCCAAACTTGAATTTAGACCTAACAATACGGTAGGAAGGGGGGAAAAGGAAAGAAAAGAAAAAAAGGGGGAGAAAGCTTAGAGAGAGAAGCTCCACTTTTTCTCTAGTTTTCCCGGCGATCGGACCTACAGTTCCCGGCGGATCAAGAAGAAAAGTGTTTCCCCGCTCAAAGAGTTTCCAATAGAGACCGGAAACGGGGAGTTTTGACAAACTCAAAGAGGTAGGTCTTCTCCTAATTTGGTTATTTTCTACCCTAAGGGTTGTGTGGTGGTGTCTTGCCCCAAGGAAGGTGTTTGGTTGCATTTTGAACCAAGGGAAGTTACTCTATTTTGATCATACGCATTAGTAGGACTTTAGGACTGGTTTTGGGTAGGAAATAAAGGGAAGTTGGTAGTGAGTCCGTCATGTAAATTGTAGCCACATTAGTGAACTTGATGTTAGGTTTTGAATTTCTCAAATCGGACCTCTGTAGCTCAAGTTATGGTCTGTTTACTCTAAACAGTCTAGTGGAAAGGTTGTCCGGTTGGGTCAGCCCGGCTGGGTCTGTCTGGCTGGGTCCGCTCGACTGGGTTTGCCCAGATGGGTCAGCCTGACTGGGTCTGTCTAGCTGGGTTCGCTTGGTTGGGTCTGCCCTGCTGGGTCAACCCATCTGGGTCAGTCCGACTGGTCTTCTCGGCTGGGTCCGTCCGGCTAAGGTCATGTATGACCTCCAACTTCGGAAGGTCATAACTTCTTTGTCCGAACTCCATTTTTGGTATTCTTAGACCCTATGGAAAGCCCATTGAGTCAAGATTTCAACTATATTCCCGTGGAGGACATTGGGCAATCGGGCCGGTTAGTGCTGGACGACTAGGACTAGTTAATCATGTATGACCTCCAACTTCGGAAGGTCATAACTTCTTCGTCCGAACTCCATTTCGGGTGTTCTTGAACCATATGGAAAGCCCATTGAGTTAAGATTGCATCCATATTTTTGTGGAGGAAATTGGGAAATCAGGCCAGCTAGTGCTCATCGGTAAGTGCTGGCCGGCTAGGACTTGTTAGTCATGTATGACCTCCAACTTCGGAAGGTAATAACTTCTTCGTCCGAACTCCGTTTCGGGTGTTCTTGGACTCTATGGAAATCCCATTGAGTTAAGATTTCATCCATGTTCCTTTGGAGGGAATTAGGGGATCATAACCCTACTTAAAATATATGTTTTTCACTAAGTGTGCAGGTTGCATTATTGTGTAGAGGTGAATAGCTGGGATATGACATGACCATCACATGGCATGTTGTAAGCTATTGTATTGGGTATGGTATGACTGTCTATGGGAGGCCATGAGAGGCCATATGGTTTAGTTCCAAAAGCTTGGGATTGAGGATGAGGGGTTTTAGTGGTTTCATAGTCAGGCTCATAGTGGGTTGGGGTTTGAACTGGAAATTAAAAATTTCTAGGTTTTTTGGTTGTTTGATGTTATATGGATGATTGGAACCAAACTGGTTCATGTTTTTGAAGGGTCCGTGAGGTACCCTATTGGATGGGTCCAAGATTGTGACCTGGTTGTGTGTTATTGCTTATCTGAATAACATGCAGTGTGAATTTAGTTAATATATATATATATATATATATATATATATATATATATATATATATATATATATATATATATATATATATATATCATACTTGAAATATCAATGAATTATTGTGAAATGGCATGTGCATTTCATATACCTTCGAGGCAACCTAGAATAGTAGGTATGAGTGCATGACATGAAAAACATGGTTGTCAAATGAATTTCATGGGAAGATTTTTCAAAGAATTGCCTTGGAGAGTTGTCCAACAGTTCATCTCGGAGGATGACCCATAACTCTTTCAGAGAGTTATCCAACAAATTCGCCTCGGATGGTTGTTGATTAGTGCTCAAAAAGTGCTATTTTGGACCCTGTTTATTACAAGTTTTGAACACTTTTTATGTACTAATCAGCGTAATTAACCCAATTTACACATTAAGTCCACATTCTCACCCAGTCACATTTTGTGAGTAATTTTCTGATTTTGCAGCTATTTATGCCCAAATTGTTAAGTGGTAAACCGCAGAAGAATTGTAGTCAAACTGGCATTGCGGATCGGAGGCTGGGAAGGAAGAAAGACGAGAAAAATGCAACAAAATGAACCTGACAAAATTTCACACGTTTGAAATTGGCTCTTGCACATATGTTCCTCCCGACCACTATTCACCTCGTACTATTCACACTTTTAACGCTTTGGTGTTTTATTTATATTTTTGGTTTCTTCCCATTTGGCCCTTCTAATACCTATGATTTTGGTTTTTGTAACTTCCACTAACAAATGATATATAAGTTAGTCAGTGCATAAAGGAATCAATAACTTAATCAATAAAGTTTTGACGGGAAGCTTTCAACGCTCCCCTCTTTTTCTCTTATGCTCCATTTTCGTCCCTTTTCTCTCCCTTTATCGGCTACCAAACACACCTCTGAGGATGACAACTCAGAGGATGGTTGGCTAGACCACTTTCTCCTTGAAGAGGAGGGCTGTTGGCTAGGGTTTGGAGGTGACTCATGATTCTCTATTTTTCACGATTGCATTTATGGGTATTTATGTTCCATTTCTCTCAATCTAGGTTTAAATATCTTAAATGTACCTTGATTAACCTGTATTTGGCAAGCTTTTAGGGTTCAGTGGATGCTTATTGCTAGATCCATTGAGATTCATTAGTTGTCTCCTATTTTTTTAGGGTAGATTTATGAGGTATGTACTCAGCATCGGGAGCATGAATGCTCTGGCAATGTTGTTTTCAAAGGGAAAATTTTAGGGTTTAGGTTTTAGAAAAGCCAAATGAAGATCCGAGTTGGGAAATGACTATATGTCATCCTCCCCCAGCACGAGGGGAAATGAGCAGGGACCTCTGCGGTTGCCTTAGGACCTCGAGCCCGGTATGATACTTTAAGGAGTTCTTTTTTCTTATTTTCCTTCATTTAATTTCAATGCACTACAACCAACCTCATGTTTTACAAAATCCCCTGTTTTTATCAAACCTGAAATCAAATTGAATGCACCATTTTGGCCTTCAACTGTAAATCATGTGTCTGAAAAGAAAACCGTCTTATGTTGAGCCCTAGAGCACTCATTGGCTTTGCTCGGCCGGTAGGATTAGGATATAAATTTTGTTGATTAGATCACCTCTGCGTAGCACTTGAATCAAAATGGCGTCGTTGCCGGGATGGTGCCCTAGGCTCACATTTGAGTTGTGGAACACTTGTGATCCTCATCCACAAGTATTGGTGAATTTCTTTTATATTCTTACATCCAATTTCTTTTTTTTTTTTTTTAATTGTTTCATTGTAAAAAAAAAAAAAAAAGTTGTTCTAGGGACTATTTTGTCTTGCCACATTTTTTCTTGGAATCCATTCCCGGTGGATTAGAAATCTAGGAGGCGAGTGGTGAACTCAGTCTCATGAACCTTGGCTGAATTTGAATTGTGACCAAATAGGAGAGGGAGAACAGTACAGTGAATACCCTGTGGAGACAAACCTTAGAGCGTATATGTCTATGAGGGATTACAAAAACATTCCATGGCAGAATCAATGACCTGTGTAAAGAAATCCAAACCCAAATAGGTCCATGAGGGACTATAGAGACCAATGGATGAGTGCACCATCACAGGTGTTCACAACATACACCTCCTGGCACTCGTAGTGTACTTCCCACTTCTTAGTAGCGGCAATACTACATTACCTCATCCTGTTGAACAAGCCATCCTGAATTTGAGCAAACTAGTGGATAATTTCATAGAGGAGCATACCCTAGGTGGAGACTACACACACACACATATATAAGAAAAAAAAAGAAAAGAAAAACCTACATGAATCTATATAAATCGTTTCCAAGTAATGCAAATAACAAAAAGATAAGCTCCTCATCACTCTCATAATACTCCACCCGATTTTGCAGATGGTATTTGGTAACCATTTCCTCAAACAAACCCTCCTCTTACATCACGGGCCTCTCGGATCATCCTCTTCCAACCCCACATCCAAACACGCCTTCTGGAAAATATGCTTGCTATGTCCTCTTTCCTAATTGTTAGACCGATTTATGAAACCAAGTTTCTGACATAGCTACCAAGGACTAGTTTTAGTCCTCAGCAATGTCGCTAAAAACTTGTTAAGACTAATTTCTTTGAAGACCAAATTATTGACACTGCTACCAAGAACTAGTTTCAGTCCCCGACAACAGCGCAAAAAACTTGTTAAAAATCACAAAATATGTAAAAATTGTTTTCTGTTGTTTGAATATAATACTATGTTTAAAATTCAGTATGGTCTAAATCACTACAAGTGCACAAGTCATATAAGTTATAAAGTGGATTATAAGCCCAGATATCATTCCCACAGGGATTGAGAGAAAATATAAAGATCAAGTACCCCCACTACTCAAAATCATCACTATTTGAACCTCTAATTTGAAGATTGAACTATCTAAAATAAATTTCAATGAAAGAATTTTTTTTCAAATGTTCTTTAAAGAAAAAGAAGTCTAATATAATGAATAGTTCAGGTAGAAATAAAATTGGGAATGGACCAATGAAATCACGATTATCCATTGCATAGTTCATCTGATCTTGTTAAAGACATGAATCTTGGATTTGTCAAAGACCAGAATAGTATAGCCTTGGAATACCTCCTAACACTACACATTTCACTATTTAGCATACCATATTCCTAAACCAAGTCAATAGGTCTAAATAACTACTTTTAGGATTTGATCATCTTTAAGATTTAGCTGTTTTTCCTAAACTAGTACTTCACAAGCATTTCTTAGGATTGAGAACTGCTTGCCCCCATAAATAGGGTAACACAAGCATTTTCCAATGCAATTGGTACCTCAGCCATCAATTCAAATAAAACAGTCTCTCTCCTTGATTAGAATCTTAGTTAACACGAGATCAAGATTATTCTACCAAATTGAGATGAAACCTCCAGGGTCAAGCGATACATGCTCAAATGGTCGTTGGTCATAGGAGCACCTTCTTTGCATCACCAGAGAGACCTTGAAGTCTGAGAGGTTCTATATCCTGCGTGAATGTGGAGTTACACTTAGGCACATTAGTTCATGACCAGTGCAATTTACCCCAAGTCTTGCTCGATGTGCTTTTAGGTAGTCTATCTTTATGTCACTAAGAGGGATCCTAGAAATCAAAGCACATATACAACTCTTTCTAAGTATAAAACATTGATATTCAGAACAACTCATTACAAGAGTAGTACCATTAGATCAATCGAGTTTTCATACCCAAAACATCATTTAATACTACAAACAATCATCAAAACACCAAATTCCTTCCCATAGGAAGCTCAACCTTCCATATCTGGATCACAAATTACAATAACTAGTTGATCAAACTAATTCATTGAAATTGTAATCAAACCGAATAAAGTGGATTCAAATTTTTTTTCCAAATTCCACTTGAGTTCATATAGAAATGAAACTTGATATACAATGATCTCAGCTCCACACTCCAGCTCAGATCGATTACTCTAAAAAAGAAAACAAAATAAATAAAAATAAATAAAAAGAAAAGAAAATATATACAAAAGAGACTTCAGCTCCTCCCCAAAAGTTCAAAGCTGGTTGAAGGCTCGCTGAAAGCTATGCACTCTACCCTAGAAGCTTATATTTATAGGTTCCAATCATTGAACCCTGAAAACGAGGTGAAAAACACAGACTTCGAAAAGCCCAAAATATATACAATGAGCTTGCTCAACATCATGTTGCTTTAAACATTAATTAAGACTAGAGTGGACTTCCTCAATGCCAACTCTAAGGGTAAGCTCCCCTTTCTTCACATCAATCAGAGTTGCTCCTGTAGTTAGGAATGGTTTGCCAAGCAACAATGGGATCTTCTTGTTCTCCTCTATATCAATAACAACAAAATCAATTAGGAAAATAAACTTTCCCACCTTGACTAGCACATCTTCCAAGCCTTTTGGTTGAGCCATGGACTTGTCTACCATCTACAGGGACATTGTAGTGGGAGTTAACTCCCCCAAACTTAGCCTTTTCACAACTGATAGAGGCATTAGATTGATGCTTGCAATAGAATCACGTAAAGCTTTACCAAACTCAAAGTTGCCAATGGTGTAAGGTATTGTGAAGCTCCCTGGATCTTGCATTTTAAGGCATATTTCTGCGGATAATATGCTAACGATTTTTGTAGGGCTTACCCATCTCGGCTTCATCGACCCTCTTTTCTTGATAACATCCTTCATAAATTTTGCATACTATGGCATTTGAGCTAATACCTCAGCAAAGGGGATGTTTATCTCCAGCTTCTTGAATATATTTAGGAACCTGGCATACCAACTGTCCATCTTGGACTGTTGCACTCTTTGAGGGAATGGGACTGGAGCCTGATAGACTCTCACTTCCTCATTTTGCATTTTCTCCTTTTTGGCCACTTCATCTTGCTCTTTCATCTGCTCGTTCTCATCTGATAGCCATATTATGTTTTGCTTTTTCTCACTACTCACTGATTTCTGATTTGCTTTCTCTGTTTCAGCCTTATTCTTCTTCTTTTATGCTTCTTCTCTTCCTTGCAACTCTTTTCCACTCCTTAGATTAACAGCCATGCAGCCTATAGGAGTTTTCTTTGTGTCACTAGGGAAAGAGTCCTTAGATTGATTCTGCATAGCCAGGGCTAGTTGCCCTATTTGAGTCTCTACATTTTTTAGAGAAGCATTTGTGTTGGCCTGAAACATAGTTGTGTTTGCCTGGAACACTACAAGCTTAGCAAATTTATGCTCACGCAGGTTTAAAATTCTCTTATTCTTAGACATGTAAGTGATGAGTGTAAAACTCATCAATTTTTAAGTTCATTTTTCATGCATATTTGAAAGTTTAAGGTCCAATTTAATGATGAATTATGGAATCTTCACCCAGATTTATGTTTTGCAGGGTTTTAATGCAAAAGAAACAAAAACCAGCAAGAAAAGCAAAAAAAATAAAATAAAATGGCTAAGGCATAAATATAGTTATGTCGCGACATAATTACATCATTGTTGCGACAAAACCCCAAGGCTACTTGTAAAAGTTTGTCACAACAAGCAGAACAGTATCGCAACAAAGACAAAGACAAAGCAAAGTTTAAGATGACAATCGAAAGATTGTCGCGGCATAATATGAGAAGAAGTATAAGAAAAATGTTGCAACATAGAAATGAATGTCACAACACAATAGAAGTCTGAAAGCAGAAGTAATGTTGCGACAATTGATTACTCTATCTCGACATTGCATGAGAAGAGCTCCTAAAGAAGCACCGAAATTCCGTTGTAACATTCCAGACTAATGTCACGACATAATTTAATTTTGAAGGTAGAAGTATTATCGGGATATATGATAACTCTATCATGACAAAGAATAAGGCAAATGGTAGAAAAATTTTGTTAAGACATTCTAATCTCTATTGTGACAAAAGAAGAAAAGAATCACTGGATACTCACTGAAATAATGTTGTGACATAGAAATTGTTTGTTGTGACATAATACAGAGTAAAAAGAAGAAAGTTTGTCATGACAGAAGCTGGCAGATCAAGAAGGCAAGTCATGTTGAGTTTGTCACAACAAAGATTTTGATGTTGGGACATACAATTAAGAGGATAACACTACAAGGTATGGAAATTATGTTGCGACAGTAGCAAATTGTGTTGCGACAATCACAACATGAAGTTAGTTTAACTCTGTCATGACAAGAATGCTTATGTCACAACAAATTATTTTGGGAATAACATTATAAGGCAAGAAAATTTTGTCATGACATGAAAAAATTTGTCACGACAATGACTCAAGAGGAATACAAGGCAGAATTGTTGCGACAAACTCACAATAAGGATGAAGACCTAAGAAACTGCACTTATGTCGTGACATTCATAAACTTTGTCGCTACAAACTTGACAAAAAGAAGACATTGAAGACATGTTGCAACAAAGTTAGGACAAAGCCAGAAGCCAAAGAAGGAGTTGCTATGTCGCGACATAAACCAACAATGTCACGATAAAGACACTCATTAGGTCTGCATGGAAATCCACAAATTCAGTCTTGAATTCTGGCCCAGCATTTCAGGGCCTATAAATAGGAAGCGCCTAATGTAATGTGCGCAGCTTTTTGCTAAACTTTCATCAATCCTTAAGTTCTTGAGGAGGGTTGAAGTTTCCTGTATATATAAGCCCTCTTTTCTTTTGTTTTTCTTTTAGAATCAGAGTAATTGATCAGATGTTAATCCTAGAGCTTAGATTAATGTTTATCTAGTTCTTAACTATGTCTGAATTTTAGTGGAATTTGAAAATTTTTTGGAATTCATTTGATTTCAGGTTTGATTGCAATTTCGATGAATTTGTTTGATCAACTAGTCATTGTGATTTGTGATCCAGATTTGAAAGGCTAAGCTTCCTCTGGGAAGGAATTTGGTGTTTTGAGTATCATTTGTGTTATTTACTGAAGTAGTGAGTATGAACACTGGATTGATCTAATTGGTTTTGCTATTGTAATGAACTGTTCTGAATATCATTGAATTATACCCAGAAAGAGCTGTATCCTTACTCTGATTTCCAGGATCCCTTTGAGTGACACAGAGATGGACTACTTGAGCAAAGAGCAGTCACCTAGGGGTATTTTGCATTGATATTCAATGAACTAATGTACTCTAAGTGTAATTTGATACTTCACAATTGTTGTTCCTACTTTTATGGTTATTTAATATCATCACTTTCATCCTTAGAGGTTTCATCTCAATTTGGCAAAATGATCTTAATCTTGTGTTAGCTTAGATTCTAATCAAGAAGAAGAAACATTTTAGTGAATTGAAGACTAAGGTACCAATTGCATTGAGAAAGGCTTGTGTTACTCTGTTTATGGGGACAAACAGTTTCCAGTCCTAAGAAATGGTTGTGAAGTACTGGAAAGAAAAAACAACCAGATCTTAAAGAGGGTCAATTCTTAAAGGTAACTAATTAGACCCATTGACCTGGTTTAGGAATATGGTTGTTAGACTGATTTTTTTATATTGACTAAAAACAGACTAATAGTTGAAGACCACAATAACTTAATATTATGAAGTCAATAGGTGCCAAACTTCTGGTACCACCACTAGGAACTAATTAGTTCTTATGGCAACGACGAAAAAAACTCGTAAAGACTTACTGAAGAAATAAATATATTGTTGCCTTTTAACAAGAAGGCTTCAATTGAAAATGTTTTCGGGTCAAAATCACTACAAGTGCACAGGTCATTCAAGTAATAAAAGTGGATTTAAGTCTAGTTATCGTTCCCACGAGGATTGATGAGAAATCTAAACATCAATTACCCCATCTACTCAAGATCCTTGCTATTTGAACTCAAAAGTTAAAAATGGTTTGACTTTAACTACCAGAATAGTAAAAACTAAATAAAGTTCCAAAACTAAGTAAAAAAATTAAAATAATTGGATTGGAAAGTTCACTGGGTAAGTTAACACTGGGAATTAGATCAATGTACAATTATCAATTTCTGCATCATTTTTTTTTATAACATAGCTCAACCATTAGTTTGAAATTTGAACTTGTCAAAGATGCAAGGTAGTATAGTTTGGATTTCTCCATCAACCATACATTTTGCTAATTAGAGATCCATATTCCTTTCGGGTACATGAGTCTAATCAGTTACTTGTAGAATAGAAACCTCTTTCTAAAATCTGGATATTTTTCCTTTTCAGTACTTCACACCCAAATCTTAGGACTAAAGAATTCTTGCCCATATAGACAGGAATATGCAAGCCTTCTCCAATCTAATTGGTATCTCATCCTTCAAATCTAATAAAATTTTATATCTCCTTGATTAGATCTTTGCTAACACGGGATCAAGAACCTTTCATCAAATTAAGGAGAAACCTCTGATCAACTAAATTTATACATCATTCAACAATCCTTAAATTATGAGTAAGTTAGTGATCTATCAAAGTGATCTTTTAGAGTTCATTAGTTCCATAATATTAGTCTAACATACCCCCAATGCTTGTTCATACTCTCAGGGCTCTCCCGTCTTTGTGTAAACGGAGGGCTTCCTGGAAATCAGAGTAAGATACAGTCCTTTTTCTGGGTACAAGATACTAATATTCTGAACAAGTAATTTCAAGAACAATACCAATCAAATAAATTCATGATTTTGAACTATGACATTCTTTCAAGTTGAGCTGAAATCAATAATGAACATCGATCAATCGGATGGAGCTTGATCTTCTAAAGATTGGTCTACAAATAACGTTGACTAGCGATCGGGAATATTCGCCCCGAAGGTAGCATTGAAATAAATGAACTCGGAAAATTTCAAATTCATTCACTTGAACTGATAATAGAAATTGAATTTTTACAATGAACCTTCTGAAACTTAACACGAATCATTGTTTCAATCCATAAAGGGAAATAACGTTGAAATGCTAATCTAAAATAACTTTGAAAGAAAGAAAAATAATATAAAGGAGTTTCTACCCGGTGGCTGGTTTTGTGAAATTCTTACGATTCCCTAGATGCATTTATTTATAGATTTTCAAATGATGGGCCGCACTTCTATGCACAAATTGTGGATCCCCAAAAATTATGGCCCAATTAGTAGCTTTGTTGCGACATAGAAAATCACAATAAGTAATATAGTTTTTCATCTATGTTTTGACTCTTGTATTAAGTGGCCTCCAGTTTTTACATTGCGACATGATTTTGGGATTTCTTCTTAGATTCTGTCGCGATAAACTTTGATAGCGTCTTGACATAGTTCTGGTGAAGTTGTCTAGTTTATGTCGCGACATGAGTGTCTTGTGTCTCAACATAAAAACCTTGTTGCAACACAACTTGTCATTTTCTGCTGTTCTGAATTATGTCGCGACATAAATTTATTTTTCGTGACAATCTTCTGTTCTCTATTCTTTATCTTTTGTCGTGACAGAAGTTTCTTCCTCCAGCTCTTCAACTTTGTTGCAATATTCTATGCTATGTTGCGACATTCTTTTATGCTTCTTCTCAACCTTTGTTGTGACAGAGTTTTCACAATAGCATGGATCTGTTGTCGTGACAAACGTCTTCTTTGTCACTACAAAGTCTTGTTGGCTTGCATTACTGAGATTGAACTCTGTGTCGCGACAAACTCTGAAGATGTCGTGACATATTTTCTTCTTTAAGCTTTGTTGTTGGCTGAACTGTTTATTGTAACATTGAAATCTTTGTCGCGACAAACTTATCTTGGCTGATCTCATGTTTCTTCCATTTTCTATCGCGACATAAAACTTCTCTGTCACGACAGAAATCTCTTACTTAACACTTTTTATTATCGCGACATAATCTTCTTTTGTCGCGACAAAGACTTTTGCCTTGAGTTCTTTACTATGGCGTAACATAAGTTTCTGTGTCGCAGCATTCTTTTTGTAATTCTTCTCAACTTCTATCGCCACGATGGCGTCTTTGTGTAATAAGAGTCACCCCCAACCTCTATGTTGTGTTTGTAGCGACATACTCTCTGTCGCGACAAAGTCTTTGTATCGCCATTCTTGAGCTTTGAATGTTGTGTTGTGACATAAATTTCTTCTCTCCTGACATATAATCCGCCTTGGTCTTGTCATAAGTTGAAATATCTGTCGTAACATAGAAATCTATGTCGTAGGCACATTGTCTTGACCTGTCTCATTGTTTTGCCATTTTCTGTAGCGACAGAGTTTTCTTTTGTCGCGACAGAGTTCATCTGATATCTTTATTTCTTTATGTCGTGATAGAGTTGTGAGATGTCGCGACAAAATTCCATTGCCATTTTCTTGATCAGTGTCGCGACAGAGTAAGGAATGTCGTGACATTCTTCTTCATGAACTTCTCTAGCTTGGTTGCGACATAAAATTCCAATGTCGTGACAGAAATCAGTCAGTCTGTCTAAAATTATGTCGAGTGGTCGCCGTTTCTAGCAGGTTCAACGGTCCCTTGTTGCGGCCTGCTCCTGCCCCAGTTCTATTGGGATTTTGTCGCGACATTATGAAACTATGCCGCGACAGAGAATTCTGCACTAGCCAATTTTTCTACTTTTCTTACTGGAATTATCTATTTTTCCTTTAAAATCTACAAAACAAAAAGTTGGTTAATATTCCATAATTCAACATTAAAATGAATAATAAACTTCTAAAAATATGCTAGAAAAATTGATTAAAAGTAGATGAGTTTAGGACTCATCAAATTCCCCCAAACTTAAGGTTTTGCTTGTCTCAAAGCAAAGAAAAGAAAATTTGTTTATCTCGAACAATTTAACTTTGTTTTTAGGACTAATTTTTATGTGAATCATAATTTGGTAGGAAACATAGTTAGTTGTAAAATTATTTATGAACATGTTTCCAATATAGAATTAGGAAGATTTTCAATTAAGTTCACTAAAAAGTCAAATAATTTATATAATTAATAAGCAATTCTATTCAATACTGATTTGTGAGTGTGTATTGGTCTTCTCCTCTTCTTCCTTGGCGAGTTAGTTAATCTTCGAGATATTACTTTCGAGAGAGCATACTTAGCTTTCTTTAGTTTTTAAAGCCCCATATGCTTGTTTGTCATATTAATCTCCACTAATGTAAGCATATACCACATTCAGAATCAATTAGGTCTTTTATGCTTATAATGTGAGGCTTAGGTAATTAGGTAGATAATAGGACAATTTAGGCTCAATTTTTACCCAGATTTCACTTACAACTTGACAGACTTGCCTGCATATGCATTCTTGACTTTTTCCATTCATGTCAACTTTATAACCTCCCATTTGGTTCGGTGCATGTGCGCATACTTTCTGGTGATGTTTTCTTGACCACATTCATCTTATAAATTCTCTTCTTTATCTTAGAAGATTTTATATTTTCATTTTATCAAGGTTTATGGAATAGTGCAATGTTTTGTCTTTTAAGCTTTCACCACCCTTAAGAACTTTAGATTCGATAACTCCCATACTAGTTGGCATTAGGGTACTAGATGTTGAACACCCCTAAGGACTTAATTGTTCAAGGGAGGAAGGCTACAAGACCAAAATTATTCCACCTTGACGCTTTTCTTTTCATAGCTTATTTTCCTCATTATATTATTCTTTTCTCATCTAAAATTACAGGTCTTATTTGTTCTATCAATTTGTTATAATCCTCCTTATCCTTGAAGTTCAACATATTCATCAATATCTTCACAAGTTTCCTTTTCAGTTCATTTCATCCTACTCCAATTCATCTATTAAATTATTGTTTGGTTCCTGGATATTTTGCTATGCTAGTTCACCAATTAAAAGCTCATTATAATCAACCATTCAATGTAGAGAAATTTAACATAGCAACTAATCAATTCCATAAACATTTGAATTCCACCAAACAATTCTCACACATTTAGTAATTCAACCTAGGTAAACTGGCTTCTCCATTATTCATCAATCCATACACTGAAAGTCATCAAATTTCAATTATTTAAAGTAAAAGAAAGAAAATATAAACAAAACACACAAGAAAGGCAAAATGAGAGTGAACACCAATTTTTGCAAAGAATTTTTCATTGAAGTTTTTAAGTGTCAGGCATCTGGTTACAGAGAGGGAAAAGGGGAAGAAACTACAGGGCAAGCTATTTTCTTCTTCTATCATGCCTATGGGAGGGATGTAGATTCATTGGTTCATATTTGTAACCAGTTGCAAAACGAGAGAACTTAGGAATTTGGACTTGTGGCTGCTTGGACCTGCCACCTTCTTCACTTTTGTTAAATGCAAACCACTCCATGGAAAGGGTCATTTACTTGATAAGATAATTTTGTCTCACGCCCCGTCTGATTCGGGGTTCCCTCACAACTCTCTTTGGGCGAGTACATTTCTAATCAGTTGTTGTTGATCATATCTGGCTTCTTCTTGACATTTTTCCTTATAGTTTAGGGTGGCTTCCATTTCCTTGTCCCTTTTCTCTATGAGGAGCATTATCTCCTTCTGATGCTCTTTATAAAAGTACCCGAAGAAATCTGCCTTTTGCAGCAAGTTCTTCTCCATGGCATCTTCTCTCTCCTTCCTGATCTTTATTAGCTCATTATCCTCACGGTGATGTAATGAGGAAGACATCTTCCCACTGCCCTAGGTTCTTCACTTAGTTCCTCTCTCCCATAGTTTCCAATATGCTCTTTTCCACTCTTCATCTCTCGATCGGGGCTTATACAAGTGATCCGCTTCTTTTCGGCTTTCGGCATCGATGTACTCATCCACTGAGTTAAGTTGGATTTTCAATTTGGTTGTCCTCTCCACTGCATCTCTTGTCTCATAGCCTTGCAACATTTCCACGATTTAATATTGTTCTTGCCAGGAGTTTTGTGGAGCTTCGACTGCTCTTGATGGACTTGTCTCAGAGGAGGAATGCGGGAGGGTCGAATTGGGCTCAGCTGTTTGCCCTTCTTGCACCTACGTTCTTTGCTCTTGAGAGCTGCACTATCAATATGTATCTGATTGATTTCATTGTTCTCTTCCTTCTCTCTTATAACTTCAGCTTCTCTTTCCTTGCCTTTGTTCTTAGGCCCCTTTGTGATTCTTGTTAGTGTTAGAGGTGAAGTCCTAGGGCAGGTTTCTTCTTCCTCCCGGTCCTTCTCATACCCGAATCTGGGCCAAGTGATCGATCTTGAATGAAATTTTAGTCCCTGGATCACCTACGTAATAACTTAAAATTGAGTTTTCTATTATCTTTCCAACACTGAACTTGTACCCTTTCAATATGGGGTATAGCAGCATTGCCTCCTTCTACCTTATGGTACTTAGATGTTTTGAAGGTAAGATAACTGAACAAATGAAATAAAACTAAACCTTTGCTTGTTCAGTCAAAGCTCTTCTTGCAATGGACTCATATAGGTTTTTTCTGGTGGTATTCCACTTTCCTTTGCCCTCAGTCAGCAAATCTACAATCTTCTAGAAGTATGGTTCCTTCACCAGTTTCTTAAACTTCGAACCATTCTTCCTCTCTTTTCGAATTAGCCAAGTTTGGTCTATACGCCCTTCTTGGATATCCATTTCCACTGCCATATCTTGCCTTGTCTTTCATTCCCACCATATTCGCATAGAACTCCTTCACCACATCTACGAACCTAGGAGCCTTGTGCTCACAGAAAAGATGCCATCCTTTGCTCTCAATAACTTCTTGGAAAGGGAAGTCCAGCCTTTGAAACCTCTTTCGCTGTAAATCTCTATCTTTGCGATTTATCCCTCCGAGGCGAAATAGGCTGGCTGCGAAACCTAATCGCTTGCTTTTCCTCCTACGCTTGGCTCCGGCTTCTTGATTCCTCTTATCTTTCTTGTTTCTTCAGCTGGTTTCTCGGGCTGCTGTAACCCGGCTCTTTCTTCTTCTGCCTGATGCCAAGGTTGCTTAGGTACTTCTTCCTCCTCTTGGTATACTCTTCCATGATTTTTTTTTTTAGGTTAGGAACAAGGTTCGACGACTCAAACATTGTCAGAAGAGGTATGGGGATCTAGGGTTTTTTTTTCGAAAGGAGGGAAGAGATTTGGTGAAGAAGAAAGTTAGTGGGTTGATGGTTTATAAGCGGGTGACCTTTCGGGTTTCAAAATTCTATATTATAGGCGATTATTTGTTGTACCGTCATTGGAATGTCGCGACAAAAACTAACCTAGGGTTTTATTCCCTTTTAATTTTTATGTCACGACTGAAAAATAATGTCGCAACATATTTTAAAATCAATTAAAGCATATCGGTCTCTTCTGACGGAAGCGAAATGTCGCGACATAAAAATGTGATGTTCAAGTGTACTTATGTTGCGACGTAAAAATATTGTTGTAGACAAAAACTTCTCATTGTCGCGACAAAAAACTCTTTGTAATATCGGTCTGGCTTGACTTAGCCGTGACATAGAAAAATTATCGTGACGTAGAAAATATATTGCGACATAGGCAGGGAGATCGGTTCAAATCGTGATGTCTAGCGAGAGAAAAACATTGTCCGCAGCCACGGTTACATGCTTCCTCTAGTTATATGATGTAGCGACATAAAGATTTTATGTCGCGACATAATTTCTTCCTTACAAAGACTAACTAGTCTACATGTGGCATTAAATAGAAATGTTACAACGAGTGTTTTGGTAATACATGTGTGGTGATGGAAATTTTTTTCGAGTTGCACAATTCTCATATTTCAATCAACATTCAAAACAACATGCATTCAGTTTCATAACAATCGAAGACATACTTATAAGCTTACATCTAATCCATCAGAACACTCAGTTCCAAGTATGGCTTAATCACATTTCATTTTCTTTACTCGAAGATGATTAATAGAATGATATTGAGGTATTCAAATATTAGAAGCAGCCAAAGCTACTATTCACTGCTCTGTAAATTACATTCCCAAACTTCTAATGCCATTATCATTAGGAGCAAGTTAAGGAAGTAAATCTCCCCCTTGTAGCATTTTACATAATCGGTTGAGAGAGTGTGCTTTACATGAAAATTAAAAATTGGCAGGTTGCCTCCGTAGAAGTCTTCGGTTTAATGTCTCTAGCTAGACAATTCTGCACCAAAATCATGTGTATAACAGAAATTTCTCTTATCTTTTCAAATCCCAGTCGTCTCGTTTAAGCTTCTTCGAGTAATGCTTCAATCTCCCAACCATTCAATTTAAACTCACTTAAAGTGGTTTCGGTGTTCTTTGCTGCAAAGGGTGTACTTGCTACTCTTGTGTAAGGACCATCCATCAAACGTTTCTAAATGACCAGACACAGAGGTGAATAATAGGACTTGTTCTCCTGCTTTAAATTCCTTCCTCAGATCCTTTTGATCATGCACTTCTTTGTCTTATTTTTATGGGTCTGAATTATCACCAAAAAGCTTCATTTCTCGACTCTTCCAGTTTAGAACCATTTGGAGTAATCTTTCTTCCTTGGCGACAGAAAATCAAAATTTAGTTTCCAGTGGATGGTCCACACAGCTGTAACCGATTAGGGAGATAACAAGGTTTTCAATACAATTATGTATGAGGGACATTCTAATGGAAGTTTTGTAGCGAGTTCTATAAGCCCACTTAATCACATTATCAGCTTTCTGGGCCAATATTTTTGCTTGTATTCATTGTTTTCTCCCGGATACCTATTCATTTCCCTATTAGGTACGCACCCTGGCGGGGTGTCAGTCAAATCTATTACATGTCTAATTCATATCTGCTCTATGAGTTTGCAAAACACTTTGTTTTACTGAATCGCTTCCCTCATCAAATAATAATTGTTAAGGTGCTCCAAACTTGCTCAAAAATATTTCTTTGTATAAACCCAGCATTCTTATCATCATTTGCAGGACGAATGTTGCTTCTACCCATTTGGATACACAATCCCCACGGCTAGAAGAATTTATAGATTTCAATGAAGTAGTAGGAAAAGATCCATAAAGTCCCTATTCCCGAGCATAAAATGCACCACGAGATTCCTTGGGGGCATCTCTTCCTGCATTTTTTTCTTCTGCCCATGTTGCCCATTCTTGACATTTATCACAATGTTTTACCCATTCAAAACAGCCCTTTGAATAGGAGTAGGCGATAAAACTTGATTGGAGAATTTTGTGGGTACATTATGTCTCAACTAACGAATGTCCTCCTTCTGATGATGCATAAGGGTATCAATGATTTCTGCCTTGTTTTCTATTTTACGGTACATCTCTTAATCTTATGCTCCTCTTACGAAAAGTAGTGGATCATCAAATATAAATTTCGTATCGAGTTCTCAACTTTCTTTTTCTTTGGTTCTTTGAATTCCATATGGAATAAGTCCCTGGTAAGTAATTCCTGATATGACATACCGGGGTGTTTGGGCGATAACAAAAACAAGCGCTCATCGGGGAAAATTTACGCTATTTTACCTCCATTTTCTTTTTCAGTAGTTTTTACCAATCTAGACAAGTGATTAGTTATCACATTGTCACTACCCTTCTTGTCTTTAATTTCCAAATCAAACTCTTGCAGCAATACTATCCATTTGATCAGTCTTAGCTTGACATCTTTATTTGCCATTAGATATCTAATTGCATATTGATCAGTGTGTATTATAACATGGGACCCCAATATGTAAGGCATGATTTTTTCACAAGCAAACACCATTGTCAACATCTATTTTTCAGTTGTAGAGTAATTCTTTTGTGCTTCATTGGAGGTTTTGCTGGCATAGTTTATGACCTTGAATATCTTCTTTGTTCTTTTGTCCCAGTGTGCATTGCATAATCAGCATCACATAATTCAAATTCCTTGTTTCAATAAGGTGTTACCATGATGGGTGCTATAACTAATCTGAATTTAATTTCATCAAGCTTTGCATAATTTATCAAAAATCAAACTTTGCATCTTTTTCAAGCAATCTGCATAATGGTCTAGAGATTTTTGAGAAGTCCTTTATGAATCTCTTATAAAAACCAGCATGTCCCAAAAAACTTCTTATCCCTTTGACTGTTGTAGGTGGTAGGAGAGTTTTTATGATAGGAAGCTCTTCAGCAGTCACCGCTCTAATCCGGTACGAAATTTTGTGCCCCAAGACAATACATTCTATTACCATGAAATGATATTTTTTCGAATTCAGAGCTAGATTTTTGTCTTAGCACCTCTAAAGTATTGTTTCCAAATTTTCCAAACAATTCTCAAAATTGGATCCATATAGTGAGAAGTCATCCATGAAGATTTCCATAGCCTCTTCCACCAAGTTTGAAAACATAGACATCGTACATCTTTGGAAGATTAAGCGAGGCATTATAATCAGTGGCATCCATGTGAGTAAAGGTGCCGTAAGGACATGTAAAGTAGTCTTCTCTGATCACATTTTATATTAGCAATCTGGTTATAACTAGAATATCCATCAAGAAAACAATAATGGGGATGTCCTGCTAACTTGTCTAGCATTTGGTTAATGAAAGGTAGAGGATAATCATTCTTTCTGGTAGTAGTGTTTAGTTTTCTTTAGTCACATACACCCTCCGTCACGGCTTACGAGTTCTTGTAGAGATGATTCATTCTTCATTTGATTCGGTGAATCACTCTTCTTGGGAACCATGAGCCCAGGCTCACCCGAGGTTATGCGAGATTGCATATATGAGCTTGCATTCAACCATTTTCGATCTTCTTTACATTGACTTCTTTATTCTTTTGGATTAACGGTCTTCTTTGATGTTCAATAAAGGTCTTTGCATTCTTCCCCAGAAGAATCTTATGTATGCAAATAGAAAGACTAATTCCTTTCAAATCTTCTATTGACCAAGAAATTGCTTCTTTATATTTTCTCAGAATCTCTAACAATTTATGTTCTTCAAGCTTAGTCAATGTAGCTGAAATAATAATAGGTTTAGCTTTTTCTGGCTCTAGGAAAGCATACTTTAATTGTCCGGGTAATTCCTTCAAGGTTAACCCTTCTGAACTTATTTATGTTTCTTTTGCTTCCTCTTCATTGCTACATATCTTCTCTGTACTATTCTCATTCATACTAAAGAATGTTTCTTTTAATTCACAACTGGAATACAGAAATTCACAATAAAGATCATCAAGATACTGGAAATTCATCTCATTTTCATTGATTGAATTATGAAAATTACAACCATAAATTAGTTCGGGGGCGATGGGAGCCCCTTGGTTCACATAGTCTTACAATACGGACTTTCAAACTCGGATTGTTTTAAACTGTGTTCAACTTGAGGATATCTTGCTTCTCTACTCGAGTAAGTTCTCCATTTTCATCTATCAAAGGCGGCTCCGGTGGCGAAAAGGTCTTCAAACGTAGTGGAACTTGTGTGTCTTCTTCACCTATTTCGCGCTTCAGAGGTCTCACGGGAAAATGAATTTTCCCACCTTGATGAGGACATCTTCAAGGACTCATTCTGGCTATGCCATGGTCCTATCTGCCATTTGCAAAGTCATAGCTGTGGGAGTAAGCTCCCCCAAACTAAGTCTCTTAACCACTAACAAAGGCATCAAGTTAATGCTATCTCTTGAATCACATAAAGCTTTCTTGAACTCAAAAAAGAATACCACATGGTGGCAAAGAATGGTGAAGCTTCCGGGATCACCTTCTTCTCTCTATTCTAATCACGGACCCATTTGCTCTGCGTATAGGTACATCGAGTTCACCACTCATTTTTCAGCAAAATTTTTCTTCTTGCTTAGGATGTCCTTAAAAAACTTAGCATAATTGGGCATTTGAGTCAATGCCTCTACGAGAGCATATTGATCTCTCTTTATTTGAAGACATCCAAGAATCTAGAGAACTGCTCTTCCATTTTAGCTTTTTGAAGTCTCCGAGGAAAGGGAACAACATGTATGTAGACATGTTTATTTTCTTTCTTCTTAAATTGTTCTCTCTTCACCTGTTGCTCAGTCTGCACCTCTGCTTTTTCAGTCTCTTCAGTCAAGTCTGAACTACTCAACTTGTTTTCTTTTCCAGTTTCTTCTCCTTCAACTTTCTCAGTCTTTTTCTTCTCTTATTCTTCTCTTCTTTCTACCTCTCTTCCACTTCTTAGAGTTACTACCATGTAATCCTTTGGATTCTTCCTTGATATCTCGCAGGCTTATCTTGGATTGATTCTATTCCTGAGACAATTTGCCTTGAGCTTATGTCCTCTCGTTAACTAGAGCATTTGTATTGGCACGAAACACATATGTTTGCACAAAATTCTTAGATCAGTAAATTTCTACTAGATTAGCAAGATAACTTCTCTTCTTCAAAGGAAGAAGATCTCGTGTTTATCATAGTTTTCTATTCTCTAGCACCTCACTGATCTTCTTCTTATTATTTGGAACCAATTGAAGCATAGTATTGTTGAAATTCTACCCGAGTCTTTGACCTTCTTTGTGCTCCTCCCATGAGAACTTCTTGGTTTGAGTCTTCCCCAGTGAGTAATGAGTTAGCAAGTTGAGGTTAGGCTTAAAGTCTCTTCTATTACTTGTGAGATCTTTGTGCCTCCTTAACTTGATAAGGGACCCTCATTGGCTAGTCCCTCTTGCCAGCCTTATTCCTTTTCTCATTTTTCATGTGATTGTTCCACTTCATTTCTTGAATGCATATTCTTACCATGATTCCCCATCTTGCTTTCGTCAATGCATCTAACTTTGCTTTTATGGCAATCATACGGTCGACTCTAGTATACCACTTCCTTTCAATCTCCTCTTTGCTCCACGAGTTTGGATGGAATACATAGTTGCATTTGACAAGGTCTTCTATCAATTGCTTTGCCTCTTCAACACTTTTTCTTTTGAAAGCTCTATAGCAGGCTGCATCAATTATACCTTTGGAGGTATAATTCATAGAATGATAAAATATATCCATCTGAGTGGTCAGATATATTTCATGCATTGGGCATCTTTTCAGCAATATTTTGTATCGTACCAGCCATTATAAAGACTTTGTCCTCTCCTTGAACTGTGATTTCCTTCTACTCCTTTTTCTGAAGTGAGGCTGAGAGAGAAAAATTTGCTCATGTATGCCTCAACCAACTCTTCCCAAGTGTTCACCAAACCAAGTTGCTGCTACATCTCTCAATGAAAATGGAAACAATTAGGCTTGGTGCCTTACAGTCTCTACTGTTCGAACCCTGACTATGTGGCCATCCTGTGAATCTTCCCGCTTACATGCTCATTGGGGTCTTCAACTTTAAGATGCCTAGTAGTTTAGTGTTGTTGTACCATTGTGATCAAAGGTTGCTTAGGATTCAAATTACTGCTTCAACGGCATCTTTTATCTCACACCAAAGTATTTATCTTGAATTATTGGCCTCCAAAAGTCTTCCATAGTCATTTACCTTTAAAGTCTCTACCTTTTGCTTCTTTTGGAATAAGTTGCATTCTTCTCTCCCGATTTTGAGTTTATTGATTCAGCACTTTTTAGCCTTTCTCAGATTCCTCAGTGTTCTTTCCAGTTCTGTATCTCGGGGCAGCAGTTCTGCTTATGGTTTTTTGTGCATCTAAATCTTCCTGAAATAAAAACACACCGAGATCACATTAAATATGTGGAAAACAGCTATGTCTAATTAAGCTCATAAAAATTTTCAGTAGCCTACTCAGCTATTGCTGTTAAAAATATTTTTGTGATTTTTTGAAATTTATGATAAAATAAAGAAAAATGTCCAAATTAGCAATTCTCTCTTAGGTTAGATTATTGATATTTAGATTCATCATTTTCAATTCTGGAAAGCAGCGCCAAAACTTGTTAGGCGCTTTTATATTGTGAAAAAGCAGGACTATTAGATGAAAGACAAATTAACTTAATATGATGAGTCGATGGGACTCAAACCTGGTATGTCCACCGGGAACTAATCGGTTCTTGTGGCATGATTACTTAAACTCGTAAGACTTCTTGAAGAAATAAATATATTGTTGCCTTTTAATAAGAAGGCTTCAATTGAAAATGTTTTCAGATCAAAATCATTGCAAGTGCATAGGTCATTCAAGTAATAAAAGTGGGTTTAAGGCCAGTTATCGTTCCCACTAGGATTGATGAGAAATCTAAACATCAATTACCCCATATACTTAAGATCCTTGCTATTTGAACTCAAAAGTTAAAAATGGTTTGATTCTAACTATCAGAACAGTAAAAACTAAATAAAGTTCCAAAACTATGTAAAAAAATTAAAATTATTGGATTGGAAAGTTCACTAGGTAAGTTAACACTGGGAATTAGATTAGTGTATAATTATCAATTTTTGCATCATTTTTTTTTATAACATAGCTCAACCATTAGTTTGAAATTTGAACTTGGCAAAGATGCAAAGTAGTATAGTTTGGATTTCTCCATCAACCATATATTTTGCTAATTAGAGATCCATATTCCTTTCGGATACATGAGTCTGATCATTTACTTGTAGAATAGAAACCTCTTTCTAAAAATGCGGAATTGGCTATTTTCCTTTTTCGGTGCTTCACCCCAAACTTGGACTAAAGAATTCTTGCCCCTATAGACAGGAATATGCAAGCCTTCTCCAATTTAATTGGTATCTCATCCTTCAAATCTATTAAGATTTTTTATCTCCTTGATTAGATTTTTGCTAACACGGGATAAAGATCCTTTCATTAGATTAAGATGAAACCTCTAATCAACTAAATTTATACATCATCGACAATCCTCCCAAGTATGAGTAGGGTGTGATCTACTCGAAGTGATCTTCGAGTTGTTGGTTCATAATATTAGTGTAACATACCCCTAATTAATTGCTCCATACTCTGAGGAATCTTCATCTTTGTGTCATTTAGAGGGCTTCCTGGAAATCAGAGTAAGATATAGTCTTTTTTTTGGGTACAAGCTACTAATATTCTGAACAAGTAATTTCAAGAACAATACCCGATCGATAAATTCATGATTTCGAACACGACATTCTTTGAGTTGAGTTGAAATCAATAATAAACATCGATCAATCCCGGATGGAGCTTAGTCTTCGGGCGGTCTACAAATAACGGTGACTAGCGGTCAGAAAAATTCAACGAGTACCATGGCGAAATAAATAAACTCCAAAAAATTTCCAAGTTCCATTCACTTCATACAGTAATATAAACTGCATTTTTTGCAATGAACTAGCACGAAACTTAACACCAAATCACTGTTCAATCCATAAAAGAAATAACTGAAATGCTAATCACAAATAACTTTGAAAGAAAATAAAAATAAAGAAAAATAATATACAAGGGTTCTGGCTACCTGGTGTTCTTGGTTTGAGTGGAAGATTTGCGCCTGATACCTCATCGTCTATTTATTGATTTTTTAAATGATGGGGCCCATACTTCTGCACAAATTGTGGATCCCCAGGAAACTTATGGCCCGATTAGTAGCTTTGTATCGCGACATAGTTTTCATCTCCTATTCCCCATCTCCTTTTATGGCCTCCAGTTTTATTTGGACATGATTTTTGGATTTCTTCTTGGATTTTGTTTGCGATAAAATTTGATAGTGTTGCGACATAGTTCTACTAAAGTTGTCTAGTTATGTCGCGACATGAGTGTCTTGTGTCGCGACATAAAAACCTTGTTGCAACACATCTTGTCATTTGTTGTTACGGATGCAGCCGTCTCTACATTTCTTTGTCGCGACAATCTTACGACCTATCTCTTCTTCATCTTTTTATCGCAACAAAAGTTTCTTCCTATAGCTCTTAACTTTGTTGCAACATCACGTGCTATGTTGGACAATTCTTCCTTATGGTTCTTCTCGGCCTTTGTCGCGACACTAATTTCTTTTGGTAACGACGAGAGAGTTTCTTATAGTAGCATGGATTTGTTGTCATGAAAGAGCTTGTTGGCTTGCTAACGAGATTGAACTCAGTGTCGCGGCGGTGTACCTTGCTTTGCTTGGCTGGTATTTGTTGCGACATTGAAATCTTTGTCGCGCGATAGCTTGCATCTTGGCTGGTCTCACTTCTCTTCCATTTTTTGTTATGACATAAAACTTATCGTCGTGAAGCGAAATCTCTTACTTTCGACAACTTTATTGTGCGACATAATCTCTTCTTTTATTGCGGCGGGACCCGCGCCGGAAGGTTCTTTTATTGTCCTGACATTAATTTTATGTGTCCATGACATTCTTCTTGCTAATTCTTTCAACTTTTGTCATGACGGTAGTTGTCTTTGTCTATATGATTTCACTTCATCCTCATGTTGTGTTTGTCGCAACATAAAAATTCTCTGTCCTGACAAAGTCTCCTTATCCTTCATTGCTGACTCTGAATGTTGTGTCGCGACATAAATTTCTTCTGTCGCGACATATAATCTACCTTGGTTTTGTCATAAGATGAAATATCTGTCGTAACATAGAAAACTCTATCATAGGCACATTATCTTGACACATCTTTGTTTTGCCATTTTCTGTCAGCGACAAAGATTTCTTTAATACTTAGCGGTTAATATCTTCATTTCTTTCACGTCGCGCGATAGAGTTGTTAGATGTCACGAAAAAATTCCATTGCCATTTGCTTGATCAGTGTTGTGTGAGTAAAGAATGTTCGCGACATTCTTCTATAGACTTCCAACTTTATCATGACATAAAAATCCATTATTCAAACAATGAAATTAGTTAGCCTATAAAATTATGTAATTCTGATCTTCATTTCTTACTTTGGGTTAAGCAGTCCTTGTTGCGACCTGGCTTTCCCTACTAGTTCTATTGGGATTTATACATTCTTAAACTATGTCGCGATAGAAATTACTAACCATAGCGATTTTATGCTTTTCTTGGTAGAAATTATCTTTTTCCTTTAAAACTTGCAAAACAAAGAAGTTGAGTGGTGCCATAATTCAGCGACAAAATGAATCGGAAATCTAAAAATATGCCAAAAAAATGGATTAAAAGTAGATGAGTTTTGGACTCATCAATGGTCTCCTAATTAGTGAAATGTATAGTGTCAGGAGGTTTCTAAGTCAATCTTGTATGCTCTTGGACTTAAGTCAGGAATTCAAAACCGTAACCCAATTTGTTTTCTTTTGAACCTATTGCAAATTGATGATCAGAGCACTGATTCATTTCTCAGTGTTGTTTCAATTTAGTGAAATCTCTAATCCATTTATTTTTAATTTCTTTTCAAATGGAGAAAACTAAACAAAAAGTATTTTGATTATAGTCTATTCAGTTAGTTTACAAATTATTTCAAAACAGTTGTTCAAATAGTGACTAGCTTGAGTAGTAGGGGTAGTTGATCTTTAGATTTTCAAATCAATCCTCGTGGGAATGATATCTGGACTTTAAATCCACTTTATTACTTGTATGACCTGTGCATTTGCAGTGATTTAGACCAAAACCAATTTTAAATTGCAGATTATTTACACTCGTGACAGTATTTACATATTTGGGTTGTGAGGACCAGAGCAGGATACCCTTCAGTGTTCTGGGGTGGTCCGCCTAGTGAAATCCCAGCATGCAATCCCTAGGGAAGATCTTGTGGAACTCCGCTGGGAGAAGTAATTACATGCATTAATTTAATATCCCAATTATATATAAAAGACCCTTGCCTTATACAGGATAAGGACCCGTAAAAGTTCGTCACGAATATCGGGAGCATTCTAAAGAGTATTTACAATTTGGGGCACGATTAGAGATAAATAAGTTCAATAAAACAAACGGATAGATGTGATGAAATCTGTAAAGTGTGGTAGGAAGGCGGTGGTGGATCGGTGCGAAAACAGCTCTGATGCTGGACCTGGGAGCAGTTTAGAAACAATAAAACGTGAGATAATAAATCTCAGTGAGTGGCATAATTTATAAGGAAAATAATATTTTTATTTTCGAAGATTCCTTCTCTCAATACTTCACGTCCACTCTTTTGTAAAGTTCCCGTTTAAAAATCATTCCACAAAACCCAAACTTATACCCAATCAACAATATGAAAATCATGCTCAACAAATTTAGAAACCTGATATTAAGAAAACTATAATACGAAGCGCCTGCAACTAAAGCATGTACCAGCCACCATATAATCAGTAACCAGAAATGCACCATAACCATAAGTATTAAAATAGTTATACCATATTCAGAAATCAACATCGTACCATACCATGTACCCATCATAAACCGTCAGTAAGCCCGACCTCACGACACCGTGGCAACTAATAAACCTGTGGTTACACTCGGCCATCACGTGACAACTAATAAACCTCCGAGTAAACCCGGCCATCACATGGCACTTAATAAACCTCCGGGTGAACCTGGCCATCACGTTGCAACTAATAAACCTTCAGGTAAATTCGGCCATCACGTGGCAACTAATAAACCTCCGGGTGAACCTGGCCATCACGTGGCAACTAATAAACCTTCAAGTAAACTCGGCCATCACGTGGCAACTAATAAACCTCCGGATAAACCGGCCATCACGTGGCAACTAATAAACCTCCGAGTAAACCCGACCATCACGTGACAACTAATAAACCTCCGGGTAAACCCGGCCATCACGTGGCAACTAATAAACCTCGATAAGCGGCCATCACGCAATGACTAATAAACCTCACGAGATGGCTTGCCATCACGTGGCAACTAATAAACCTCCGGGTAAACTCGGCCATCACGTGGCAACTAATAATATATAATCGTTTCCTTACTCACATGTACTTTCCCAACATTACCGTATTTTAATCATTTCACAAAATCTAAAAAAAAATCAATTTCTTAAAACAATAAATTTTCAAGGTTGTTTAAAACCTCAATCCAGTACCGAAATATCCCCAAATACCGGACTCATCCGCGAACTCATTAAAACTCCCCGAATAGTTAAAATGTCGACCAAAATTCACATGAAATGATAACTTGTTTTTTATATGAGACCCGATAATCATATTTATACAACCAACCCATTTGGTCGAAAGCAGTGTATATGTAAAATATTTAATCACGATAGATATATCGACATAATACCCCAAATCATTTTAAATGCTATAAATCACTCCACGGACTACGAGGCCTTTCGATCTTGTCCTCCAGCGAGGATAAATCTCGGCTCGGCGTAGTGCATAACATAAATAAAACTACCTTAGGCTCCGATAATTAGACAGTTTACATTGAGATGCCCTAAGGCCTTAGAATAACTTTTAGAACTATGAAACCATCCAAATTGGACTCAGACGGAGTCCAATTACAGTGCTATAGAGGCACATTACCTAAAATTAGGGCTTTTCACCGGGAGTTAATTTCTCGAAATTAGACACGTCAATAATTCAGAAAAAAACATCGATTTCACTAATCCAGCAGTTTTGCCAAACTTGGCCAATTGGTACTCTATTTTAGTCAAACTTTAGTAGTGCGAAACAACCTAAAAATGGAAAACTAGCAAGCAGCGTCAAAATTTACAAACCATATCAATGGAAACCCAAGAGACTAGGAACACATCAGTACCCTCATGGTCAAGAGTTCTTGTGGTGGCCGGAAAACTCGATCCAACAGTCGGCCAACTTTGTTTTTGTCGTATCTTTCAAACGGTGAGGAATCTGCAAAACGGGACCACGGAAATGAGTTCAAAGGGTCCAAAAATGGTGGAAAGGAGGTATGGGTTGGCCTGAGATGGCCGGAAAACACAAAAATCGTGACCCAAGTTTGCAGTATGCGCCGTGTCGCTGCCGATCGGGTAGCGTCCGATTCTTGGTTGTTTGGGAGATTTGCTAGCGTTTGCGTCTGACATCCTCCTCCTCCATGGATGGCGCTTGTACAGTGATATTGGTTGGAATCGGCTCCCTGTTTGAAACCGTCGGCTAAATGGGTCAGCTTGACCAGTCGGGTTCGGGTTTGGTTTCTCTCGGGTTTGGGGTTGGATCCTCACTTGGCACCAAAACTAAACATATAGAGCCTAGGGTTGTTTCGGAGTAAAATTCGAATTTGTCTTGAAAAGCTGATAAAATCTTTGTTGTTTGAACTTATTGGGATAACTTCTTATACGTAAGTTGGATTTTGGCGTTCCCCGACCGTCTGTGAACTACGTATCGCCCAGAGGCTACGAAATGGTGTCTTAGTCAACCCAAAATTTTTCATCCTTGAAAAAGTCAACTTGGCTCCACATACTATTGGTTGGTCAAACTTGGTCAAACTTGATCAAACTTGCTAAAAACCTTATTATTTAGTGCAGTCGTTACATTGGTGGGTTAACGAGTTTTTAGCTGTTGTAGGGGACTGAAATAAGTCCTTAGTAGCAATGTCAGAAATTTAGCACACACACTAAACATATTTTGAAAATTCCCTTATACAAGTTTTTAGTATTGTTAACAAGGGATTAAAACAGTCCTTAGTAGTAATTATTAAAGATTTGGCACACACACACTAAACATATTTTAGTCCTTATATAGTAAACCAGCATTTGATCCTTAAGGGTAGGATCCTCCTTTGTCCTTGATTGTTTGCTATACCTTGCTTTGTTGTTGTCATGGAAACACAGTGGAACATAATTATCTTTGAAATTCTGGCAGTCTTGGACCCTATTGCATTCCACCACCATAAGAAAAGTTCTCATGGCTCCTCAAGGTTGGGGTATAGTGGGTTGGAAGGTTGTTGTTTAGCTTGAAGTTGTAGCTTCTATTCCCATTAACAAACTGAGCTTCCTTAACTTGACAGGGACCTTCACGAGCAAGTTCGTCATTAGTAGCACATTTCTACCCAGCACCTTCCACCACTCCTACTTCATTACAGGAATGACCTCTTCTTTCCTAGTTGTTCATCTTGTTCATGATTGTATTTAGCTTAACTTCAATTTCTAACATCTTATTAAGCTTAATTACTCCACCTCTTAGCCTGCTACTACTCCCTGAAGCTTTAAATGGAGCTCTGTAGTTGCTCTATCAGCTGAGTAGCTTCCTCAACACTTTTTTTCCTGAATGCACCTCTAGAGGTTGGATCCACAGTTCCTTTCAAAGTGTAATTCATAGAATGGTAGAAGATGTCCATCCGAGTCTTCTTCTCAATTCTATGCGTGGGACATCTCCTCAACATCTATTTGGATCCTTCCCAAGCAGTGAAAAATATTCATCCTCCTTCTGTTTAAAAGAAATGATCTCTCATCTCCTCTCAAAAGTTAGAGCATGAGGGAAAAATCTTCCTAGATAAGCTTCCACAAGCTCTTCTTAGTTGTCTACTTATCCATAAGGTAGGGACTCAAACTAACTTGTTGTTGTATCCCTTAAGCTAAAAGGAAATAGTTGAAGTTTGATCACATATGGATTGACTCTATTCAGCTTCACTACGTTGGCCATTCTCAAGAATCTGCCCAGGTGCTCATTTGGATCTTCACTGGGATGCCCAGTGACCTGATGTTGTTATACCATAGTAATGAGGGCAGGCTTCAATTCAAAGTTGTTGGCCTCTATAGTTGGCTACCTTACTGCAGAGTATTCCTTTATGATAATTGGTCTGTCAGTCTTTGCATTGTCCTCTTGTCTCTCTTGGGGTCTATCAGGCACAACCAACCCGGTATATTACGATTAGCTTCTCCTTGATTAGCCATGACTGATGCTTCTTCTGCTGCTTTTTCTTTCTTGAGGTTTCTGATTGTCTTCTCTAGCTCAATGTCTAGTGGCAATAAATCAGCTCTAGTTCTCCTATGGATGTAATAATCATATGAAATTATAGCACACTAACATCAAATTAAGTTCACTAGATAGACTTTGATTATAATTAGTTTAGCAATAAAGAAAGACATGCATTGAATCCACTTCTTCATTTAAAACTAATTTTGTATTTTTCTAAAAAAATTTTGAATAAAAGATAAAAATGTCAAAATTAGCAATTTTCTTTTTGGTTGGAATATTGATCTTTAAACTCTACTTCAATCCACGACAACGGTGCCAAAAACTTGTTAGATCGATTTATAGAGCAGAGTTTAAAACCTGACTACAGGACTAGTTTCAATCGACAACAATGCAAAACTTATTAAAATGACCCGAATATGTAATATTTGTTTTTTCTGTTTGAATATAATACTATGTTTAAAATTCAGTATGGTCTAAATCACTGCAAGTGCACAAGTCATACAAGTAATAAAATGGATTATTAGTCTAGATATAATTCTCATAGGGATTGATGAGAAAATCTAAAGATCTAGTACCCCTACTACTCAAGATCATCACTATTTGAACCTCTAATTTGAAGATTGAATTATCTAAAATAAATTTGAATGAAAGAATTTTTTTCAAATGTTCTTTAAAGGAAAAAAAAGTCTAATCAAGTAGAATCAGAGATTTCATTGAGTAGAAATAAAACTGGGAATGGACCAGTATTTTGATTATCAATTTATAGTTCCCCGAATATAGTCATAGATTAAAGACATGAATCTTTGGTTGTCTAAAACGAGAATAGTATATTACTCGAAATACCTCTTGACACTACACATTTCACTATTTAGCATACCATATTCTAAACCGAGGTCAATGGGTCTAAGTAGCTACTTCTGATTTGATCCTCTTTAAGATTTAGTTGTTTTTCCCAACCTAGTACTTCATAACCATTTCTTAGGGTAAGCCCATTATATAGGCAGGGTAACACAAATTTTCAATGCAATTGGTGCCTCGATCATCAATTCAAATAAAGCAGTCTCTCTCATAGGATTTAGAATCTTAGCTAACACGAGATCAAGGTGTATACAAATTGGAGAAGCCTCCAAGTTAAAGCGATACATCATCAAATGGTCATTAGTCATAAAGAACACATATTGGCTACCTAAAGAAACATTGAAGTAAGAGGTTAGAACATCCCTGCATGATGCACCGAGTTACACTTAAATACATTAGTTCAGGGGATATCAATGCAATTTACCCCAGTCACTTGCTCTTGCTCCGGGTAGTCTACCCCTGCAGTGTCACTCGGAGGGATCTTAGAAATCAAGCGCGAATATACGTCTTTTTTGGGTATAAAACATTGATATTCAAAACATCTCATTACAAGAGCAAGAGCAATACCGAATTAGATCGATCAGTTTTCATACCCGAAGCATCATTTAATCTTTATAAGCAAATCATCAAAACACCAAATTCCTTCCTAGAGGGAGCTTATTCTTCCATAACTGGATCACAAATTACAATGACTAGTTGATCAAACAAATTCATTGAAATTGTAATCAAACTGAATAAAATGGATTTAAAAAAAAAAATCCAAATTCCACTCGAGTTCAGACAGAAATGAAACTCGATATACAATGATCTTAGCTCAGCCCGGCTTAGATTAAGCCACTCTAAAAAGAAAGAAAAAATGTCCGAAAAAATAAAAAAGAAAAATATATACAAGATCGACTTCATCTCTCCTCCCCAAAGTTCAAGGCGGCTAAAGGCTCACTTTCAAGCGCACACTATACCACTGGAGCTTCTATTTATAGGCCGATCATTGATCCACGAAAGCAGGCGGAAAACACGGACTTGAAAAGCCCGAAATTTTGCCCTAATAGTGTGCGGATGTTGCGACATTGCGGTTGTGAATGTTGTGGCTCAACTTTTGAGTGTGTGACTCTTCATTTTGCATGTCAGGTACAATGTATCACTGACTCATGATGTCGGTGTCATGACATTGCTGCGATGTAAGCGCTGGCTGATCATTTGGGATTATAGAGTGGTGTCTTTACTCTTCTGACGATTACGATGTTGTGACTCTACTTGTGATGTAGCGACTTTGAATATTGATGTCGCGACTTTGCTTTGATATCGTGACTTTTGAATTATTGTTTCTAGTGTTGTAGCTTTGTTATGATGTCGATGTCGTGACATTGATTTGATGTCGATGTCGTGACATTGATTTGATGTCGCGACTTTGGGCTTTTGCATTGCGCTGCCCGGTAGATGTCGCGGCATTTGATTCCAATGTCGCGACTTTGGTTTGATATTACTACATTCCTTAGCGAATGTCGTAACTCTGGTCACCCGATGTTGCGACTCTGATTACCTGATGTCGCGACATTCTTCATATGATGTCACGACATTGCTTAACTAATGTTGCAACTCTGATATGATGTTGCGACATTCTTTACCCGATGGCGCGACACTACTCTTTTCACTTCTTTATGTATCTTTTCTTGCTGTTTTCTTTGCTTTTCGTTGTTCTTGAAACACAAATAAAATTGAAAATTCTATAATTTTGCATTAAATTGAACTTTTAAGTCTCAAATATTCATGAAAAATGGACTTTAAAATAGATAGGTTTATACTCATCACTAATCTCCTCCCCTTAAAATCATTCCTACCTCCTTTGTTTTTGCTCTTCCCACGTCTTTTTTAATTTCATTGTCTTTTCTTTTTCCAAAATGATTCTCCCTCTCAAAACCTAGTATATCTTTTCTTTTCTTTTATTTTCCCTCTATTTTTATCTCTTCTCCTTCCTCCTTACTCTCTCCGGTCTGCCTCTCTATTTCTTTTCCTTTCCTTTCCCTCTTTTTTTTCTCACCGGGTCGGCCTTTGAGGATCCGTCTTAGGTTAAAACAAACTATCCATACCCCGAAGACCAAGCTACTAAAGCCATCCTCACCTTCCACTTGGCCACTCTTAAGCCTACACTTGACTTCTAATAAGAGAATATTCTCTTAGGCCAAAAATGAGGAAAGACAAAAATACCCTCAATTGGGGGTCTACAAATATTCCCCTCTTTGATAGAGTTAATGAGTGTAGCGAACACGAACAATGAAGTAAAACGAATGTGCGAAAAATGAGTTGAATGAGATGAACTCTATCAAAGGAAAAAAAAAAAAGAGACCCTCATATGAGTGTCTATGAAGACACCATCTCCACTCCCACTAAAGCAGCAACCAAAGGGCTCTAAAAACTCGAAAGAAATCAAGAAGAGAGAATGGTCAGACCACTAAAGTCACAATGTGAGTCTAAACTCCCTCCAAATGGTCCCCAAAAGTGGGTCGAGAACCGATATCAAGGTCATGTACTACTTGGACCACTAGGGAACAAAACAACATACATGCACAAGGGGAAAACTACACTCACTAAATGAAGGCGCTAAGGTGCAAGACAAGACTACTACTCGAAACTCAAGGCAAGCTCCATATAAGAAAGAAGCTCAAAAGCCCAAAGTTCTCCAAAAGCGCTCTATTACGAGAGGAATAAATGTGAATAGAAGGACTAACTCACTGATAATATATATATATATATATATATATATATATATATATATAATGATGCAAAGGAACAAAATGAAGTCATGTGAAGCGATATCTCTAAACAAGTAGAAACGAGAGAAATGTCATTGACACACCCGCTTGCTATTGTGGGGCGTCTTGTGCCACTTCTGAAATCGACCATTACCTCTCTAGCGACTAGAAATCCTGTGAAGCGAAGCCGTGTTGCTTACTTAAACCCTCATAAAAAATTTTCTTTTATTTATAACTTAGGATTTGGTAAAATCTTGCGTGAAACCGGCGACGTAAGCGAATTTGCGCATAGTCTAAATTCCAAATCTGTATACATCAATTTACACTATATCAAAATATGGCAACCAGCATACCATCACATTCCCATCACACTAAACTATGTACATATATGTTCATATACAAATTCAAAGTATGTTCTTACAAAATATTATTAATACAGCCACTTAAGCGATGGGACCAATCTGTGTGTGCTCCAGTCTTCTTGTGCCACGGAAAATAGTTTTAAAATACAAAATAATAGGCTAAGCAGGCTCGGGTAAGGTATATCTTTTATAAAAGGTTTTCTTTTCCGGAGAAAACATCTTAAAAATGTAAAACTCTCTTTTCTGATTATTTTCGAAGCTTTTCTTTAACTGCTTGCTGTGTTTGTTTTGTGGCAAAGTTTTCAAAACTTTTCTTTGCTTGCTGCTTTATTTGCTTTTCTTTAAAAGCACTTGTAAAACTCTTATTTCTTGCTTGCTTAGAAGTTTATAAAACTTCTCACTTTTCTTTTCTTGCTTGCTTTATCTTGTTTGAAAAGTCTTAAAACCTTTCTGAACCTTTGCTTTAAAAGTTTCTCAAACTTTTTCATAAAAATAGAGCTTGAAGCTCAACCACATACTTTGAGAAGAAATAAAACCCGCAGGGCTTAAAACCCGACGATCGTTTGAAATCTAAGCGGGAGCTTGGCTCAACCGTTTGCTTTAAAACTCTCGGAAACCTTAGCGGCCAGGGGAACCAGTAGTTGATTTTCCAAACGGTGTATCATGCTTATAAACATCAACGATGGAGGCTATTTTTGCTTATCATGCCTAGTGAACCACGGGAACCTATGCTCCACCATGGGTGGGAAGGACCTTTGTCCAGCGTCACCTTTTCATTTTCCGGTAGATAGGTGGAATTGACCTCGTGTCGCCATCACCATACTTAGTTAGAGCTCTTAACCTTATATACCCCTGTACGTGCCACAGTCTCCTTTAAATGATGTATGTCTAAGTTTGCCGACCCGAGGCAAAACTCTGATGCATGTAGTAAATCCTAACACCACCGTTACGTCACGGGATACCCGACGGTTTGCTTGCTTAAACTAGGAAGGCCTTGTTTTCACAACCTTTCATTGCTTGCCTTGCCTCTTTGTAAAATGGTTTTACACTTTGAAACCATTGCTTGTACTGCTTGAATGATTTAATTATTCAAAACCATTTGCTTAGTTGCTTAGCTTCAAAAATGGTTTAAATTTTCAAAAACCATTTACTTACTAACGCTTGTAGTTATGGTTTACAATTTAAAACCAATGCCTTTTCAAAAATGGTTTAACTCAAAACCATTTGCTTGCTTTATCTCATTGCTTGCTTCTCGAAAATGGTTTGCATTCAAAACCATGAAATACCAGTGTAAAGAAATTTGCAATAATAATAATAATAATACACTAGTATTTGGAAAAATGAGTTTAGAACACTCACGACTTTGCTTGCTTAGCGAAACACCGTTCCACACTTATCCACTTTACTTTTAACCTACACTCGACGAATACGACAGCCAGTTAATCATACTTTAACGTACTTCCCTAGACTTAGTCACTCTTCATACTCTTTTAAAGTTAAGGTGCTAAGGGTTCTATTCCAACTGGAATTAGGTCGGGCTTGGCTTCAGATACGTTAAGCAATACGGACTCTCTATGTCCAAAGCTGATGCAAGGAATTTTTCTTGCACATGGCCCCACTTTGAGTGAATTACCCAGGCCCATAGGATAAGAGTGGACGATTCATACTTCTTACATTTTGTTCTCATGAAGTCTATTTTATGTAGCCACTTGAATCATCTCGTCGGATGAAATGAGGAAGTTATGGCAGAAATCTGGCCCAATTCGAAGCAGGGAAAACGGAACAAGTCCTACCGGTAGGACTTAACTTCTACGGTAGGACTTGGCCAAAAATGACCAAAATCAAAGTTCTACCGGTAGGACTTCCTGTGTACGGTAGGTTACCCGAAATGCCCAGATTTTGTTATTTCTCCCACTTTTGATGCAATTCACTCCATATAACTATAATTCATAATACCTCAAAAACTAACTTGGAAATCATCTAAAACGCTCCACAACATGAATTGGTGTTTTGGAAACTCAAACCAAAACCTTAGGTAGAAAAATCGAGAACACTACCTAAGGTCCACCAATTCTTTTTTAAACATCATGTAATTTGATGATTCCAGTTTCTTTTACTACATCAATTGAGGTTTTACTCATAACCCCAACCAATCGAGAGCTTGTGTGACCTTTACAAAGCCTAGATCAAAGAGGGCAATCTCCATACCCCGAAGCCCTAGAAATTTAATACACTTGATTCTAAGACAAAGGCATACCTTAATCTTTGGACCTCTCCTCTTCCTTCTTCTTCCTTCTCTCTTCCTCTTGCTCTTGGTTCTCTTCTCCTCTCACCAAATCGTGAAGCCCTAACTTTGGAGACCAAAATGACATTTTGGTTTTTAATTCTCCTTTTTGTTAAATTAACTTTCCATTAATTGCAAATAACCCTCATCTTTAATTATTGCAATTATAACTTATTGATTTCCACTTTATGGCCCATCTCTAACTAAATTTTGATTTTCATATTCTTTTGCTTAATGACCATTGTACCCTTGGTTTAATACCACAAATCCGGGTTCTATAATTTCTCATTTCATATTTTAGTCTCCAAAATATTTCAGTGTGACACTTGGTACTCTTATACACCCCTACAGTGTCATATGTTTGGCAGGCTCTCTCGGGACGGGGTGTTGCAAAATCCTCCTCCTTAGGAATATTTGATCTCGAAATGAAAACTAAACTCAAAAAAAGGAAAGGAAACATACCTCATCCGGAGAATAAGTGAGAATGCGATGGCGCATCCCCGGGCCTGCGGCTCCAATGTTTGCCTCCCTCATGATTCTTCCATAAGACTTTAACTAATGGAATCCCTTTGCTTCACGACACACATTCCTTACGATCTACAATGCCTTGCAATTATCTCCCTCATAAATCGGAATTCTCCTTTAAGCGCCTTCCAGTTGCTCTCTCAATACATGTAGAAGGATCGGGATATATTTCCTCGACATTGATACATGGAAAGTATCATGAATCCTTGGCTTGACTCTGGGGTAACTTCAATTTGTAAGCTCACGGCCCCCACTTTGCTCCACGATCTCATAAGGTCGATATACCTCGATTTAAGCTTGCCTCGTTTCCCAAATCTCAGCACACCTTTCAGTGAAATCTTGAAAGACTTTATCACCTATTTCAAAGTTTGCAAGTCTCTCTCGACGGTTGTCGCATAGCTTCTGTCTATCTCTTGCTATCTTTAAGTTATCCACGAACAACTTTCACTTTCTACGAAGTGATCTATACTAGTTCGGGGCCTACTAGTCTTCTCGCAACCTCATCGACTGCTGGAGTCCTACATTTCATGACATACAACGCCTCAAATGGAGCCATATCTATGCTGGCTTGATAGCTATTGTTGTAGGCAAACTCCATTAGTGCCAAGTGAGTGTCCCAACTTCCCTTGAATTCCATTACACAAGCTCTCAGCATATCCTCTAACGTCTGAATAGTCCTCTCGTGTCCATGCATACGAGGATGAAATCTTGTCTTAAAATGTAGGCGGTACCTAGCGGCAGCATAAACTAGGCCCAGAAACCTATAGATGTGAACCGGGGTCTCGATCATTTTCTCGACACTTTGGAACCCCATGAAGTCTTACTATCTCATCCACATACAACAGCCCGACTTTTCTAAAGTCTTCAGCATTAAGCGGTAGGAAATGAAGCGGACTTTGTCGTCGATCTTATCCCTTATATTGCATCATGTTGCCTCGAGTCGTGGAAGACTGTCCGCAAAATCCATAGTAATCTTTCCCATTTCACAGCGGAATGAGAATGCTTTATATCTTCCGCGGGCCTGTGCTCTGCCTTCACCTGGCAGCGGGTTAGGCACACAGAAGCGAGGCTTCGCTATCTCTTTCTTCAGCCCGTTCCACGGTAATGTTCTTTGAGGTTACGTACATCTTGGTACTACACGGATGCATAGCATCTGCGGTCGATAATGCTTCTTCCATGATGTCTTTCTTGATTCGCGCCGCCTACGCACACACATTCTCTGACCTTTCACTATCATGCCATCATCCCTGATTTGAAACTCTGCTTTCTTTCCCTTTTATCTCTTCTTTAAAGCTTAATCATCTGTGGATCCTGAGCCCAGGCGCCTGCTAGAATCTGGTCCACTAGGAAGCGATCTAACGCCAAAAATGTGGCTAACAAGGCTCGAATCCTCAACCTCCCAATATCACCGTAAGCTCGGATCTACCAATAGTGGAAGATAACTGATCTCATGTGGGAGCCAAGGAACTCACAGTGAGCCTACCGAGGCCATCTGCCGACATTAGCTTTTCTGGATGGTACTCGATAGTACGGTCGTAGTCCTTAATCAACTCAAGCCCATCTTCTTTGCCTCGAGGTTTAACTCTTTTGGGTGAAAATATGTTGAGACTTTTATGATATAAGATCTCTGAGACACCATGTAAATAATGTCTCCATATTTTTCGATTGCAAACCTACGGCTGCTGCAAGCTCTAAATTAGGTAATCGAGTGATTCTCCTCATGCTTCTTTGTTTATCAGAAATGCGTCTGCTATATCGTGGGAGCAAAAAGGCACAAGCCCAAGGCCATTTTTGGGCATGTTATCATTGAGATCCATGTGTGGGTAAAAGTGGCGGCGAGATGAATCATCTTTCTTTGTCATTTCTACGTTGTGGGCTTCTACCCAATCATACTTAACATCTTTTCTTGTCGACGAGTCGGTGGGCTGCTATCTGGAGAACCTCAACAAACTTCTGTAATACCACGCTAAACCAAAGGAAGCTTAGGCCTCGACACATTCTTTGGTGGTTTCAATTTACCCTTGCTTCCTTCTATTTTATGGGGATCCACACTCACCCCCTCCGCCGAATTACATGGACCAAGGAATGCCAGCACCTGCCGAGCTAAACCGATTAATTTGCTCAACTTGGCATATAACTGTCTCTCCCTTGGGGTGGTCTGCATACAATCCTCGTGTGCCTCAACGTTCCTCCAACTACCTGAATACACTAAGATATCATCAATAAAAATTATGACGAACCTATCCAAATACGGCTGGAATACTCGGTTCATCAAATCCATAAACGCTGCTGGGGCATTAGTCAAACCAAATGGCATCACCAAAAACTCATAATGCCCGTAGCGTGTCCTGAATGTTGTCTTAGGTACATCACTCTCCCGAACTCTCAACTGATGATACCCGAATCTCAAGTCTATCTTGGAGTATACTCGAGGATCCTCGGAGTTGACCAAATAACTCATCAATTCTAGGAGTGGATACCGATTAAGTGGATGGTAACTCGCTCAACCCGCCTCGTAATCTATACACAACCGTTGTAAACTCCCATCTTTCTTTTTCACGAAGAGAACTGGAGCTCCCCATGGGGATAGTTCTGGCCTAATAAACTCCTTACTCAACAATTCTTCTAACCAGCTTGGGTTCCCTTTAACTCTCAGAGCCATCCTATAAGGAGGAATGGAAATGGGGTCACCCCCTAATCAAATCAATGGTGAACCTACTTTCTTCTCGAGGTAATCCCGCGATATCATCCCGGAACACATCTCAAACTCTAATAATCGGGGAATCTCATCCAATATAGTCCCCCTCCTCTCATCTCCACCACATAAGCTAGATAACCCTGACAACCTTTACGCAACATTTTCTATAGTCAGCGCATGAGATCACAAGAAGACAACTCTACGTAATCCTCCGAATCCTTTACCTCCAATTTCCGGCCCTCGCCTCGGGCCTTACTTCCTTTTATAATCTATTGTGGCTCTATGGCGAGATAGCTAATCCATGTCGAGAACCACATCAAAGTCCTCATATCTAAAGCTACGATCCGGAACTCCTCGTCCTCAATCGAACTCTACTATCTCGACTACTCGGGTCTCGCGAGTAACGGATCTCCACTGGAAAGTGGAACTCTCATACGACTCTAATGGCTGGGTCTCTATCCGACACGATCTAAGAATGGCTTGATGCAAAATGAATGCGTAGCTCCCGGGTCTACTAAGGTATATGCATCATGCTCAAGAATAGAAATAATACCGTGACTACACGGAGCCGACTGCATCTTGCCGAAGTCACGCGATATACTCCTCGCCCGAGCGCTGGCTCGTATCCCTGTGGCACCGCCTACCTTTCCACTCCGCCACCTCTACCTCGCAGCCGTGGTCGCCTTCACCCGGGAAGCCTCTCCCCGTCAACTTTTGTGTGCTCATCTCGTACCGGGGTACTTAGGATCACACGATGTCTCCGCACCAATCAGCTGAGGACACTCCCTAATAAAATGGCCTTCTTGGCCACAGTGGAAACACCTCGTACTGAATCTCATGCACTCCCCATGGTGTCGCTTCTGACACATATGACAAACGGGAGGAATACTCTGGGTGCCACTGCTAGCAACCGGGGGCCTCACTGATCCCTGACTAGAGATAGCTCCTCGACCTGCACCTCGGCCTCTATAACCTCCGCTTCGCTTCACCGCATCAGCCCTGAAGCTATTGGACGTGCCTCGGTGCACTCCTCTTACTCTTACTTTCCCGCCTACTCGACACGGGTCAGAGTGCTTTTGCTCAACTCGCAGCGCCCCAACTAAGTCCCCAAATCTATTCTCATGACTACCGATAAATGCACTCGATCCGTGTCGTAGTCCCGATAAAACCTCAGATTTCAGACTTCATCTCGTTGAACGTAGGGAACCAATCCAACTAGTTCGAATTTTTCATACGGATAATCGACATGTTCTTCTCGCTCTAACTTGAAGAACTCTCAATTTTTGAATCCTTATGACTCGAGGAAAGAATCTACGCTGAATTCTTGTCGAAATTGGTCCCATAGCTATACCATCGATAGCCTCCTCTCACTAAGATCCCACCACCTTTAGCCCCGTCTCTCCATGAGAAACTGAAAACAAAACTCTTTGCTCATCGGGCCATAAAACTCTATAACTCCATAAATCTTATTTACTCCGGGATTCACCCATAACCAGTCGGCTTCGGATCACTAATGTCATTATACGGCTTCGCGCCCGCCGTATTTCTATCGACCTCCCTAGCTTCTTCCATAACCTCTCTAGGCGGCGGAGGTCATGATCGCCGTTTCTGGGTCGCTATTGCTACTATCTCAACTGTGCCACTTGCTCGGGCCGCAAACACTCCCGCACTTGAGCTCCTTCCGTGGCGCAGACGCCGGCCCGCACCGACCGCTGGAGGCCGATTCATAGATGCTGTGAAGGGAACCCCACTACGTGCTCGTCCCTCCTGGGCATCGCAGACGCCCGAAACCGCCTAACTACCTCCCCAGACGCATCTCTACGTCCCTTTCCCGACATAGTGTCGAAATTTCCAAAATATAAATCGCTTTAATACTTTGAATCACTTGATATGTATGTACTCTAAGTCGAACATGCTTGTCACTATACTTATGTTCCGATACCACGTCGCGTGGCACGTATTTCCTTAAGTCCTAGGTTATTATATACAACCCGCTCCGATACATTCTCGACATCACCCCCACCCCTTCCGCTGGGCGGGCGTAGAATGGGCCACTTTCACGTAAACTCTGTGCCCATTACTCCTTAACGACTAGAAACTCGCAGGGAAGTCGGTTTCGTATTGCCGCTTAAACCTCCTATAAAAAAATTTTTCTTTTATTTATAACTTTAGATTTGGTAAAATCTTAGCAATTTAAAAACTTCTAAGAAGATGACGACATAGTCTAAATTCCAAATCCTGTATACATCCAATTTACACTATATCCAAAATATGGCAACCAACATACCATCACATTCCCATCACACTAAACTATGTACATACATATGTTCCATATACAAATTCAAAGTATGTTCTTACAAAATATTATTAATACACAGCACTTAAACTGATGTCGACCAACTTATCGTTCCGAAATTGCCTTGCGTACTTGCATTCGAAAAATAGTTTTTAAAATACAAAATAATGAGCTAAACGAGCTCAGTGAGTGTATGCTTTTATAAAAGGTTTTTCTTTTCCTGAAAACATCTTAAAAATGTAAAACCTTCTTACAATTATTTTCCGTGCTTTTCTTTTGTTGCTGTTTTTAAAAGTTTTCAAAACTTTTCTTTGTTTTTGTTGTTTTATTTGCTTTTCTTAAAAGCTTGTAAAACTTTATTTCTTGCTTGCTTAGAAGTTTATAAACTTCTCATACTTTTTCTTTCGCTTGCTTTATCTTGTTTGAAAGTCTCTTAAAACCTTTCACAAACCTTTGCTTTAAAAAAGTTTCTCAAACTTTTCATAAAAATGGGAGCTCGAGCTCAACCACATGTTTGAAAATAAAACCCACTGAGTCAGCTCAACCGGACGTTTGAAATCTAACTGAGCTCGCTCAACCGCTTGCTTTAAAATCTCCTAAGCCTTGGCGATCGGAACCAATGGTTGATTTTTTCAAAATGAAGATATCATGCTTATAAAACATCAACCAATGGAGGCCTATTTTCGCTTATCATGCCCTAGTGAACAACAGAACTATGTTCACTGTGTTTGCAAGTGACTTTCATTCACACAATCTTTTCTACTCTTCTGAATATGGTGGAATCGACCGTGTCGCCATCACCATACTTAGTTAGAGCTCATAACCTTATATACCCCTTATACGTGCTACTCGCCTCCTTTTAAATGCATGATGTATGTCCCAAGTTTCCGTCGACTGTGCAAAACTACAATGCATGTATGAAACTTAACACCACCGTGCATCAAAACGGATACCTCGACCGGCTGCTTCTGCTTAAAACTGGAAGGCCTTGTTTTCACAACCTTCATCGCTTGTCATTCGCTTGCTCTTGTAAAATGGTTTTTACACTTTGAAACCATTTGCTTGCTTGTCGCTTGAAAATGGTTTAATTATTCAAACCATTTCGCTTAGTTGTCATTGTTTCCAAAATGGTTTAACTTTTCAAAACCATTTACTTACTTGCTGCTTTTGCTTAATTATGGTTTTACAATTTAAAACCAATGCTTGCTTTTCAAAAATGGTTTAACTCAAAACCATTTGTCATGGCCCTCATTGCTTGCTTCTAAAATGGTTTGCATTCAAAACCATGAAATACCAAAGCAAAGAAATGGTAATAATACACAATTAATACACTAGTATTTGGAAAAATGAGTTTAGAACACTCATCTTTAAGCCGCTTAACTCTCGAGCAATCGCTCCACACTTATCCCGCCTTTACTTTTAACCTACACTCAAACGAATACGACGACAATTTAATCGCATAACTTAACATACTTCCTAGACTTAGTCACACTCTTCATACTCTTTTAAAGCTAAGGTGCTAAGGGTTCTATTCCAACTGGAATTACCCAATTCAAAGCAATCAAACTCGTTACGCTCGAAACAACCCTGACTACTCTATGTCCAAAGCTGATGCAGGAATTTTTTCTGCACATACCTACTTTGAGTGAATTTTTTGGGCCACTAGGATAAGAATTAGACACCATACTTACGTTTTGTTCTCCTGAAGTCTATTTTATGTAGCCATCTTGAATCACTCAAATCGGATAAGAAATGAGGAAGTTATGGCCGAAATACGAAAACCTACGAACAGGAAATTCAGAACAAGTCCCACCGGTAGACTTAACTTCTACCGGCAGATTCTGGCCAAAATGACCAAAATCAAAGTTCTACCGGTAGGACTTCCTATTGTAACGTAGGAGTTAATTCGAAATGCCCAGATTTTGTTATTTCTCCCACTTTTGATGCCAATTCACTCCATATAACTTCTATAATTCATAATACCTCAAAAACTAACTTGGAAATCATCTAAAAACAACTCCACAACATGTGAATTGGTGTTTTGGAAACTCAAAACCCAAAACCTTAGGTGAAAATCCAAGAACACTACCTAAGGTCCACCAATTCTTTTTAAACATCATGTAATTTGATGATTCCAAGTTTCTTTTACATCAATCAGGGGTTTTACTCACATAACCCAAACCAATCAAAGGCTTGTGTGACCTTACACAAAACCTAGATCAAAGGAGAACTAATCCCATACCCAAGCCCTAGAAATTTAATACACTTTGATTCTAAGACAAAGGCATACCTAATCTTTGGACCTCTCCTTCCTTCTTCTTCCTTCTCTCTTCCTCTGCTTCGTTCTCTTCTCCTCTCACCAAATCGTGAAGCCCTAACTTTGGAGACCAAAATGACACTTTGGTTTTTAAATTCTCCTTTTTGTTAAATTAACTTTCCATTAATTGCAAATAACCCTCATCTTTTAATTATTGCAATTGTAACTTATTCAATTTCCACTATAGCCCATCTCTACACCTTAAATTTTGATTTTTCTATTCTTTTGCTAAATGACCATTGTACCCTTTGGTTTAATACCACAACCGGTTCTATACTTCTCTCATTTCATATTTTAGTCTCCAAAATATTTCAAGCAGGACACTTGGTACTCTTATACACCCCTTATTGTAGTTGTCATGTACCGACTCTCTTATTCCGGTGTTACAACATGGTCGTAATGATTGGAATGGGCTAAGAAACCCATCCAAAATGGTATGAACACCGTACAGGATGAGATGAACAAGCCTGCTATGGATGATATGAGCGCACTTAGGGTCAGGATGCGATGAACAAATGGGTCAGATGGCGAACAATTCGAGCATGGATGCGCAGGAACATCTCGCTCAGGATGTGATGAACAACTCGAGGTCGCGGATGAGATGAACAAATCGAGGTCAGGATACGTATAAACAGCCTCTGGGCTATGGATGAGATGAATGGCTATGGATGATGAACAACTCCTGGGTTGTGGATGTGGATGAATAGCTCGAGGTCAGGATGCGGCGAACAACTCTGTGGCTATGGATGCGATGCGACCACTTCGAGGTCGTGGATGTGATGAACAACTCCTGGGTTGTAAACGAAATGAAATACTTGATGACGCAGTATCAGACGCCTGTTAAGATCGTGAATACGGGATGCCTTAAATGAAGATCTAATTTCAAAAGAGGATCTAAGATAATCTATAGAGAAGGAGAAATGCTCCTGATAAACTAGAATAAAGGAAATAAATGATCTAATGAAATATAAAATGAGATGATATAAAACTCGAAACTAAACATGATGAACAACTTAGGGTTGTGGATGCAATGAACAATTTCAAGGTCAGGATGGAATGAATATACCTGGTGCTGATGAAAATGAAATATTCGATGACGCGGCACTATACTCCCAAAGAATCGTGAATGTGAGGGATGGCCTAAATGAAAATCGACTCTCTGAAAGAGGATCTAAGATAATCTTTCAAGAAGCAGGGATGCTCCTAATAAACTAGAATAAAGGAAATAAATGATCAAATGAAAGCTAAAACGAGAGGATATAAAACTCCAAACTAAACGTGAATAGCTCTAGGCTGCAGATGCAATGAACATCTTAGAGTCGTGATTTAAAATGAAATACTCATGATTAGGCATTGTATGCCTAAAGAAGATCAGAATGTGGGATGCCCTACAATGAAAATCGACTCTATGAAAGTGGATCTAAGACAATCTTTGAAGGAGGAATGCTCCTGATAAACTAGAATAAAGGAAATAAATGATCAAATGAAAGCTAAAACGAGAGGATATAAAACTCAAAACTAAACATAATGAACATCTTTAGGCTATGGATTCAGAACAGTAATGAAAATGAAATACTTGATGATGTAGGCACTATACGCTTAAAGCAGATCGTAAATAGGGGGATGCCCTAAAATGAAAATCGACTATCTGAAAGAGGATCTAAGACAATCTCTAAAGAAGGAGGGATGATCCTAATAAACTAGAATAAAGGATTTAAATGATTTAATGAAAAATAAAACGAGATGATATAAAGCTCGAAACTAAACATGATGAACAACTCAGGGCTGTGGATGCAATGAATAGCTCAGGGCTGTGATGAAAATAAAATACACGATGATGTGGACACCATACGCCCAAAGAAGATCTTAAATAAGGGGGATGCCCTAAAATGAAGATTGACTCTCTAAAAGAGGATCTAAGATAATCTCTGAAGAAGGAGGGATGCTCTTGATAAACTAGAATAAAGAAAATAAATGATCGAATGAAAACTAAAACGAGAGGATATAAAACTCGAAATTAAACATGATGAATAGCTCTAGTAATCTGATGCAATAAACAAATTTAGAAATATGATGAAAAATGAAATACTCGATGATGCTGGTACCGCACGCCTAAAGAAGATCGTAGTCAGGGGATGCCCTAAATGAAAATCGACTCCGAAAGAGGATCTAAGACAATCTTCAAGGAGGGATGCTCCCCGATAAACTAATAAAGGAAATAAATGATCAAAATGAAAGCTAAACGAGAGGATATAAAACTTGAAACTAAAAACATATGATGAAAAGTTATATCGTGGATGAAAATGAAATAATTCGATGATGACGGCACTGCACGCCAAAGATCGTAAATAGGATGCTCTAAAATGAAAATCGACTATCCTGGAAGAGATATAAGACAATCTCTAAAGCATGAGGGACGGGTCCCTGATAAATTAGAATAAATGAAGGAAATGATTTAATGAAAACAAAACGATGATATAAAGCTCAAAACTAAACATGATGAATAGCTGGGTCATGGATGCACAAACAAATGTGAGCCGTGATGAAAATAAAATACTCGATGATGCGAACACCGTACGCCCAAAGATGATTGTAAATAGGGGGATGCCCTAAAATGAAGACTGACTCTCTAAAAGAGGATCTAAGATAATCTCTAAAGAAGGAGGGATGCTCCTAATAAACTAAAATAAAGGAAATAAATGATCAATGAAAGCTAAACGAGGATACAAAACCCAAACTAAACATGATGAACAACTCTAGGTTGTGTATGTAATGAACAACTCAAGGCTATGATGAAAATGAAATACTCAATGATGCGGGCACTGTATGCCCAAAGAAGATCGTAAATAGGGGAATGCCCTAAAATGATGATTGACTCTCTGAAAGAGAATCTAAGATAATCTCTGAAGAAGGAGGGATTCTCTTGATAAACTAGAATAAAGGAAATAAATGATCAAATGAAAGCTAAAATGAGAGGTTATAAAAATCGAAACTAAACATGATGAACAACTCTGAGCTATGGATGCAATGAATAGCTTAAGGATGTGATGAAAATGAAATACTCGATGATGCGGGCACTTTACGCCCAAAGAAGATCGTATATAGGGGGATGCCCTAAAATGAAGATTGACTCTCTAAAAGAGGATCTAAAATAATCTCTAAAGAATTAGGGTTCCATATGATAAACCTGGATGAAGAAATAAGCTTATCAACCTAACTAAACTAAGAAAGAACATCTAAGAAAAACAAACTAAACATGTAAGATATGATGAAAACCGAATACTAGTGCATTCGGGCACTATACGCCTAAAGGTGATAGCCACTGTGATGCCCTAAATGAAGATGAACTCTCTAAACAAGGATCTAAGATGGTCTAAGGAGAATGAAGGATGCTCTTGAATGATCGATCGAATGAAAATATCTATGGCTAGAAACACCTAAAATCAAACCAAGACAAAAGAGAGTGTTATAGAACCTAAAGCAACCAAAGAAGACTATACTTAAAGCTTACGACTTGAATGAACTCACTAAAAAGGGGAATGCCCTCAGAAAGCTCCGGTAGTTAAGAAAATCTAAGCGATGACTCATACTAAAGACCAAATGAATGTATCTAACATCCAAGAAGTAAATCAAAATAGTCAATAACCTTTAGAAAGGGGTATGCCCTAGTACACTAACTCATAAGTAACAACAAATGGATCAAGCAACCATGAAATCAATATAAGATATGGCAACTGGGCGATGAAGAAGGGGGTGGTGGTCGGGTATGCCTAGTGTTGAATGATGATTAAGCACACTGTCAAATCTATCTAACTCTATACTAGTCCGAAGCTACAGTAAATATCGATCCTCGATAATGTCAAAATTTGCATACTGCAATAGTGCCCTCATAGCAAAATCCAAAAAAAAAAAAAAAACCAAAAACCCCCAATACTGGAAAGTCGCCAGACAATCAATTCTAATGAAAGCAAGACATGTATCAAAACTCTGTTTAACTCAAATTTATGACCACCGCCCTTACATATGAATGCGCTACGGAAAATAGTGAGATGTTGATCAAGTGCTCCACAATAGAATGACATCAACCTCATAATATGTAGAACATTCTATGCTACTCAAAGGTATGGGTAAGAGGTAAGAAAATATCATCGAATCCTGCATACTACTAATGACACCAAATCGTCGATCAACTGAATGGCTCAAAACACATATCCATGACGCACCAACACCTCCGACCGACAATAATATGCTTCTGTTCATAATAAACTAACAAAGATACAACCAAAACATCAAGGATCTGATTCTGGGAGGGTGGAATCATGTCTCCAGTGAAAATCGACTAAATCTCATAAATCTAAAAATCTAAACTATGACGAAATAAGCCCCAACATGTAAAATCAACATATGGCACTAAGAACGTAAACCACCAAGTAATCATCATGAGGAATCTACTAACATCTCGAAGAAAATACAATATATCGATCTCATACGAATAATCCAATGGATAAAGAGTTAGAAGATCTAAAGAACAGAAGTAGGTCTCGATGCAACTCAATCAAATTTGATAATCTCAAAATAGGATGATATACCCCAATATGCAGGGTCTACGAACCGCAGGGACTATCCCATACTTTGCAACAATCATCCAATATATCTCAAGGGTAATCCACTAATTCAAGAGGATAAATGATCATCTCGAAAGTACCCTACTGGAGACTTTCCATGTATCATAATGTACTACCACGAGGAGCTGGAGTGTGCAATAGTCAAACTGATCCCCCTCAGCAATGTGCTACCAAGGGAATCATGATAGCAAAACTATCACCAAACTCAAAAGGATGCTCTGCCCCAAACTGATGATATATTAAATAAGTCCACAAGACTATCTAGTTAATAAAAAACAATCAAATTTCAAAGGAACTACACCACTAAGGAGACCAGTCTCGATCCAAAGAAATGGGATATGCCCCATAACAACCGATGTGTAGCCCAAATATCTTGTAGAGAACTATAAGTAATCATGCGATGTAGCACCATTGAAAGTATGGAAGAAAAAAAAAAGCTCCCCCAAGGTAAACTATACCATAAATAAAGAGAGATCGTGTCGAATGAAACATAGTAACACCGTACCACTGAATCAATGGCCATCATCAACAAGACAACCATGTGGGCTATCAAAAGTCTACAACCTCTACTAATGGAACATATCTAAAATTTGGTATACCTCAAAGTGAAGGTTGAACAACATCAACTGATCATGGAATCAACTGTATCAGACCAGAACCGAATCAACTTTTACTCATTCACGACTTAAGAAGGATCAAGGTGACACCATATATCCACTGGATCTCAAGAACCAGCCCAAGTAGAGGCTGATGAAGATAACATCTTATCTCATGGCCTCAGGGTGGTCTTATGACTCTGATCGTAATGTAGGCTCAAGATAAAAAGGTAATAGAATCAAAGGAAAACTAGGCTCAAATACCCAATGATCAAATCCCCTGCCCTCATGTATAATATGCATAATATCCAAAAGATCTCATAAGCCATGGGCCTAAAAATGTCTAATGTAGACACATCAGTAGGGAAATCGAGAAACAACATGAATGTCGTTAATGATAATGATCAAGGAATGGTATGGGGCCGATCAACGTGATATATACTGGGTATGGGATGATGTATCTCACATGAAATGTGGATCAATGGAAATAACGATGATGTAGGCTAATATGGATGTGATAAAAGATGAAAAGCACAAGATCAAAAGAAAATAAAACTAAGGAGCAATAATCTCAAATCAAAAATATTGTAGAATGGTCAAATCATTAATGGATGGGATGATGTAAAGAGACAATAACCTAAAGTCCAAAGGAGAAAGTCAGCTATCTCTCGCTCACCAAATATGTACAAAATAGACCTAAAAGGATATGGGGGCCAAGAAAGGTCACATGCGAACTCTCAAGATCAAATAATACTCAAAGAACAACCATCTATGCTCAATACATGTCCAACTGAGAAACATATTATATACACAGGTGACTTTTTTTTCTTTTTTATATTTTTTCTTTTTTGTTTTGTTTTGTTTTTTTTTTTTCTCTCATCATACATGATAGTATACTTTAAAAAAATGATGTACAAAGAAGCTATTTATGATAGAAAACCCTCTCAACTAAGGATCTCTAGATTACTATCTATAAGATGAGAATGGAGAAATGGTATGACCATTCCCTAAGCAATGAAATGTGAAAGATCATCACTCAAGATAGGTTAAGAACATGAAATCAAAAGGATAAAGTGAAGAATATAAAACAATGAGGTATGATAGAGGATGATATTGATATGACCACATAGTAGTGAAAAAGGTGGGTCAATAAGTCCATGGCTCATGAAACTCTTGAAAACAACACATGTACACTGGTAGAGTCCTATCCCAGTGTAGAAAGCAAGCTAGGCTATAAGAAATGAAAGGCCATAATGCTCATACGAGGCTCAAGGGGATAACAACGATCTAAATGTTAGCAAAAGGGTGATAAGGTAGGAGCCTAACCGAAATGATGGCCACCCATCCTGCAACCATGATCTCAAATGTCATACTTCCTCAACGAATCCCCATGGGAAGGTCCTAAGAAGTAATGAACCAGTAAGTCATGCTGCCTCCCTCTAAGATCCACTCTCCAATGATATGAAGTCTACTCTAAATGGTTTGAACATCTCTACCAGGAGTCGTGAATATTCTGGTATATGGGATACATAATGGAGAAATGCCACCTCATGAGTCAAACAAATACTCAAAATGCTCCAATCCATACATGAAAAAAAAAAAAGTAAGCACATAACCCAAATAAAGGATAATCCCAACAATACATCAAAAGAAGATGATGGGCCCACAAGATTGGACTCTACCACAGTATGGCTAATAGTACTTAGAACTACATCACTGATGGAAAAAAAAAATCTCAACAAAACTGAAGCAAAAAAGAAACTGAAGCCCCTCTAGGCCATGAAGGAAGCAAACCCCAAAATATATCCAAAAGATGAATCTCCATAGCTAAAATGTGATGACTATCTGATTGTCACATGATACATCTATATGAGGCCTAGACTAAAGTAACTTTATCTATCACGTCTCCAATCTAAATAAGCCACTAACATACCCTGAAAGATTTCTCTCCCATATGGAAGGCTCTAACCCGGGACCGTCGAAGCACATCATTCATGCGTCATCATCCTCAACATGGCTAGTGAAAGGAAGGTCAGATACAAAGGGAACCACATAATCGTAATTTAGCTATCATGGGGCCCGGTGACCGCGTTTAATCGCTCCACACTAATGTATCCTCGATCAACACATCCTCACTACATGTCGAAGACCACATAATCGATATGTATAATGTCCCTAAATATGATGGTAAGATCAATATAAGTCCATCTTAACTAGGGTGGCACTGTCCGAGGAAGTGGTCTAGGTTACAATGGCATGCCTAACTCCGAGAAAACATCAAGGATATTCTCTCGAGCAAATGATAAATGAGTCCGAGACCCAACTCCTATGTAATGTGGTGTTAGAACTCCCATGGAACTGAGCTGTATAATCTAACTATGGTGTAGCGTGATGAGAGCCTATCAAAACAAATGGTCGTGGTGGAACTGACTGTGTGTGATAATGTCAAGGGTAAGGTGAATATGCCTCAATAGACCGTGGAGTTGCTCAACAACATTTGGTGACCCTTTGTCTTGAAGAAGAAACCGTATAGACATTCTCGACTCTTCCTACCGGCTTTAGTTCCTTCTAAGATTATTAGGGGAAGAATCTGGCCACAAACCTCTAGCAATACCCTCCTCCACACTAAAAAGAGTTGAAGTTAATGAGGCGAAGTCTGTAAATGGCATCAAAATCAAGTGCTGCCTGGAAGAATTCACGTAGTCTCCTCACTACCATCTATATCTACTCTCTCTCCAAAGGCCGATCAACAATAATCTACGCCATCTTCACGCACCAGCAAGTGAGAAAAGAAGCTACCATCTCATTTGATCCTTATCTCAGAGCGTCAATGTAACACCCCAAATTATACCCTAGTAGTTTGGTTACATGTTTAGGGTATAATATAAGTAAAATTTCCGCATTTTTCAGAAAATTGAGTACTAAGGGTAAATTGGTAATTTTCCAATTAAGGACCCAAGTGACATAAGATGAAAAGATTATATGTTAAAGTGGAAATATGACAAGTTGATTTTCAAATAGAATGAACTGAAAGGACTAATAAGCAAAAGGAAAAATTGGAGGCCAAATTCCTTAAAGCCAAACATGGCCTTATAGTAGAGAACATTTCCTATTTGGCTTAGAGGAGGTTAGGGCTTACGGTTTGAGAGGAGAAGAAGCCATTTTTGGGTTTCCAAATTGTACAAGCAAAGAGAAGGAAAAGAAAAAGAGAAGAATAGGTTTGGAACTCTCATATTTGTTAGTATAGAACCTATATGTATGGAATACTTGTATGGAATTCATGTATGGAAACTATCACAAGCCATACTTGTTTATGGGTTGTTGGGAAAAAACCTAACTTCCATTATGAAAGTGTTGCTGGTTGGTTTCGTGGGGTTTAGTGGTTTGGTCAGTTCAAGTCAAGTTTTGAGTTGTTTTCTTTGACGCTGCTTACTTTGTTCGAAATTCAAGTGAAAATAAGCAAACCTGTAGAAATCGCAGGTGAGTACCGTTATCGAAAAGCCGAGCACCTGACTCAAAGTTGTTTTCGGTCTAGAGGATATTGAGTACCCAGATCAAGTCAATAATCGATACTCAAAACACTTTTGGGCCAGAGGATATCGAGTTCCGGGGCTTTTGAAAGTTGAGTACCGATACTAAAGGTGTTTTTAAATTCGAGGATGTCGAGTACCAAGACGAAAGTCGAGTAACTATGATCAAAGTGGTTTAAGGTCCGTAGGATGGGAAGTAACGAGATCGAAAAGTCGAGTACCAATATCGAAGTCGAGCATTGATACCAAAGTTGCTTAAGGTCCGAGTATCGGTCCTGCAATCTTGTTTTCGTTATGTTCTTCCGTTATTCGATCGGTATAGTACATGTATAAACGTTTTATGAATTCGTCATTTCTGAGATCCTATCTTTAGAAAACATTATTTCTTTCCCCTTAGTTGCTAATGTAATTAAGAATAAAATAATGTTTGGAAACACATTTAATCAGATGTCTCCGCTTAACACATTTAATCAGACAGCCCAGTTTCTAAGACTCGCTGCTGGGCTACGACACTTTTGTTAATGCGGCGCACGTTCTGCTCGAAGGTTTCTAAGACTTGCTCGCTAAGACACTCGCTACGTGCGACACGTTTCGCTCAATATGCTACTATACCTCAAGTACCTATCGGTCAGGTCCCCCTCGTCATTCATTATTACCGTCTATGCGTGACAAACATTTGTATGAAAAAATATCTCGAATAAAATGATATGTGAAACATTTATATGACAAGAATATGGCACAATCTAAATAGCTAAGAAATTATAAGTAATAAGTTTTATTTCACTCTATAATGTACCCACGTACCTTCAGACAAGACTTGCTTTTAAACTCCTACGGGAGATATGAAAACCTGTTATAAGAATTATGCTATATAAAAATTATGTGATAAGAATTAGGTTATACGTAAACTCTGACATATGCATTATGTTATATGTATCCTATAATCGTGGACAACTTCAAGTGATCATATCTGTTATCTGTTTCCCACTAAGCTATAAGCTTAGCACGGGTGTTTCATCCGTGTAGGTATTGAAGAAGACATTCGAGGTATTCCGCATTCACCAGGGCCAACACAGCAATAGGAGTCCACCTAATGTAGGTTTTGATTTTTGGTTTTGAAATGTAAATGTAAAAGTTTTTGGTAATAGTGGAATTTGTTTTTGTACAAGTAAATGGGACTCAGGGATATGTACAAAACAATTTAAACACCTCTACTAAGGGTAATACTGTAATTAGATTTCTCATGGATTTATTTATCAAATGGGCCCACCAATATCCAAAAGCAAGGTTAAGGAGTCCTGGGCCCTACGCTGCGCCCTCTCCTCCCAAAGTGGGTAGGGGCATGACATTCAAGCTCTCTCCTCGGGATACATCAATGGCAATGTCGAGGAATACCGTCTCAAGAACTCATGTGCTAGCTCCCCCTAAGTCCTTTGTCTAAACAGTTCTAACAATGCAAACCACTATTGTGTCAGATCACTAAAAGATAATGGAAATAAGGCAACCAATTGTCCATTATCTCTACCAAGGACTCTCATGACTAAACTGTAAAGTCGGAGGTGTGCTCGAGGACATCCAATACCAGTGAATCTCTTTATATCAGGCATCTGAAAACTAGTAAGCGGCAATCGTAGGTGGCTCATTACTGTCATCCCAAATAATGGTCATGTTCTGGACACCCTCAATCGTCTACTGGCCGCACAAGTCTCGCCCAAGCTGAGCATGTAGGTCCGAAATCGTGATGTACGGGCACATAAGACCGTGGGTGGTGTCCGATTAAACCGTATAAATGCCTCCCCACCCGGGTTCGTTGAACTCCGCCGCTTCATCCATCCTCCTCGTTTCTAAGGCCGGATAGCGCCTCCTCGAACTGAATCAATAATCATGGTGAACTGATCCATGGTGACTGTCTATGACTCCATGTCCACTCTAATTCAAGTGCTCAAACAAGTGAGCTTGCACTAGGCTTTAACTCTAAGTGAAAAGACCCCAAATTGAAACTAAAAGTGAATCCTGAAAAATGTAGAGGAAGCATATAAGATGCACTATGAGAAAAGCACAAAGAAAAACACTCAAATCATCGACCTATACAAAAAAGGGATAGACTAACACAACTATGAAAGGCGGTCCAACTAGAACTCGAACTCATATCGATCTCTAAGCACACCTCACTAGAGACCAAAGGAGGGAATACTCGACCCAACTGTGACTAAAGTGGCCCTAGAGGCTCACAGATGCACCCATGTGTAGGATAAGAAATCCTAAAAAGGATCTAAGCTCAACCTATAAGGTCAAGGTGACTCTAAAAAATTGAGGATCCAAGTGTTGGGTCCTAATGGTAAAGGCTCCCAAAACTGGGTGATGTAAGCTCACAACTCTCAAACACTCAAAGACGATCTTAAGGCGCACACGAGGTGTGGGTGTCAATATCTAGCAAGCTAAACACCAAGAAAGCACACCGTCACACAAATATCCTAAAATTTGGCTTTCTCGCTATACAAGTCTTCAAAGATCAGACTCCAATCAACATCAATATGTCGACCACCTCCTAAATGCTCCCAAACATAGATATAGCTCATAGCTAGACCTTACTCCTAATCACTAGCTAGGTTGACAAGCAAGAAAGGAGCAACAAATCTCCAACCAAACAATCAAACACAAGAACAAAGAAAGGAGTGTCAACCGAGGCTGTGGAGTCGAGATAGTGGGAAAGACGTGTCCCACATCGACAGATAAGACATGCAATCAAACAAGAGAAGAGTGACCATGTAGCAAGCAGTCATACAATGAACCAATATATCATTCCAAATCTACAAACAATCTAAGAAAGATATATAAGACGAGCAAGGTGAATATATAACAAGAGCAACATGCTCAAAGAGGTTATCAAGATGAACATACAATAGATAAAATCAACATGTTAAGGAAAATGAGATAAGCAATCAATCATAATGTACATATGTAAGGGTGAGTAGAGTAATCATACAACACGAATCGACATACTCTAAAGATAAAAGATCAACCAATATAATCAACAATGTCAATACAATTAGAAGTATGCAACAATAAGAGCTGCATATGCTAAGAATAGATAAAGTATCATATGATAAGAAGTTAAGTCAACATGCTATGGTAATAATTAAACAAAACAATCAACACATCAAAACAAGTGGAACTACAACAATGATGAAATAATATGTGTCAAGATGAATAGAATGATATCACAAGAAACAAGTAACATAACATGATGACTAAAAAAATAAACCAATAAAGTCAACCAACCAATATTAATAATACAACAATCGATCATGTGAAAGGTACAATGAACAAATCAATACTCTTAATGTACAACCAATAATCAAGTATACAAAAAGCACAAAAAATAGGTATTTATCAATCAACTAATCAAAAACCACATTTTCCCAATTTGTATTC